>JAPXFQ010002559.1:625833-1251666 GCA_028564705.1 Apricaphanius iberus | reverse complement strand
TAACTACACACAGTTAAAAAAACAATGCAAATGGTCAGCATGTGGAGTTCACAGTTATTCCTGTTAAAGTAGCTTCTTAGTGAGGATAGCTGATGTCCTCTAAGAATGCTACAGCCATTTGAGTTTTCCCTCCATACATATCTGTTTATTCATTTTCCTAGATTAGATCATGAAATCGTGAAATTACTCTAAAATTGCTTTTTCGAGAATGTGCAGAGTATATATATCTATATGTATTTTGCCCGCCGTCCTCTCCTGTCAGCGTATTCATAAATGTTGCTGGAAATTTTCTTATTTTAGCAATCCTCCAGATAGCCAGAGCCCATTTCCATAGCTTTAAATAATGTCAATCTGGGCAAACCCTGGATTGAAGCCCCTGAGCCGGAAGGCACAATTTCTCCTTTGCCTACAGTCTGATAATTTTCAGAGCTATTGGCAACTTGGGAATTTTGCAGCCTTATCACTTGGGCTCAGCAAAGTTCCCTGCCACTAATCGGCAGAGGGATCACTCATTCAAGGATTGCACGATCATGTTTTTTTGCAGTGCAGTGACAGCTGTCTGCACCAGAGCATTAGCAATGCAGATGAATTAGCCTAATAGGTTAATGTGTGAAACAAGAAAATTAGGTTTAATCCCCAAGCAAAATAATCTAACATTTTCAAAATTCCTTGATGTGGGAATAGAGACATTGCTTCTGACTCAATTAGGTGCAATGCGGATCAAAGCACATTTCCTTAAAGCATGTGCCCTACATCTGCGGTATGGGAGCTAGTGAGTGTTGATGTGACAATGAGGGATATGGTAGCGTGCCTGTCCTCATAATGCTGCAGGCAAACCCTGGATAGTAATAACATCATCATGACAGGACCTCTGCCTGCTTATTTATTCCCTTTACTTACCTCACTGCTCAAATAATGTCAATGAACATGGACATACACACGCTGGGACATACACACACACACGCGCCGCATATGGAAAATGAGTAGTCTCAGCCGCGGTACCTGCAGCGAAGTGATAACTGAGATGGTGTGAGCAGCCTCCGTCACAGTGGCTGTGTTTTCAGCCTAATTGGACCTAAGTACCAGACACATGTGGGAAGAAATATATGTGGTGATTCAAATGCATGCAGTCAGGTTGGAATGCATTTCTTACTCAGACAGAAACTGACTCTAGGTTTGCTGAATCTAATCAGAATCCTGCATCATGCTGTATGATAACTATTAATAATCTGTACATTTAGAGACCTTCTACAGTGCCCAGGTAGGGAATAGACTCTTGTAGGTTTGAATGTGTGTGTGAGTGCATAGTGGGTCATTAGCAGGGTGCAGCTGGCCATTAGGGTCCTAGGGTGGGTGTTGTTTTGCTCTTCTCCTAACCGTAGTCTTCTCAGTTATTCTCTAATGTTTTACTCTGACCACCGGCACTTTGTTAGAGGAAAAAAAAATTTCCTCATTGCCTCCGCGCCCAAGAGTATGTGAGTGAGGTCGAGACTGATTTCTTAAAGCAGGTAGCGGGTAATGAAAGACACACTCTAAGCCTACACGAATTGGCAATTGAGAGACAAGAGAAGACTTCAGAAATAAGCACTGTTTTGGGATGGAAAGCGTCAAAACGAACCAATTACTATCCCCAGACAGTTACGCATGGTGGAAAAAAAATGACGTGCTGAAATCAATGAGGGGGCCAACGGAACAATCAGCTGCAACTAGCTATCAACAATGGAGTGGAATATGCAAAAATGGCAATTAAATGTTTTTTCTGTATGATATCCCAACATCTGTGGCATTAGCCGTGGCTCTCTTTATGTAAAACAGAGATGGGGAAATGAATACGCAATCTACCACTGGGTTTTCATCATTAGTGCGCTCCAACTTGCAGCGACGGCTGCCTTCCAAGCCGCCTGAGTGGGGAGCGAGAGGAACATTTGTGTGCCCTCGCTTGCCAAATTAATTCTTGTCTTGACATCTTAATTCTTAGTTCTTGTGTGTGGTCAAATCAGCCTACTATAGAAAAGCAATCAAGCAATTATTCCCAAATTATATTTGCCCAACACACACTGATTGGTTATTCTTTTCTTATTGAGTAAGCTCATTAATTCTGAGCAGCTTGCTTGTTATGCCTCTGCCATTACTCCTTTCCCCTCTATCTCGCTCTCCCCCTTTCGTTGTCTCTCGCACCCCTGCTCCTCATCATGCACACTCACTCCCAGCTCTCACTCCCACACCCCTCCACCTCCCCACTCACGCTCCTCTTTCCTTCTCTCCACAGCAGATGCACCCTATCTTCTAGCCCCAGCCTGCTGATGTTTTTGGAGATGACATACACTACAAAAGCCCCATGATCTGGAGCATTGTCTAGTCGGCCAATTACTATTCCCATCACTGATTAACTTTGATGTGGAACCTAATGAGATAAGGCAGCTTATCAAGGCGGCCGCTGATAGTGGTCTCATTTATTCCTGTGCCTGGCACCGAAGCTGAGGGACAAAAACTAATGAGGAGGAGTTTGTCTGCAAGCTCAGGTCTTAAGCGAAGTGCAAAATTGTTCATCTGCAGTTCATCAGCTCCCGCCCGAAATGGCCAATGCTTCGCCACCGTGCAGCTCCGAGACACTCCACATAACAGCACTGTGGTTTCACTGTGGAACAAGAGCCACAAAGTTTTCTCTCTGTTTCTGACACTCACTCCCTCTCCTCCTCTTTCCAGTGTATTTCTCTTAACAGCTTCTTTTCCCTTCTCCAGGCTCTAATGGTGCAGCTAATTGCTCAGGTTGTTTAGTTGTGAAGAATGCAGGAGTGCCTGTACAAAGCCATTCTCTCTGCGTGGTCTCCAAGAGGTGAAACCTTAATTTTCCACTTCTGCCTTCTGTCTATATTTTGATTGTCTCATACGTTTTTTCTTGACACTGAAAAACATCAGCAAAAAAAATAGCCTACTAATAATATGGCAACAACAATAAAAATTTTTTTTTTTTAAAGACTGCATGGACGTTTAACCAAAAAAATCTGTGTTTAATATTTAATGTCAACAATAATAGAGAATTCCTTGTAAAACTGCCCCCCCTGAAAATTCCTAAAAATTAAAAACTCTCCTCCCCAGCAATAGAACCCAGTGTAATTAAACAGTCTTTTAAAGTAATTGATTTGCTCCAAACTAGCATCACATTCTTATACACCGATCTTAAAAAAGTGTATTTATCCAATAAACAGGTATATTCATTTGCATACATTTAATTTGGTTTAGATAAATACATATTTTTAATATTTAATTAGAGTTATAATAAATTTAGGTACAATATTTTTAAGAGATTTGAAGAAATTCTTTTTCAGCCTAACATTAAAAATGTACTTAATTAGCTGAATTAGTTTATTCCAAACTAAGCCTAATATTCAGAAAAGGTAAAAAATTGTTATACTAGGTTAGCGACAAAATAACTGGGTTATGATTATGGCCATAAAACACTGAAATACAATAAAATAAAATAAATCATTAAAGATTGGCAAATCAATCTGGGAGAGATTGGAGCTTATCAATTTTCATTCCTTGAGCAACTGATCAGTGATTGGCAGGAGAAAAACTGACAATCTGAATGTTACTTTTTTTATTTTTTATTAAATGCATCAAAGGCAAGAACTCTGACTATTTTAAATTTTTTTCACATTCTTCAACCATCACAGAGAGATGTGCTTTAATTTCCCCTTTGTGAATTGCTAAAATTCTTAAATCTGGTAATTGTCTCGAAAATATGCTTTGATGCACAAATAAACTTGCAATTTCTTTATTTCAGTTTAAACTAAAAAAAAAAACTCTTAAAGAACCTATAGAAGATTTACATTATTTTTTATAGCCTACATGTTCTGGTCCTAAAATTTAAAAAGAAATGAGCAAAAACTGGTCAGATTTAAAAAAAAAACTGAACTTGGTCAGTAATATGACCAATGTTTTAATCTATTTTAAAAAGGTAGTATGTAAACTTCTTTTTTCCCAAAAAACTATAGCTAAGATGTGTTGTTCCTTAGCAACAGCTGACTTACTGTTAGCTAGCTTAACCTTAAACTATGACATTATATATTTATTCTCAACATAAGCAACATAATACATAAACCTTTTTGTTCTGTGCTGGATATTGCACATGTTAAATGAGAATAGCTGACATAAGCTTTATCTTTCTTTAAATTCAAAATGAACAGTGAATATATTTACAATTTAATATATTAAATGTAGGCTATTTATAAACTTTCATACTTTGTTAAAGTGTTAATAATTGTAATTATTTATTTTAATTAATTACCTCAATTATTTTTCCTTAGTGTAACAAGGGGTCAACAATGATTGGTAAGGGACTAAAAATATTACCACGACTTGAATTAAATTGTGAATTCTTCAGCACGGACTGTGCGAAGAGAGGAAGGAAGAGTGTGCCTTTTGATTTGGAGTATAAAAGTAAATAATATTTGTACATCTAACACATACTCGAAGTGAATGAGCAGCCCCTGAATGTGTTTCTATGAGCAAGTGGAGAGCTCTACAGACTTTAAAGCTGGAGCCCAATTAAGCCTCGCCTCATCGGGAGAGGGAGAGGAGCTGAAAGCTGAATACATAAGATAATGCAGCCACACTAAAGCAGTCGGTTCGCTCAGTGTAAAATTAGAGAGGGACGGGAAAATCTTGATAAAGGGAGAAGAAGAAAAAGACAGACAGTAGGGGGAATAAGAGGAAAAGAAGTTCCTTTGGGCCAATTTCCTTTGAAACTGTTTAACCAAATACAGCTATTCATTTTCAACACAATTAATATTGTCTGTTTCTTGTTCAGACGGCACATCATAACGGGCAAGAGGGAAAGAGAGAGAAGAGGATTCTTTTCTCCTTCCAAATTGTAGCCAATTTAAGGACAAAGCGTTACCCTTTTAGTTTCTCAGAATGGGAGTCGCACTCGTAAAGAAAGACTGACAGTCGACATCCAAATCTCATTCAAGGACGCAGTCTCCAAATGCTAATCATAATCTGCAGATGTTGGCCACTGATACATCCATTTATTTATTTATTTTTGAAAGCATGTCTGCGCCCATTTGGGCAGCCTGTGAAATTTGAAACAAAGAGGGAAAATCCCTTCTTTTTGAGGGATGCTGCACGGACATCTGCACCATTCTCACATTGGTTGTCTAAAACCAGTCAATGCACACACACATGGGTGCACACAATACTCGTGCACTAAGGGGAATAAACACAGACGAACTCACATGAACGCCCCCTCTCTTTTACTTTTTGCTCTCCTGTTCTGTCTGAGTTGTTTTAGAAAACCTCAGATGTGTCATCAGACATTGGTTTCCATCTGAACAGGAAGGGAAAAAAATAAATACTTGACAGAGAGGTATATAAAAAGAGGGCACTCTGAATTTTTGACATTCTTTGCACAGCTGCTTCAGAATGAGTAGGATGGAGAGGCAAGGAAAAGCAACTCCAAGATGCATTTTTTGTTTACTTGCTGCCTTTTCTCCCTGTCCTCTTTCAGGGAGATGGAGGCTAGTGCGAGGCCACAACTCACTCATCCTTGTATAGAGCGACTCAGTGCAGGGCCATGAAAAAAAGGAAAAAGAAAGAAATCAGCATGGCTAAATGAATTGTGAGATCTGTTCTATTCATGCAACCTTAAAAAAGATAACCCCGTTTTTCCATTTAGACACCGAATGCAAGGTGAAACTCTTCTCCGCTTGTCAGGTGACATTAAATATGGCTCATCATTTAATAGGTAAATAGATACTGGTGGAACTGTGGGTCCAAGTTAGATTATTTCAAATGTATTTATTTATGTGCCAGAGTCTAATTTTAAAACTACATATCAAGAGTTTAACGTAAAATCAATCAAACTCCCATTAGTTAGTTACGTATACAACAATATGCTTTGGTCATTTTATCTCTTTGTTTAACTGTTTAGTTACAAAACTTTATTTAATTACAATCAAATCTGCCATGTTAAAAACAAGGTTCCTTGTCCACATGCAAAAGGCAGCTGCCGTAATTTTCGGACTTTTCAGCGCACCTGAATATTAGCACCTAAATTGAAAAAGAAATTTTTTTTTTTACATATATACACCTAACTATAACATGCATGCTTTCATGTTGTAACATGATATATTTACTCAGAATGATAGTACACAGAAGATTTTCTTTTTATTTAAGACGTGCTTTTCTTTTCAAACTTTGCCTGAAAATTGGCAGTACCGCATCAACAAAACACAACACTAACATGCATGGTTAGAAGTAGTTTGAAAATATAATAAAATAAAACTTATCAGAAAAAGTCATTGGTCGGCACTAAAAGGCAATGAAGTCGTGTTCTTCAGTATCTTTTTGTCCTCTGAAAGCTTTTGTAGTCTTTTAACACTCACTTAGCTTCCTGTTATAGTGCCCCCTGGAGGCCATTAGCCAAAACAAATCTATATATTAGCCTCATCAATGTATACAAAGCAGGGTCAAGCATCTGAAAAAAGTAGCGCCTTATGGTCCGAAAATTAGGGTAATCAGAGTTCTTCTGAGTACTTTTTTTTTTTTTAATGAAACCAGTTCAGCTTCAAATGTGTTTACTTCTGTTCTGTATGGCTGCATCAGAATGCTTGACATGCAGGTGAGAAATAAAATATAGCTGCAGTTTGTCAAGAAGTCCTGGGTTTGACTGACATCGAATTCCACAGCAAACTTTTTCGACAGTTGCTTGTAATGTTTACCAACAACAGTAGATAACCCCTATTTGTGGGCCTCTCTTCGTTTAATTAACCTAAATAAATAAAAAGTAGAATAAGCATTTTTTTCTTCCGATTTTAAGAACTCCTGGAGTGGATATTCATATTTCATTACGCAGGTCTTCTTTTATTGTTAGAAGACATTTTTTAATGTAAAAAATACCCATGAAGATAGGAACCTTAAAAACATTTAGCTATTTTTTTAAAACCTTTTAGGGTATTTGAGTGAAAAGAGAATGAAATATATTATTAAAAACATACTCTTACATACCACTTAATTGTTCTGTGATTAATGTTTAAGGAAATGCAGAAACTACACTGCCCATTCTGGCTCAGTTAGAAATCAATACTTGACTACAAAAGCAAGTTGATTGAGGTGGCACTAGAGAGGTGAGTATTCTGTTGCTGTTTGTAATATTGATGGAGACTTGGATCTGCTTTAAAGATTGACATTTCCAGAGCCGCTGTTGGCTCCTGTTTCTCTTTGTTGATTTTATTCTGCCTGTTCCTCAATAAACAATCCTCGGGGCCGATAACATGCCAGGTTCCTTGTGAAACAATCAGTACTCGTGCCTTTTTCTCAAGCATGCCAAGCCAATCAGGAGGCAAGCAGAGACAAACGGAGCTCTGCAGATGTCCTTCGAACAAAACGAAGCACTTCCGGGGCCGGTGAGGAGGGCTGGCGAGGACGGCAAGCGCACCGGGGGCGCCCTAAATCAACCATTGTGCTCTCACAAAGCATTCGATTGTGGGCCAAGTGACACCCCTCAATGCCTTCCGTATACTGTATCTGCAAATTGCACACCTTTGCCAAGCTCCAAACCCTGTTTCTTCATCCGTTCAATCCCTCCATCTTTTGCGGGAAAGAAAACACTCGCCCTTATACAAATAGATAGAAGGGCTTCAGTACTCCCACCCACCATTTTTTCAGTCTGTGGCAGACTAGGCACGTCTAGCCGCCAAGGCACTCAACATGCCTCAGCAGTCTGACTGGGTGCTGCATAGGGGGGTCTGCATTTTAATATTCAGTACCAATTCATTAACATTCTATTGAAGCTTACAATAGACACTGGACAGACTCTGACCCTCTAGTTCCCCTGATCAAGGTCAGTAACCAAGAAAATAAAATCTGAATTGCATCCTAGTACACAACTCTGCTCTACAGCCCGTTCATAGGAGAAAATAAAAGTACCCCAAATTTGCTTTGTTCTCGGTTAAAATACTTTAAAATGCTTTAGAAAATGTTAATTAATTTAGTCTGGGAACATTAAAGGCAAATTAATTATCAAGGTTAAGAAAAGTTTTTCAAAAAATGCATGTAAAAGGGGGCTGTTGAGGGACTGACTAAAGCTCCTTAGTATTTTTTCAACCAATGCCAACTATGCAACACCCTGTCCGCAAAAGGTCATTTGCACCATTTACATCCCCACACATATGGACACACACAGAGTCAAGGAAATAAATCTAGCACCGGTCGATTATATGATTGGGTGCTGAGACAAAGGGAGAGCATGTTGCTAACACGTTCCCTGTCAGTAGGTTGGCTGTATGTGGGCAGACACAAAGCCTCATTAAAATACATACAGAGCCAGTGCTGCTCCAGTGGGTGGGAAAGATGCTCCATCAAGATGTCGTTACAACAAGGCTGTCTCCACCCACTGGCATGTATCTCCCTTGCACTGTCCTCCCCCATCCCTGGACAGGACAAAGGCAGCCTGCCTTACAACCGGTGTGGGCCATTCCCCAGTAAGGTCAGGGCCTAATCCTTGGGGAGTTCTCGCATTGTATTTTAGTAAACTGGGGTCAAACTGTTTCCAATGAGGGGGTTTAGTTAAACATCTATTAAACAGATCCAATGTGTTGGGGTTGAGCTTTATTTAAGAGTGAAGCAACATGTTGAGTTTAGAGTGTTTAGGTCCTGTCTCAAAAAAAAAAAATCAAGACATTCCAAGTGAAACGCTTTGACTTGAAATCCGCATCTGCAAGCATCGATGCAATGTGCTTTTTTTGTAGTTAGAATAAGAAGATACATTTGAATTGCTCATGCCTGCCAGCTTCTTTGCCACTAAGAGGCGCTGTTTTGAGGGTGGGGAAAAAAGCGAGTTGAAAGTGTGGTTGTGTTGTCAGAGGTGCCATGTAACCCCCAAACTGCCCTGTTAGTGAGGCTGACATTCAAAGAGAGCCGGGACGCTGACAACAATCCCAGAACCTCCTGCTGCGAGAAGACATTTCGCATGGTGGCCGAGGGCTTTGATATCGCTCTTGTGATCCTCGCTGCCGTGGTCTTTGAGAAACCACACACACAGGATGCAGAATACAGGCCATCACCATTATATACCAACTAAACATGGAGCTTTCTTATATATTCCAGGATTTTCCATTGTTATTCCGACAAAATCCTCAGGTTTCAGTAAAGCATTAACAATGTTTGGAATTTGACTTACTCTGTGCTCTTTAGGTGTCTATATCTCAAATTACTTTCATGCAACAGCAAAAGAAAGAATAATTAAATTTTGCACTGCCCTCACACTGCCGATTAATAGCAAACCTGCCTCTATAATAGCACAATGTGACTGCAACTAATAAGCAGTAAAGCAGGTTTCTGACTGTATAACCTGCTATAAATAGTGAAGGCAAACCAGCACCACTAATTACTGAGGAACTATGGAGACATTTTTTTTATTTTTTTAGAGCAAGGTTACTGAATAGTTGCCTATTACTTCACTCTTTCTGAACCAAATGCTTAAGATAATGACCAGTTACTAATTGGTGCTTATACCTTATATCAGTTTGTGCAGAATATAATTGCAGCTATTATGGCACTAAATAATTGTTGGAATTAGCATCTTTGACCAAAAAAAAAAAACATGGTGCTTGAATAATTGTAGGGAGCAGCTACCGAGAAGAGGTCTTAATGTTGCCGCACCACCAGTTGATTCATCATTAACTACAGAGTTCAGGGCAGAGGGAATGCCCTGCCTATCATAAAGCAGTGGCATCTTCTGCACCGGTTAATGGAGCCACTGATGGGTGCAGTCTTGTGTGCTTCATTCCTTAGAGATATTTTAAGTATGTTTTTGTGCCTGAGTTGCAATGTTTATATTTGTGTATGAACAACCTGAAGTGCAAAGGCAAAGTGAGAGAAGTGTATGTTTTATGCTGATCACGTTCGCCATCCTTCAGCAGCTCCTTCCTTTGTGTTGGCCCTTCCGTCAGCTGTTGACTTCCTAAGTGTCTCAGACAGCCGTGTTTCTGTCTGCGCCTCTGTCCGCTGCCTTGTCCTGCTCACATTTCTGAAGTCCGCTGACTGCTAATGGCTGGGTCCAGACAAAGAGCCCACTCTGTGGCCACTCTGCCTGGCCAAACCAGGGGCCAGGGACAACCAGTAGAAGGAGGTGGAGGGGGTGGAAGGGGGTACTGGGTTTGGGAAAAAGGGAAGGGTTGAAGCTGTGAAAAGCAGCCGGCACTGCCTGCCTCTTTCGACTTGTATCTCACTTGTGTGACAACCACTCTTCTGTGCTTGTGCCTGTTTTGAACTGTCCTTCCCAATTAGCACTAATAAGTCACTCTATAAAGATGAGCAAGGACAGTGCACCCAATCATTCCAGCTTTGTCATATGTGTAAACAGATTAATGCTTAAAACAAAAACAGATGTATTCTGTCATTCCCTCAAACTTAATCTATGACAAACGCCTGGAGCACAACACTGATAATAAAGGAAAAGTCCAAAATGCAAAAATGTTATGCATTCAAATGCATATGCAAATGCATTAATTAGGCAGTTTAAGTTGTCTGAATAGGAACTGCCTAGAAATTATTTTGTACTGGATCCTCTACACGACTGAAGATCGTGTTGGATACTGTGGATAAATACAGCTCATCATTTTGACCTTTCACTTAAATAGACACTTTACTCTCCCACCCACTTTAGCTGGCCAGCTGACTTTCATAATTTTGCTTAATAAACACTTTATCAATTTAATGAGCTTGTTCCTCAATATGATAAATATTTTTCTGACCTTACAAAATGCTGTTGTAGTATTTTGCATTTATAAATACTACCTTTATTGTCATTAAGGTCATTGTTTATACTCATGTATTTGCATAACTGCTTTCTCTCAGGTTATACAGTCATATTCAAAAAATTAGAATATGTGTTTCAGTGAGGCATGTTTGTCAGATTAAAAGTATTTTCTGAAATATCTTGAAACAGGTATTAAACATACTTTTCATTAAGTTAGGTATATAAAGTATTTAACAACAGGTGGAGAAGGGGTACTCACCATTCTCAAGATGACCTCCTGGTTGGCCAAGCATCATGTGTTCCAAAATAATTTTTGACTGGTATTGGTATTTGGGGAACCATTTGTCTAGTGAACCCAACCCAGTTACAGAAAGAAATGGTGAAGAACAGCATATGCTGTCACATTGCACATTAAAAATTAAACCCAAACATAGTTGTTGTTGGGGGTTTTTTCAGACTAACCACACCAACACCCAATGAACATCCGGGGAACTTACAATGAGACAGTGGACAGTCTTCATCTGAACAATAAACTGGACTGGATTTACAAGACTGATGCTCTTAATAGGAAGGATCACAGCAAACTCATCAGAAAGAATATAGGAATAACAAAAATAGACAAGACAACGTTTTTGTATAGCAAACCTTCAACAACAAGGTATTTCAAGGTGCTTTACACGATCCTTCGAAAACAATAGCCATAAAAGCATACTGTATCAAATACTTATGTCCTGCAATAAAATGGAAATCCATTATTTGAATATCATCCACTGTGATTTTCTGCATTTTTGTTTTAGATTATGTCCCTTACAACCGAAGAGTAACCTCTGATACAAATTATAGGCCTCTACATGCTTTCTAAGTGGGAAGACTTCGAATATTAGCAGTGGATCAAATACTTGTTCTCCCCACTGTAGATTTTGGATCCGATCAGTAGTTTCTAGCTGTGTTAACTGAAGCTGTTGTCCTCCTCTTTTTCTTTATCCCTTTAGGTCCAAAGATAATAACTTCACTTTTGTTTCTATTTAGCTTGAGAAAATATGGCACATCCATACATAGGATAACATCACTGTTGGAAAATGTCTCCCACCCCATTTATGAATCTAATGCAGAATTTCAGAACTACTTTAGTGACAAACTGTTGTGTCCTACATGGACAAAAGAGCTTTATTGTAGGTCTATTTTTCTCAGCAGGTCCTGGACTCTATAACATAGCTGGTCCCAACACACTCTGTATCTGTTTACATCCATGTTATTAGTTGTTTTCCAATAGCTTTGTTTTCTTCCTTAACACCTAGCTTAATTTCCTTTGACTTAAAAGCTGCATTTTACATAACTCGCTAGCATTTTGCCAATGAACGATGATTGGTCAGTGAAGGACTAATTACGACCAGAGGTACAAGTTGACGGCATTGTGGCATCCAAGTGGCACTAGAATGTTAAGGCAGACTTTTTGACCCAAGTTTTTTTTTTCAGCATAACAACTTTTTTTTTGGTTGCTAGCACTGTTATCTGCCTATAGTTATGTATGTACTGTGAAATTTAAACAGAAAAACAAGGAATTTCCGTAAAATAGTATCTCTGGACGTGCAATGTTTTTGACGTCATTGACATTTTAAAATACTTTTTAAAGCAAATAAGTGACTAAAAAAAGTTAACACCCAGATATGTTTCTTTGCATCTACTTTCGAAAATAAATATTCAAATTACTAGACAAAAAAATATACCCTGAGAAAAGTGGATTTTGAGGGGCAATTTTCTATAGGGTTACCCCAACCCTCCATTAATTCTGCACTCGTCATTAGAGTGCCCTCATATGGAACCAGAGTGGAACTGCAACCAGTTCAGAACCCGGAAGTGCAATGACAGTGGCAGTTCTCTCTTTATTAGACATTCTCTGATATGCGCATTAAAAATACCAGTAGTGTCTTCTTCCACACAGGATCTTTGTCTCACTTTTGCACTTCCTGCTATGGTGCCCCCTGGAGGCCATTAGCGAACTTGGAACGCATGGTCCAAAGGTATGGAAAAAAGTAGTGGCTTGTAGTCTGAAAATTACAGCACTATAGATTAGAATCTACTGCCTGTAATATTATGCACTAATTCATTTACACTTATAAAGGAACATACGAATGCTAGTCGTTTTATTTGATATATATCATTTTCTGAATCTTTAATTTCTTTTTTTGTGGTTCGTAGTAGCCCACCCAAACTGTAAGGGAAAAAAATGTATCCAACAAAGTGAAATGATCAAACTTTCAGGTCCTTCGGTAGTTGCCTTCAATCTTGGGGGGGGGGGTGTATTTTTTATTCTACAACAACATTTATGTTGATTCCTCATTTGGTTTAACCACAGTTGTCGGGTTGACCCCCTTTCTGTCAGAGTGAATGACTGGGACTCTGAACACAGACAGCAAAACAGTTTGAAAAGTTTTATTTAAAAAAAATATGTAGAATCCACATGGAGATGTTGTCAGTGTAGGGAATCCATTTGGGGTGACTGGACTGGGGAGAACGGTTGAGTGATTAATCCTTTGTGATGAAGATTATGTTCTAGAAATGTTTCAGAGATGGAGCAGTTTGATCTTACTGTAAGGTCGTATGGAGAGTCTCTCGCAGTAGGTAAGTAGGACCGCAGTGGTTGAGGTCAGCTGGTGGTTGGCGTGGTGTTAGATTCGGTGTCTTCTGACTGCAGGTAGAGTGGCAATGGAGGGTGGACAGGCAGGAGATCGGGTAGAGCACATGAAGGGTAAGTGCTACTGAAGGACCAAGGAAGGAGCAGTGTGGATGCTTATCAGAATGAATCCAGGAAGTGAACTGAGCACAAAGGACTGGAATGAGGAATTGAGGATGGGAAAGGAACATCAATGAAAGGTACCTATGAAAGGGACAAGGAAGGTAAGATTTACTTTTTAAAACGTAATCTTTAGGTTTAACAAAGTCAAGATTTTTCTGCGTTTTGGGCGGATTAAACCTTATTACAAGCGGAATTCGTCCTGCCCCGAGCACTCCCGTGCTACGGATGTCCGCTGGCTCCAAAGTTCTCAGGGTGAGTAAGAAAACAAATAACTTGCTGAAAATAAAATTGGAAACAAATTGAATTCCCCTTAAGTCTTACGTTGTTTTTTGGGTGTTTTCTGTCTTTTAAAGATTCAAATTTTGTTAATTCTAGAAATGCAGCTTAGTTATGTGCTTTGATAATTTTCTGTTACAGCAAAATATGTTTGTAATTTCTTCAAAAAATCGGCATGCAGTGTCTGAAAAAAGAAAGACTTAATGCACTCCACAGCCGCACCACAGCACCTGGTGTGAAATAGGTGTAACACACGTATCCTAAAGCCTGGTGCAGAGGGGTGAAACATAACAAGGAATTATATTCTAACATCTAACAAAGCTTTGCAGGGGTAGACTAGTAATACCTTAAACAGACAAAACAGAATACATTTTTTTTTAGCTGTAAATTATTTTCAAGAAAATTAAGAAAGAAACTTTTGCAAACTGTGAAACTTGTGCTTTCTTACCAGATGTTGTGCTCACAATAAATCCTGAAACAATAGCACCAGGAAAGAGGTGGATTTATGGTAACATTCCAGGCTGAAAAGAAAAGTTTCCTCATTTATGGAAAGGCCCCGCCAAGTCTGTTATCAGTGATACATATTCAGTATCGAATCAGAGAAACAAAGTAAATCAACACACATCACTACATGAATGAACACAATCAGTTTATTCACATTTTTCTAGATGGTATTGAAGTTTTCTCTCATTTCACTCTACAAATGCACGGCTTAAGCTTAAAGCTATTGTCAGTTGTAGAAAATAGGTCAAGTGTGCTTCCAGTTTATGTCACTGCTTTGATGATGCTTGATAAAATTTGCTTCAATGCATTTTCGCCCAAGTTTAAGAAGGAATTCCTCAACTTTAATTAACACTGAGCACAAACAAATATTGTTTTCTGAAAGTTGGAAATGCTGATAAAATAAAGGCATTTATTTTCCAGTACAGTGTTTGGTTGTGGAAACTGGAATACTGCATGGGAAGACATGCTAAAGGACCTCTGGAATAATGACTTCACATGTGTTTTCTCAAAGTAAAGACTTAGTCAAGCTCGGCTGTGCTTGACTGTTTATTGTTGCCTGCTTGTTTATTGTCATGCAGAAAACAGAGGAGGTATTAAAGGCAGATTTTGCCCTTATTTTAAAATGTGTTGCCTAAGATTAGAGCCCTTGCCAAACGCTGTGGAAATACTTAATTGATTTCCTTTGCACTGTTTACCTCTACTGTAGCCCTCCTGGAGGCCAGCACGCGCTCGCGCACGCAGAGTACAACCCTGGCCCCATTTACGCCAACACAGGCCTGCCAAGAGCCTCATTAGTATTCACAGCAGTGGCTTTTGCCAGCCCGAGCGTTGCTGTGGTGATGCTGCCCACACAAGTGATGATAAATGGTGCTTTCAGCTTCTCTGCCTTCCATAGAGCAGAGCAGGGAGCTGAGGAGTTGCTGGCTGGGACCCAGCTCCAGCTCCGACTATAGCAAGGCCTCATCCCCGACGCTCGGCAACCGATGCATGACAACACGAGCTCAGGGCTGCTTTAAGGCTTTGGGTGCTGGGGAGTTGTGGGTAAGAGGGGCTGGGTGCCGTGTGGGTTGTGCAGATTTAGGTTTTGCAGTGGGGATGTGTATGTGTGTATGTGCATGTGTCTGCTGGGAGAAGATGAGAAGGGGGGCATGTTGGGAAGAAGTGTGTGCTTGAACTTGTCATTGTTGGCTGAAAAAGTGATGTCAGCTTCAGTGTTTCTCGAGTGTGTTTTGTTTCTGCCTTTTTTCTCTTCAGTGATAATCTGATGTCAACTCGGTAACATAAAACTTGTGACTTAAAAATGCAAAAAACATAATAATAATTCTTGTTGACTTCTGGGACGCATCTCAGATTTTTGTGGAGGAAATAATTACAGTGAATTAAAGGTTGTATACAGTTAAACTATTAAAGTATAGAAAGTAACACCAACTTTAATTTTTGTCTGAAAAGAAGTCCTTAAGTAAAAAGTAAAGACAAACACACCTAACGATTTCTTTAAAAAGCATTTAATATAATTCTTTTGAAATTAGAATAGAATTGAAAAATGTTGCATAACATTTTCAGAATTTTTTTTACATTTTTATTTCAATCAAGTTTCCTTTTTTTCTACACTTCATCAACATGTTTTTTTCTAAATAAAAACATTTTACAATAAATCCCCCCCTCATTTTGATTACCATTTTTGAAGCCACTGCAACCATCCCCCCATCCATTTCTTCTACTGCAGGTTTCACTGCAGAGGCTGTTTGAGCCTTAAATCTGCACGGACCGAGGAAGGGTTAAGGTATTTGGTTACACATCCCCCCGAAGGCCCTGAATACAGATGTAGCAGCAATGAAGACAAGAAGCCGGAGCTGAAATCCCCCTGATCCTTGTTAAACACTGGGAGACTGTCTTATTCCCACATTACAGTGCAGTGATACGTAGCGCATTAGAGCCAGGCTGATTTGAAATCATACACCTTCTTACTGAAAACAGTGTCACTGAAGGTGAATGGTGTCTTCGCGTTACTGTCTGATTACTATATAAAAGTGTATGTAAATTCATCATGTCCATCAATCTGTTTTTTTATTTTATATTCTTGAAAATATTTGGAAAATATTTTTTTGAACAAAAGCCTATTGATTTGGGGATGGTATTTCAACAGAAATATAAAATGCTTTGTTGGACAAAAATACCAAAACAACATTGTGTCAGTAATGCAGTCATAAATACTTTGTCAGTCAAGGCTTCAAAATGAAATCAATAACAACTTTTAAAAGAAGTAAACACGTTTTGTTTTTTTTCACTTGAACTTTTATATCATGTTTTCACACCAAACTTCCAGCACAATTCTCATCTTCATTTACTTTTCTTCTGTAGCTGAAGTTGACTTTTAGCAGTGAGGACGTCTGATAAAATTACTGTTCTTCTTCCACCCTCTTTTGCTGAACTTGGCGATGACTGCCCCCTTCAAACGATGGCCTGACCCTTCTAGAATCAAGCCTGATTACCCATCTCTAGGACACTAAGACGCGCCCAACTTCAAAAGAAGCAGAGACAATCACGGGTGGGGTGGTGCATTGTGGTGGAGAGGTGAGAGAGCTGTGTCGGCTCGGGCCAGACTGAACTGTCTCAGTCAGGGGGCCGGGGCTATTAAAAGATAAATGTATTTCTCTGTTGCATTATTCATGATGCAAGGGGAGCTTAGTATAGCAGTGGCTCCCTTCTCTGGCTCATCAGGGCCAAGGCTCCCCCAGTACACCCACTGCACCTACACCCTTATGCAAGAGAGGGTGGGTGCAGAGGGGTTGATAGGAGCAGCAGCTGTAGAACAGAGAGGATGAGATAGAAAGATAATGCAACAGTATGTATTCCCACGCACGCATATAAAATGTATATTTGTATGTAGACCTAAATAAACCTGAATCAAGACAACTGCACACAGTAATTGGATTTAGAAATATATCGGTCTGTCTACATGTTGCACATTTGCAGTAAAATTTCTTACAAGTGTTTTTGTTTCTCTATTTTCATGCTAATCATATGCACACACACAAACCTGGAAGGAGCATCAGCCTGTGTTGTTGAAAAACCTCTCAGCCGCTCATTAAGTAAAGCATTTGTGCAAATACTTTGGAGACATATTGGCGTTCTATATCAGAGTGAATGGCAAAGTGAGCTATTGTCCAACTAATCTCTGATCTGCAGGAAAAGCAGATTAAGCTGACCTTGGTGTCACTCCTTTGGAGATGAGTCTTTGCTGAGGATAGCCAAACAAACAGAGGAGAGAACCAAACAACAGAAGAAACTAAGAACCCTCTGGTATTAGATTAAATTCAATATATCAATTAATCAACCGGATTTAATTAACATAAATAATGTAACGCAAATTTCTTCAGAAACTTTAAAGACAATCACTCCAAACAAGGTATTTAAGAAGGAACAGATGTAATCAAATGTAGTCAGACATAATCAATACAAAACTATTACAATTCTAAAGGACCGACAAAATGTTTTTACTCTTTAAAGTCTAGAACAAATTAAATAATTCAAAAATTCAGACTTCTGAAAACAAAAGAGTTAATTTGATGTATTTTAATTTTTAAGTAAAATAAAATCTAAATGTACCTTTGTTAGCCTATAGATTGTTGTAATTCATTATCAATGCCTGATATAAAAAGACATTCAGCTCATAAACAATATTTTCAATACAGAAATTAAATGTAAAAAAAATGGAAGCATTATTCAATAAAAAAATTGTATTCAAACATCACCTGTGGGTTTGATTTACCTCTCTTGTGTTATAATTTATAAATTATGGCAGATCTGATTGTCTTACTACAAAAACAGATGTGGTATTGTGCATGTTTAAATGGAATATGTTAAATACGTTTAGAAACAGATTAACTTGATGTAGCAGGTTTTTGATTGACTTTGTGGAAAAGATAGCAGTCTCTGGAGGGCTTGTAACAAAAAGGATACATACAATGGTTTTGAGTTTACCACAGGATAAACAGAAAAAAGACTAATCTAACATGCAATGGATTAGAAAAAGATACAATAAAAACATACATTATTTTATCAACAGATAAAAAGATAATTTAAAATTTAAACTGATTTTTACAAAAAGATTGCCTTGTAAAAAACAGATGTTTTTATTTCTTATGTAACAAAAAAATCATGTTATTTGGTATTTTTACTTGGTATTTTCATTCCCTACATCATCTTAGACTTTGCAGAATTGTCCGATAAAACTGATTACATGGTATTCTGCAAATACATTTGTGTACCTTGCAATTGAAGAAGAAAATACCTGTTTATATTTTAATCAAATGCTCTCCAAATTGTTTCATAATTGCCTATAATTGAGCACACACTGTGCAATTTACCTGTTTGTTGCCAGGATCTATTTTCTGCAGTTAAATCCCACTAACAAACAAACGTTTCCCTTTATTTCTTGCATAAAATCAAAAACCAAAAGACTAAGACTTTTTAATTTCATATGAAAACTTCAATTTCATTAGCTGGTGCTAATGAAAAGAAGTAGTTAGGTGCAATTTTATCTAGCTTCGATTTGTATATTTCATCTTCATCATAATGTAATTCTTCTTGTGTCCATCAAAAGGTGCTTTTTTTCTCAACACAAGTGTTGCCCTTTTCTCATATTTACAAATCGGAGATACATTATGCTGGCATTAAATGCACACTAAGGCTCAGGAGGGAAGGACAATGTCTATGGCAGAGTGGAGGGTGGTCTGAACACATCAGTACTCATGACTCCATGCTGGGATCATTTGTTTCCAGACAAGAGGGCACAAGGGTGGGAAAAAGAGAGTCCAGGACTGCGGTGAGGTGTGTAGTGAAATGTTTGTGTGTGTTTTGGTCTGATGAGTGTGTTTTATGTTTTTTCTCTGTCCTGTTTATGTGGATGATAATTGTTGCATTACAACTTTGTACATACACTGCTTTGAATTAGACACAAGAGACAAAAAAATTGCTTCATATTTGGGCTTGTATGTCAAGGATTACTTGTTCTATTGAATGCACCCCCCTTCTATTATCTGCCTATCACTCTCTGGGCTCTTTAATCTCTTTCTTGTCCCTGCTCAATGGCTTCCTCTCACTGTCTCTCCGTCACAAACATAGCCTTTCTCCTCTTCTATTTTTTAACACTTACAAAACTGAAAAGACTCAGCCTGGGCCGGGCCACCTGGAAGCACCAGTGGAGCTTTCTCCCAGGGCCTGGCTCCCTGCCACTAGCCAGCTGTAGCATTGTGAGTGGCCCATCTCAGTTAATTCCATGCATTGCAATTGTTGCCAGGCACTGTTTACAGCCACCTCCTTCTCTGCCTGGGTAGCCTCTCCGATTGTCCTGGGGCCTCCCTTGTTTAATACTGTTTTGCAAGTTATTAAGCCCTGGAAGTCCATTAATCACAGTTCACGGGCTGTGTAAGCCCACACAAGGCAGACAGAGGTGGGGGATGGGGAGGCACACTCGCTATCCTCAATGGGCTTAGACGGTGGTCCATTCAGATCCCTAACGAGATCATTACCACTAACTAAATACAAACCTGACCCCACGACCTGCTGGGAAATTACGTCGAAGCTCCCTGGTGCACGACATTAATACAAGCCCCCCCCCCCCCAGACCCAACACCTCCATCTCTATCTCCACCCCCCCCATTTTCCTGCAACAGTGCGTAAATGCCCACCCCCAAAGTCTCCCAATGCAACCCAACCCTACTTTACATCCCCACCCCCTTTCTTGTCCTTTCTCACTTTCTTCCCAATAGATAGAAAACTAAACCTGTCATCAAAAGAGCCCTAATCACTGCTGTGATTGTGGTAAACCAAGCCTGACAGACATTTCACTGAGGCCTCAATGGCTACATCAGTGCCACCTCCCCAAGCTAGTCCCCCACCTCCTCCCTCTTTTCTCTTGCTTTCTCTTATTCCCCTCCGCTCTCTCTTTTCACCAGGCCTCTGGCCAATGAGCAGCAAACACCCGGGGGCTTTTCAGATTACTTGACACACTGTGTCCACTTTTGGGAGGGAGACCACCTGGTAAGCTCATTTTAATACAAAACCAGTTCAGTCTCCGCTCTCTTTTTCCTTCCACTCTTCTAATTCTGCCTCTCAAGCCAAGCAACCACCATGCCTTCTGTCTAATCCAGTGACCCCCACAGAACATTCCGGTTTTACACTCCTCGAAAGACGCTGGATTTGGGCGGATTACATGCTTCCAGTTCTGTTTGGAAGCACCTGTGACTGAAAGTGGAAGGAGGGACCAAAGCTGAGAGTGAAATAGCAAGTTTCCCTCCTTTTCTGTCAACGCTTCACTTTACGTTTTTATCATTTTGTCTCCCTTTCTACATATCTATCTCCAACTTCTCCACCGTGCCGCACTTGTTTGACTTTCAGTCACCGCAGCATGGTACTGAGTTGCCCAAACCTTGAGAGGAGGGGGTTACGAGGTACGACAAGGAGGAAGTGGGTTATGTGGGTGGAATGAAAGGTTTCTTGGGGGTTTGCTCTGACTTTCACTTCAGCCCCTCAGCTTATGTTAAGATATTGTCACTTTCACCATCTCAAGTGGTGCCACTTCAGATCCTGGAGCTTAGTGTTTGCAGTGGTTTGGAAGGTGGGAGGGGAGTCTAGGGAGGAAGTCTGGAAAGATTTCCATTTTTAAACATTTAACACACAGTAGCTGGACTACATTCAATGACCCCTTTTTTAATGTTTCCAAACTTCCTGTCTCCTCATTGCTCCTTTCGTGTGTCCCCCTTTTTTCCAGCCTCTCTTAGACTTACTCAAGAACTCTTTAACGCAGCATTTCCGCCCTGAATTCTCCTGCCAAGTTGATGAATTGCATCTCACAGCCAATTCGGCTTTGTTGGTTCTTAATTGTTTCACTCTTCTTCCCTTTTTTTTTTCCTACAATGTCATTACACTTAGTTGGTTCATGCAGCTGTAGATGTGCATAATTTAAATTAGAAGTAATATCCTCCACTTTAATCCTTGATAAGATCTCAATTGTCCCATGATATGAAATGGAGATGCAGCGACAACCAGGGTGAAATTAAATTGAAATATTAATTTACCTGGATATCATCCTTCAGCAAAATGCAATCACTGGCTGAATAGCTGGGCACCCCAGGAAATTCTTAATTGGCTCGTAATGATTTTATGTTGCATTTACTTAAGTGTACATTACTCAGATAAAGTTTTTTGCCTCTAATATATTTTCTTTTTACTTCAATGATTCAAGCTCTCTTGTAATCTTTCAAAGTTGTCTTGTTCAACAGTTTTCCAGGCTCTCTAAAGATCTTTTAAAGAGTTTTAAAAAGTTTTTATTTGGACTTTATTTGTTTTGTTTTTGTTGTTGTTGTTTTTTTCATATCATTTCGATTCCAGTCTCAGTACCTGAGCAAAATAAAGAGAGTGTGCATCTGAAAGTCAAGATTTTATCCAATGTAACAGACTGACACAAAGCACCTTGTAATTGAATAGTGACAAGAAATGAATACATGGATTCTAGACCAGCTGTGCACATCTGGGGAACAATTTGTTTTCTGCATTTATCTTTGAAAGCTAGATCACACTCAGTGATTTTGGGTGGAGAGTTTTATGAAAGAGTTTCTCCTCAGATTCTCAATTGATTTTAGGTTTGAACTTTGATTGGGTCATTCAACCACATGAATATGTTTTTGACATAAACTACTTAATTACAGCTATGTTTAGGGTTGTTGTTGTGCAGGAAGGTATACCTCCAACTTAGTCCTTCTCCAGGATTGCCTCTTGGAGCAGTAGAAGTAGATTCCCTGACAATAATTTATCCTACATTTCTTTTCTTTTTTTCCTCTGCTTAATTATTTCCAAGTATTTGTTAAATATATCTGGTGTTGAGCCTGGTGCCAACACTGCATTGGCGCTGCCAAAACTGTACCTTAGGGTTAGAGTGGTGTTTTCAAGTTTGCAAACTTCACAAAACTCTTTCCAAATGTAGCCATCGCCATCTCGGCCCAGCACCTTAATAACTTTTAACAGACCAAGCCTTTGTTCCTGAGTTAATTTAAATATTGGAATCCATCTTTTTCATGTTAGAGCAATGGCTTCCTCCAAATATATATACATATATATGGGGGGATTTTAATATTTTCCACAGTGAAGTGGATAAAGGCAATAGGCATAGATCCCTTGTACCTGATAAATATGAACCATTTACAAGTCAAAATGTAGCCAACATACACACATGAACACACTTGTAATTTTAAATTACCCACTCTGAAAAACACAACTACAAATACAAAATTACTCAGAAAACCTCACAGCGCAGGCTAGTCGTTGAGTGTCTACCTGGCACTGCATTGATTGTTCCTCAACACTGACCAATTGTAAGCTCATAATGATGATCTCTGGCATGACAAGTGATTTTAACCCGCGTGTGGGACGCCCCCACAGCGAGCCACAGATCAGCTGCCCCACGTAAACAAAAACATTAGGAGAGTGTTCCATATTTAAGAGCACACTAATTACAGTCATTCCTATCTGAAGTACTTTCTGCTGCAATTTGCTCAGATCACCAAACCTACAATACCTCTCAGGCAAACACATAAACCCTCCCGCAACAAAGAGCTAAAGCAAATAATAAAATGGGCACAGGTGCTATCGGAACTCGCTAGGGGCACTGTGTTTGAAGTGGGCTTCAAATAGTATCATACTACTCTACGACGTGGAATCCTAGAGGTGTTCACATCCCCTGCAAGGAATAAATAATTACAAGTGCTGATGGTGATGTGTACAGGAAAACAAATAGTTTATATTAAAATGGCAGAACTGAGACAACATTAATACAACATTATAAGGAAGCTACAGAATCACCCAAAGTTATCAGCACACCTGATAGAGATGTATTAAGAAGTCTTATTTTGCAGTAGCACACTGACAAAAACTCTCATGCTCTCACTCAGTGAGCTTTGGAGAGTTATTTCCTCGTTTACCATCCTCCACATTGTGTGTGGTGGTCAGCCATGTTCCTCTAAGCTCCAGGTGTTTTAAAACTTTTTTAGTTATTGCTCTGACCAGAACACCTACAGCCATTTTCTGATTTGTGAAGATAAATACTAATGTGTCTTGCTTGGATACCATGTTTTCCTATTGGACATATGTATCATGTCATATGAATGCCCTTGTAAAACAGAAAAAAGACCAATTAAACATTCTTTAACCTGTTAGACCCGAGGGTCCCCCAATTGGGGGACTCTGGTAATTGTTTTTTTAACAGGCTTGAGACCACACATCATCTGACAGAAAAAATAGTAACATCAAATTAAACAGAAGACCACGCACTACAAGGCTATCTATTTTTACCAACCACAAACACAACTCAGATGCCACCTAAATAAATATTTGTAAACATACTCGTATTATCATAATTTCGTCAACCCAGCCGCCACATTCCGGCCTCTACCGCAGCAAGCCTTTGTGCTAAACACACAATCAACCACTCAAACGAAAGCAGAGACTCTACCGATTCAAGAGATACATGTTCCAAAATGCTACGCCAAAGCACCGCAGACATATAAGCCAAAGTCTAACACAACAAAAAAATCGCTTTTCAGAATCACAGTTGAAATTATAGCCTCACCTTTGCTATTTTGCCGTGTAAAAAATATTTTTTGGAAAATAAACACTATTTTCTGATAATTCCATCACTTGTGCACCATTTAAAACCTTCCAGGTGTTTCCTGTATAATTTTTGGTTCCTAGGAAGTGTTTGCAGTGAATTCACGGATGAGACTGGCTTTAAGCAATATCCATAGAGTTTTTCAATATAGAACTATGTTTTTTTTTAGGTGGAGCAAAAAAGAAATACATTTCTGTTTATTCCATCTTCAAGTTCTCCTACCCAGTTACAGATAACATGCATAAAGACACATCTATCAATTCTACTCAATGTTACCAATGACACCAAAATTGTTCAAATACTCCTTTTGGTTGCTTAAATATACACATTTTTCATGGGGAAGCATTTTTCGAGAAATAAGCTTCGAAATAAGCCTAGGGTTTAAGGGGTTAAAACGCTAGTAAGTTAAAAAACATATTAACTTGCATAAATTCTGCAGCTAAAACATTTTTTTTATTTCTCGTTAGAAGCAAAAATAATTACAAAACTGTTGATACTAAAAAAAAAGAAAAATGTAAATTGATATTTTTCTTTTTCTTCACTGAGTAAACAAACTTAGATTGAAGATTTGCATTCTCTAAATTTCTCAGTCTGAGATTATGCTTCTGCAAGAACCAATGCATCTTTTACGACTTTTACACATGATTAGTAGGACTTCAGATTAAAATGGTTTAGACATTTTCAGAAGAGAGACAATGATTATATATTAGTTGGAGCCACCAGGCAGGAGGCAGAGAATTAGACGAAAAAGGAGATTTATGGATGTGGAAAAAGAGGACATGAAGTTAGTGTGAGGACAGAGGATGTAGAGGATAGGAATAAATGTAGACAGATTACTCACTGTGGGAACCCTTAAGGGAAAAGCCGAAAGAAAAGAGAGAGACACATATTTAAAAGGAGTGTGAAAGTATAGTGCATCATAAACCGATAAGTAAATAAAAACAAATAACAAAAACAAATTCCAGTGTGAGCTGATGCTATTGTAACAAAGTATTAATTTATTTTTAGGTTTGTTTGTTTGTCTGTTTGTTTTTACAAATTTTGCATTATAGGTCATCCATGTTGTTTTGTATTAAGACAAAGCTCTATTGTCACAACACAATTCTTTTTACAAGCTGAATCTAGCTAGTACTTACTCAATTACCAGTTCTTATTCAGCACCCCTCCTCTTATTCTGGCTTCAGCCCCGTGCCTTGGTCTGTAAGCAACAGGGCTGATCCACAGCAACAGATGGGAGGTGGAGGGGTAGGTGGGTGGATGTCACTGCAGCTCTCTCCAGCACTCCAGGTGAGTATGTTTCTCCGGCAGTGGAGGAAATGAAGCAAAAATGATGGAGTGTTTGTTTTCTGACATTTTGTCTCTCTCTGCGGCCTCATCAGGGCTGAGCCTCACAGACGTCAAGTGTTAATTTAGGGCTCCTGCCGAGCGTGAGCCTGTCAGCGGCAGGGCTCGGAGGAGGGAGGTTAGCTCTTGCAGAAAATGACCCTTCTGGTCTGATTGTCTTCTGGTCTGCAGACTGGCACTGAGAGGAAAAACAAAGATGTCGGGAAAAAGAGAGAGGCGGCTGAGTGCTAATGCACCTAGCAGCAATTAGAGAGGCTTACCTGGCTGTGTGAACACAGTGGGCAAACATATACACACACAATGTACACACCTTAAAGTGGCTCTGCTGCCACCTCCTCGGAAACTTTCCCTTATACACACACATAGATTCTCAGATACACACACATTTTCATCTTCATATTCTTGGTGAATGCCCTTCAGCCACCTTTTCGCCCAATGATTAATTGACTTGAGCTTATAATAGTCCATCGCTTTATCGAGTGAAACTTAAACAAAAAAGACAAGCCCCTCTAAAGTTTACAGCAGCACATTAACCACAAAGTAAACCATGAAATTGCTTTTTTCCCCTCCTGCAGGGTTGTTAGGCCAAAATGATCACTGCCAGTCACAGTGCAGCTTCACCAACATTACATCACAACAAAACATATGCAGTGGGACTTATTGATTTGGCTAATGTGGCTCACCACTCAGGGTCCCATCCTTTCAGAGGACGGCACACGCTCTCTAAAAAAGAACTGATGTCAGCTTGGTCCTCGATGAATGCTTCATCTAGTTCAGTCACGTCATTAGATTGAACAATAATCTTCTATTTCACAAACAGTGCTCCTGAGATTATTCAAACCCATTGCCTATGTAGGCTACGAGTATATGAAGCTGTTAATGTTCAATATTAAACACTAATCTATAATAACCATTACATACGTACAGACTGTCTTCAAATCCTTCATTACACAATTAACTATGCAGCAAAATTGTATCTCGCTAGCACTCAAGAGGTATACATAAAAACAGATATAAAATAAATATATATAAAATAGTATATATAAATAACAAACATCAGTGGAAGTAAGCTGACTGGAGGGTTACTTGTGTCCAAGATGGGAATTTAGTGTCCTGATGGACCATGGCAAGAAGCTGTTTTTTAAATCTGTTTGTCCTACTTCCCAGGCTCCTGTATCTCCTGCCTCAGGAGGGTAAATTAAACAGATAGTGACCTGGATGTTGGTGCTCAGCCATGATGGTTGGTGCTCTGGTGGTGATGCAGCGAGAGATGCTGATGCTGTTCTAGGATGGGCAGAGGGAAGCCGGATATCTTTTCAGCTGACTTATTCATCCTTTCCATTCTCTTCTTGTCAGCAGCAGTAGAGACTGCATACCACACAGTGATAGGGAAAGCCGGCACACTCTCAGTGAAGGAGCAGTAGAAGGAGACCAGCAGCTTCTCCTCCACCTTGTTCTCCTGATGACTCTCAGGAAGTGGAGTCTCTGCTGGGTCTTCTTCACCACTGCGCCGGGGTTGGTTGTCCATTCGAGTTCCTCAGAGATGTTCGTTCCCAGGAACTTGAATGAGGGAACCCTCTCCATGCAGGTTCTGTCTATGTGCAGTGGGGCGAGGTTGAATTTGCAACAAAATGGCACAATACCACCAGTTATTGTGGACGTGGTGCAGTACATCTCATGTACGATCAGCGAAAGAAACAAAGCACAAAAGGTTGATGCATTTATTAGCTGCACACACCAGCCCCTTCTACCAAGGAGGGTTTTTTTATGTCTTTTGTCTAAGAACGTACATTACCGACATTTCTTCCACCAATGCCATATTTGCAACTGCTGAAACCGACTTCTAAAATCAGAAACTAACTCAGAACTGTCCTTTAGTGGACATAGTGCATCAGGGCTCAGCTAACTTAATAAACATGTTGAAAGCATGACTGCGGTGACACTTGACAACATTAGAAGTGTGCAGACCTATTTACACACATAAAGGGAGCATAAATGGACCTTAAATTCATTAGTTGGATGGATTTGCATTTTGTCATTGTGCATTTGATAGTAGGTATCCGGTTAAACAATACTACAACCAGAAAGATAATATGAGCTTTGTTGTAAAATTCTCTCTATGGAAATGTAAGAAATTAAGGGTTTAAATAATAATGATTCTCCTTTGGGCCTGGTGTGATAATGGGTCACAAGTAAGAAACACTCCTCCAACTTATGTGTTCTGGTTAGTGCAGAGTCAGTTGAAGAGAATAAGATGGAGTCGATGATGGATTGACCAGTAGACACAAAAAGAACCAAGAAGCTGTTCCCAGTTGAGTTTAATGACAAGTTTGATCTGCTTCTTTAAAATTCAGATGCATTTTTTCCAATTCATCCTCATGCTCTCTGATTTTGCATCAAGAAAGCTTACAAAACACTTTTGTTCTGAACCCAAAGAGAGGAATGACTAAAGCTTCAATCCTCAGAGTACCCTCCGCTAACAAACAGCAGTTAAGGATCAAGGCTTACAAACAAGTAGAGAGAGTGAACAGAACCTGGAGAACGACCCAAGTTGGAAAGTAAACAGTGTCGGACCTAACTCGAGGTACTCGTGTTTTTTTGTTTTGTTTTTTCAATCGTGGGGAAAACGTGAGTGTGGGTTCCTTTCTGGCATCCGAACATCCCGTACCTCAAGGCCTTCCTCTGTTGAATTCCTTACCACTAACCCTTACCTCAAATGTTTCCTGAAGTTAGGACAGTTACTGTATTTAGAATCCAAATTATGCATAAGAGATAATTTGATAAAGATAATTGTAAAGTTATTTCTCAATTATCCTCAGAAGTGTCCTGAAGGTAGTTCAGTTTCATTATTGTCTTTATATCTGTTTTTTCCCTGATCAATCATTGTGATTTATTAGTGTGATAATAAATAGTTAACTAGGAATTCTAGATCCAATATAATAATTATTCTTCAATAGGAGTGTTAATATTGTGACTTTGTCTAAAAAAACTATTTTTTCAATATATATTTCTCTCATTCTTTTATTGAAGTCTGAAATTCAGGGTTCTTGACAGAGAGCATTTACCCCTTTGACAGTTTTTCGAATAATTTAATATTTATATTGTAATTAATGAAATTGATAAGATTTCAAATCATAAGTATAATTAAAATAGTTTAAACATTTCTACAGTGAATGATCTGCTGCTTTCAAGGCCTTTCTCTAGATGGAGGTGCAACTCCTTGATCACTTGAAACACCAATACCCATTCATAATAGAATCTATTAAAACAAAAACTTACAAATTGTGGAAAACACAACAGGAACTGCTGAACACAGTGAGGATAATGTACAGACTGAGCTAGAGATGGAACATGAGGAAGAGGAAACTGAAGGATTGCACTTTGAGTGGACATGGACTGAGGACATAGGATAAATTAGGCAAGTGTCAAAACAAGAGTGAATCCTGTATAGAAGACCATAAGTGAGAAAAAAAATCACTAAGATTATTGTCATCAAACCAAGCTGACAAATAAAACACAAAGACATTGGTAGATCATTTTTACAATTCTATACAGCTGTGTCTTTTAATATAGATCATATAGGAAGTTACCCTAAACTGCATTAGAAAAGACAGCCGTGTGCATCAGATAAAACAACAAAACCTGGTAGTGCCATAAACAAGTTTTGCGTATTGCTTTATGCGTGTCCAGTTAAAGGGACAATTCCACCCACATGCAATAAGTTGCTTCCTGCGGAGAATCAGGAGGCACACACCGCCGATTCTCAGATCATTCGTTGCAAGTGGGAAAATAGAAGGTTTCCCTAAATGATTGTTGCAAGAAATGCAAGACATGCTCAAGAAACACCATCAAGTGTATTCCAAGCCATTGTTAACAAAAGACTCAGGTTTTGTCAAGTCCAGCTAATCAGATTCGACATGTGATAAAGAGGATTTAGAGGGCTGTTTCACAGGAAGGAAAGGTTAAATCTGTAATTATTTTAGTGTGAAAAATAAATACTATACCCATTGCCACATCCATCATCTCCTAATTCACTCTGAAATTCTTTTTTTTCATTCCACCTTGCCCAATTCAATCACTCAAGCTCATCTGTCTGTGTTATGCAAATCTGAGCGGCTGAGACTGAACCCATCAGCCTATCCGTTCAGCTCACAAGCGAAGGGGCTGATAGAAAAGATGAATTCTTCCGTTTCAATGTGTTTCCCTGTTTTCACCCAGTCACGCAGTATCAAGGCTAGCTTTTTATATTTAAGCCAATTGCACGGTGCCTGTCGGGTACTCAAATGCATGAATAAGGAGGAGAATTCACTCTCTGTCACTCTCTTTCTACCTCTGCAGTGAAGCAAGGTCTGTGTTGAAGTCAAGGACAGTGTATACTGGTTAAGATCATTTTGACAAGGTGAACAGAGACTGATGTTTTATTTTTTATTTTCCATGTTTTTTTAAAAAGGGCAAGAAATGCTTTTGTTACCTTTTATGACCATGTTCAATTAGCACTGGCAGATATGTTAAATAGATTTCACCTCTGTTTCTGAATGACAGTCTGTTCTTGTCTGTTGTTTAAAAAGCAGAGCTGAGGCTGATGTCTTGGAGGCATTATCCCTATGAGAAAGTCCAGGCAGCCAGGGACACAGCAGGTGGTTAATAGACTAGCTCCCAGTGGCCCCCCTGAAGCTTGATGCATTGTGTCGAGGCCTTGTAAACTTCACGCACATTAAAGATCACATGCAACAATTTCACAGTACAGCAGGGGGACCAGGCCCTCACCAGCCTTGGCCCCCATTTGGCCAGTGATGGATGGTGTTGACAGTTACAAGCCGAGGACCAAGTGGAGCAACGCATAGGTCAAGGTTGAAGCTGCCAGTGTGGTCTGGGTGATAATGAAGGGATCTCCCTGGTTGAAGCAAGCTCCACAAACTATGCAGTGTGTTAAAACTTTGTTCATTTAAAGCCAATGTTTTTGTTTCCCTGCTGGAGTCATTAGTCACAAATAAGGGCAAAATTGAAAAAAGAGGGAACTGCTGATAAGCATGTACCAGGAAACTTGTCATGTTTGGAACTTTTAGAATGCCTGCAGTATTTCTTTCCATTTAAATATTTTTTTTTACATTACAATACAAATTTTTATGCGTTTTCTTGAGACTATATGTGATAGTCCAACACACAGTATTACTTATTTAAATGATATAATGACATTTTTACACATTATTTGCTAACTTTTATTTATTTTTTTCAGTGATTCTTTTCCTAGGATTTGACTCTTCACATAGCTGAGAAGCAGACAGGAAGACTATAAATAAGAGAAGCAGCCCAGAGGCCCATGATGACTCTGCCAATATTGAAGGAAAGCCATAACACGTCATGTTTACATTTTCTCACAAGCCATAATGGACATAACAATATTCGGAAGAGGGTTCTGTTGTTGAAAAGATCAACGTTTAACTTGGCAGTGGCAGCATTATGCCGTGGGGCTGCTTTCCTTCAGCATGCAGACAGATTAATGTTTAATATTGGGCAATTATAAAACAATAGTTTGATTATTTAGAGGTTGTAAAAGGAATGACATGGCATGGTTTGGATCAATGCAGGCCTAAATATAATAAAGCATGTGTTCACACCTAGATATCAGTAAAGACACTTTCCATCCAATCTAACTAATCTAACTAAGCCTGAGCTATTTTACAAAGAATGGGCACAAATGTTGTTCTCTAGATCTGCAAAGTTGGCTCCAAAAGACTGTCAGCTGTAATTGTAGCCTTATGTCTTGGTGCTCTTGCAGTTTGTCTCAGGTGGGTCTGAATACAAATGCATACCCACTTTAAAATGTTTTATAAAAATAAATAAAAAAACTTTTAAAAAATGTGTCATTGTCCTTCAATCACAAGTATGCACTACAGTGTGTTGGTCTATCATATAGGATTCCAGTACAGGACCTTGTAGTTAGTGGTTGTAACATGATAAAATGTGGAAAAAATCAAAGATATAAATACCCTGCAAAACATTGTATGTTAGTGGCTGTGCTCGTAAAGCAGTGACTCCAATCTCAGTGTCCTGCAGGAGGGATATTCTTTTTCAACACAGCACTTCAGAAGGAAGACATTTCTCATGTCATTTTCCTTCAGTACTTCAGTGTAATTCTTTTTTTCTCTCCCCTCCATTTTTCCCCAGCGACTGCAGTATGTGGCAGTCTGAATTGTGTGTTATTACCCAGCAGGAGACAATATCATTACCACATATTTGCTGTCAAGGGTCTGCAAAGAATGGTGCTGTCTCGGGCCTCAGTGATCTAACAGCCTCACACAGGGCTCCAGAATTACCCACTCTGGCTTGGGGAAGTCAAACACTACCAGTTAGAGTTGGGAGTGAACAAAAGAGAGGTAACCCTCCAATCCACCCACCGCTATACACAAACACATGCAACTCCTTTTTCGTCAAGTTAGAAGGGGACACACCCCCTCTGCGCCACACAGAAAATGCTATTCCCTCGACACATCGATAGAAATATATGTTTGGCTCAAGTGCTGAATGATACAAGACTGCAAGGTAGATTTGGACCTGACAGTGTGTCATTTCAGATAAATAGACAATTTGTAATCTCCCAGGTGTACTTTTGCTGATGGATGAGTTGTGGATAATTACCAGGACTCTTATCAACTTTTTTTCCTTGATGCATCTCAAATCTGCATGCTCAAACACAGACAACATGGAGTGTAGCAGCATGCAGAAGCTGTCATGTTGCCTTCCTTTTTTTTTTTTAACATATCAGATTGTGACGCCAGGTTAAAGCAATTGAAAGAGTTCATATGGATGTGTCATGTAACGTGTTAGGAAAATAACTTCAGAATAGACAAACAATCCTCCTTTCATGAAAACTGCTATTCAGACTTTATAACGATGTCTTTCTCATAAGACAAATAGAATTGCTATCATTTCCGTTGACAGCGTGCAACAAACAGACCAACAGTTTATGCATACTGAGTGACAAAGCCATCTATTTTCTTCCTGAATTTTTTTTTTTTTTTTAAATAACAGGCAATAGACACTTTGGCAATTGAACCGCAAATGAGGAGTGAAAAATTCTAACTTTCCTACCACCGCCATCCCCCATCATTTATACAAGTCATAGAAATATTTGATTGCTCTTGCATATCTCCCCACGCTTAAGGAGGCAGCCAACCAATACGCAGCCGTGGAAAACAAAGCCCAGGATTCTGTATGAGCCTATCATTTAAAAATCCAAGCCAATCAAGCTTGCAAACAATCAGGAGGGGAGAGAGGGAACGGAACTGGGTGAGAGCTTCTTCTTGCAGCACTTTGAAGGTGTTAGTGGAGGCCCTTATTTAAGGTGAGATGTGGCTGTGCCTCCTTGATACACCTCTGCACTGAAACCAGGCAAGAGTACTTGAATTTTTCACAATTCCAGCTAGCTTTCTGAGGACGACACATTCATATTCATGAATTAACAATCTGTAATGGTAAATTATGAGCATGCTGCTACTTCATAGGAGGAGGGATGTTTGAAACTTTCAAACTAATAAAGCAACATCATTCAACGGACTTATCCCCAGCTCAAGGTCTTGGTTTTACTTTTGTGTTTTAACAATTGCAATTTGAAGATTTATATAGAGAGGCTTGTCACATTGTTTATACCCGTTGAACCTTTTCACATTTTGTCACATAACAGCTTCAAAGTTAAATATATTTTACTTAGATTTCATATGAGACGCCAACGCAAAGTAGCACTTAATTGTGAAGTGGGAGGGAAATACATACACTTTACAAACATTTTTAGAAATTAAACAATGAGATGTGCCCATTTCACCGTTCCCCTTAGTCAGTGTACTTTCCAATTAAAGCTACACATTTTTGGGGGTTTGGTCCCCATGACTTTTTGCACATATTAGTCCAACATTTTTAGCCTATTCTTTTTTTTTTTACAATGTAGCTCAAGCTCACTCAGATTTGATGTAGAACAACTGTAAACATTATTTTTTATGTTATTTTATTATAAGTAAACCACCACCCTGTTCTAAAATATTTTGCAGCCTCTAATAGTTTTTCTTTTAGAATTGCTATGTATTTAGACCCTTTCATCTTCCCATGAACTCCAACCATGTGCCTTATGCCTCCTGACAAACATGCATCCCCACATCATTACGTACCTGCAACCATGTTTCAAACTTGAGATTGTGTGTTTAGGGTGATGTGAAATTATAGCTTCCATCCGCACATAGTTCTTGACAACTTATACCATATGGGTGGACTTTTAGTTTACTATTTAGGTGACATCTAGAGCCATTTTATCATAGATTTTATTTGTGGGTATCAGCGTAAAAGGGACTTAGTACAAATGCATCCCACATTATCAGGGTTTTTTAAGGTAAATAATTATGCCTTATTCAATAAAACATTGTTTCGGTCTTTCACATAAAATTAGAGTGAAATAGATGGAAGTTTGCGGTTGTAAGGTGAGGCAATTTTCAAACAATCGGTGGGTATGAATGCTTTTGCAAAGAAGAGAGAAAAGGAATTAGAAGAGTAAGGGCAAGGTAAGATTTACTTTGTAAACAACTTGTTTTTTATCAAGAGCAGCAAGGATTCACTTGCTTTCACTTTGTTTAAAGGTGAACCACACAGTAAGCCTACTGAAACTGAATTTAATTAATGTTGTCTTCCTGCATTCTCCATTCTGTGGGTGAGCTCCTGGATCATGCATCAGTTAGATCGTGTATCAGAAGTGATATGAAACCTGAATAGTCACACCTTACAAACAGAAAGCTCTCAAAGACTTTCGCTGATAGGATGACATGATCGTTTTGAAATCAGTGCCTCTGAATTAACCTGATTCTAATAGGATCTGAAATTAGATAACAGGGAAAATTACTGTTTTCTTCTCAAGACGATATACAAAATGGAAAGCACTACAAATTGATTCCCATTTCCTCCCTTGATGGCCTCCCCTCATCGGCACATTTTCATAATTTGAGATAAGGTGATATGACATTAATATTCCCCTATCTTATCTTGTCACATCCTTAAATTGTTGGAGAGGATATGATTAGGTGAACAATAGCATGAGAAATGCACTTTGTGACGGCTATCCAGGTTTTTTTTATGAGTGGGGAAGTGAAGACTGGCCCTGGAAAGTAGACTATTTTTCTATATCTAGTTTCACCATAGTCTGGGCCAAACTTTAGCAAGAGCTTACACAGTACTAGACTGGGAACCTGATAATTTATTTTGTCTTTTAATGTTTTACTGATGAGTATTTCACAAAGTAGTGCATGAGACTGTTCCAAAGACGTCTTTCTAGCAAATGCTTCAAACTTGTTCTTTGTTTTTGAAATATTTTAGTGACAGCGTTGCATTGCCACATACCGGCCTAGTATAGTTAATGTTATTTTGTGTGTATCCAAGAAACCTACAATCTCCTAAAGTCCACTCTTGCTGGGGCAAACATTTGGAGGAACCCAGTAACTACTTGCTAAATAGGAGTTATTGCTGCAAAGTCAAAGTCTCTGTGCAGTTATATGTCCACTTTCACTACTTGCGTACTTAGTAAGAAGGATTGATGCAAAGTCAATGACTTGATACAGTTGGCCAAGATTCCTAAGACAGATAACTTTTTACTTAGTGTAAACTGTACCACTGAATCTAATCCGTCAACATAATTGGGTTTTATTGGTAGGGCTTGATTCATTGATTTATTCTGTGTAATTGGAAATAAGTTTGACCAATTTATTTGTTAAGTGATTTTGATGCTGTGAAATGTGACTAGGTAAGTAGGATAAATTGAATAAAACTAAATTAAAATAAACTGATGATACATAGAGATTGGATGTATTGGACATTTATGCATTGATTAGCATTTTATCATTGTTTGCAGGTCACGTAGGAAGCAGGAAGCAGGAAGCCAGCATCAAGCCAATGGTGCAGGGAGGGGGGAAAAAAGCACAATGTCTAGTACTGGTTAAATGCACCATTAAGCCTTTTAAATTGAACTCCACTCGTCAGAGACTAAAAACAAGTGTAGCTGTCTGGCTATCAATGGGTACCACTTAGGGGAAACAATGCCCTGTTGAGGTCCACCAGTTTCCTCATCAATGAACATCAAAAATGAATAAGGCCTGGCTGTCAGCTTTGTTTTGACTCTGATACCCAGCCCTGATGATATTGAGCCCTGCTCAATATCATCCTGGTCGTGTTCCTCCAGGCTCTACTAGCAGGTGTGGCCCCTTCTTCTCAATGTACCATTTGATGAGACCCCGGATGAGCTCAGGGTGGTAGGGGGGGTTGGTCTGTATCCTCCCTTAATCAATGGTGCTATACAGTATTAAAAAATTAAGTGCTGAAGTTTGTTTGGCCAAAGTCAGAGCCCTGGAGCCTGGGCCCCATCTGTCTTTCTGCACAGACTTCCCCCTTTTTTAGTGAAAAGCTTTAACTCTTTTATGCTTTTTTGGCCTCAACATTAAAGAGGACCCGGGAGAATCCGACTCCCAGTCATTCCCAGAAGAGAAATACATAGAGTTACGGCAGTTACAATGCAAAGCTTGAGAGGAAAAGTAAGGGTAAAAAAAAAAGAAAACATCAATTGGACACTGAACAGAGAAAACAACTGCCAGCATCTAAACTCTTTCTAATACTTCCACTGCTTCATGCGGAGATTACAGCTCCTCCACTCAGGGACACAGAAAGGCCTTCAGCCTGGTGGAGTGAGAGGGAGAGAGAAAGAGAGGGAGAGGGGAAGAGTCAATGTTGAGCATTTTAATCTGGAGTCACAAAGATAAGATGCATCGGCTGATCAATATGTGCTCAATGGTGGCAGCTCCGTGAGAACTCGCCTCTCTTTCTGTGTACCAAGAAGACTTTGCTCTCTGCGTCCCATGGCTTCATTTTAAGCACAGACCACTGTTATCTGTGGCAACTGTCTTTCGGTGACATCTCACACAGGGGCCATGTTTAAAGCCCTAAAAAAAACAAAAAAAACATAGTGAATATCTAAATAAGATCGGCTGTGAAATTTACCTCGATAAATCTCTCCAGGATTCACACGGTTTGAATATTTCACATCCCGTCAGTCCTCGGCTAGCTCAGGGGGGCGAGGCAGGTCTGATAACGGATATTCAGAGGAGCGATTAGATAAAAAGAAAGCCAAATTCTTTAACTTTACTGTGGGAGATGCATAGCAGTGGTATTTCCACTCTGCCGTGTCTGTGTGAAGAGTACAGGCAGCATTCAAAGTGTCATTTTTACTTAATTTGCTCTCCTTTGTGTCGTTGCAGCATTCCATCATTCCAGCATCATCAGATGAGCTGTTGGTGGTGAGGCATTTTCAAAAAGAAGGGGAAAAAAACAGATAAAATAAAATTCCTCTGTGCTTTTGAGAGCCTTTTCCAATAAATATATAAACACCTTGAACTCCTTTAATTTTCAGCTAAATAAACACCTCCAAAACATGCCTTCATTTTTTGAAGAATACACAAGTGGGTTACGACTTGCTGCATTCATTTCTGCATCCAGGAGCTAGCATTCCTGCCAATCAAACACACGTCCTTCACATTTTGTTTTTGTTGTTGGCTGCTGTGTCTTAAACAGGAAATACATCATTTAAGGGGAGTAAAAAAAAAAATCCTAAAAAACAACCAATAAATAAAAGGTATGATTAGGTATGCTTTTCTCCAGGGCAGCAGTTCAAATGCAGCAATGGCCCTAGGCTAGACGTGGCCCTGACAGGTAACAGAAAATGGCAGCAAAAAGGAGAAAGAATTGTGCATTTGTCCTGCAAAAGACAACTGCAGCCGTCTGAAAATACACAGAGCAAGGTGTTTGTGTATGCATGCATGTGTGCGAATGTGTGTGACTATGTGTGTATGTGATGTGACAGCAGACCTCGCTGAGGACTAGCAATCACTCCATTCAGTATTTGCTGCCACACAGCTCATATTGTCATTCCCCAGTTTAAAGGAACCTTGAGCGGCTTCAAAGATCTTTTCAAAGCCTTAATCCTAATAGGTCGCAGTTTGTTCTGTCACATCAAAAGAGGGGGGGGGGTGGAAAAGAAGGGTGGGTGGTTTGGGTGGTGTGTGTATGGGGGGGGGGTAATGCGTTGGGGCTGGCAGAGATTCTTAAGGGTGGAAGATTGGCAGAGGATTTGCTGAGCGGGGAGGACAGAAATCTGAAATATCGGACACAGAATGCCTGCTGTAATAGATATGAAATAGGTCTTCTCAACAGCATGAAAGGCTGACATTTCCAGAAAGTTTGTCATGAGAAGGCCCTTTTATTCCCCTTCATCTATCTGCGTTTGTACTGCCACCTTGTCCATAGTGGAAATTCGCAAGTGTCACTCTAACGGGTTGGAGAATAAGATTGGACATGCGCTTTCCTTTTTTATTGAATGTTTAGAAATTCTGGTAAGAGACCAATTCAGAGCTGTTCACAAAACTGCCTTCTGCATAGCACTCAAGTGAAGAAAAAGTCCACCTGAGCCACTTATTTCCTGGCCTTGTGTTAAAAAAAGCTCAATGAAACATAGCCTTGAGGTAGAATATTTACAAATCCCAACATTAGAATCAATTATTAGACATAGAGGTGCATCTGGATAAATTAGAATTCCATTGAAAAGTTAATTTGCTTCACTAATTTAGCTCTATTAAAGCTAATAATATAGATTCATTACACACAGAGTGATATATTTTGGTTATTTCTGTTCATTTAAATGATCATGGCTTTCAGCCAATAAAAACACAAAACTCATTATCTAAGAAAGTTAAAATGCTTGATAAAGTTGCAGTCGACTGTTTTGAATCCAACGCACAAATCCCCCCCCTTTTAGCCCCACCTCTACAATTAGGCACATGTATCACCTGTTATTTTTACATCATGCTATTGCATACTTGCATACTTTATCAATAAAACGTTGTACTAATTTACTTTATTGAATATGTGACTGTATTCTAAATATGTAATACCAGTACAAGTATTCAGTTACTCCCCAACACTGCTAATCAGTGCCAAAAGGCACACACAGGGATGGCTGGCGTGCTTCTTTTTGCTATGTTGTTATAAACAGCTTTACCAATTACTCTTCTTATTTTACAAAGCCATTTTTTGGGTGACGTCTGCTCATTTACATCTAAATTACAACCAATCAGCGTGACTTAAACATACAGTAGTTCCCACCCAGTGACTCTACCGGGCTATTTCCAACATACCCCAAGACAGGTTCTCCATTGGTTTCTGACATACCACTGAAAATGACCCTGTCGGCGAAGTGGAGACACACAGATACGTTGAAGTTCCTTTAGAATTACCCTTAATTTCCAATAGTGAGCACATGCCCATTGACACCTTTTGTGGCTTACCTCTCAAATGGAGGGTAGGTCATAAAAAATCGGTAGAGAAACTGGCTACTCAAAGAGTCCTTTATTCAAGCCTCACAATGGAACATTGAGTGGAAGGAAAACATCCAGTACAAAAAAATACTCGGGCAGAGGGGATAACCATAGTTGAATTTAACATTTCAACAGCAAAAAGACAGAGACTTTTCCAGGATATAACCTGTATTTGGATCAGGGACATTTTAAAAATGCTTTACAGTCAAGCTTAAATAATAAAAATACCTATAAACAATTATTTAAAAATAGTGAAAGAAGTTATATCTTACTATATATTTACTATATAAAACCAACTATAAACACTGCAAAATTATATATTTTCAGAATGCTCTGTTTTGTACAAGAATCAAATGCCACGGTATAAATATTATTCTTGAGAAGTGATTAAAATGTCTCTGTGGTCTAAAAAGATGGATACATCAATCTCTAATTTTTCCTGGGAAAAAGCTTCTAAAATAATTTAAACCTTGTCTTGTCTCCCTAGTTTTTTTTTTCTGGGCCAAGGTGAGTAAGGAGCTGCACTGTTGCTCAGTAATCCAAAGTCCTCTTTTCAGATAAACTGTTTTTGTTTTTCGAAAATCAAGGTCCCAGAGTTTGAACCGAGAGTGGAGAGACACAGAATTCAAATTGCTTAGGGGGTTAGTTTGAAGTTTCCACATTCATTGATGAAGTTTTTATAGCACTTCATTCTTCCTTCCACAGACAAGCTTCATGGAGATGCTGATTGAGGAAAAAGTTTGCCGGAGTCAAATTCCTTGTATGTGACATACTTGGCCAATAAACTGATTCTGAAAACTGATTCTGATTTCATTTTCTAGCAGGACTTGGTATCTGCCCACACTGCCAAAAATATCAATACCTGCTTTATAGAAGACACTATATATAAAACTGTTGCTAATTGGCCAACAAACTCATCTGACCCAAGCCCTCAAAAAAATCTGTTCAGTTTGTCATGAGGACAATGAGACACCAGGCAAGTTAAAGGCCACAAATAAAGAGTAGCCTCTCTAATAAATCTGCATAAGTTTTACTTTTTGAATTGAGTCAGTGAAGTAAAATGTGTTCATTTATGTTCTAATTCATTGTGGGCACCTGAATATGCAGTATAAATCTCTGGAGAGATAACAAGATGAGTGATGTTGTTGATGCCCTCCGTCTGAAATACTTCCGTGACATGGAAGATAAAGTTCAAATCAAGTCTGCCAAAAGCATGTAGTGGATGTGAGCCGTGCTAGACCTGAGTGTCACTTATGTGTTTACTCCTCACCTCTCTGACACTTTATCAGCTCAGAAGGTGTCTCTCTCACATTTCGCCCGATCGACTTGGTATACAAAGAGTTGGTTCCCTGCATTTCAACGGTGCACAAGTGTCCCGCTAATTAGGTGCTCATGGGAAACCGAGCATTGATTTTCTGTCAGCGCCTCTGCAAGATAAAGCAAACTGGGCTGTTTGTCTTTTTCTTCCGATGCACCTTGTGTCATCAATAATGGCGATAAAAACAGATCAGCAGAGTATTTAAGGCATAAGCAAAGGACACGTCACCCATGGGAAACCATGTATGTAATGATGCAGTTTAATTGTTGGCAGGTTTTTAGGAGATAGGAGGTAATGCGCCTCGCTGGGAGTAAACAAAGTTTGTTGAGGACGGAGATGGACTGAGTTGTCTGACCAAAACATATCTTTTCAGCTCTGCAAAGGCATGAAATCCCTCTTGCGCTTGTTATTTCACACTCCTGTTGCTCCAGCTTGGGCCAACAGCGGCACAGTAAACAAATACATGGGAAATCACACAAACCACACAGATACGTGCACAGTGTACAGAAAAAGAAAGGAGAACTTACTAATGACCTCACATTTTCAGGCTACTCACTCACAGAGAATATCCGTAAACCCACAGATAATTTTGAATACACCACATCATATAGAACAAGCTATAATCTTTTTGTTTTTTCTGATTATTAACAAAAAGTCCTCTAGAAACCCAGTTTTGGGCACACAGATAACTGCTGTGAATAAATAATGGTTTCACTATCACATCGGACAACTTACCAGCCACCTGCTGATCCAAGCATACACAGGTAGAGCCAGCTCAGGTGACTCAGGGCCACAGAAGCAAGCGTTCAGTTTGCCAGCAAACTAATCAGTGAAAGGAATGAACTCCAAGCTTTTCAGAAGGGGTCGTGGATGTAGGTGGAGGAGGTGGCGTAACACAAGCCACAGCAGAGTGACAAGGCTTAAAGAATGGGAAGAAAAATTCTGAAATCCCCCGGTGTGGGAGGTTGGAAGAGCACAACCCTCAAGGAGGTGAAGGAAGCTCTGCTGTTTGCTGCCCACACGATACCTGAATGTGTGGCAATCTCAGGCGAGCACCCTCAGACAGCCTTTGATAACCGGGTTCATGCTCGTAAATGGATATCTGCTGATGGACATTTGTGGGTGTACATGCTGGGTCCGTTCATGCTTGGGTAATGGATTTTCTCATTAGAGGCCAGTAATGAAAAACAAAAGAATGAGTGATTATTTCCTATTTGCTTTTTTGTTGTTTTTTTTTTAAAGATGTCAAGACTTAAGTCTACCTTTCTTAGTCATACTAGAAAAAATCTAGTATATATAATCTAGTCTATAAGGAAGAAATGCACAGCAGTGGGATCAGGGCCATGCAAAGACCTTTAGAGGAGCAGGTCCTCAAAGTTAAAAAGGGACACATAGAGTAAGACTTTAAACTGGCTTACAATGACATTACTTTACACCATCCTACATAAAAACAATATTAATCAAGAATCTAATAGGGAATTACAACATAATATATCAAAATTGTTAGATGAGGACAACACAATGTAAAAGTAGCCTAGTTTTCATCTGATGGGGCACAATGTTGAGGTTAAGACGCTGCTGCTGGACTGTGTTGAAGACTATAGAAATTGAAAAGACTATAGGAGAGCTGGTAGTTGATTAAACAAGGGTTATAAAGTAGGTTATGGAATAATTTATCTTAAACTATGTCTCACTGAATCAACCCTTATATGTGACCAGTTAACCTCACAGCACCTTAGCTGCAGATTGCTCAAAACAGCTCGAAGGGGGGGAACTCTACTTTTCTATTGTAGTGTTAGCACCTCTGATTTTTAAAAAGTAGTGCTACAATAAATTCATGATATCTTCACCACATGGCGGAGAAGTAAAAAAATATTAATAAAATTTCAACAAATTAAAATAAATGTAAAATTATTTGTATAAATCAAATTAAAGTTTTAAAAAATTGTCACGTGTAGCCTTTTTTTTCTTTTTTTTTCCCTATTGTGACACGTCTTTGCTTTCCATACCAGCTGCAGTCCAAATTGTTCATACAGAATTTTTAGGCTGCCTTTTATGTAGCATTTTTAGATGTAAGCTGTAAAAGCTATGGCCCTAACGTCTCTTCAACAGCTGAAGTTCTACATCAATAACTTAATTTAATTCATGGCTGCTCCCCTCCAACCCACATCTGGTGTGCTTTTGTGAAAACATGGAACAGTAGGAGTGGAGAGTGAAGTAAAGGTAGGCTGTAGACTACCTGAGCTTTGAGGTGTGTTTCACAGGTGACAGTCCTAGTGCTGTTTCTTTACATCAAAAGTGATGGAGACTGCCTGACCCAGAGCAGAGGGACCGATTAAGGCCGAATATGGGTTTTTTCTCCCAGCCTGTAGCTGGGAGAACGCTTCTGTGTTTTTGGAAGTGGGCGGGCTGGATTTGAAACCACTATTGCATAGCCTGGAAAAATCCAGATCCTCATCTATTATGATCATGGGTCTGGCAATGAGTAATGAAAAGGGCCAAACTCGAGGGGCGGAACCAAGCATGCATTTGAAACTCTCACTGCACACAATTGGACAACGCCACAACCAATCACAACAATACACGGTGTGACATATCCAGAGCGATAGTGTAGTTACCAGCGGAGCTAACTGGTAGATTAAACTCTTGCCCTATCTAGTCAGCAAAACAGCAAAAATGTCCTTATTGCAAAGGAACAAGCGCGGTTTTCAGTTCGTCTTTTAGATGAAAAGCCAAGTCTAACTTGTTCATTGTAGCGGCCAAAGCCGTTTCAAACAACTGGTGTTAATCTGTAGCCATCTGTCAATATTTGCTAAATGATTCTGGACGTTGCAGGGTTGTCATCATCTGCTTAGCTAGCTTCTGGCCGGCCTACATCAAATACACCAATTCAAACTGTGCGCGAGACCTCTGGATTTCCAGGGTAAGTATTGCAAGCATGATGAGGGGAAAAAAACACGATTTTATGTAATTTCAAAATTCTGACAATATTTTCGTTCACAAGCAGCTCTATAATAAAACAAATATTCTTGGCTATAATTTGATAGAAAGGGGTCTAGTTCTCCCCGTCTACCATTGGCTCAGGAAAAATGTCAGTGGTCATGCTTGTTAGTAAAAGGACAGGTAATGTTATGCGGTGCAGTTGCATGTTGAACACAGCATGCTCATTTCACTTTCTTATAAAACAACTTACTGTATATACTGTAAACTAAGCTAGTACTCCTGTGTAGTGTTATGTACAGTATAGCCTACTTACCAGGCTTACCGCAGGTTCACTAGCAAAAACACGCTGCTTTTTCTACTATTGCAGACAAAATGGATGATTAGGAGATTAACTTTTTTATATTTTTTTCTAGACTTTTTTTGTCATATACCTGGACCATTGTTTACTGTAGTAGTCGCTGTTCATCTGTATACCTTAAAGGTGTTGTCACAGGTATTTTTTTTTTCTCTACAAAATGTGTTTGTTTTTTATTTTGCAACATATTTTATTGAACTGTGAACCCAAGTTGACAATGACAGTAAAGTTGAATTCTATTCTATTCTATTCAGTGATATCACTAGTTGTAGGTTATACCTTGTTAGAGGTAGCTGAAGTGTGGAGGGTGTCTGAGTAGAACAAGAAACAGGTCAATTTTTATCACTTTATGCTGGTAAATGTATTTTTACTTTACCTAATTTGAAATCAGAAAATCAATCAAAATGTTCAGTTCTGCTGTCCTCGTTTGATCACAAAAAGAAAAATTAATTTTGAAACATAAAAAATACTTATTTGCTTGTTTGTTCATGATTGTTTTGGGGTTTTTTTATGAGAACATCCAATTACCAAAATGTGGACAGACTGGGAGTGATGTCTCAGTGTGAAGGTCTAGTTTGACAGGTGTGGAAGGTGCCCACATAAAAGAAAAAACATTTTGCATTTCAAAGCTAAGTCCAACTGTTTTTCTTATTCTTCGTTAATGATTCATAATTTTACAAATGTAAATCCAGCCATGTTGTATCATGATCAAGACTATCAGAGTTGTGCCTCAGATTCAGCTTTTAATTGTCTCTCAAGCACTGCCCTATTAGAAAGGAGAATTAATTTTGATAGATAAATGGTATGCCTTTGAAATCTAAGGCCTCGTCAAACTGAACATTTTGTCTTTAAATTTAAGAAAGTGTGTTTGTCTCAGCCAAGAGAAGCATTATTACAGCTCCTTAACTGATCACCGCTGGAAACCAGTCTGTTTCAGCATTTAAAGGTACAAGACTGCAATTCAGGAGGTAATTTCACATCTTAACAGAATCCAATTAAAAGCACTGGCATTTCAATTAAACCTCCCCCTGGCTCGTCGCTACGGTGTCGCATCACAAGTTAAATTGGAATCAGATTACGGAGGGAATCTGAAGAAGTATTTTTACATCGCAATAAGGATCATGCATTCCTGATAGAGGACCCCTGTCATGCATACTGCAGGAGGAGGAAAAAAATATCTTTGCCAACATTATTCATTTAATTCTCCGTCCTTATTAATTTCACAGCAGATTACCTGAGAAGATACCAAATGCTGTCAGCATTTAATTAAGTGTGGGGTATGTTGCTACGAGTACCTTATGTGAAACTGCTGCCTTATAATGCTCTTGTTCTAATTACTTCAGAGTGCCCCCTCATTAACCTTTTATGGAGATGTGCTCCAAAAACTCCAGCATGCATTTAAACACTACACCTAACAGGATGCTTACATTTATATTCACTTCTTTAATATTAAAACATAAACCTAATAATTTCTCACAAAGATAAAGTCAATATAAAAGAAGCCAGATTGTGTTTTAAATTTATCATTTGAAATGATTAAGCCTTACAGGTGATGAGAACCCAAAAATAATTTTCTCACAAAATGTAAACATTATATTAGAACAATGAAAAAGCTACCGCCACTAATGTTTCCTTGTGGCTATACTTTTGTAGAAAAAGACTACAGTTGTAGTCATTGACACACTCTGATGTGGATAAGGTACAAAAATTTACAAATATATAAGGAAAGAGTGTAGTAGCAAAAGAAGAACAAGACTGTAAAACAAAACCCACTGAATAGTTTAGGGGGGGTTTCAGAAGTTATAAACAGTGGTTGAAGTCTGTGCTTCAAGAGCCTCTTACACATAGATGTATGTAGGACATGCCTTACAATGTCTGTCTGTTAACACTGAAAAAAATACTACACCGCAGAGGATGACAAATTTAATATAATAATAATAATAATAATAATAATAATAATAATAATAATAATAATAATAATAATAATAATAAAGTAAAAAAAATAAAACAGATTATTACTCCAGAAATGATTTACAGAATATAAGAAAAAGTCATCATAATTAGTCAGATTGTGTTTTGAACGTATTTATGAGATAAACCTGATTGCTCTGTGATGACCCCTGGTGGGAAGAATAACTTGAAAAATTGAATATTGTACCCTAATTATAAAATAAATATTTCTGATACAAAATATATGTGCAAAATATTAAACATCGGTATTTGGGGTTTTTTTGTTCAATCATATCATTTAGTTCTATAATTTAAAATTCTTCAAGGGAGCCTCATATTAAGTCAGCTCCAGTTTTACAGTTTTTCTGCTTGCGTCATTGTTCCACGTGAAAAGAAACTGTAGGTGGCCAAAATAGAAATTTCCTTGTTATTTTATTTTTATTTTTCATTTTCATTCAAGCTTTCCCCATTTAGATTTCAAAACTTGCACCAAAAAAGAAAGCCTCACTTCTAGACAGCTTGTTCAATGTACACCCTCGTCAACTTAATGTAGTTTAACAGGAGACATTAGCTTTTAATGGCACTTAATTGTCCAAAAAGGAAATCCATAACCACATAAGGAGAAAAGTCAAGTATTTCCAAGCTCTTTATAAGAACAATTTAGAGCAGACAAGTGCTTTTCAAACCTTGGCTTGAAATCAGTCCGGTCTGGTCAGGGGGAAGGGTGGTCTTCATTTGTGAGCCTGCAGTGCCCCCATTTGGCCACAATGAAAACTTTCATTCACTGTTATATCCTCGCACTTTGCAAGGAAATTAAAGGCACACATATTTTAAAAGAAATGCTTTCGTCCAAAAATAAAGTCTATAATTACCCCCAACTCAACACACAACTAGAAAGCACAAAACCATAAAATTACAATATATATATATATATATATATTTTTTTTTTTTTTTTTTTTTTTTTTTTTTTTTGCGTTTCCTATCTATTTCCAGGTGCAGAATTAGAGAGGGAAGAAAACATCCAGGGCCACTGTTATTAGTGATGAATTATTCTAGGTCCATGCCATCTCTGATAATGAGCAGCAACTTGCATTTGAAGAACAGGGTAGGTTTGCCAAGAAGGAACAGTTATTACAATCAATTAAGAGTGATGACAAAGCATCAACAATAACCCAGCCTGAATGTGTGTGTGTGTATGCCTGTGTGTGTGAGAGAGAGCTTCTGGTTTATTCACACATCCTTCCAAACAACCCTGTTTTGTGTAATCAACATCTGTTGTGACAGACATGCTCCTTCTTTCTCAGAATGGCCCACTTCAGATAATGAGTGTCATACCAAACTACAGGGCAAAGGCTGATTTTCCTTCTTTCTCCTCCTCCTCTACGGCCTCAGTTCTCACTTCCTCCGGTTCTCTCTCCTATCATCCAAACGCATCCATTGTGGAGATCTTGAAAAGGGGAGATAAATGCTCTCACAACATTGTCTGTGCTCAAAATGTGTGGGCGGTGGATGAAATGCAATACTTTCTTCTTTGCTTATTGATTGTCAAAGCTTTAATGCAGTTACTTACAAAACACAGAAATGTTCAAAGGAACATCTTGGTCTCTCTACTCTCTTTTTGGTCAATCTTTTGAGATTTTGTGAGCCTTCACGTTTAGCCCCACTACTTCTGTGCTACTTTCATTGAATAATAAAGAGCAACACACCACCCAAGGACTAGGAAGAAATGTATAAAAACTAACAAAGATTGTCTGTTTCTTTGCTTGCATTCTGATAGTTTATGTGCCATCTTCTAATAATTTTGGTCAACTTGAAACATTGCAGCAGCTAAAAATGTCTGCATTTTTAGGTAAATAAGAATATATTCTGTTACTGAATTAAAAACACGTATGTCACTGGAAAGTTGAGTGGAAGGAAAAAGTGTGATGAGCAACATTGGTAATGTTTATTTTGAGAGGCTTGTAAAGGAAAGCCTAAGAAGGAGTTTGATTGACAAGGCATCTAAGAAAAAGCTGTAACTTTTGTATTGTTTATGTTTAGCTACTCTTCAACCAGATACATTCTCAGAAGCTTCACCAGCACTAAGGAGAAAACGAACTGAACTGTACCATTTTATCTGCTCTTGTTGGTCAACTGAGTCTTTTCAAGTCAGATTTTCATATTAAAAATCCTTTCTTTAACAGTTTTATGTAATCTTTAAATTTTCTGACAAATTTTTTTTCAATAAATCCTGCATGCACACACTTACATCTAAGGTCAGTTTAGAGAGACCGAATTTGAATTTGGTGAATTTATTGTGATTACATTTCAATCCAGAGTTGGTGATTAACACCTTACAGTAATATTACCAAACTTTAGCATTATTTCAGATTATAAACACTTTTTTCTAAAGGTTCCTCTCTGGGGTTGATGTCTAAATTATGTTGGAGGTTCTTTAAACTGGTTGCTCAGAGAAATAACCTAATTTTCCTCTGCAAAACCTCCAGTTTAAAGAGTTAAGTAGCTTCAGGACAAAAGCGGTGTGCCTTTGGTGTCACTCAGAGTGATTTTATAGTGAATGTGAATAAAATATAATATAATAATGTCTCATTTAGTGAATAAAACGCCTTCATTTATTCATTACTTGTTGAAATACTGGGTTCACTTAGTGATGCAAATTACTTGAAAGTTATGCGGCACGTTGCAGTTAATTACATTATCAGTAATAATGCTGGAATAAGAATACCATTAGTTTGCTTTAGACAAAGTGGTTATGGGGATGATTTCTGTGTAATTTTGTTGTATTTTATTAGAAAGAGTTATTCCAGCAAGCATTGATTAGTATCAATTGTTTGGGGTCTTCCAACCACCAAACATATGGTAATATGTTTTCCCGTTTTATTCACAAAACAGATGAAATTAGGTGGGTCTCTACTCACAGTGGAAGTCTAAATATAACAGGAATGTGTGTCAGAGGAAATCTTAAACCAACTATTTAAACCCTATTTTGTAACTGTACAATAAAACAGTTGAATGTTTACCACTCTGAGTTTTAAAGCTATTTAATTTGCTTTTTCTAATTATATCAGTCTTAACATAGAGTAGTGTCAAAACGAAATAACATGGTGTGATATTATATAAATGTATAATATATATATATACAATCAAATTTGAAGTGGTTGATATAGAATTAATTCCAATAACACTGTTTCAGTGGTCCAGTCAAAGTTCAGGCACAAATGTTATTAAGAATCTATGGCAACACTTTTTTATTTTATTTTATTTTACTTTATTTTTGTTTATTTTACTACAGACCTTCATCATCCAATGTTATAGAGATTGGGCTGTCTGGCAATAAAGAATAAGAAAAAATTGTTTATAGATATAACTGCAAGGACAGATAGTTCGGTAACATATTGACTCAGTGGACTTGAATACAAAAGCACAAAACCTTTTGCAGATTTAATTTAACATGTATGCACTAATTTGTCTATCATGTAAAATCTGAGGAAAATGCTAAGACATTTAGGGTTAGAATCAAGGAGTGTGAATCCATCCTTCCATCCATCCATCCATCTTCTTCCACTTTTCCGGGGTCGGGTCGCGGGGGCAGCAGCTTAAGCAGAGAGACCCAGACCTCCCTCTCTCCGGCACTTGGGCCAGCTCCTCAGGAGGAATCCCGAGGCATTCACAGGCCAGCCGGGAAACATAGTCCCTCCGGCGAGTCCTGGGTCTTCAACTGGGCCTCCTCCCGGTGGGACGTGCCCACAACACCTCAACTGGCTCCTCTCGATGTGGAGGAGCAGCGGCTCTACTCTGAGCCCTCTCCGGATGACCGAGCTTCTCTCCCTGTATCTAAGGGAGAATCCAGCCATGAGGAAACTCATTTCAGCCGCCTGTATCCGTGATCTCGTTCTTTCGACCACCACCCAGAGTTTGTGACCATAGATGGGGGTATTCGTGAACAAGACCCCCAGATTCGTAAACTCCTCCACTTGAGGAAGGACCCCATCCCCGACCCGAAGAAGGCACCCTACCCTTTTCCGGCTAAAGAAAATGGTCTCGGATTTGGAGGTGCTGATCCTCATCCCAGCCGCTTCACACTCGGCTGCGAACCGCTCCAGCGAAAGCTGTAGATCACGTTCCGATGAAGCCAACAGCACCACATCATCTGCAAAAAGCAGACCCTATCCTGAGGCCACCAAAAGGGAACCCCTCAAAACCCTGGCTGTGCCTAGAAATCCTGTCCATGAATGTTATGAACAGGATCGGTGACAAAGGGCAACCTTGACGGAGTCCAACTCTATCTGGAAATGAATCCGACTTACTGCCGGCAATGCGAACCAAACTCACACACAGGTCATACAGGGACCTAATAGCACGTATCAAAGGGCCCGGTACCCCATACTCCCGGAGTACCTCCCACAGGATTCCCCGAGGGACACGGTGGAACGCCTACTCCAAGTCCACAAAACACATGTAGACCGGTTGGACTAACTCCCACACACCCTCCAGGACCCTGCTGAGGGTGTAGAGCTGGTCCAGTGTTCCACGGCCAGGATGAAAACCGCATTGTTCCTCCTGGATCCGAGGTTCGACTATCGGTCGGACCCTCCTCTCCAGAACTCTGAATAGACCTTACCAGGGAGGCTCTGGATTGTGATCCACCTGTAGTTGGAACACACTCTGTGGTCCCCTTTTTTTAAAGAGGGGCACTACCAGCCCGGTCTGCCAATCCAAGAGGGGTGTGAATATTTTTGCTTAAAGGTTATTTGTGTAACATTCCTGAACTTAAATAATTTCCTAAAAAAACAAATGTGAAACGTCTTTTCATTTACTACATGTAGACAATATTTTGGTTCTAAAATATAATTTTTCTAATTATATATGTTTTTTTTCTTTACATTAGTTATGTTTGTTTGACCTGATAAGTCCAGTCTTCAATTCTGTTTTTTTCTTTTATGTTTTCTAATTGCTTTAAGCCAGTATTCGACATTATTTTCTACTGTCAGAGTTTTCTGTTTTATGCTTCATTTATTTTATCCCTTTCTTTTATATTCTTTCATCAATTTTCCATCTTTCAAAACAAAACACATAGTGGAATAGACTAAGTTAAACAGTGATGATAATAACAGTAATTTACCAAGGAACTGAGCTGCTGAACAGAAATGATTATTTTTTGGTGGTTAAATTATGAAAATAGAGTCATTAAACATGGATATGTATTTTATATACAATTGATTAATTTTGACTTACAATTATTATGAAATATTTGGTGGTAGCAGATTCACAGAAAATGAACAAGAGTTCAGTAAAGTGTTTATTACTGTAATTACTTTGTCTTTAACGGAAATCACTTTGTAGCAACTATGGCTGTTATAAGAAAGCCAAATAAATTAGGTGCCTGAAACTGTGTTGAAACTTTAAAGTTAAGAAATGTATGAACTGATTACTGTTACCGTTTTATCTGTGTCATGATCACATGAAGATAAAGATATATAGATTGCCAGTCAATGCCTCAATGCAATCTGCTGGGATTCCTTAAATAGAAAACTTTCAAACTGATTTGAATGTTTGCAATATTGTTTTGAAATGTCTTTTCTTTTCTTGTACCTTGAGATGACAAATGTTGTGAATAAATAAACTGAATTTTATTTATTCAACCTCACATTTGGCCTATATGTCTATTCTATCAGAAACTTAGAGTTTAAACGTTGCTTTTCATTTGTTTAACTGGTAGTTCTAAACAGGCTGTCCTTTTTTCCATTTGTCCTTGGAGTAGGAGGTTTTCCACTTCTTGCTCTTTGGCATCTGGTCTGGTCCAGCGCTGTACCCATCTCAGAGGTCTACTGAAGGTGGGGTGAAATAGATAAAGAGAACTGATTAAAAACCTGCTTCACAAAATAACTTGTTTGCTTTGAAGTTTTCCAAATGTTTCACAACTACAATTTACAACCATACAAAAAGTAATTTTTGATTAAGGATTTCATCCATTAAGGGAAAAAAGCTATTCAAACCAACCTAGCCCTATGCGATAAAGTAATTGTCCCACTTTGTTAAATCATGAATGAGCTCTGATTAAACTACAGTACATTTGAAATAAAGCTGAGCTCACTTACCAGCAAAATCCAGGCCTAATTATCACCTGAACATTACCTGCAGATATAATAATTTACCTAGAAACCCTCAAAAGGCAGAAAGATCTTGAAAATCAAGAAATCCTGTATAGACAATAAAACTGTAGAAAAACAAAGTAATTTATATCTATACACTTTAAATCAATGCTTAAAACCCATCTGTTTAGAGCTGCCTTTGATTAACTGAATAATAGTGTCATAACTGTTGCATCCTTTAATGTTCTTTATGTTTTTATTGTTGTTTTATTTCTGCTTTTTTATTTTATCTCCTAATCACCCAAATCATATTGAATTGTCATTCTGCTGAAATTGTGCTGTATAAATATGTTTGCCTTTTCGTGGCTTGCCTATCCGTCTGGAAAGACCTATGAAGCTCTAAGCTCTTTCTTAGGATTTCGGTCTACGTACAACCAATGTGAGATCTATAATCAAGAACTCGAAGTCAAAAGACAAATCAAATCATTAAAAAACAACCTAAAAGAACATCTAAAGCACTGCAGATTTCAGTTCCTCGGTTAAGATTCGTTGTTAAGATTTAACAGTAAAAAAGATATTAGGCAAAATGGTGTCCATGAAAGACGACAAGATCAAAATAAACTTAATTAAAAAAAATGTCATGTTACAGCTGACAAGACAGCACTAGGCTGATTTAAATCATATTTGTTGGACAGATTCAAGTGTTTTCATGTAAATGATATATATATATATATATGTATATATATATATATATATATATATATATATATATATGTATATATATATATATATACATATATATATATATATATATATATAAATTTATCATGGGATAAATTTCCATAGTTATGCCAATGATACGCAACTATATTAATCCAGGAATCCTACCAGTCTGATAGATTACAGAGATGTTTGAAATATATAATAACCTGGATGACTCCAAACTTTTGGCTTGTCTGACAAGACAGAAGTTTTCGTCTTTGCACCAGAAGCTCTAAAAAAGAAACTGCTCAGTCAGTCACTTCATGTGGATCACATTAATTTGGAATAACATGAAGTATATCTGTCTTATTTTTGATCAAGACGTGACATTCAAATCACATATTAAAAATGTGTCTAGGATTTCCTTCTTGTACCTCTGAAATATTGCTAAAATTAGAAATAGACCATCATGGTTAAACATAGTGGTAGTAGTGTGAAAGTTTGTGGGTTCTTTACTTTCTAAAGACCTGGACAATTTGCTGTAATTGTTGGAATCATGAAATCTGCTCTTTTGTGATGTTAAGGACTCAATGCTAGTTATAGCAAACTCATATGTCAGTTGTATCTTAGGTTGGCACAACTATTAATTAATAATTTCACTTGTTTTATAGTCGAACAATACAGTGTATGTGTCACATTAATGGTAACAAATAAATTATTTTTACTTGCTCTCTCGTATCAAAACAGACTTTTAACAAGGCGTGTAGACGTTTTTTTTATATATTTATATATATATCCATTGTTGATCTCCGAGGGTGAAATAAGAAGGCATACACCAGAGGGCGCTTGAGAGCTATAGCAAATAAAATAATCTAACTTTCTTTGTGTATTTTTTAATATACATTTATATTTTTGTACAGGAATTTATTTTTATTTATTATTTTCAATCACACAGCTGAGGATATAGTGAACTCTTGCGTTTTTAAAGCTTTTGAACCACACGGTGTAATAATCCAGTAGCTTGTTCCTTTTCAACTAGAAAATAAATCAACGCGTTATTTTGAACAGACGTAAGTGAACAGGTAAGTGAACCGCAAGGTGGAACTGCACAATAAACAAAAAGATGTATATACGGACGATATAACCAGTCCCTTTAGACGGAGTGTTCTTCCGTATTTACACACCCACCAAATAAAACACACACACACACACACACACGGACAGGGTTCACTAGCGGCTGTCGGGTGAATGTTTACCGAACAAGCATAGAGTGGTGGTGACACACTGAAGCCCTGGTGTATGGTGAAGCACAGGTGATTTCTGCTTCCACGGTTGCATTTTACAGCGGAATGTTCACTCGAAGGGGGCATGGGGACGTCAAGAAATCTACACAGAAAGTTCTGGACCCAAAGAAGGATGTTTTGACCAGACTGAAGCACCTGCGGGCGCTGATAGGTGAGTGAATTGTCACCGGCGGCGGCTCCTGGATGCTGCAGCGTCGAAGCTTAGCTCAACCAGCTAACGTCAAACACGGTATCAGGTTAGCTGTCTGCCTCTCTGAGCGGCTACTAATTACAGCTGCTAGACGAGTAACACACGCACTATCAGCGTGGAAATAAAAATATCCGGGACTGTTAAAGTACTCTCCTTCTAAATCTATGCATGTATATTTTTTGTAAGGTTCTCTTTAAAAACAACAACAACAAAAAAAGACATGTCCCAATGTGATGGGGATGGATGCTAGCTAATGTGAGCTAGCCCCCTGGCTGCTAACTAGCAAGCCAGTATTGCTAGCTGATGATGCCGAGCATCAACACTTGTTCACCGCACGTCTTGATAATGTATTCCTTAGTCATTGGTACGGTTTAAAAACAAATAAATTATCATAAAATCCGTCGCTTAAAATGAGAAATGTAATTCTAATGTAAGAAGCTGGAGAAGTGAATGTATATCTTTCAGTCTAAGTGGTTCTTCTAATTCCATATAATCTATGTACTGATTATAAAATGGCAAGCAATTGTAGCTGTTATGCCTACCTCCTCTTCCTGCAATACAACCATATTAAAGAGACAAGTATTTTATCTGTTTTTGCCAAATTTCTTCATTGTATTGGTGTTTTGCTAAATTCATATTACCTTTTTTTTAATTCATTTTAATCTCCCTCCATGGTCCCAAATATAGTAAATTCAGTGGCCATCTTAGTCGGTTAGATTCAAATAATAATAATAAAAAAGCTTTATTTATTCTTAAGGGAAAGTAAATGTTATCATTCGTATCATGCTGTGGGCAGGAAGGATCTCCAGTAGCAGCTGGTAGTGCATCAAACCTTAAACGCCTCTGACTGAATACTGTGTGACAGTCTCATCCCTTACATTACATGCTAACAGCTCAATATTAGGACAGCAGGGATGAGATTTAACAGTAATACTTCCTGAATGACAGAATCAGTTATTGCGGAATCCATCTCGCTTACTTTTGCCACCCCTATTTGAATCTGTCTGGTCGTACAGTTGAAAAGCTGGGTGAAGAGATGCAGAAGTCGGGCATCTGATCCTTCCCTGTTATGATGGATGGAAAAGATGGTTTGAACAAGGTCTGTCACAATAGACAACAAATCAGTTAATCACATGATACATTTGAATCAGCTCAATCTTTCCTGCCACAATAATTTCAATTAGCATGCTTGTTTGTTTTCTTCTTGTGTCTTTCTCTACCAAAAAGACAGGATGAAAGAAGGCATATACGGTCCAAATGTTTTTTTTTTTCATTATTCAAATGGCATGTTTTTGTTGTTAGTTTGGATGTTTGGTTTTTTTACAAAATTCCTAATTGGTAGTTTTGCCTGTTTTTCTTGTCTGAGTCAAGAGATTCATATTTTTTAAAAGGCAATTTTGTTCAGAGTCCATCCATTTTCTTAAATTTTTCTGTTATTTCCTAAAATGTATATGGTAAATTAAAGATGTCATCCATTTGCAATGATAAATGTTCTTTAGAAGTTAAAGTTGACGGATCATTCAGAGGGTGTAGATGCTTTATTTTTACTTTAGTTGAAAATGGTCTCAAAACGGCAATATTATCGTTAGTCGCAATAATTTCATGGGCAATTTATTGCATTGCAAAATTTACCGTGACAGACCTAGTTTGAACATTCTCTGTACTTCGCTGCTCTTTGATCCTACTCTGAATCCATAAAGCCTCCTTTACAACTCCCATGGGATTTCTTACCGTAAATCAAATATCATTCGAGGTTTTGAGATGCTCATCAGCTACTCCCAGTTGTCAAAAACCCTAAAAAAATGACGTTGCTCTTGTTGGCTGAAACATGACCAACAAAAGTCTATAGGAAAAACTAGACATATTTAATGTAACAGAGCAAGCCAAACATGCTGCCACCAAAAGTGCTGCAATTCTAGAATAATAATGCTAATAGTGATCCAGTACTTATTCTGCCTTCAGGGCCTCCCTGAGGCTTAGTGGCATCCATTTACCAAGGTGTGTGAAACGTTCCCTTGAGATGTTGGACCATATTGACTGGGTGTAGCATCAGGAAGTTGCTGCTGTGCACAGAGTGGTTATTTTGAGGTATTTTTGACTACCATCTCAAGCCACTTGTTCTTCTGTGAACAAAACATTTTTGTCTACAAATCCAATGCCTGCTGCATATTTTCTTGCTTTCGGATCGTTCTCTGAATCACTGGTATAAAAAAGTTGGTAATAACAGGTTAATTATTCAGAATTTCTGCTTGTTTAGTGAGTCTGGAGTCAGCTCTTAACAGAGATGCTCTTTGTGTAGCTCATGGATGGCTGCAAAATATTTCCACACAGACAAATTTCATTGTTGTTGTAATCAGGGAAAGGGTGCAGGAACTTTCTTTAAGCCCGCTGACTGGCGGTATACAGCAACGTGTAAGAGAAGGGGCAATGCCAACTACTCTATGCTTTATAAAAAGTAAAAAAAATGTCGTCTCTTTCTCTAAATATCCGATTGAAAGGGTTTTAAACTGTGGGAAAAGTGGGATAAGGAAATTGTTGCAGTTTTAAGCCATAACTTTTGAATACCTTTTGTAAACCTTTATACCAGTGGTATGGTGATGATAAAATGTAGCCATCCTTTGGATCATAGTGTCAGGACTAACCTTGTTAATCTGGGGAACAGATTCTTGGTCTCATTTCTTACGTCAGCAAATATGCTTTTTACACAACAGGTAAAATACACTGACCTGTACATTAAACTGACCTGCAGTTCAATGTACGTTAATATGTGAGGATTGTACAAAAAAAACATAGACCGTATAGTGACAGACTTTATGAAAAACAAAATACTATTACATACATATTACATACATAATACATATACCTATCTTGCATGATTTCAATTCATAATATTGTTTTTACAGCAGAATGTACTGTTGCATAAATATGTCTTGTTCCTCGAGTGACTGTGAATGGGAATCCTTTATGTTAAAAACACTTATTGTAAGTGCAGAAACTGTCTTAATGCCTGAAATACCAAGTGGTACATAGTGTTTTTCACCATTTAATGTTAATATGTTGTCTGAACTAATATTAAAGGTTCTAACATAGTTTTTATTCTTGAATCTGTATTTAATATTAGTGAAACGAGGAATATGCTGGACGATGTTGTGCTTCTGAGATGTTTGGGGTTGGAAGCCTTTGACGTATGCAGGGTTAATTGTGACCTTTGCATAGTGACATGTCCTCTGTTTCATTGATTTCTTGTACGGTGGAACACCAGTGGCAACCGGTTCCTGCTCTGTGCTGCTTTAGAATCTTAGGTTAAACGTTGGAAAAGTTCATATAATAAGAATAATCAGCTAAAGGAGCATATAAAGTCAAAGTCAGGACTAGCGGGAGCGAGGTGAAGGTCTGCGCATATTACCGCCTGTCCCCTTGTGTTTTTCTTACACTCCATATGAAGGTAAAGATAAAGCCGATGTGTTTTTCCCAGCTGATGATGGTACACGTTGATGTGTCCTAACTTGTTGATTTCACTATGCCTTCAGCTGAGGAAGGATTTCCTCTTGGTCCTGTTAGATCCTGTGTGGCCAGGAAGCGGTGATTAGAGGTGGGGTGGAATGGAGGTGAGGACAGGGACTTGGAGAGGAAGAGTGAAGGACAGGGAAAAAAATGCTGACGTTTCATTCCTCAGTTTTTGAAAAAAAATATTTTTTTAAGGATAGATCTATTCATTATAGGTTACCTACTGGTTAAAAAAAAGCATTTATGACTAATTTATAGCTTAATGATTAAATGTAAGATTTGACTTTAAATGTTAGTAGGATGACTGTAATAATCTGTAGCTCCACAGAATCCGGTAATGACTCAAATAGCCTACTTCACAGTTGATGTCATAATTTAGCCACACAAGTGCTGCTGGGTGCTAGTACTAGACAGACAAACTGCATTTACCAATTTAAAAATCACAAACTGAAGGTTGGACATCAAGGTGAAGGCAGAAATTGTAAAAACTGAGGTGGTTGTTTTGACGAAGAGACATACCAGGGACTTTTTTTTCGACCCTGCTAATTATTTATTGCCAGAACTGAAGTGCTGGCTAAAATGTCCTGGTCAGAGTAAAAATGTGTTGCTATGAGAGGCTTTTGAAAAGTTGTGGAGATGTATTGCAATAAAACTACAGTTTTATCCTGGAGTGGATTGTGGCAAATCTTATGAACTGAAAAATGAATCAATGACTCGCTAGCCAAACACCTTTTACCATGACAATGCCTGATAGCGTCTTGTCTACACAGTTACTAATTCAACTGCAAGTAAATCTAAGGGTGCTTTCACACCTATTAGTCCACTGGACTTAATACGATTGGGGACCAATTTTGCAACATTGAGCATTTAAATGTAGTATAACCCCCACGCGTGTGGTGGCGCTGTAGCTGAAATTGCCAAAAGAAAGTCCAAGAAAAAGAAAAACAGGAAACTAATGCATGATGTCATTCATTCCGTAATGGTCCAGTAGCAGATGTGGTGAAACTCCCAGAAATAAACAGACTTAGCTCTGCATACATAAATGGTTTGCACTCGTAGAAGAAGTGGTCGAGATAACGGCTGCAGCTTCGACATTTTGAACATTGGAAAACTTTGATTTTTTTTTTTAAGCAGACCACCAAGAGGAATGGAGCTGCAGTCGGGGCTTTTATTGCCTTTCACACAAGGGTGGCAAGCGGTAGAGCAGGTGAAGTTGACGTGTAAGAGACGATGAAGCTGCGGCCATCCTGCTGAGGAAGAAGGGTGGTAGTAGGAATAGCAGCAGAGAAGCAGGAGGTGTCCGTGGTGATCAGAGAGCTGGAGTTGGCTAGACTGGGCTGGAAGGCTGCAGAGTTAGATTAGTATTTGCATGAAGAACATGGATCAGGAGCTGGAGGCATGAACAGATCCATGTCTTAGAGATGTGAGGTGAGTCTTTCAAGTTTTGAGAGGATTGGTGGTGTCATGATGACTTCGTGACTGATTTTTGCTAGAGCTTTTGTTAAGCCCATGTCCTCGCCCACTACCATTCTTCTAAGATTGTAATGGAAACACAACCATTGCATTCTAGGCCTTGCTGTCTCGACCCGTTTGGTGCTAACTTGTCCCTAATGGAAAAGTGGGATTATGTGCTTGTCCAACCAAATCCAGATGAAGCCCTGGACTTCCTTTCTACTCCACTTTGACAAAAAGGGCTTTCATCAGGAAATTGGACCGAACTGAGGCTGGTTTGTATTCACACCTGAATTGAACCGCACCAGAGTCCGTTTGGAAGGGGACCGAGACCACCTCAAAATGTGGGTCTAGGTCCGGTTTGTTAGTCCGGACCAAATCTCACTGATCCACATTCAGATCAGTTCAAACTAACTGTACCTGCAAACGAACTGTACTTGAGTTCTTTTTAACCAAATGCTGCAAGTGTGAAAGCACCCTAGATTGCAAAAGGTTCATTTGACATATAAAGTGTATGTAGTTTGTGTTTCTTATACCCTATTGTCAAAAGTATCGGTAGATACTCAAATGTTTTTATACATTTATTGTGGCATTTTCTTTTCTTATTATTTTTTTATTTGTTTCTCATTCCTTTCGCTGACATCCGATCTGGGTTTCTAGAATCCGGGAAGAAACAGCAGTGCTTGGTTCCTTCCCGCTTAAAAATCTTTTTGGAGATAAAACTACATTTTGTGACAATCGGCGTGACTAATGCTGCGTTCACACCGCACAGTTTGTCTGCGTCAAGCAACGAATCCAATGCATGTAGTTTGACACATGTACGTTGAGGCTTCCAACACTTGCTTCTGAGCAAAAAAGCGTGCGTGGGCGGGGCTTCCTCTGTTGCCGGACGTTCTGAACTATGGCGTATCGTATCGATAGAGTGGCTTGGCTCTATTTGTTACATAAAGCTAGACAACATCGACATCGGTGCATCAGGGCCCATTCTTCAGATGCGTTGTGAGTCTAGGGAGTTTAACCATTATCTCCAGGAGCTGCTTATGGATGAGGTTCGCTTTCAGCTCTACTTCCGTCTGTTCCACTCCCAATTTTGCAACCTCCTGGGCCGCATCGGAGCTTAAATCTCCTACCTGGACACCAACTACAGATGCTCTGTTCCTCCTGAGGAGTGCCTGTCCATCTGTCTTCAGTAAGTTTTATGTCAGATTTTTGTAATCTGCGTTTGTTGAAAATGTTTTCACTCGTCCCGCGCTTCATTCAAGATACGTGTATAGTGACATCACTACAGTGAGACACTCTGATTGGTTGCCGCACTGTGTCAAGTTCATCATGTGCGTCAAAAGTTCAGCTAGCTGCGTTACTTGCGTTTGCTATGTTGCCGCTTGCAACGCAAGTAACGCTTGAAAAGTTGATGGAGCCAATGCACACAATGCACTGCAGAGACTCTGATGTTCTCGAATGTAGACTTTACATGTAATCTTGTCACAACTGACACTGGCGTTTGGGACGATGTGAACGCACCATAAGACCCATAGGCACACATGCAAAATGCGCTCTTGTTTGTCTAGGGCTACCTCCCAGAATGCATTGTAATATTATGTCATGCTCTCTTTTCCTCTACTGTGAAATGTGCTATTCAATATGAAAGTCATCTTATCAAATGGCTTTTATTCACAGCAGTTTCAAGTGTTTTTTGTTTATAACATTATAATTTTTTTGTTGTGTTCCTTATGAAGTTAATGCAAGTATAGCAATGGATATGGATACCGGTTTGGGTAAAACATGTTTATCCAATATTGTATTATATATAAGGTGATCTTTCAATATTACTACCAACTTTCTTCTAACTGGATGTCATCAGTCAGAAGAAACATGCAGATAGAATTAAAATGTCCAGATCCGATCACGTGAATGGAAATCACGCCTCTTCACGCTACCTACCAATCACGTCTCGGATAAATATGTATAAATATTCTCCTTATCAAGTTTAAGTTGAGGTGCTATTTGTTTTTATATTACACTTTATCTATTTTTATTGTTACACTAAGTCCAAAAGTGAACAATTTGTTCATTACTTGATCGTTCAAGCTACCTCAAAAGAAGTGCTCTGTTTGTTAACAGAATTGTTAAATGTAAAAATAATGGAAACTAAATAAAATTAAGGAGCTTCCTGGATCAGTTTCTTCACTCTTCCATATTCTTTATTATAGAAGTGTTGGACTCTGTATCGATAGATACTCAAAATCAAATGATTGACTTGAGGGTAAAAAAACCTGATCGGGACATCCCTAATTAAAAGGTTAGTTCAAATCTAAATTTTTAAATCTCAGTATAAGTCGTTAAAACTTTAAAACAATCGCTGTTTGGAAATCTTGCATAGATGGCATGAAACAAGCATTTCAGCAACAATTATTACAGTATTTTACTGTTGTAAAATACAACTAATTACTGCTACAGTTACTTTGAAATCCACTATTAAGCTTTTAATGTGTCTATATTTAAAAGCTTTGTTACAGTTCCTAGTTGTTGTTGATCAAGCTTGTTGAATCGGACTGTAGTATCCGCGGGCCGGGCTATTTTCAGCCTGTTTTTGTTTTCTTTGCTCAGTGAACGGATCTGTGGGATGGTGTGTGAAAGCTGCTGCATGTTAATTCGCCGGTCATGCCTGGCTGCTTTTGGCTGCTTTTGGCTGAGGTTCTTAATTAAAGCAGGCCAACCAACCACCTGATCGCTTGCTGCTCCACTCACTGGTGGCACACACGGGGCTCTTCCTGCCTATTCTTTCCAGTCTGTTGTGGCTGTTCTCCATGCTCCCCAACCTGCTCTGTGCTGTACGATGCATAGCAGGCTCTAGTTTACTGTAAAAAGACAACTTCAGAGGATGGTTTAAGAACTGGCTTTTAGTGAAATGCATGAGAGTTTGTCTGTTCTGGTTTAAGTAAAATCTACTTTTAGTTAGAGCTTCACTGTAAACCTCAAGGATATCCTTTTTTTTTTAAAGGAAAATCCAAGTAGGATTTGTTTGGTTTCTTCTGCTGGTGGAAACAAGTTCAGGTAGCACCTAATGCTACCCTGCATGGGACAACAATGCATATGTACCAAGTGTTGCTAGTTATAACATGTGTGTTTAGGTTAAGTTTCCAACCTCCTTTTAACTTTTTCACGTTTTAATAAATAAAGGAAATGAAATGTCAGTCACATTACCTTCCTTTAATTATGGCTTCGAGTGTTGTTGGGGTGAAATGAAAGTGCTGCTCTTAGAGAAGGAAATCAAACGCTGAAACACCAAGAGAAACCATGAATGCAAAATGCCCTTGAGAAAGTCCTCTGTCAGGCTCTATCACTCAGCTTATGATTCTCCCCTTTTTGTTAAACACTCAATTTAGCTTTATATGCAGCAGCAGCCTCTTATCATCTTTTATCTGCGACAATATAGATGCAATATCAACACTTAAATGATATGGTGAAGTTTCCTGTCACTATAACACTTTGCAAATATTAGAGGGTCCTTTAAAACATTTAGCAATCATTTAAGGTTTTTTTTCCTTTTTAATATGTATACTATTAAGCCGTAGTATTGGTAAAGTGTTTGTCCTGTCAGAAAAATACACTCCTAGTCTCTTATTGTAGCGAAAACACTGAAAGCATAAAAGTTTCACTTTAGATGCACAAATCATGGACTTTAAGGCCAGTTTCAAGTCTCATACTAGTATCGAATAATACATTTTACTCTAACGATATATTGGAGTTTATAAGGGTTTCTTTTTATAATCTCCAAAGTTTGCATGGATCTTTCTTACTGCATCCATGAAAATCCCTGAAAATATTCAAAGCAAGCAAAGTCTTCTCGGGTTATGGGACAGAGTTAGTCATAAATAGAACTCAATTAAAAAAGATTACATTATAAAAGATTAGCATAATTGTATCTCATTAACTACTTTTTTGTTCATATCTGAAAATGTACAGATCTAATTTCAGCAAAAACCAACCTCTGTCTAACTTATTTATGCAGAAAAAGACCCAAATTGGCTTTTGTGTATGTTAGACTATGAAATAATTTATTTATTAAGAGCCTTACTTGTATGATTGGTCATTAGTTATTTATATTTGGACCCAAGAGAGAGCAGTCACTGTTACACAGACCCACAGTAAAACAGGGTTTCTCTAATATCTCAAAGCAAATACGAAACAATTGCTAAGCTGATACTGTCTTCAAAATCTGATATTACTGATTTTTAAAAAAAATATATTCAGTGTGATTAGCATCACTAACACACTTTGGTTCCCTTTTACGCCATTACAATTAACTGTTAGATTCCAACATCTCCAAAGCCAGCTTGTTCTATTACAAACATAATTAGGCTCTTGAGAAGGATGGAGTGGAGTGACTTTGCTGTAATACGTTCACCTTCTAGGTACCTGCTGACATCTAACTCCCTGTCATGGCAGCCTGAACAAACTGCTTCTTTTACACAACCTCCCATGTATTCGGGGTTAGATATTTTGTAGCTGTGTTGCTAGATGCAAACAAAACAATTGGTTCAGATTTTTTTAAGTGGGCATCATTACGATTCTTCTGTGACGAAGAACTCTAAAAAGGCTCTGATACTTCTGCTTTTGATAAAAACATTCAAACATTGTGCAATATTTTCCTTTTATAGTATGGAAGGATATTGAGGATCATTGTGTTTGTGCAAAAATTACGTCATGCCAGTTTTTCTCTAACCTGTTTAGAAACTCTTCACTGAGAAAGTCAAAAAGCAGAAGAAGTAGGAAAAATAAATAGCTCTACTGTTGAAGCAATGGTTGTATTGTTAAGATAAGCCTTTACCAACACAAAGAACTCCTGTCCTGCAAGCCTTCAGTCATTAGAATAGCAAATTTGAACATGGAGTAGCTGGTGCAGGAACAGCTCTCTACAAAGTGTCTAGATTGCTCCTGCTGGTATTTCTTTGGTGACTGGAGTGCATTTATACCAGAGGAAAACTTTCTGGTAAACAATCTGAAATCTTGTAGTTAGTAACAACAAATTTGCTGTGAACACATTGTTTGTTATGGACTACTTGGCTGGTTGTTTTTGAAAAGTCAGTCAATTTATGAGGATAGAACAACGCACACAATAAATCATAACGTCACTCAATTCTTTTTTTTAAATGCTTAAAATTATGCATTATATGAACATTACCTTGGAAATTGAATGGCTAAACAGCAAAAATAATCTATGTAAACTTGTGACTGCAGCTGCACCTATCCCTTGTTTTTACTGTTTTCACTCTGAAGTATTATTACCAGGTCATGTGTTTTACAGCTACAGCAGAACTCAAATATGACAAAATCATGTGGTTTCTGAATGAATGGCTTATTTATTCTCTTGACTGGCCAGCTACAGATAATAAAATACCTTTTTCCTTTCGCTTCCAAATGTATAATGTTTGTGGTGTCTGTTTGAAAAACCGGTTAGCCTAGTTGCACTGTTTACCTATATTGCTTCTGAATAATCAGACATAAACCAAGACCTGTGGTTTGCTTTGGCAGCAGTTCTTATCAGGGCTCGATCACAGAGTGGGTTTATATTTATGTTGCTCGTCTGAGTGGCTAAACTCCTGCTAATCTTCATAGAACTGTAAAGCCACACAAAAATAAACACTTGGCTTTTTGTACTTTAGATGTTATGGAGCCAATTTTAGGCTGGTAAGTGAAGTCTAAAATGTAGCTGTTCTATTATAGTTGGAGTCCTTTATTCTCCTGAATCAGGGTGCGTGAAGTTGCAGAGTGAAAGTTGCCAAGTCTTCTATGATCAGCTGCTGAGATATGCCCGTCTGTAAAGAGCTCTGCTGTGACAGTTTCACACTGGGCTCTGTGCAGCCCTTTAGATCCCAATCTGTTACACAGCTAGACTCTGACCACAATTCAAGACACACCCCTATGCAGCTTGGCACAGTTGCATCCTAATGAAATTACAAGCACCATGAGTGAAGTGAAAACATTCTTGACTAATAGTAGTCCATTACTGCAAAATGTTTTTGGTATTTATATGAAAGATTCATTTAGAAATGTCAAAGCTTATTTATGATGACCATTGATGTAACCTTCTGACCTGCTGATACTGTTTTTAGACGATTTTAATTCCTCTTGAAAAACTATAAATCAGCTGCTTGAATATTTTGACAAAATGTTTATAGGAGTGTATAATTCAAAACATTCTCAGGACAGCCCAAAGTTAGAGCTGTCTCTCTGTGCATCATAGGAAACCTATAAATATCAAAATGTCCAGTGTTGCATCTTGATCTATAGAAATAAAATCTAACTGAAGAAAGTTTGTTTTATTTACTCCCTTACAAGACAGATTATAGTTTACTAAACGTTCCTTTTTTTGCACACCAGAATATAGAAGTTTGTCGTATCACATTTATTTTGTAGATTAAATTAACAGCTGTGTCAAAAATGATAAATCATGGAAGACAATTGTCTATTATTTCATTTTCTTAACTGTAAAGAAGCCTTAAGCAACCTGACTGTAGTGAGCTCAAAACATTTAATGTTGACAAGGGGTGTGTTGGTACGCTAATATCGTACTTGGTTCGGTTCAATGTCTTTAAATGTTCTGTTCGGTTAATTTTCGGTACAAAAAAATAAATACTAACTAAATCTTTGTTTTGAAAAGCTGCCAATACGCAATAGAATTCTTGCATAAAAGAAATAAAAGCGACACATTTGGGTGATATGTTAAATAAATTGCACCCTTTATAATGAAACACATTTTTTAACATTTTAAAATAATAACAAAATACTCTAACTACTAGTTACGACCTGAAAACTTTTAACACAGTAGCAACAGCTTCAGCTTGAATATCAACACGCTAACTATTGAAGTTCAAAAGTGTTTGGCTAAAAATAATAATCTTTCGCCTGATCTGAAATACTTCACTACTTCAACTGAACAGGCCAACCGAACGGTTCAAACACAACCCCGTGAACAGCTATACCCCTAATATTGACATTTTAACCTATCATTCTTATCCTATGTGGATGTATACCACAAATATCTGAGTTTAAATGGTTGTAAAGGGCATGTCTAAACACCTTTTTATTACTACTTTTACTTCTTCCAGGGAAGTGAAATAAAGAAAAATGAAGCCTCGCTTCACTATTTCCCTCCCTTAGCTGTACCCTTAAGGGGGTTCCTCATTGGAAAGCGTAAAGGGTACTGTTTGTTTAGTTGTTTTTTTTTTCTTGCTGAAGATGCTGCCAAGGAACCCATCACTCTTTTCTCCCTTATCTCCTTTCTGGCATGAATACAGGGCACCTGCAGTGTTACCCAGAGCCGATGCAAATGAGCCTGTCTAATCAAAGACTTGATTGGGCTGGCTTTGTGTATGACCTGGCATATTAATGACTTTGCTTCAAGTGGTATAATGAATGGCATATATTGGTCTTTACCGAGAGTCAAATATGATCTGATCCCAACTCGGCTGCAATGGTGAAGACTTAATTGATGTGTTGTGTGCTGATTTAAGTTTGAACAAAGGTTGGGGGCAGAGCAGGCTGATGTTTAAATTTGCCATAGGCATCAGTTGGCTAAACGACCTTCACCTACTTGTTTACTCAGCAAGCAATTAGAGCGTGGACAGCAGTGTCACACACAGCTTGTTAGCTGAGTAAAAAAAGAGGGAGAGTAACAGCAGTGCACTCTATTCATCTAAAGCTGCAATAATGCCTTTCTCTGGTTTGCTCATTTAAAGCTGTTATGAAGTAAATGTATGCCTCAAAAGTCACTGTGAATCACAGTGAGAGTTTATCTTTGATGCAGATGAGCCCAAAAATCTTAAACATCAGAGGGTATCATTCCCCCCCCCCACCTTTTTTTAAATTGCAGTGAATTGATAACATCTGCTTTCTAAGAACGTTACAAAAAAGATACTGTGGTTTTTTGCCTTGCAGAATAAATGTCATCTTGGCTTCACTTTATCATTTTCCAGCTGGTTCTCTGATGTGGACGTAGATGAGCTGCTGTTCTCTGGTGGCTAACAGGACATGTATCACAATGGAAAACCCTCTCATCCGACCCTAAACCTGTTATCACTAGTGGTTTTGGACATGAAAACACTCATAGAAGATTGTAGGTCACTAAATCAATACATTATAGGCGTCAATCGTTGTCATGATTATGTATGACGTGACATATTTCTCAGCTGAGGAATTTGGAAGGCTTAACTTTCATTCTTAAATACCTTTCTTTCCTATCGTGAACATGTTTTGACATATCTTAGTGTAACATTACAAGGAATACTTGAACCAGCCAGTACCTAGAGTTCTTTGTTTTATTCAACTCATCTTTATCTATTGTGTCACGTTAAAAATGATTGGACTCTTGGAAACAGGTGTCAAAGGGGATTATGCTGAAGTATATGAGCAATACCTTCTTCCTTTGTAAAATGGAGATGAACTGATTGTTGAGCAGGTAACGAAAGATGGAGAATTTTTCAGCTTGATGTATTTTGTTTTTCCGTCGGTAGGTCCAACTCTTCATATGTAATAATTGCAACTTTTTATCAAGCTGTAATAATTATATGTACAGATAATGCAATTTAGCTCTGCTTGAATTTAATTACACCTGCACAGCTATTATCCCCTATGCAATGATAATACAAAATGGAGTTTCAAGTTGGTTTTTTCAAAGGATGATTTCGGTGCACAACTTTCAGGTTACGTTGTGTTTTCTATAGCTCACACAGATTAAACATTTTGCAAACAGTGTGATATACATACATCCACCCCACTTTAATATTATGTCCGTTGTTTTTTAGCAAGCTGGATGTTAAGCCCATTATTTTTTAGCTATCGAGGTCCTAGCCTAATTCTAACTGAACATATGACCTTTCCTCTTATCAGAAATGATAGTGATAATCGTAGTCCACTGAATTTTTTTTCAAAAGGGTTAAGGTCGGAGACCTTTTTAGAAGGTTAATGTTAGCCTGCTTTATCCATTTCAGAACCAGCTTTGATGTGTATTTGTGTTTAAGTGTCTTGTTAGAGCAATCAGTTTTGTCCAAGTTTTTCAAGACCCTCAGCATGTTAGTACTACCATGATTCCCAATTGTTCTTATGTGGAAAATGCCTCAGCTTGAATCATCCAAACTTAACTTCTTGTCATTGAGACCATAACATTTTTTTCTATAAGGTATTCAGTCTGTCCATGAGATCAGCTGCTAATTTCAGGTGGCCTTTTTGGAGTAAATTCTTCCATTAGTGGGAGTATTGAAGATGAAATGTGGCTGGATCTTCCAGGTTGACTTTTATTCCAAACAAACCACCCAGGCAACGATTGAACCGCAAACAGAACGTAAAAAGCATTTCAAGGTTCTGGAGTGGCCTAGCCAGTATCGAGAGAAGAATGGGCCAAAATACCAGCTAGTATGTGCCAGCCTGTTAAAGACCTACAGAAAATGTTTAACCTCTTTCAATGCCAATTAAGGTTACATTATAAAGTATTTTGGTGAACTTTTTTTATTGATTAAATACAAATTTTCAGTCTCTCATCGTTGAAGTGATGACAATTAGAGAACTCTCATGTTTTTAAGTGGGACAATTTGCACTGTTGCTAGCTACCAAAATAATTTTTGCCCTACTGTATATATATCAGTGTTTAACAGTTTGTGTTGGCCATTATTATTTTTATTACAATTTAAAAAGGCTTTTAAATGGAGTTTCGTTTTATTCATTTCTTGTTTTTGGAAATAAAACCAAATTTACAGTGTATTAAATTTTTTATTTGGGTCAAGGTTTTCTCCTGCAATAAAAGCTCTCTCCTCTGGCTTTCTTTTTTCTCAGCTATTTAGCCGTTGAAGAGGTGTCATTTGAGGAAAACAGTTACTTTGTTGGGCTCAGAGGATAAATTGTCATCCTTAGTATTCCCAGGCCCAGAAAACTGGTTCTATATCATTCAGTCCTGATGCTGAGGACACCTGAGAAGTCTGTGCAGGGCAATGGATGAAAGCTCTCTGAGTATGCACTTAGTGCAACTTCTTTGCAGCCAAAGAATAATTCTGATAAAGCTAACTCTAAAGTAATAAGATTGAGAAATGGTGACTATCTTTGCACATACGAAAACTCATTACTAGTATAATAGGCAGCTGTAATAGACCTATTCAAGTTTTAGAAAAATCTCATGATCAGTTAAAGCTGCTGAAGCTCTAGGTGACATGGACAAATGATTTGTACGTTCTGACTCTAAGACCACACTTCTTAGAAACAGATTGTAAATTGTCTTTAGTTGAGCAACCTTTAAACCTAATAGGGAGTAGGGCTGAACGATTTTGGAAAATAATCTAATTGCGATTTTTTTTTTTTTTTCTTCAATATTGCGATTGCGATTTAATGTGCAATTCTTTTTGTGGGGCTTTTGCCATGCATTTTTTAATTAATGCAATCAAAAATATTGTGTATTATAGACAGATTTTTATACATAATTTATTCTATTCCATAAGATAGACCTATTTTAAGACAAAGGCAAATATTAACAACTTTATCTACTTTTAATCATCACATTCGATGGTCAACGGTGTCGTTCTGCAATCAAGGTTTTCTTCCTTTTGATCCCAGCTAATAATTCCCTCCGACTGCAATGTTTTCCTCTGTGTGGTTATCCAGAAAGTAGGATGCTTGAAGCAACAAGCTCTGATTTTTAATTCTCCATCGATCTAATGCACTTACTGACTCTGGTGTGGCTCCGTAGAGCGGTTTGATCTCATGTCATTTGTTGCAAAATACTCCGCTGTTTTCGGTGCGGCTTTAACTTTCTCTCGGCATTTTTTATACAGCGCAGGTAAAATGTGGCTAAAATGTGTGTGTGAGATTGAATCCCAGCTTATTCATCATGGTTAAAAAAAGCATACGTTTGGTTATAAAACACGTTATAGCATGAATTATTTCAGTGTGCCGTTTTTTTATGTTGGTAAGGAGCGATTCTTTCAAACAGCTCGGTCAGCGATCCCTGTCGCCTCGAAGTTTGTTTACTGGAAATTTAAACGCTGGTGGCGGTCAGTTTAGCCGTGCAACTCTCATATATGGTGGTGGGATGTTTTTAGGTGTTGATAAGGTTCGTACTGTAGCCTACCTCGTGAGGCAGCAACAATACCAAGACGGGTTCTGCATAATACCTAGCGTTGCGCAGCATCAACGTTTTCATAGCAGATATAATTTCTCACAACTGAGGTGCTGGTCCTCTTTGGTACCAACTATTGTGTAGTGTTGGATTCTGTTAAGCTCTTGGTCATTTTATAACTGGTTAAAGTGCAGCGTTTCCTTCTCTCCCTGCATTGTTTGAGCTGTTTGCAAATCACGTGACTTTACCAGATATGTTTACATCAAGTCAAATCTCAGCCTTTGCGATTAGGAAATCGCATTTTATCAAATCGCGATTTAATTGCATATGCAATTAATCGTTCAGCCCTAATAGGGAGGCACTTAGATGGCCTAACATTCTTACGATTTGATGATATTTGACAATAAAAGAGTTGATTGAAGCTACTAATACATATCAGCAAGAATAGTTGCCAGCATAATTAAAAGAAAACATCCAATATAGCGGGAGTAAATTGTTTTCAGTGCTGATAACATGTATTTGTTTTGGGGTTTTAACAGCTTAAAGCAGCAGAAAGCTGTGTAGCAGTCTGATGGTTCCGCATTTAATGTTGTGTGTCACAGCTACTGCTAATAACTTCATAGAAGAGCTGTGAGGAGTCTCTGACCCTGCTGCGGCTCTAAAATATATATATACCGTACTTAACAGAGAGTAAAGGGACTGCAATGAGGCTTTCAGCAGCTGGAGCACCGTATTGATATATTAACCCACTAACAACAAGTATCTGTATAGTGCTGTCAGGGTGCTGGTAGGTAGTGCCATTAATTTCACTTTCACCTTTAAAAGCAATCATCATGGTTGATGTGGTGCAACTCAGGTTTGTTTTTTCATGAATTAACAGACTTGGTGTGTGATGTTCAAATCTGTGTTTTTGGCTTGTGATTTGTTGCATTTGGAAACTTTAAAACCAAATGCTGAGTTTGTTGCTGATCAGAACCAGATAGAAGGCGAAGAGAGTTAAATGCAGGAAATGGGAATGGCTCGCCTCTGCTGCTTTGCATATCTATAGATACTTGTGTACTAAAAGAAGGATAGGTGTTGGATTTACATGTAAGCCATTTATATGTATTGACACAGAAAATGCATCTCAATTTCTTATTCTAGTCTGACGGACCATCGATTGACTTTTTCAAATCTATCTGAAAGGACTCAAACCATTATAAATCAGATGTTAAATTATCTTTTGATCTATTATTTATTTATTTGCTTTCAGTAGGCCTGTTACACTAAACAATAAATCAGTTAGTCAAATGATAAATTCAAATGAGCTCCATTTTTTTCCAGCCTTGATAATTTCCATTTTGTATAATTTTGTATACTTGTTTTTTTTTCTCCTCATGCGTCCCCTACTTTCTACCAAAGAGGCTGCATGAAAGAAGGCATAAATGGTCCATATGTTCATAGTAACAGAGTGAATTTGGATGTCTTTTATTCAAGCTGAATGTTTTTATTGTTAGTTTGCAGTTTTTTACTGGTAATTTATAGGGATGCACCAATACCGATACTGGTATCGGGTATCGGCCCCGATACTGCCTAATGTACTGGTATCGGTATCGGTTAACCGATACCATGTACCGATACTCAAAATGGGGCAAATCTGCAACAAATTCACCAAAAAAGAATAATTTTTCACTTGAAATTTTATTCTTTGTGGTAATTTTATATTTTACATCTGTTATTTTGTCTCAGTTATGTTTAGTTTGTAAAGTCTGGTGGCTTTAATCCCTGTGGCCAAGCAGCCAGGGCACATGACCTATCGGAGCCATAGTGACAGGACCTCAACACTACCACAAATAGTATCGGATCGGTATCGGGTATCGACAGATACACAAAATCCAGCCATCGGTATCGGGACTGAAAAAGTCGGATCGGTGCATCCCTAGTAATTTTGTCTGCTCTTCTTATCGGAGCCTAATGATACATATTTTTTAAAGGCAATTTTGTTATCAGAAAGCAATTTTCTTATTGTTTTGGTTGTTTTGTTTAAGTATATTTTCAATATAAAAGATGTCTTCTAGTTGCAGCGGTAAATGTTTTTAGAAGTTGAAGTTTATCGAGCATTCACAAGTTGTACGTGCATTATTACTACTTTAGTTGGAAATGGTGTCAAAATGACAATATTATCGTTTCTCACACTAATTTCAGGGGCACTTTATCGTCCAGCAAAATTTATTGCGACAGGCCTAGCAGTCAGCTTTTTCACATTTGCTTCCATGAGCACTTCAGTTTTTCCTCCAACAAGTTAATCATAATTTAGCTTTAAATGTTTAACTGCCAGCAGCCATCCAAAAAGCTGCATACCAACTTCATCTGTGTGGGAGAACATTAACCCTCATAGATGCTGACATAACAAAACTTTCTGTTGTCTGGTTGTTTAAGTCAAATACATATTTAACCAATTTTGCGACATTCAGGATAATGTGAAATAAAATAAAACATTTCCTCAAAAATATCAGTTAAACCCTGTCAGTCTTTACAGCTTTAGTTACTCAATTTACTTGATTTATTCTCCAGTCAGTAATTTTGTATGCTTTCATGTGCATTACTTAAGTGATAGACCTTTTAATTTTCCTCATGAAGCTCTGTAGATTGTCCTTTTACATAAAGGCTGAAATCTAATAGCAATTTGGCCTGTGCCACAATTTTCCCATCATGTGTCCTCATTGTTTCTGCTTTAATCTGGGAACATAGATAAGTGGTCCGCGTCCCCTTCACATTGTTCATCATTACAGGGGGGGGGGGGATTGCCTGGTCGTGTGTCATTCTCTTGCCGGAAACTGTGTTTTTTGTGTTGTGTAGTTAGTCATGGGGTTGGATTGGTCGGGCTCTTGTGGTTGGGATTATTGGGGATCGTTGGAGAAGTGTATCTACCCACAGCCTAGGTGGGTTGTTTTGTTTTTGTTCTGCGGACTGATCATGGTGATTTGGTTTGTGGGCAAATTGTTGATTGGAGAGACCCCAGTAGGAAGCACTGGTGGGGAGTTTTGATGTGCCGCTGTGCTTCGTCTGTGGTGGTTTGGGTGTGTCTGGGGTATTCATTGGGTTTAGCGTGGACAGGGGTGGGGATTGATGCGCAGCAGGGATACTGGAGGTTTATTGGTTTGGTGGTATATGTGGGGTGGCTTGGCAGAGGTCCGGTTCAAAGTCTGTATTTGATCACCTCCTCTTTGTGTTTCGTGCTTGGTCAGTTTGTTAGTAGACTTGATTTGGTTTGGTTGGATGTTTGGTCTTTGTGCTTGCTGTGGTTGCAAGATTGAGAGTCAGGAGCTGGTTGAGTTTAGTATTTTGGGCACTGGCTGGGCTTGGCCTGGGGATGTTATCCATCTGTTGTGGCTATTAGTATGGCACTTTGACTTGGGGTGAAGGGGCATTTGGATGTCAGCCATGGTGATGGATTTTTTTTTCTGCTGTAGGTGTAGTAGGAACAGTGTAGGATGTTTTCTTGTCTTTTTTTTTATTGCTCTAACTTTCTATCTTCAATCCGAAAATGTAACATTTTTCTAATTCTGATTTCTAATAAGGATAAAAATAAAATAAAAAAAAGTTTGCCCCACTGTGGGTGATTTTTAGGTTTTTTTTTTCATTCCAAGCTCGGGTCCTCTACCAGAGGCCTGGGAGCTTGAGGGTCCTCCTCAGTATCTTTGCTGTTCCAAGTACTGCACATTTCTGGACTGAGATGTCTGAGGTTCTTCCAGGGAACTGCTGAAGCCATTCCTCAGGTTTGGGGGTCACTGCCCCAAGTGCTTCGAATACCACGGGTACCGCTGTCACCTTCATCTTCCAAGCCTTCTCTAGCTCCTCTGTGAGCCCTTGGTGTAACTCAAGTTTCTCATGTTCCTTCTTCTTTATGTTACAATCACTTGGTGTTGCCACATCCACCACAACAGCTTTCCTTTGCTCTTTATCAACCACCACAATGTCCGGTTGGTTCGCCATTATCATCCTGTCTGTCTGGATCTGGAAGTCCCAAAGGATCTTTGTTCGGTCATTCTCCACCACCTTTGGAGTTGTTTCCCACTTTGACCCTGGTGTTTCCAGGCCATACTCTGCACAGATGTTTCTGTATACTATGACAACCACTTGGTTATGACGTTCCATGTATGCTTTCCCTGCCAGCATTTTACACCCTGCTGTCATGTGCTAGACCGTCTCGGATGACTCTTTGCACTGCCTACACCTTAGGTCTTGTCTGGTGTGATAGATCTGCGCCTCTATCGCTCTGGTGTTCAGGGCCTGCTCCTGTGCTGCCAGGATTAGTGCCTCTGTGGTGTCCAATAGGCCAGCCCTCTCTAGCCATTGGTAGGATTTCTTGAGATCAGCCACTTCAGTTATGCTCCGATGGTACATCCCATGTAGGGGTTTGACCTCCCATGATGGTTCCTCCTCCAGCACCTCCTCATCTTACCATTGTCTCAGGCATTCACAAAGTACGTCATCCATGGAAGCCTTGTCCTTGATGTACTTATGGAGCTTTGATGTTTCATCCTTTTTATATATACACTCACCTGAAGAATAATTAGGAACGCCATACTAATACAGTGTTTGACCCCCTTTCGCCTTCAGAACTGCCTTAATTCTACATGGCATTGATTCAACAAGGTGCCGAAAGCATCCTTAGAAATGTTGGCCCATATTGATAGGATAGCATCTTGCAGTTGATGGAGATTTTTGGGATGCACATTCATGGCACGAAGCTCCCATTCCACAACATCCCAAAGATGCTCTATCAGGTTGAGATCTGGTGAATGTGGGGGCCATTGTAGTACAGTGAACTCATTGTCATGTTCAAGAAACAAATTTGAAGTGATTCAAGCTTATAACATGGTGCATTATCTTGCATTAGCTTGGTGCATTATCCTGCATTATCCATCAGAGGATGTGTACATGGTCGTCATGAAGGGATGGACATGGTCAGAAACAATGTTCAGGTAGCCCGTGGCATTTAAACGATGCCCAATTGGCACTAAGGGGCCTAAAGTGTGCCAAGAAAACATCCCCCACACCATTACACCACCACCACCAGCCTGCACAGTGGTAACAAGGCATGATGGATCCATGTTCTCATTCTGTTTTTTTCGTCAAATTCTGACTCTACCATTTGAATGTCTCAATAGAAATCGAGACTCATCAGACCAGGCAACATTTTTCCAGTCTTCAACTGTCCAATTTTGGTGAGCTCGTGCAAATTGTAGCCTCTTTTTCCCATTTGTAGTGGAGATTAGTGGTACCCAGTGGGGTCTTCTGCTGTTGTAGCCCATCCGCCTCAAGGTTGTGCGTGTTGTGGCTTCACAAATGCTTCGCTGCATTCCTCGGTTGTAACGAGTGGCTATTTCAGTCAAAGTTGCTCTTCTATCAGCTTGAATCAGTCGGCCCATTCTCCTCTGACCTCTAACATCAACAAGACATTTTCGCCCACAGGACTGCCGCAAACTGGATGTGTTTCCCTGTTCACACCATTCTTTGTAAACCCTAGAAATGGTTGCGCGTGAAAATCCCAGTAACTGAGCAGATTGTGAAATATTCAGACCGGCCTGTCTGGCACCAACAACCATCCCACGCTCAAATTTGCTTAAATCACCTTTCTTTCCCATTCTGACATTCAGTTTGGAGTTCGGTAGATTGTCTTGACCAGGACCACACCCCTAAATGCATTGAAACAACTGCCATGTGATTGGTTGATTAGATAATTGCATTAAGGAGAAATTGAACAGGTATTCCTAATAATAAGTATTTTAATTATTTTTCTGTGTCCACAGATATCATTGACAAGAGTGAACTGAAGGCGTTCTTTGAAAGCAACTGCTCACAGATTTATTTTATCTTCTATGAAAATTTCATTACACTGGAAAGCAGCTTAAAACAAAAAGGTGAGTAAGTTTGTCAGTGCTCCATGTTCTTTTTGTTGAATAATCATTGTAATGCCATTAAAAAAAACAAATTATGCTCCAAATTCTTCACTTTTTGTTTCAGGGAACAAATCTCAAAGGGAGGAGCTGGACTCTATCCTCTTTATTTTTGAAGTAAGTACTTTCTCATGTGCTCATGTCCCAGAACTACCTATAAACTGCTGTAGTCTTCAACCTGTTTTTTCAGCTCAACTTCAGGGTGGGATCATCATTTTAATTGTCTTAGTCTGTAGGGTGTAGCTACCTGTACTCAAGAACCTGAATGGCAAGAAGGGATTTTGCAAGGAAAAAAAATACTCAGCTCAATCATTACTTCTTTTTAAAGCCTGGAGTGCATGCAAATCTAAGAGGGCATGTCCTCTGTTTTTGTGAGATGATTGGTGTGCAGGTTAAAGTCCTTTTACTTGTTTTTTTTTCACTTCACTGCAAAGCCAGCTCAAGTTTCAAGTACAAACAATCAGCTCTCTGGTTACATTTGCTATGGGCAGGTCTTTAAAGATGGCAGCACCACAAAAGGGGAGGCAGTTTCTTTGTTCTTTTTTTTTGTTCAGTATCTTAGCATTTTATGTCCAGCCCTCTCTGCTCTTCATCAAGAAAACTGCCCAAACTCTCAGTACACATCCGCTCCTCTGACCTGTAAATATATCCTGAATTTCGCTCCTCTTCCATATTTATGGAGTCAATATTGAAAGCAGCTTAACCCTCATTTGTCCGCTTTTAGCCCCCGTCTGTCACCATGTGTGCTTTCACCCGTGCGCCGAGTAGATAAGCGTGCTTTGAGCGGTGTGTACAGGACAGATACAGAGTTACTTTGATCCTGAGCTGTGGTAAACTGCATTATCGTACTCTTTGCAAAAACCGTTGTATTAGTCATGTTTCTACACATTTGGCCTTGAATTTGTTATCAGTGGTAAATCTGAAGTTTTATTATTGACTAATAGCAGATGAATTAGAAGATAAGTGTGTGATATGTTCTATACAAATGCAGTACACTATTAATTATTTCTGCTTTGATGCAGCACAACCAGACATGAATGAGTAATGTTGAAAATTTCTGTTATCACAGAAAGCAAAGAATAAATACTTTACTCGTTGGTAAAGCTGGTTTCAAATCCAGATTGATTATTGGCTGGTATAAAACCTAAGTTCTGTTTGCATGACCATATAAAGATTTGTGACATGATTTAATGCTGATTATTTGTAAAAGAATAAAACATTTGAACATTACTAACTTTATTTGTTGTAAAAACTATTTCAGATCTCCAGAAAAAAATGAATGTAGTTCATCAACTGCATTCACTTAATGCATTAATAAAGTATTTCAGTTTCATGATTCAAATATTTTGATTGTGTATAGTGGTTGCATGTTTTTTAGTTTGCTACATGGGGATTACTTTTCTGCCATGATTGAGCATGTGACCCCTTTTTCTGTGGCTTGCAGAGGGAGGAGTAGGAGCTCACATGCTGATCCCTGTGTCTTGGGGGTGTACGCTTTTGTCCATGTTCATAAGCTCTATAGGAGCTCTGCAACCCCCATTCTGCCAGCAGCCATTGCTGCCCCTGTCCAGGATTTTATTTGTGTCTGCTGCTACAGAGATGTCACCCAACGCAGATATTAAATGCTGCAAAAGGGTTGATGAGCACCTAGGACCTCACCTGAGTTTAATTCCAAATAAATTTTAGAAAAAACTTTTTTGGAAGCAAAATAATTACGCCCATTGCAGAAGTTCTTTAGTTTTTATTGGTATTGCCACATATTTTCATTTTACTTCTGCTTTACATCAGTTGCTGTTTAGGAACGGTAAAAATATAGCCCAGTGATGGAAGACCATATTTATGATATATAATCATTTGTCGTCATTACTAGAAACATATAATCATGCTAAGATTTGGGATTTATCATGATAATGATAAACTGTGAACAATGTCTTTGAGCGTACAAATTACTAGAGCTTTGTATTTATTAAAATTTTAAGATTTGATTTGATTCAGATTCTCAAGATTTAGAATCTATTATGATGATCCGATTCATTCTGATTCAGTTCAAATATGATATTGGGTCAGTACTTTTAAAAACTTTTTTTTGAGCTGTTATATTAATTATATGACTGTAATTCAATGAATTAACACTCACTACGTTTATATGCAGCAAGAGAAAGTCGAATTATTACCTTAGTGTGACTGAAACCAGACTTTTAAAATGCACGTATAAACCTTAGTCTGGCTTGACACGAACCGAACTGGAGCTTCAGAAGCTCGACTAAGCTACCGAGATAATGTAGTTTGGAATCAGACTTCTCTGCTGAAAACAAGTTTAGGAATATTCTTTTTAAATTGCCCCCCTGAGCAGTCTTTGATTATTAATATTATAAAAATTAGCTAAGACACACTGTAAAACAGGAATATTCTTGTACCTTAAAGCAAAGAGAAAAAGATTATAGATTTGGGTTTTTAAATTGTCTTTATTGGATTTAATGAAACGGAAGTTTTTGTTCATTTCTCTGTATCTGCTCGAAGTCTTGCTCTCTCACACTGTCTAGTAGCTTGAACTGCAATTGTGCATGAGAATTGTTAGTAAAATTTGTCGGGTTTGTATCTCTATGCTTCCTGCAGCTTCATTTTACACACCACAGTAATACTAAAAAAACAGCAGTCTTTGGGTCAATTTCACTTAGCAGCAACATGCTTAATGAAAAGTGTTTGTTGTTAGCTCCTGGTAGCACTTGCATGGAGTTTTCAAAGATAAAAAAAAAAAAAAGCTAAGACCTATTGAAGTTCATTTTAGAATTATTTGCCTAATTGAATTGGGTGTGACAATTGAAATACATTTGCTGGAGACATTACATTTTTTTAAAGACTTTTTACCAGCACATAGAGAGGAAATGCGCAAGGCTCATTAATACCAATTTTAGACAAAGACCCTGTACAAGGCACTAAAATACAAAAAAAAAGAAAGTAAAATGGTTTTAATCATTAAAACAATAAAAAACTTCAAAGTTTTAAATTATAAAGAACTAAAAATGTTAGACATTTTAATTTCAGAAACTTCTGCTCAATACAATTACAAATATAAGTATTTGTCTTCATTTTAAAATGTCCAAAATCAAAACTCAACAGTTTCTTTGCTTCCCTAAGTCTATGTGAAAACTACTAACAACAAGCGCCAATGCCTGAAGAAGCTTAGAGCCACAAGTGTGTAGAGACCTACACTCTTACATTGTGAATAGTTAGATCAGACTTCTGAAAATGTTTTGGTTTTTAAGACATACTTTTTATGCAAACATCATTAGTTATAGTTTTTTTTTATAGTGATGGTAATACTTTAGATTAATGTCAAAATACAATTTTCAGAGTAATTAATTTCTGTTTATACTTCATACATCCTTCCTGCATGCTTGCTCAGTAAGAAGGATTGCTGAACGGATTGCTGTGGTTGGAGTCTGCATGTACGGGGCACGACCTCATGTCAGTGACTTGACTCAATCTGCTGGGATTCATTGAATACAATTTTTGTTTAACTGATTGGAAAGTTTGTATAATTGTATTAAAATTACTTTTCTTATAAAGTGCCTTGAGATGACATGAGATTTGAATTGGTGCTATATAAATTAATTGAATTGAAGACATTTCTTTATTGGACTTACATTGTGTGGATATTTTGGAAAATCCCTTGGAATCAAGCTTTTTAAAATATGTGAAAATGGGTATAGACAAGTATTTTCATGGAGTCTGTATTTTAAGGCAGTTTTTGCTGTCACAAGACCAAGCTGGGTTTCTCAGCCCTTCAGGGACTCCTGGCTTGTTTATGCTCCCACATGACTCTTCACCGTCAGAGAGCATTTTTTATCTTGGTGCCAGTGAGGTTGTGGGACCGGTTAAGGGGACAGCCTTGGAACCAGTCGAATTCAGAAGGAAGTCTGTGCCGGGACCCTTTTCTCTCCAGGATATGGCCTTGCCGTGACCTCTTGACTATCAACCGGACCTGAGTCAGCATTCCAAATTCCCCCAGCCGTCTTCTCTTTGAATCTCCTTTTCTATTTTTGCAAGGATATTTTATTGGTAAATGCCTTTTATAGTTTTTGGGAGAGGCAAGGCAGCATTATTAGTATAGCATATTTTCAAAAACTGGGTAATTCAAGGGAGCTGTAGTTAAAAAAAATATGGTGCATCAATTCTGAGACCAAAATGTTCTGCTGCAATTATTCTTGTCCTTAGAAGAAGCATTCATCTGTCAAGTTTAAAATCAGTTCTATTTATTTGGGGGGACACTTTGAAGGATTACAACCTATGCCCATTTTTATTTAATACTATGCGCCCCCTCACTCATATGGTAAGCATCTCTAACAATGTTTACTCTGCCAACACATTTTCTTAATCTGTGTCATCACATGACCACAGTCCATTGCTGTCACTGAGTCTCTGACCACAATATCAATAAATACATGGTTCTGAGCAGCTACCACCCATTCATCCACTGTCTATACCTTTTCAAATCACAAGGGAGCTTGTACCCATTTCCAGCTGTCATTGGGCAAAAAGTGATGTAAACCCTAAACAGTTTACGGGTGCAGAACAGTGCAAAACAGAGACAGACAAAAAAGTGATGGATGCACTTACTCTTGGAGGCAATTTAGAGACACCAAATTGACCTCAAACACATGTTTTTGAACTATTGGGGAACCTGAGTAACTAGAGAGAAACAACATGTGCCCAGAGAAATCATGCAAGCCATATGCAGACAGACCCCAGACTAGGAATCAAACCCAGGACTTTCTGCATCACTGCAAAAGCACTTAAAGCTGTCACCCAGCAGCGAGCAGAATTTCCACCAACTTAATGCAAATAAACACAAAGCAAGACAAATCATTGTATTTTGGTCCCAAAAATAAAAGGTTTGAGAGAAGCACTCCTAAAGCATGCATTAAACCTAGTGGAAGTTGTGGACCTTAGTTTTAACAACCATGTAAATCATATCATTAAAGCAGCGTGCTGTTAATTGAAGTGTCCTGAATGAAGATAATTTTTTCAGGAGGTCAGATTATTGCAATTTTCTCTTAACTGTCTTGGTCACAGGCAAGGGGGTCCTCAAAGAAAACAGGTTGGGAACCACTGATCCAGATCTGTCAGGTCATCAGGGAGCTGATTTCTTTGAGTTCCAAGAACCAAAACTAATCAAGGGAAAGCAGATTTCTGCTTCTCTGCTCCTATTTCATGTAAAGCACTTCAGATTACTTGGTGTTCGAATGGTGCAATACAGAACTTGCCTGGCCTAATTAGTGTAATTGAAGGCTGTTGCTGCCACCCACTGGCCTTTGAAGAGAATGAAACTGGCCTTGTAAAGCTGGTCATAGTATTGCCTGATTTTTTAAATTTTTTTGTAAGCTATAAATTAATAAAAAAAAAATGTTTGCATGCAAACCTTTTGTTTAGTTTGGTTAGCATGTAAATAAACAGTTTGGCTAAGTACATGTACTGATAATGTTGGTTTTAAAGGTTTAAATTGTTACCGTTTTCCTCATACATTTGTTACATTAAGTATGTTTCTAGTGCATAGCTGTTTTTGAGTTGTTCTCATCCTTGGATATTGTTATCCTCTAACTGTTGTTAAAACATCTTTAACACAGTGTAAATGACAAATGTTACCCCAAAAGAACAATCCACATCTTTTGCTTCTTTGAAAAACCTTTATAGATTCCCTATATTCAGCATCATGCTCTGGCTCTGCCACTGCAAAGCTAAGTGCGGATCATGTAAATGCACTAAGGCAGCAGTACTACCACAATAATGCCTCTATCTTTATGCTGGAGTACAGCTGCAGATTATAGTAACTCCTCCAACCTCTAGCACTGCAGACTCTGTAGTCCCTTCATATCGGCCGCTGAATTCATAATTCGTGGTGCTTCTATTCCCTCACTGCGGGGAATTCTTCTGAGCAAGCTATCCATCTCTTTTTTGCTTTCCTTCTTTGCTTCTGTGCTTTGAGACAAGAAAGACAATGTTATTGGGTCTGTACCCCCAACACACACACAAACACTCACACATAGGGAAGGGCTTAACTAGGCTACCATACTGTGCTTCAGCCTGGTATATTGTCTCTGCAGGCCCAAGGAGGAGGAGTGAAGAAGAGCAGTACAGCTCCTGTACAGATATAAAATAAACCCAGGTGGGATCAATAATAAGGTGCAGCTACCCGTCTGGACACATCATCACGTTTGTGGATCAGAGAGAAGTTAAACAGAGCAGATTGTAATCATGTGTTCCCTTAAAGTAATGCATGCCTCATTTTCCCTGCCATCACAGAGAAAGTTTTGGATTTTGTCTCTGAGGAAAAAGGGGCAAGTGAGGTGCTGAAAAAACCGATACATCCTAGAAATGGGGACCAAAGCTGGTATCTGGATTGTGTATGAAATACACTCACTTACCACATGGTAAGATACGCCAACTACCTCTGCAACCTAGCATCAGGTTGGACCCTCCATTTCCCCTCATTGCTACTTTGATGCTCTGTGGCATAGATTTAACAATGTTCTGCACATTTCAGAGATGCTGGTCCATATTGATATGACAGCATCAAGCAGTTCTTACAGATCTGTCAGCTGAATATCTACAAGGCAAACCCTCCTTTCCATTAAAAGCCTTAGGTTACGTTTGATTGAGATCTGGTGACTGTTTGGCCAATTGGGTCCAGTGAATTTATTGTAATGTTTAAGAAACCTTTTTGCGATAATTTAAGCTTTGTTACATGGTGCTAAATCCCACTTGAAGCAGCCTTCAGAAGATATGTACATTGTGGTAAAAGAGTGGAAATTGTTAGCAACAATAATCAAGTAGACTGTACGGAGCCCGGCAGGTGACATGGGCAAAAATAATTTTTGAGATGCAAGAATCCATACCCTCAGTTTACTAAACTGTGCGCACAGATTCATGAATCATGTGTGACGGTATCGGGGATCCTTTCCAATCGATAAAGGGGCCCTGACTCTTAATGGTTTGAGTTGCTCGTTTGGTAGAGCGGTTATCACCCATGCTTAGCATGTGGGGAATCGTTTGATCAAATCCCGTCCTCGGAGCCTGCTGTTATCAGAAGACTTTATTGATCCCATAGGGAACTTATGCATATTGTTTTGGGTCCCTGCAAGAAAATAGGCTATAAAAACAGGTATCATATTTATAAATAACAGTTTTATAGCCACCTATGCAGCCTGGCAGGGTCCATGCACATGTGTTTCATCGCTGAAAAACGGCCTAGAAATGGGCCACAAATCATAAAGTGTATGCCCACCTTGCCCACTGGAATAAAGGCACAGTCCTGCGCTATCTGCATAGATGCATGGAGCAGGTGGCGCAGCATAAACACCTTGCATTAAAGATATGAGTTAACCAGTTACTTGTTGATACAGTGCCCACTTAGAATGCAAGTCTTTATTGGACGTAACATGAATCTCTGCTAAGAATGCTACAGCATTCGCACATAAACTGTTTAACTGTGGAATATCAGTTTGTATACTGATTATATGAAAATAGCAATGGGAGCATAAGTGGAGGTTAGACCTGCTCTGTAAAAAAAAAATCCACATCTGGTTTTTGTGTGGTGGGGACAAAACTATAATTCATAAATAATGCTGCGGAAATGTCCCGGTTTCAACAAAAGATTATGTTCATAGCCTACTTTCCTGAAGGCACCCCATTAATTAATTGTATGATAAAACCCAAACAGATGACTTAACAGGGACTCGGACCACAATGTGCAGGAGCCAGTCCTGTATGTTAACCACTCTGCCAAGGTAGCACTTTACTTTCTTATGACAACTAGGGAATATTATGAAGCGGACAGGACCCGCCCCCAGACGGCCACAGTTTGATAAACCGAGGGTACGGATTCGTAATCCGTGCGCACGGTATAGTAAACCAAGGGAACGGATTCATAATCCGTGTGCACAGTTTAGTAAACCGAGGGAACGGATTAAAAAATATTTCTGCACCTGTCCCCTGCTGGGCTACGTAAGACTGTGATATTTAGATTACGCTTTTATACAAGGGGCCTACTGTTAAACCACCACCAACAACAATTTTAATCTTTGTTATAAGGCAGGATGGATCTGTTCTTTTTTATGTACAATTTTAAAACTTTTTATGGAGTATTGCAGCTAAATCAAGTCTCGTCAATCAAGCAGCATTTCTCCAGCCTGTCATTGTCCAACTTTGGTGAGCCTTCGTTTCCTGTGATGTGATGACCACAGTGGCCCCCATATCTGATCTTTTAGTACTTTAGCACATATACTTGAAGTTTCTACATGTTGTGCATTCACAGATGGTATTCAAGTTGCCTGTTCTTCTCCTATGCCAAAACCAATTTTATGTCCTCAAAAATTATATTTTTTCTGTATATTTTCTCTTTTGTCAGAACATTCTCTGTAAACTTGGGATTGTTGTGAGCTAAAACGCTGTAGATCAACAGTTTGTAAAATACTTAGACAAGCTGTCTGGCACCAACGGCCATGCCACGTTTAAAGTCACTGGCATTGTTGGCATTGATTGGCAAATTTGCTATTTGTGTTAAATAATTAAACAGTTATGCCTGGAAAAAGTGGTTGGTGAGTGTGTGCCATCATTCATAGCAGCTTCATTATGTAAAGATAGACATCATTGACAAAATCTTTTAGCTAAATGGAAAATGTGTATATATGACATCAATTTTCCTTGAAGCTTGCTTAATAAATGCTAGTTTAACAACATTAAGGTTTATTAATTACATGTTTACAAATGTATTAGCAAAAAATGCATTTTTTTTACATTTGAATAGTTTGATCACTTAAATAAAAATAGTGCCTCTATATTACCTTTTCTCTACGTGAGTACCTAGAGTCCTGTGTAGCCGTAGCTGACTTAATCTTTATGCCCTTAAAGGTCTCATTTTTCTTCCTTCCTGTTATGCTCTAAATCCCTCACTATCTAATTTTCTCACTTTCCAGGACAGATGAGCTTTTTACTATGCTGGCCAGCAATTCTTGTCTTGTTAAGTGGGTCAGTATGTTATTTGTAAAGCCGTAAAAAGGCAGGCTTGACCTCTCAATCGCAATCATGAAGACTTATTGGGTCAGTGATTAGGCCTGATAAGAACTAACTCATCGGCAGAATGGGTTGATCCCCGTGAACTGAGTATCGGGTAGAAAGGGGGCACCTCTGCAGATATTTTCCCCCCCCAAGCTTTTTTCTTTATCAATCTGTCCAGCGGGACCTAGCTAACCTGTCGCTGGATTCAGGAATAATGATAGGCTGCTGAGAGGTTAGGGTGCACTAATTGAGTTATAACGTGGTTACCGCTGAGGTGTTGAGTGCTCTCTTGTGTCTCGTGGTTTCAAAGACTTTCTAGGCAAAGTGGAAGCAAAGGTCGAACGCACTGAATTCCTCAAACATGTACCGCTTCAAACGATAGCACTTACCAAAGCAAAGTCAGTCGTCATCACCTCCCTTTTTTAGTAACGTTTTTAGAAAACAGATGCAGCCTCGATAACTCCCCTTTTGAAAACCAGAGTTCAGCTGTCTTTCTCCTCAGGGAAATTGAGCTAGTTTTACTTCTGCCTGAAAGCCGTAAAGCAATACAGGTCTGAAGCGTAACAGCTTGGCATTCTCTCTGTACCCTACACTAATGTAACTAGCTTTTATTCCCAATCTAATATTCAATCTAATTCTGTTTGTTATCTAATTTAGTATGTATGTATTGAATTTACATTGTTAAAAAATATGTTAAAAAACACTTTCACTGTATATTTTAGAAATACACTTTCATGTTTACAAATCCTATAAAGTAGGAGTATTATTTTTGATTTTTACTTTTTCATGATTCCCTCCATATTAAAATAAAATATCAGTATACATGAGAAGAAATTGACAAATTCAGTCTTTCTTGCCACTGTAGTTGCATTACCTGATGTAAATAGTGTACTTAAGGAGCTTATTTAACAATGGATTATTTTTATTTATTTATTTTTTGTAGAGCTGTCAACTGCCAATACCAATTTTGGCCAATTCTGATTTCTGTTTAAAGCTATATAGCTATATAGAAAACAACCTTAAAGCCATGATCAGTCAATATGTTAGGAGTGGACAAAGACTAGATCATCAGTTAGCATTTTTTTAACTTTCTTAACTAACATGTCTCATTGGTTGTTTAAGCACCTGTATCAAAAACATACTTTGTTGATCTAGCAATTGTCTGTGCCCCCTTAGTCAAACAAGGATCATGGAAAGGGGCTACACCTCATCTCCAGCAGTCATTTGGTAGGTAGCAGGGTTTACCCTAAACAAGTTGCCAGTTCATTCACACAACTTTATATTTGTGTGTATTATAGGTAATATACTGTAGCTTCGTATCTCAAGGTTAAGAAACTCATTTTAGCCTTCTCTTTAATCAGAATCAGAATCAGCTTTAATGGCCAAGTATGACACATACAAGGAATTTGACTCCGTCAACTTTTCTCTCCAGTACAGAACTTAAATAAGTGAAATTAAAACGGAAATAAAAATATATACAATTAAATAATAAAGGATAATATATACACCAAACCAGGGTTATTGTACATTAAGTATATACAGCAGTGCAGAGTTTTAGTTTATTGTTCATGTGAATGGACTCACACTCTGTGACTACACAGAGTTCATCAGAGCAACAGCCTGGGGGAAGAAACTGTTTTTGTGTCGGGTGGTTTTGGCGTACAGCGCTCTGTAACGCCGGCCTGAGGGGAGGAGCCTAAACAGATTGTGGCCAGGGTGTGAGGGGTCAGTGGTGATTTTTCTGTCCCGCTTCCTGACCCTGGCCCGGAATAGGTCCTCAATGGAGGGAAGATCAGTACCTATGATCCTCTCTGAGGACCTGACTGTTCTCTGCAGTCTGTCACTGTCTTGCCTGGTGGCGGATCCGAACCAGACAGAGATGGAGGAGTTCAGGACAGACTGGACCATTGCTGTGTAGAATATGGTCAGCAGTTCCTGAGGCAGGTTGAACTTTCTGAGCTGACGCAGAAAGTACAGCCTTTGCTGGGCCTTCTTCCTTATAGAGTCAATGTGGGAGGTCCACTTCAGGTCCCCTGTGATGGTGGATCCTAGGAACCTGAAAGACTCCACTGTGGGGACTGACCTGTTGGTGATTATGAGAGGAGATGTTGAAGGGGGTCTCTTCCTGAAGTCCACTGTCATCTCCACAGTTTTGAGCGGGTTTAGCTCCAGGTGGTTCTGACTGCACCAGAGGACCAGCTGTTCCACCTCCCTTCTGTATGCAGACTCGTCGCCGTCACGGATGAGTCCAATGACGGTGGTGTCATCTGCAAACTTCAGGAGTTTCATCGGAGTTTTAACTGCTCAAAGTCTCAGTCTGTCAGTGTCTTGTACTCTGAGCGCACCACAGACTGTCTCAAATAAGCATTGTAATAAATGCATTTTTAGCTCGTTATATCCCTGCTTCCTCGCATATACTGAATATGAGAAACCTTTTTATATAACTCAGTAACAACTTCTACACCTTCCAAGAAAAATATATACCTTTTTTTTCCACCCAGCTTGTCACAGGTAAGTACCATAGACAGTATATAGATAGAAAAAGTCTCCATGACGTCACCCATAGGTAAAAAAAAAAAAGCTAAATTTAAGCTAACTGGGCAGTTCCCACCACTTCCATCTTGGCTGTGTCACACCTGGAAAATACAGAAAATGGGCAAATGGGTGGGGCCGGATGATTGACACTCTGAGTCGATGTAGCTACGAGCTAACTGAGCAAACTTAAAGTTAACCGAAGCTAACTGAGGTTAGCAGGCGCCTTTAGCCAGAAAAACCATGGTTGAGCGACACTGCTACCTCTCTGCCTTCTAGGCAGATTTGATGATTTTGTCAAATAAAAGCATGAAGCCTTGTTGGTCTGTGACTTTCACTAAAACTATGTGAATTTTAATTAAAACAAGTTTTAATAATCAGTATGTAATGAAGAAATGTGATCATTTCAACCCATTTTTGACCAAGCAGCAACATCGTAAATGCACAGCTGAAATATAATTTTACTTACCGGGGAAAAGAAAAAAGAGAGAAAAAAGAGACTTCTTGGACAGTCTGTTAGTGCAATCAATCCAACAGCAAGCCATATTTGTCAAATAAGTGCAAAGTTAGCATCGAAACACGAATAAACGTCTGGCACAACTGATGGTCAAGTCCAGTGAAATGAAATACCCTAGACTGTTAACGTAATGCTAAGGCTGCGGCCTTCTCTGTAGCAAGCAAGGGGGAGCAACCCGCTGGCCAACGGCGCTACCACTGACGGCTCATTTGAGACCTGTCAATTAAAAGAACACTGCCCTAATTATACATAATTTCAAACCTAAATTACATCTAAACAGAAGATTGTAACCCTCCCACCCACCCAGAGTTGTGAAGACCATAAACTTGATATATTAAATTTGAAATGTTTTCTGAACCAGGCTCTTAACCTGTTTATTTCTGCTGTGAAGTTTGCGTTTTTAACATGGGAGTCAGCATGGGAGGAATTTGCTCCTTCCTGGAGCCAGCCCCTGGTTGGTGAGGGGAGGGAACCGCAATTTTTGTCACTTCCGGGTTGGCTTCAATTTTTGCTAGCAAAGTTTGCCCCTCGGTCGGGACTGATGTAGCTAAAAACTGATCCAGTTATGGTGCATCTCTGTTATCTTACATAATATCACCTTTTTCCTTCTCCTGTTGCTGTGTGGTTTGATGCTGCTTTTCTTGAGATTTGCTGAAATTTACCAAATAAACATTTATAAACCTAACCATATGTTTCTTTTTATCAGAAAATTCTTCAACATCTGCCTGAGAAAATCTACAACAGATGGCAGTTTCACAGTATAGGTATGCAATGATTTAACAATGTAATGATTTAATTTTTTTTCCTTCACCTTATTCTTATGAATGTCTACAGGCTGTCATATAATGTGCATGTTCTCTTGATATTTTCTTTTTAGCTTTCATGTTCTCTGAGAAACTTTTAAGGGTTAAAAGCAACACAAGCATACCTGAGGGATATAACGGCAAAGAAAATATAATTATTATTGAAAGATATTATAAATGATAAATGCAAATGATCACCTGATTTAAAATTTAATTTTATGGAGATAAACTTAAAATATTGCTGTTACCTAAAAAAAATAAATAAATTTTTGAACCCCAGTTAGAACAGTTTTTATTTTTTATTTTTTTGTCAGACCTGGCGGCTACAACAATTCAGCTCTAGATCCGTATTGCAGTCTGACCTCTCCTGCAGGCTTATGATTTCAAATCAGGGCTCATCTCTGGGTGGATGCCCCTGATAAATTCTCAGTTTGCTCTGTCGCTGAACGAGAAATCATGATGGCTTTAAAGATGCTGCTTATTCCGCCCTGCACTCAACAAGAATGTTCTCTCCTACTCATCAGTATCACTGGTCAAGTTGTGGTGCTGTTATTTACACACTTGAGACAAGATACCTGCCACATTTTTTTTTTTCTTATCACATTTTACATCAATTCCATTACTGGTAGAAAATCTATGCCTTGTCACAAATTCCCTGGATAGCTGGAATGACTTTGACTTGGTTGTTTAGTTTCTTTCAAACTGAGAATTGCAAGGTCACAGAGTTTTTTTTCACAGCTATTAAATGCTTCAATGCTCAAGTTCATGAGTTTGAAAAGATGAGTTTATGCTATTGTGGATACAACATTCTGATGAGGACACCAATGAAAGAAGTATAAATCCCCAATTATTTTTGTTAAATTCTGTTCACACCAGGTAAAGGATAATTATTATTTATAGTTTTCACAGTACCTGTTGCAACTTGTTGCAATATTTTCTCAAGAATTCTGCATGTTCTTTGTGTGTAGAGAAGATTATCCTTATTCAGTTTATGGAAATACAAAGTAATTGAATAAACAACATGCATATGAGGTTCTAACACAAAAGAAGCAGTGTATGGGGAAAAAAGTATTTTATTACTTGATTCCCTATCCATCTGTCCATCTATTGATTGTATACCTAACATCATTAATTGTCTTTTATCCATTTGTTGATTTTAAGTGATTTTTTTGTTTTGCTGATTTTCTGTCATAATCCATTTACATTTCTCCTCCTTTTTCCATCTTTTCACATTTCAATCTATTCACCCATCATCCTGTCTCCCTCCTCTGTCTTATCTATCCACCTGTTCATATGTTGTCCGTTCAGTTATCCCTTCATTTATCTCTGATTCTGACAAGTTCAAAATGTAAAACCTGACCTCCATAGAAGGATCTGCCATAAATTGTCAAATTTGCTGTTTCTACCTTAGCAATTTGTAAAAAAAAAAAAAAAAGGACAAAACATATTTGAGCCTGTGAAAGCATGAAATTTTGAAAGGAAACATTTGCACGACTTACAGATCCAGACTGGCAAACTAGGCTGACTAGTTGTAGATATATTAATTTTAAGTGATCAAAATCAAAGGGGATGGTGTGATTTTCTTTGTGTCCTAATGTTGAACCTTGAATAAGTGGGGGAAAAAATCTATTTTAACATTATAGAGATTGATGTTGTACATGGTTCTCAACATTCACCTTATCCCCCTGGAAAATATATAAATAAATCATCACGCAGTCACTCTTTTGCTTTGCTTTAATACATATCATAGTTTTTTTCACTTTTATGTTTTCTTATTAGCAATATACTTGAACACAACATCCCAACTTAACACGGTCTAATGCCTGACCTTAAAATCTCTTATTTGAGTCATTTAAAATATCTTGCACCCTACCCATTGTCCTCACATTATTAGGACTGCAGCCTGTCTAGAGTATAGCCTTATTCACACAAAACCCCTTATGGCTTGCAATTGGAGCAGTGCCTGATTTGATTACAGCGGAAAAGACTGGTTTTATGGATACATCTTACTGTCAACTAATATTAATTTGCTTGGGGAAAATGTGATGCTGTACCACTTGACTCTTTTATTTAAGATGCCCTTTAAAATTCCATTTGTCTCAGTGAAACCATTTGTGGGGTCGTTGTGTCTTTGCAACTGTTGAACAATTAGCGGTGTTGAATATTTAGTAAAAAAAAAAAAAAGTCTAAATATGTTTGATTTATTTGTTTTTTCTTGTCCAGGTTCTATTCTGAAAAAACTTCTGCACACTGGAAATTCATCTAAAGTAAGTCCTCTTGGTGACTAATTCTTATATGTATGCTTAGGTGCAGAAGCCTTCTTTTACTCCTATAAGAAGTTTTAAAGATGAACTGAACTGTATTTGTGTATAAAAACATATATATATATATATATATATATATATATATATATATATATAGATATTATATATAATATTTATCTTCTGTCTAGATCCGCTGTGAGGGAATCCGTCTCTTCCTGCTGTGGCTCCAGGCTCTAAGGGACAACTGTGCCGAGGAGCAGTTCCTCATCTTTGCCTGTCTGGTTCCAGGATTCCCTGCTGTTCCCTCCACCAGGGGACCCTGCACGCTCGACACCATCATTAACAACCCATCTTCTAACCCCTTAGATGGTGAGTTAAATGGAGGATAGCTTGTTTAATTGTAATAACAGAGTTCTTAATTCATTTTTCATACTGCTGTGCGTGTAAATATTTGTTGGGATTTATTGTATCTTTCTAATCACTATAGCCAAGGTGGTGCCTGAGGAGATCACCCCGTTGGTTCCAGCTGTGTCTGGAGAGAAAGTTGCAGAGGACCTGACCTGTTACTTTCTTGAAACTCTGCTCAAGTACATGGTCATCCAGGTAGTAATTAACTTTAGATGTAAAATTAAACATATATAATTGTCACGTCTAATCATGGAGAAGTAGATAAGTACATAGGTTTCATTTCAATCTGACCTCAACTGCAGAAAAACAACACATTTCTTAAAGACCCACTCAAATGAAAATCCGGTTTTTCGTGTTGTTAACCTGTTTTTGTGGCATTTTTCTGATGCTCAAGGACATATCTTAAGAAAATTAAGTTCAAAATTGCATTTCTTGACTATTTCTGCATTCAAATCTCTGTGCATCTGTAGCAGACACTAAAATGCCATTTACAACAGACCGCTTTTGTGACGTAGCAGCTCCACTAGGTGGGCCACAAGCTGCTGCTCCGTTCCAACTGCCCGCTCAGGCTTTGAAGATTAGAGAAGATGATGGTGAATCAACACCTATGTGTGGCAGCTAAGATTCTTGTGATTCTAATATATAACAATCACGGATACAATTATAACTGTAAACATAGCGAGCACTTTTGCCAACAAAGACACACACACACCGACACACACACATACGCATGTGATAAAATGTAAAACTGACCTCGTCGTAGTCAAATAAACCGGAAAAAAAGATCCGCCTCGAATAAAAACTATCTTTTTACATCCATAAGGGTCCAAATAAAGTCCTCCAATAAAGTGGTTTGTCCAACACAATAATTAAACCCATAAAAAAATCTAATGAACAGCGAAAATAAGCCTCTGAAAGTTTTTGGTTTTCATCGTATCCTTCGTCCAAAGACGTTCCAAAACCATTATGATGGATCCACTAGCACATGCCTAGATCTAAGTTTGTCTTCGTCCTCGTCCTAGCTAGGATCTGGCTGGAAAGTTCCGATATGCCACCGGTGATGTTAGGTGTTATCAGCCAACAGGAGAGCTAGCATGAATAGAGAGCTGCTCTGCTCTTTCTAAGTCCTAGAAAATCGCATGAGTTTTGTGACTTTGGCTTGAAACGGCATAATAACAATTTCCAGTCTGTTTCACTGAAGCATGCAATATTACAAATACAGAGTGAGATGCAACTGCTATTTGCAATATACTCGAGGTGTACCTTAGTAATATCTAGAATTTCAGCTGTAAAATTTCCAGAGAATGTCTGATGGTGGGATAATGTTCTGTTTATACTGCAGTTAAGTGTATGTGTTATGAGGAAACACAAAAAGACAAAAAAGTGCAAACGAATTGGGCTGCAGTGTTTATAGGTGCTGGTCATTAAATTAGAATACAATGAAAAGTTCATTTATTTCAGTATTTCAATTCAAAAAGGGAAACGTGTATATTAGATTCATTCAATACACATAGACTGATATATTTTAAATGTGTATTTCTTTTAATTTTGATGATTATAACTGAAAACTAATAAAAGCCCCCAATTCAGTATCTCATATATTGTGAAATACACACACTAACCATCTACTTAACTCCAAACACCAGCAAAAGCCTCTGAAGAGGATTGTGAAACAAAACTCGTAAAAAAATGTGGAGGAGATTCACACTGGAGTCAGTGCTTCAAAAACCACCGTGCACAGACGTCTGTAAGACGGGGTCTTCAGCTATTGCATTCCATGTATCAAGCCACTCTCGAACCAAAGACAGCATCAGAAGCGCCTTGCCTTTTCTATTCCTCGTCTTGCTAAAGACAAAACGGACTGGACTGCTGCTGAGTGGTCCAAAGGTATCTTCTCTGATGAAAGTAAATTTTGCATTTCCTTTGGATATCAAGGTCCCAGAGTCTGTAGGAAGAGAGAAACATAATCCACGTTGCTTGAGGTCCAGTGTAAAGTTTCCCCAGTCAATAATGGTTTGGGGTGCCATTTCATCTGCTGGTGTTGTTCCATTGGGTTTTATGAGGTCCAAGGTAAAAGCAGACATCTACCATTATGTTTTAGAGCACTTCATGCTTCTTGCTGCTGACCAGCTTTATGGAGATGCAGATTCTGTTTTCCAACAGAACTTGGCACCTGCACACACTGCCAAAGCTACCCGTACCTTGTTTAAGGACCATGTTCTTGATTGGCCAGCAAACACACCTGACATTACCCCATAGAAAATCTATGGAGTATTGTGAAGAAGAAGTTGCAATAAGCCAGATCCAACAATTCAGAAGAGCAGAATGCCGCTATCAGAGCAACATGGGCTCTCATAACACCTGAGCAGAGCCACAGACTGATCGACTCCATGCCACACCGCATTGCTGCTGTAATCCAGGCCAAAAGAGCCCCAGCTAAATATTGATTGCTGTACATGCTCATACTTTCCATGTTTATACTTTTCAGTTAGACATTTCTGAAAATCATTTTTTTTGCATTGCTCTTAATTGATATTCTAATTTTCTACGATACTGGATTTTGGGACTTTCATTAGTTGTCAGTTTTAATCATCAAAATTTAAAGAATTAAACATTTTAAAGATATCAGTCTGTATTGAATAAATCTAATATACAAGTTTCATTTTGACTTGAATTACTAAAATAAATCAACTCTTTCATGATATTCTAATTGTGTGACCAGCACCAGCATATAATTACATGATTTAAAGTCCTTTGTGTTTATTTATATTCTCTCCCCAACTATCACTGTCTGATTATTTTTTATTTTTTATTTTTTTTTTGTGGCATAAAACTTTAGGATTAGAAATCTGTTATAAAGGCAGATATTGGATCATAAGTGGGTTAACCTTGAGGCCTAATTTGCGATCATTACAAATTTGATCACTACAATATATTCTACTAAATAGGTGAACCGCTTTGATTACATGATGTGCATCTCTTTAAGTACTTTCTCATAATCAAACATTCTTAAACAGTGTTTCTTTTAATCATTTTGTTGAACAAAAGTGCTGCTCAGAATCTTGTTTTTAACCCAAGTAAAATGTTACTGTGTTTTGTTTCTTATTTTAAATGAGACTCCTCACTTAGATTGTAAACACTCACTGTGTGAACTTTTGAACAATATTGTGACCTTGTCTGCCTTTGTGCTGTCTGTCTGCTTCAGGCGTCCAGTTTAGAATGGAAAAACAAAGAGAATGAAGAGACGGGATTCAGGTTTCTCTTCAATCTTTTCAAGAAGTACTACCTTCCACATCTGTTCCCTTCCTTCACCAAACTCACAAATCTTTATAAGCCTCTGTTAGGTAAGTTTATTCATTCAGTGTGCCTCTTTGTTGTTGAAGCCGTGTAAAACAACTATTCTAACATTATAGATTAGACAACAGCCAGTGAAATGTGCTTTACAATATCATGCTACTTAAGTATTAGTAAAAAAAAGCTTAAAATTACATATTCTAATTTATTTATCTATAATATTTGTTCATATTAGACTTTATTGATCAAACTTTGGGGAAATCTACTCATTGCAAGTAAATGACACAGACAGTAGAATAACATGAATAAGAATACAAAATATGAAAATTAATCATGATGCAAAAAACCCTGCACAGCAATGCACAAATATATAACCATTGCACAGACCCCCCTTACAGGTTAATTTAATGAAAGCAGAGAAAATAATAAGAAAGTTAATTCTGATACAATGCCCAGCATGCTCTCAGAACTCGAAACTGTCAGACCATACAAGCTCAGTAGGATGTAATCTTGATAATAATTTATGTTATACTGTATGATTGAAAATACCAGACATGTGGACAGGAATATCAGCAATGCAGTAAATTAATTGGATGTTTCAACCGTTAATGTGCTATTTGGAATCAAACTCTGAAAAAAGCAGGAGTGTGAGGGAAAAAGAGACACCTGGGAAAGGAAACAATCAGATGTTGATTGCAGCAACAGTCAAATTCCAGGATTTCCCCCAAAATTTTCAGACACTGCTTGATGTTTTTCATGGATTCTCTTTGGTTGTTGAGTCTGTTACACCAAAGGACCATAGACCTGTTAGTTTAAGAGAACAAGGAGAGATTTTACTGTAATTTTTTAATGACAAAAAACGAAAACGACAATGTTCTTTCAGAGTACATCAGAGTAGAAACATAGATTTTTTTCTTAATTCCAGAGCTTGAAGAATGGTTTGTTCGTGCGGCTCTGGCTTGGGAGTTTTTCTAGACAAAACCTTATTCTTGCATGGCTTTGCTAAAATATGAAGTGGGTGTGCTGCAGTGGGGGTAACCAGTGGAGGGACTGCCTTTTAGTTCTGCCTATTAGTTTGTGTGAGATGTGTGAAATGTCCTTGCCAGTAAGAACTTTCCTTTTTTTCTGCTCCCTTCGAGCAAAAAATAAATAAATAAAACTCTTTTTTTCCCGCAGAGTTTGTGTTGGCCTTCATTCTAAAGTGTTGATCCTCCTTTAAATGCTAAGTTTTGTATTGTCAAGTGCTTAATATCCAAAATATTAAACCTTTCTCTGGACTTCAGTCGATCAGTCGATTAAACTTCTCATCTAATGTAACACAGTGCTTTATGAAAGACTTAACATTTAGAGGGACATAATGAAATTATCAGATCAAGTAATATCCCTTGGAGCATAAGACGTTGGTAATGGGCTATTGGAACACCAGTCATGTCTGGAAAACTCAATCCCTTATCTCCTAAAAACAGATTTATTATGCTGCAATGGCATGGCAAAAAAGTTTTGAGCTTTCTAAACCCTTGTTATACCTGCTAACTAACCAGTTCCTACTGCACACAGATTGTTCTAAAGGTTGTAAAGGGTTTAAAATCTACTTTACTATAAATGCCAGTTTTATATACCTAAATTCGACATATATGGATGTGCAAAAGAAAAATATTTGCACTTTTCATTTCCCGAGGTTTCAATCCGAGTTGTAATTCAGACATTGTGGTTCTAAATATTGAGCTAGTGCCAGAAATGTGTCCGTTTTTTACATCACATTACATTGTTCTGTGTTATGTGTTCAGAACTCCCCCCTCTCAGAGCGAAACCCTTGTATGTGCCAGTGACGCGGAACAATGAGAGCATCTTCTGCACTAGGGATCAGTACTTGGCACCCAGAGTGGCCTTCATCACCTGGCTGGTCACTTTCTTCCTGGAGAAGAAGTATGTCAACAGTGCTGCAGCAGCGCAGAGCACCAAGAACGGCACTGAGGTCATTCCCAAGCTCATCCAGGTGAATATGATGCTGCTGTGTGTTCATTTCTTCTTTGTCATAAAGAATGGAACATTGTTTTAGAAAATCTGAAATTACACAAGAAAACAGAGCAACAATAAATGTGAAAGAAAAAAATATACTTTGACCATACTTCCTTATTTATCAGTAGGCAAACTGAAAAGAGAGACACCTTATTTGGAACCTCACTAGAAACAGGAAAGTAGAACACATCAGCCCAGTCCTTACGCTGGCTCCCTGTAGCTCAGAGAAAAGACTTCAGAATGCTTTTAGTAGTCTATAAATCATTGAAATGCTTAGCACCAAAGTATGTTGAAGACATGTTGCCACTATATCAACCCGCCAGACCACTCGGGTCCTCCAACTCTAGTCTACTAATCATCCCTAGAATCAGAACCAAACTACCTCAGCTTTTGTTTCCTTAGTCACGGTGTGTTTAAAACATATAGGTTATAAATTATGGCTTTCAACCACTTCGGCGTTGTGATCCTCCAAAGTGCGATATACAGATTTCTGCTTCCTCTGTTTCTCACGATATGCTTCTGTGTGCGCACGTAGCACCATAGACTATAGCACACAAGATAAGACGGAGCGGGGCGAGTGTGTCTGAGAGAGGTAGGACATCTCTGTGAGACCATGTCTGTGACGTAGACAATGGGGAGCCTAAGTCACGCCCTTCTACTTCCGGCCCATGGGTCCCCAAATGCCTAAAAAAATGAATGAGAGTCAATGGAGCGATAAAAGTTATTTTCTGATCCAGTTTGAAATGCGCCGTGAATTGAACATATGATGTACATATGATGATCATATGATTTTTTTTGGGTTTGGGGACCCAAGGGCCGAACTGAAGGGGAGAGACTTAGGTTCCCCATGGAAAAGATGTACCACTATCAGCCAATCGCAAAATTCAAATGCCACACGATTACCATGAGCAGCAGCACTTAGATGTTTTTAGACCAAAAAATTTGGAATTTAACAAGTTTACACGAAATTGGAAAAAAATGCCCTGAAACTGAAAGATTGTATTGGTAAAGACCATAGACTGTATATATAAATGGACTAACCTTCGTTGACGTCACCCATAGGTATCTGAAGAGCAAAAATGAAGTAAACTGGGTGGTTCCCACCGCCGCCATCTTGTCTGCTTGCGTCACTCACCTCGTCACGCTCAGAAACTCCAAAAATGGGCAAAAAGGTGGAGCTGAGAGTGGCGCTCTGAGGCTGGGGGCGGAGGGTTAACGCTCCGAGCCGACATAGCTACAAGCTAGTCAGAAGCTAATCGGGAGCTAACTGAAGCTAACGTAGGCTGCAGCCAGTTTCAGCCAGAAGACTGTGGTTGAGAGTCTTTTGCCCCGTTTATGAACTAGGATCACTTTAGACCCAGAAACATCTCGAGTAGAGAAAACATATCGATATAATAAGACTCAAATGGGTTGGGCCTAATATGGTCTTATTTCGATTACCATTGGTGGAGGGTGAGGACATAGACGGGCTCATCTTAACAAAACATCCAGCAAAAAGCAGACACAAAGTCATCATGACAACTCAGATCCTCTCAAAAAATAAAAGGGTTTTGACTCACCTCACATCTCAGACATCCATTAGTTCATTCTTCCAGCTGTGTTCCTCACACCAGTACTGATCTAACCAGCGATCATCCAGTCTGTCTAGAGTCCAACTCTGTAGTCTTCCAGCCTGATCTAGCCTTCTCCCGCTCTGGATGCCGCAGCTTCTCGGTCCTGCCGACTTTGCTGCTCTGCTGCTACCCGACCGGTTGCCAGCTCCAACTTGCGTGTGGAAAGCAGAAACTTCTTGGATGGTCCGTTACTGTAATCAACACCAAAGCAAGCCATCTTTGCCCAATAATTGCAAATTAATATCCAAAAGCAAACCTCCCCAAAAGTAATATCCAAAAGTAATTAATATTCAGAAAGACCAAAAGACTGAAGTCTTTACGTTAGTCCCAGGCTGTGAAGAGCTTCCCCGCAAGCAGAGGGGGACAGCAGACCACGGAGCAGCTATTAGCTACAGTTAGCCACCATTAGCCACCAGCGTTAGCCTAGGATGACATGTCAATCAAAAGGATACGCCCCTAATTATTCATAATTTCAAGATTAAATTACAAATAAACGGAGGAGTTAGAAGACAATTCACCCCCCCCACCCCCCCACCCCAGAGTTGTCGTGATGGTAAACCTGAACTGTCTAAGCTAAAATGGTTTTTTGAACCAGGCTGTAAACATGTTTATTTTTGCTATAAAGTTGGCCTTTTTAGCATTAGTCAATGGGAATTTGCTTCTTTTTGAAGCCAGCCCCCAGCGGATGAGGGCTGAACTGCAATTTTTGCCACTTCCGGGTTGGCTTCACATTCTTTTGGCGGAGTTTGCGCCTTGGTAAAGACCCAGTTATACACTTTATAAGCAAAAAAAAAGCTTTTGTGGGGTTTAGTTACACTTTAAGTAAGCAATTTATACTAGCTGTGGAACATCATATGTTTTAATGTGTTTTATATGGTTTATTGCTGCTTTTATTTCATACTCTAGTCACCCAAAGCACATAGAATAAAGTGTGCAATACAAATAGTGTCCTTGCCTTCTATGTATAGCAAACTGAAGAGTATTAGAACACTTCCTACATACTACAGCCTTCTTTAAGTGTTTGATTACTGTATATTCTGTTTTGGTTTGTGTTCCTAATTAAATGCCAGTTTAGGGTATAAGGATATAGATTTCTGTTTTTGTTAAGTGTTACACATACAAAAAAGGTGAGAAATTTCCATGCAATCTTAATATTTGCAAATCCATACACACTGATGATTGACACACTGATGATGGTGGTTTATTGTAGAACTTATTAAACTCTATGGAGCCTCCCCTTTAACTCATGTTAGAATGGCTTCTGATTTCTCTCCACCTGCTTTTCTCTGCCAGACTGTAACTGCAGGCAGTAGCAGCCAGGAGAAGGAGAAGGATAAGACCTCTGATGGGGATACTAATGCGCCACCAGGGGATACAGAAAAGAGCCACTCCAACAGCAGCACGCTGTCTGATCGACGGCCCAGTGATTCCAGCTTGTGTAGCATTGAGGAGGAGCACAAGCATGTCTATGACATGGTGCATTGCATTCTGCTCTCCACAAGGGACAATGTTAATTTTGTCAATGAAGTCTTCCACCAGGTACAACAAATATCAGCAAATATAAAAACTATTCTCATACAATGTACTATGTCTCCCTCTGCTGGTCATATGTTTATGCTGAGTGAGTTCCTTCTCCAATTCCACAGGCCTTTTTGTTGCCATCCTGTGAAGCCTCGGCAACCAGGAAGGTGATCAAGGTGTACAGAAAGTGGATCCTGCTGGAGAAACCCATCTTTATGACAGAGCCTGACCCAACTACACATGAAGATGACGTAGAGGACACCTCTCAGCGGATTCTGAGCATAGACGCAAACATCATGCATGTAAAAGTAAAATTGACGTTATGATGTTGAGAACGAATTTACATAATTTTGATGCATGGATGAAACTTGTAAGAGTAGTTGTGTGCAGTGTAAAGTTCAAGCAAATTGACATGGTTGTCTCAGATTCTGAAATGTTATTTTCTCCTTCCAATCATGACATTAAATATTTTTAGGTGTCGGTATTTTAGCCTCTGTCTTCATCTTTTTGTTCCCTGCAAGACGTTTGAGAGTCACGGTCACAAGCGGTCGTCAAGCTGGGGGAGGACATACTCGTTCAGCAGTGCTATCAATCGGGGTTTTCTCACCGAGGAGGAGAACAGAGATGTCAAGGCTGGCATGCAGCCCACACTACAGGTCAGTCTCTGTGTTCTGATAAATGATTTAACCTAAGAAATAATTACTTTTAATACGATCACCACCCTTATTAAAGGGATATTCCACTCCCTAAGTAAAATTTAGTCTGATGCCATGGTAATTTTTTTACCAGTCCAGTCATTCTCCTAGTCTGTTTGCTTTAGCTTAACATAAACAATGGAAGAGAATGATACTGGCTAGCATTTTGTGTGCAGATTATTATTCAATAATGATCCTAATTATTATTATGGTGACCTCTATTGTCACTGATTGCAAATTAAAATAATAACTGAAAAAATAAATGAAAGGAGCCACTTTAGACCTGACGAAGCACCTCTGTAAATGCTACCTCATACCATTCACTTCCATTGTTTACGCTAGCTAAAGCAAATGGACTGCTGCCAGAATAGAAGAATGGCTGGGTTGGTAACAAAATGCTTTTTCTCATTTATTTAACACGGGGTAAGATGGTAACAGATTAAATTTTATTTAGGGGTGGAATATCCCTTCAAGACCCGATTATTGATTGATTTCTACAACACCCTTTGAATAGGGTGCAGACCTTCTCTTTTGTTTTACTCTCCTATTAAAACTGTTCTCTTCTGTGCTATATTCCCTTCTTCTAACTCCACAGTTTTTTTTAGACATGTAACATGTCAAGGACTGCAGGTGTAGATTATGGTAGTCTGTATGACTAAATTTGTCACATCAATATCCTAGACTGAAGTGCTCATATAAAATTGATTCACATTTTATCTTTTATTCAAATAAAAAAACTCCATCCAAAACAGAAGACAGTGCCTGTCCTGACAGGCTGGTGAGTGTAAGGCCTCTATAAACAAGATATTTTATTATCTTTAAGAAAATCAACATAATCAAAAAGTACTAAATACTGACTTTTGATAACACAAGCTATTGGCAACCACAGATACTACCGGAATTGGATAACCAGTTACTATAACAACCTGTTGTTCTGTAACATCAGGAAGCCATAGTGTTCCTTAACGGGGGGTTCTCACAATATAAGTTGGCTTTCCAGTTCCTGCTCGTTAACAAATTAATTGAAAGAGTCGTTGGCCTTAACATCTGTAAGCAGAATGCTGGGAAGTGCATCTGTTGCTGGCTTAAGTGCAACACAGTTATGCTTCCGTATGACACTTGATACACGCGTCTGTACCGTACCCGGAGGTCGGTAACCGAGAAATTTGAATACCAAGACTTTTACTGCCACACGCCTGCTAAATGGTATCCAAGAAACGCTTACCAAACTAAAAAGTCAAGTATAAATAAAAACAGAAGGAATCTGCTGAATTTATTTGAAGCATCTTTTTAGTGAAGTTGTTATTTTGTTGGAATATTTCATTTTCAAAAAAAAATTCCGCTGATCTGACTAAATGAACTTATGTTATGTGCTGAATGTTTTTATTTTTTTTAATTGGTAAATGTACCAAAAAATTTTTCCACTTAAGCAAATTTTACATGTAGCCATGTCTATGTGTGTAGGTATTCCTGACCAACTCATCCAATGTGTTCCTGTTGGAGCCATGTCAGGATGTGCCCAAACTCCTGGAAAACCAGGTTGAAGTGTGCAAGAATGTCCTCAGCATCTACCGGCATATGATCATGGAGCACAGCATGACTACACAGACATGGTTGGTAATGTTTGAGTACATGTGTGATTAAAAAAAATAAATTTATTCCATGTTTCATTGGTTGATGCCTTTTTGTTTTACGGTTGCTTGTTCCTCAGGGAGCAGATGCTGCAGGTGCTACTGAAGATCACAGAGGCAGTAATGAAGAGGCCACATGAAAACGAAAGAAAAGATAGCTTTGCTGAAAGTTTAGCATCCTTACTTTTTAGGGTAAATACCAGGATTTATCATTTTACTTTACTGTTTAGTCATTTTAAATGTTTACCAACATTTTCCCCCTAAAACCTGCTTAAAGTAAGGTACAGTAGATACTGCCAATCTAACTTAAGTTCTTCTCTCTTGATTAATTCAGACCATCATTGTGGCGTGGGTTCGAGCAAACCTCAGCGTTTTTATCTCTCGGGAGCTGTGGGACGAGCTCCTGGCAGTACTGTCGTCTCTTACCTGCTGGGAGGAGCTGGTGGTGGAGTGGGCCAGCATTATGGAATCTCTGACGGCTGTGCTGGCGCGCTCCGTTTATGGCCTGGACATGGCCAACTTGCCTTTAGACAAACTCAGCGAACAGAAGGAGAAGAAGCAGCGAGGACGTGGTAAGGAGATTAAATGTTGAAACATTGGGAGATTGAGATGTGTGCGATTTAAAAAAAGAAAAAATGTGAAAGATGCAGCATCTCACAAAAGTTTTAATACTGCTGTCAGTTTTGTCCCCATTTGTGATATTACAACAACAAAAATGTGTGCATTTTACTGGAAGGCAATCGTTATAGTCTAATGGTTCATTCACACCGCAGGCTTTATCAGCGTCAGGCAAAGCTCACAAAGCATCTAGTTTGACGCTTCTATGTCGAAGCTTCCAAAGTCTGCCACTTCTGAGCAAAAAAGCTAGACAACGTCGACTTCGGCAACATAAGCGCCGTTTGTGGATACACCCTATTCTACGGATGCGTTCTGAGTTTGGGGAGTTTAACCATTTGCTCCAGGAGCTGCGTATGGATGAGGTTCGCTTTCAGCCTTACTTCAGTCTGTCCCGCGCCTAATTTTACAACCTCCTGGGCCGCATCAGAGCTCAAATCTCCCACCAGGACATCAACTACAGGTTCTCTGTTCCTCTTTAGGAGCGCCTGTCCATCTGTCTTCTGTAAGTGTTATTTATGATTTTTTAAATCTGCGTTATCTAGACTTAAAATGTAGGTTTTTCCTGCTCCTCCTACATTCAAAATACGTGTAGTAAAATCACTAAAATGATAAGCTCTGATTGGTTAACGCGCCGCTTCAGTGCCGTCAGCACCGTCAAAAGTTCAACTAGCTGAACTTCTGCGCTGCTGACTTTATGAGCTTTGAAGCTTGAAAAGCAGGAAAAGTTGACGGAGCCAAAGCTCACAAAGCGCACCAGAGACCGTGACGCTACTCTAACGGCCTCCGCCATAGTCTTAACATGTAATCTTGACGTTGCTGACGCTGACAAAGCCTACGGTGTGAATTAACTATTAATGAAATAACATTTCTGTGAATCATAAACCTTAACCCTCTAGGTGCCAAAGTCGCAATATTGCGACAAGCAACATTGCTGACTTTAACGAGCCACAGCTGGAAAAAGGGCCACTAATTTAATTACTACTTTACACCAGGAGATGGCGTACATGTGTACCTTTAATCTTGGACACCTTTTTGGGTGTGTTACCATGGAAACTTTTGGAGTAAATCGGCCTTTAAGTCAGCGCCGCGAGCAGGGGATGCGAGGTGCAGCTGCTGCGGTCACAGTATAGAGAAAGCGAGTTTTAGAAAGATAAAACTTATGAGGCCGAGATGTCAGAGTTCCCCGCCGGGAAGTATTGGCTTTTTCAGATTCTGAAGAGAAATATTTACCTCTGATCTGTTCAGTTGTCCCGGGAGAAAGTGAAACTAAAATGTCCCGCAACAACAGCCAATCCCGTTTTGCCTTGACGCTCCAAAAGCAGCAACATTCCAGCTCTGCGTCACGTTCTCCCGGTGAGAGAAAGGTATGTGTTTGGGTAGCAAGGTGGTCATCACAACTCTTTTTGTGACCGAGGTGGGAGGGATGTAAAAATCAGTGGAAATAATAGCAGATGCGATCGAAAAAAGGAGAGAAAAAAGACCGCTTATAAGCGGGTAAACAGCAGTAATGTTCTCTGTCCCGCTGCAATGCTGCAATGCTTACAGGATGTCGCTGATGATGATGATGATTTTGGGGAGGTTTGCTTGCAGTCCAATAGTACCAACTCCTGATGACGTCATAACATCCAAATTAGATGTATGATTTTGCTCGTGTCACAAACTTTGGATCAGAATGAAAATGTTTCTAATTTACAGTGTACCTTTATCTATAACCATATTAAAGTTACAATATTTTGAACTAGTGATATCAAAATGGAATATTTTATAGAAAAAACCCCGGCGCCTAGTGGGTTAACTCTTCAGAAAATCAATTTGCTCAACATTTGTACTGTACTTTGCTGTTTTTGTGGTTTTAAGTAGTATAATTTTGTTTCCTCTGAATTAAAGGATTTTTTAAAGATCTGCCAGTGAGGTTATGTTTGCTTGTTTAACTCAAAATTTGAGATATGGATTTTGATAACATTTTCAGGAATTGTCTACAATGAGGCAAGGAACAATTTATTAGAATTTGGGGTTGGTTGGAAAACCACAATTATCGAAAAAGTGACTTTTGCAAATAATTGCTTAACTAATATTGATATCAGTGTGAATATGGGGGGTAGCAAGGGATTGGGGGGTGTTGATGAGGACGCAGGAAATATGTCACTCTGGTAAGATCACATCAAACTGGGATTTTGTTTCTTATATTCACAACCCTATTTAATGTGAGAAATTATCCCTTCAAAGTAACCTGAATCCCACCGCCCTGTTGAAGCACAGTGGTGGCAGCACTATGTTGAGGAACTGCTTTTTTTCAGTAAAAATAGGGAAGCTAGTCAAAGTTGTTAAGAAAAACGTTTGTCTCTAAATTTGAAAGCTGGTTGAAATAAACCCAAAAATACATGGAGCTGCAATTAGTGATTAACCTATTTTCCTTCACTTCTATGAATTACTTTGTATCGGTTTAGCAATTAATATCCTAATAAATGATACTAAGGTTTGTAGTTGAATGCCAAAATATGAAAAAGTTCAAGGGGTGTGAATACTTTTGTAAGAATCATTTTTTAACTTGTCCCTAGCAGATGTCTTTTTAGTTCAGTTGTGTAAACAATTTGCTGTTTCCTCAATGTAAAATGTGAAACAACTTACAGCCTCCCTGTATTGGTATATTGTACTTTGACTAAATTTAAGAATCAAAATGACATTTGTAAATCTTTTATTTGTGGAAATTGTAATTTTTCAAGTAATATGCACCCTGCAGATAACTCTTGTCAGGATAATCCTTTTTTTAAAATCTAAATCTATACCAGTAACTCATGAAAAAAATTTTTTAGTCCTTTAAAACTCTCTCTTTGCATGACAGGAGTAATCCACGACAGCCAGAAGGCAGCTGCAGTTGCACGCTCATTCTCACTAAGTTGGAGAAACCATGGAGAGCAGGCTGGCCCAGGAGCACCAGAACCCATGAGGATTCGCTCTGCCACTACCTCAGGAGCACCTGGTGTGGAGAAAGCCCGCAACAGCGTCCGCCAGAAGGCCTCTGGTTAGTATCATCCTAGGTCCCGTAGCAGCCTCACATCACTGTGGTTTTTATAAAAGAATAAATAAAGAATTTATGTCGTATTGATTTTTTTAATGGCTCTTTTTAAACTGTTCTTTTTACAGAGAGCAGTCATGGTGCAATATAAAACTTTAATGAACTTGGTCAAAATCATAGAGGACCTAATCGTTTTTTTTATGGTTAAAGTAGGCACTAAGCTCCAAGAACAACCCAACCTCAGCAATATTGAAAATGTACACTATGTTGAGAGCTTTGTCTGTGGCGTAAAATTTAACACTTTAAAGTGGACTTATTATGCTTTTAAATTCTTCCCTTTTACGTCTAAATTATTCAGTTATAGTCTATAAAGATTGGAACTGGTATTCTTAGGTGTAAATTCCTCATTATTGTAGCTCTACCTGCTCCTCTCCCATTCGTGTTCTGAGGAGTCTAGAGGATAAGTTGTTTTGGTGCGATCTCTTTAAATCCAGTTGAGATGTTGCATACCCTCCCCCCCTCCAGATCGCAGAACCTTCCACTGCCCCTCTGTCAGCCATTTTTGATAGAGATACGACGATCTAACTGTGCATAAAGTTTATATTCGCATGATGTCAGAAGAGTTTTCCATCCAGTTGCTAATTTTTACCTACCACACCCTCCAACTATTTATAAGACAATTGTTTAATGGCCCAAAAGCTCAATAAAAATATAGTAATCTGCTATGTTTAGCAAAGCATCTAAAATGTGTGTGTTGGCACAAGACCACACAAGACCCAAACACTGTTAGTGTGCTACTGTTAGCATCAAGCTAAAATTATTGAATGTATTAGGATCATGTGTTCTTCAATACTAAAAACTAAAAAATAATCCAAAATTATTTATGTGATAGTACTATTAAAAGACATATATTATCAGGGAGCTAAAATACTGCGCACACAATACGAACATGACCATAAAGTCCGATGCTAATACTATCAACACAATGGCCAAGTGACAATAAATTATTGTTTAAAATAAAGTTTGCCGTCATTTTAGCGTTATTTAAAGCTTACCGCTTTGCTGTGTTTGTCATTTCCATCGTCAGAAGGAACTTACCCCTCACTAAGATAAAATCTTTCAGTGAATCTTTCTTGATGCTGGTTACCTGATGGAGGTTACTGAAGGTCTCGTCTTTCACACAAACAAATAAATACTTTTCCCACAAATATTGGTAAACTACCATGAAAAATCAAACTTAACCAGGCACTTGGCTGAGGTTCTGTTGCTGGAGGACGGCTTAAAGAATCATGTGGTTTAATAATCCAACAGCCAAGCATTTTAAATTTTCCACTTCTACCTTTAGGATTCCTGAACTTCGATTACAAACTTGCAGCAAGAAATAAAGATGGTGGATTCACTCAATGTTTACCCGGAAGCCCATGACCTTGGTTAGCAGTTCCAGTGCAAGTACTGTGATGTAATAGATGATGGAGAAAGCTGAACAGCTTAAAAAATATAACCAAAACAGTATGAACATTGGTGATGGCTAGAAAAAAGCATTTTGTTTCTTTCACTAATTAATCTATGTATGAATTTATTAAATTTTGATCTCTGATGTTTGTAACCCCTCTTTCCAAGACACATTTCTCACAAGGGAGACAAATGGAGAGTTTGACTTTTCAAGTTACTTAATTAAGTAAATAATTGTCTAAATTTTGGTGGTTGTGTATGTTTATACCATGGTTGGGGTGAATACTCGATTCTGATTGGCTGGAGGGTGCACATTAAAAACTGATATTGTACACCTAGGAAAGGCGTCCCGTCAAATTGCCTGATGACAGTTCTAAATTATTGCGCTGGCTCAAATGGCAACGAAGACTCAACGTTATTTGCATAATCCTCTGGACACACACAAGCAGTAAGTAGTGTACTGGCCTTCTGAAATGATATTTTGTATCACGTAACGTAAGGTAAAGCTATCATCTCACTTCCCATCACTGATTAATCGCTGCGGTCGGCTCGCTCTGGCCACTTTGCTTGGCAACACCTGAATACGGGAGATATGAAATAGTGCGCTCGATTTATATAAAAACCTTGCGGTTTTAACTCTAAAACACATGTAAGTATTATTAATTGATTAAGTATGTTCTTCTTTCGTAAGTGACCATGGTATAAGCGGGCTAATGCCCTTCGAGGTGTCCATTATCAGAAAATGATGTTGCGGAAGCAACCGGAGGACGGTTCACGCCTCCGCGTCGTCCAATATTTTCTGATAATGTACACCTCATCGGGCATTATCCCTTACATGTATTTGAGCCTGTATGTAAATTGTTTACCCTGGTTGGATTAGATAAATCACAATACATTCGAACACTGAATTCATGTTTTTATGAGTTGATCTTGTATCTTCAATCATAACTCCAGCTTGAAAAAACACACAAAAAAACTGTTCAAAAACATTATAAAAACTCCAGATTTAATTACATTTACACTAAAGCTGAGTGTATGTAAACTTCTGGTTAACATTGTTCATGTTTTGTATTGTTTCGGGTCAGACTGCGCACCCAAAACCATACACAGGGCTGATCGGACATAATTATCTTATGTGGAAATCTTTGAAAGGGGCCAGGTGCCGTTCAGATGCCTAATTCTGTAGACAAAGAGGCCAGCAGATGTCCCTCTTTGTTTCTTTGACATTTCACTGGCCAGTGTCAGCATATTCCATGTCATTTTGACTGCAGGCACACAGCATAATTCCCAAGACAGCATGCCAAAAATAAGTGTTGGATCCTGCAAATGGCTTTCTTTGATGGAAATTGGGAAGTAAATGATATATTTTACTGGAAAGTTGATAAACTAATCAGAAATTGCATTGCTTTCCTCTATTTTTTTCTGTTCAGAGTCCTTATCCAGGCAGTTAAACCAAAAGAAAATAGTTTTTTTTTGTTGACCTTCCATCCACTTAATCCACCAACTGTTCTCTGACATTACAAGCCTGTTAAGTAAGGAGAAAATGCTTTTATGCTCACAGGATTTCTGTTTTTATATGCAGGTGTTAAAACATCTATTATGTGCCTTACGTAGATGTTTATGAATCTATTCTTTTAGCCTGTTTATTTGTATGTCAATGCAAGCGAAGATGGACATTAAACACGACCGCTTCAGATTCTCCTCCTTTCTTCAGCCTAATTGGATTTCTCTCACATTGATCTTCAAAGGAGCAACAGCCCTTCTCCCTGCTCCTCAAGAGAGAGCCCACACATCAATTGCACGGCAGTTTTTGATTGTTTCATTAAGAGTGTAATTAATGCTCATTAATAGGCAGAAAAGGGAAGCAGTGGCGGGCTCTAGGAGATACCATGTATCTCTCTTAACTGAAAGGCGTAATTAAAGTGTGCTGAAAGCAGAGGAGAGAAGCGTCCTTTTTTTTCAACGCTTTGTATGAGAACAACTCTGAAGTGCTATCCAGACACAATGGCAATGCATCAGCCTTGACAATTATCAAAACTTGGTTGCTCTTACACTTGCAAATATACTGTTATTGTTGTGAGCTCTTGTCTTTATAATAAAGAAAAAAACAGTATTTAATTACGGAGCTCATTAGGCTCCTGCAGCTACACAGATCCAGGTGAGATCCTCCTTTTGCTAGTTAAAATAACCTATTTAGATATAAAATGAATCGTACAATAAGACTGAATATTGATAGTAATTATTTAATCTGTTTTTAAAAAGTAGGATAAATGGATACAGGTGTTTCCCATTAATATCAAATAATATTGTAAAGTATATTTATTGCTGTAAATTAGTTCATGAAAGGAAACTCTAAACTTGCAGCGATATATTTCAAGTATTTGTTATCGCTGCCAAGGATAAATCCTGTCTGTCTGTCTGCTATCAACAAAACTCAAAAAGTGATGCAAGGATTTAGGGTAGATTAAATATTCAGGAAATGTCAGCCATGGCACCAGAAACAACTGATTAAATTTTGGGGTTGATCCAACATGAAGCACGTGTCCACCCACCAAGCAGCGGTGCTATCCTCCACTCCTCCCTAGTCATAAAGCTCACAAGTGGCTCCCCTCGCACAGCAGCCCTGCTAAGGTTGGAGCATATGCACAGCATTTTAATCTGGCATCCACAAATCTCCTTTTTCTGCTGGAAGAGCCCATCAATCGCATTAACACAGCCATGCATCTCGTTAACTTAATTTATTGAAAATATTCCGACTGTATGAATTGGCTAATGATTTGAGGGGGGGACTGGCCCTGACGGAGGTCTGTCCTCTCTTAGTGCTTTTTTTAGTTCTTCTTGTGAACTCAGAAATTAAGCATTTTCTCCACTAGCAAATATCTAATTAAGGCAGAATATGTAATTGTGTTATCTTCTGATCTGACACTTCATCTAAAATGTCTCTTTGTAACTGTCAAGGGTAAACCCATTAGCTATGCTTAATCTAAATGACTTCTGTTTTACTTCAAAAATTGTATTTATGATTAGAAGCGATTCTTTCTCCAATTGCATTGAATTCTGTCTTCTTCCCTGTGCCTCTCTGCTGTTTCCACTGTCTCTTTTCTGCCCTCTATCATTGCCTGATGGAAGCTAAGCGAAGCCAGTCCATCAGCAACTGTGTCCATCTTTACGAGGCTTTGCCCACTACTAAAAGTGTTCCTATGCTGCTCCACACTGTGAGCTCTTTCTTGCCTGGTATCTCTTCTGGTAATTCTGCTTGCTCTCATAGACTCTCAGGTAAAGTTAATTGTGAGAGCTGCATGTATTTGTATGTTTGTGACCTCCGCCCTGCATTTCTTATCCATCTCTAACAATCTTTGACAGTTTTCAGTGTTTATGAACATATTACAGGGTTCCTATACTGTATAAAAAAAACTTGGGAAGTATGGAATTTGATTTTACTGCAGAATAGGTATGGAAAAATGTTTTCTTCATTTCCAATTACATTGTTGAGAAGCTTCATCCATCCTGTTTTGCAGCTTCCACATTGAAATCAAGACAATATAGAAAATATATGCCTTAAACCTTATTCACCATTTGTATTCATTGTAAAAAAAAAAAAAAAAATTTAAAAGTGAGAGAAATTCAACATGAAAAAGCTGTAGGAACCCTGGTTTTAGATGCAAAAATTGGTAAGGTCTTCAGAACCATTCATGGACTGAACTTTTTTTGTTTTAAGTGTAGTTTGTAACAGTAACATTTCAATATAGTCAATCACAAGTGCACGTTTGCATGTGATGTTTTTCTCCATGTCTTCATAAAAGTCTGTTCTTCATCGTGAATGTTTCTTCAGCTCCTTACAAATAACACAAGTCATGTCCCAGATTATGTGTTTTTCATTTGTTTTCGGATGATCTTGTAACACAAACTGACAGTGTCTTTTTTTTTCTCCCCTACAGATCTGGAGGAGTGTCAACTCTCAGAATGTGGAGGAGAAGAGGAGATGGGGGGCAGGGAGAGTCCTCTGCAGAGAAGCAGCAGCACATCAGACATCACTCAGCAGCTGTCTGATACTTTACCAGGTATTGACCAACAGAAAACAGTATCTTCCTCACTCTATACTTCACTTCTATCCTCATTCTAATCCTTGAATTGGCCTGTAAAGATGAAATTCAGCCTGTATACTAATTAGGGTTTTGGTTGGATTCTTCTATTTTTCTGTGTAAAAAAATGAAATATGCCCACGTTACAATGATATAATAAGAACATGTGGCAATATATCAATGTTAACACCGTCCATGCAAAAAAAAAATAAAAAAAATTGACACCTCAATAAAATCAATTCAAAGGTATATTTGGTCATAATTTAGGAGAAACTGGCATGAAAAGAACATTCATATCCTGATTTTTTTTTTTTTTTTTTTTAATAAAATGCCATTTTTTTCCCTCACAGCCCTGAAGAGAGACCACTCCCCTACTACTTGTGGTTCTGAGAACATGATTTCTGAGGGCAGGACTGAGAGCAATGAACCACCAGTGGTGTGTACATTCAACTCGTACGGTAATTACAATGTAAGAAATAATGAAATATCTATTGTGTGTGTTGAATTATACTTTTAAATATCTAGATATTGATCCGACGGAGCAGCAGTCCAGCTGAGACGGAGTCTAGCACTGATGGACCCCTAACCTACACAAGGCACAAGCTCAGAGATAAAAGTGAGAGATCACATACTGGTTTCCTAAATTGAATGATTACTGTCATAGCTGTTTAGCTATTTTATTATACATTTACATAGAGATTGTTTTATTAAGCTCTAATAAAGTTTTCTGCTACCTGGTTGTTGCTGTTGTAAAACATACATCTTCTCTTCTTTAAATAGGTGAAAGTGTAAGTAGTGAGACATCCAACGGGTACATCAATGAAGCTGAAGTTACGTGGCACACGTTTGATGAGGAGGCCGACACCCAGTCCACGCAGTCGGCTAACATGGATGTTACAGCCGACCCCCACAACCAAGGGAGTCTGCTGCTCAGCCATAATGATGCTCTAGCAGGTATGAACAGGGAAATAACGCTAAGTTATACACTCAAATTTAAGCATTTGTACTTAATTTGTGTCAGATGTTAACTTGTGTTTTTCTTATGAATTGGTTTTGAGCAACTATTAAGGTGGGAGAAATGAGATGAGTCTGGTTTATGAGCAGATTTTGTAACTGATTTGAAATATTAAACTGAAACAGAGGATAGTTGCCTAATGAGTCTAGATAGAGCTTTTTTGTAAAGCTTGAGTCCTTTTGTAGGTTCTTCTTTTGCTTCATCTCCCCCACATTTTTTGTTTCACTCCCCACATTATGTCCTATGAAAGCATGTTGTTGTCTCCTCACATCCCACCGTTTGAGGTTAATTTTTGTGTTGTATTGTGATCCGTTTGTCTCTGTGCTCCCTCGACCTCAAAGCCAGTTTTATCCCTTTCCCCATTGCTGTTTTTAGGTCCTGAGTGTGCCTTCCTTCCCCACTCTGGTCCTCCCTACCACCACAATTACCACTACCCCCAGAACCCCCCCTCTTCACCAGCCCTGGTGGTGCACACAGAGTGCCCGCGGGACTGTCCCCTGGATGACACCATGCATCAGTCTGTCTTAAACATGCCACACCACTTGGGTACCGCTGCCTAGCTGTTATTCATCATATGAATCAACGCTACCATCTGCTTTCCTTTCATTGCTTCCACCTGGATATCTTGCATCAGGCTATTCTGTTTTGTGTCAATTTTTTTTTTCCCTCTCGACTGAGACAAATAATTATATAATCACAGTGACTTGCAAATTTATTGAACATTTCCAACCCCTATCAAGTTGCAAAAACAACTTCAATGCTCTTTATTTTGACTTTTTTTTGTCATAGATCAAAACAATCAATATAAATCTGAAATGTGTGGTGTGTATTTTTATATTCAGCAGCTACTTTTTTTGCCTCACAGACTGCATGCAGTACTTGTTGCAATTTTCTTTAAACAACTACTTCCTTCTTTCCACTTCTATTAAAGACCATATTTTTGCCGTTCGCTGCACAGCCATATCTTTGTAGCTATGCCCTTTTCATTTTTTGGCGAGAAACTGAACGGTGCATTCTGAAATGTCAAAATTTCATTCTGTTTTCGAAGGTAGTATAGCTGAGGGCAATTACTTGCGATCATTTTTATTTTTAGGCTGTCAGAAAGCAAATGGGTGCCACACATTTCAGATTGGTATTTTTTAAATTTTAAAAAATTAAAATCATATTTTTCCCTCTACTTGAAACTAAAACACTGCTTTATGTTAATCCTTCACATAAACAACAAATAAAATTAATTGAACGTTGTAGCCGTTACTTGATGAAATCAGTAAATTTTGCAAGGCATTGTAGCTACTTCTTTCATTTTTGTCCCCACTTTGTGCCCTTTGACATTGCTTGGTATGACTGTATTTAGTATCAGATTAGTTTCTTTATTCCATTTAAGATGTAAAGTTTTTACTTATTGGAATGAATATTGCCTATTGGAAATATTTTCTTTAAAAAATTGTTTTTTTAAAATCACATTACTACCATTCCTGGCCTTCGCTCCCCTTTTTGCTGCACTTGTTATTTTTCCCACTAGGTGGCACTGTTCTCTCATAGTTCTTTGAGGTGATGCATGTGTTTCTCTGCCTTTTCCCCAAAAGTGTTTAAGCTCATCATTCATATAAGACAAAATATCTGACCTGTCAAATACATTTGGGGTAAAAGCACAGTTAGTTTATAAGATTCAGTCAACTGCTGCTAACAAAGTAATATTGAATTTTGTTCTTATTATTCATTTCCTATCTTCAAGCATCTACAATTATCTGAGAAAATTCTTCGGCTTGTGTTGACTAAATCCAATCTCTATAAAAAATTTAATCTGCTTCGTTTTGTAATCGGTTCTGCTCTCAAGCTGAAACTTTCTCTGATCCTGCAGACAGCAGTGAGTGTCTCGCCGACGATGTCAGCATCATCGCTGGGGGAGCGCTGACTGGTTGGCATCCTGATTCTGCTTTTGTCCTGTGGAGGAGGATTTTGGGCATCTTGGGAGATGTCAATAACATCCGCTGCCCTAAGATCCATGCCAAGGTTTTCTCCTATCTTTATGAACTCTGGCACAAGCTGGCCAAGGTAAAAGAAAATAGGAAAAACATGTAAAGATTTCACAAAACGTGAAAATATCAACTCCTTAAACTGTCATGTAAGGATAGTTTTACGACTAAGCTACAGTGACTGCTTTTACTGGCTAATTTTAAATGTGTGATCACAGATCCGGGACAATCTTGGGATCAGCGTGGATAACCAGTCCTCTCCACCCCAGCCTGTCTTCATCCCTCCTCTTCGAATGCTAGCGTCTTGGCTCTTTAGGGTATGTACAACAAATAGATGCAGCACGTAGAACACTTGCATGCGTCAAACACCTCCATAACCAAAACCGGCTGTAAAAAGTTTTATTACCATCTTTGGGGTTTAAATCGTTTACATATATTATGTCTTCTGTGTCTTAAAAAGATAAATCAATAGTGTTTTCTGAGTCTTAAATAGTATAATTTAAGCATGGCTAAAGTATCATGCACAACTTACATGGTCTGTCCATTAATAGTTCGGTACAGCGTGAGAATAATTGAATCAAGTCATTTTCTGAGTACAGGGAAATATTTGTTTTCAGACACTTGATCCTCTTGCATATTAATTAACTAAAGACACCAGAGATTTCTCTCATGGCTTAAGAGCGGCTTAGCTTGTAGTGATGTACAAAATCCACACATCCTCTGCCAGATTGCAACAAAGTGTTACTGTTTTTTCAGTTGTGAATAATATCTTGTGAATCCTCATCAGTTAATTTGCTTTTTTTGGCTTGTTTTTAGTTTTACTGCCTTTCCAGTATTCCTGTTAGATGATTTAATAGAAAGTAAGAGATGTAGTGCCTCCCAGAAGTGTTGATAGTCCTTGAATGTTTTCCCCTTTATCATATTGCAACCATAAACTTCAATGTATTTTTAAAGATATCATGTGTTTGATCAACACAAAACTGTGCATGATTATGAGGTTGAAAAAAAAGATTCATTGTGCATTTGTAGTCAGCGTATTTTACTCTTATGCACCTGTATGTCCATGCAAACTAACAGTGCACATTACCCTGCAGACATCTTTACCATGGACCACGGTGATGCCAGGATCATGCACTGGGGATGATTTATTTATTCAGTAGGACTCAGTGCATGATACAAATATATGCTACAATTTTAGATATTATGTCATGCTTATCTGTTACCTGAAAGCTTAATAAATTCTTAAGAAATTTGTCTTCAGACTTTGCACTAAACCCCAATGTTGCATTTGATGTTTTTTATACAATAAGAAAGTGTTTATATTTCTTTAGAAATGAACCTCTAATATATGTCACTATTCAGTATTGTTATTTTACATAGAATAATTTAATAATCCTTGTTGATTTTTTTTCACTAAGATTATGTCAGTATTTTTACAGAGTTGTTAAAAGACATTTACTACTACTTAAAATGTGATTATTATGCTTACATAACTTATTATTACATAAAGAGGAGAAGCATCTCATTAACAAGACCAAATTGGTTTGTTTGAACCATATTCACTAATTTCTAAAAGCAGCACGTTTCATGTAAAAACATTTATAGATTACATGTTCCCCTTTGATTCTGTAAGTTTGCAGCAGCTTCAGAAACGTTATACAGATTTAAGATGACTAAGGGCGCTTTCACATGGTACGGGAGTCCGTACTCGGGTACGGTATTTGGTCAAAATCCACTTATTTCGTACCATGTGAACACAGACTGTACCGTGCCAGAATACGGCCAGAGAGACCTGCCTTGGAGGTAGTATCCGAGTCCAGGTACGGGCGGCCACGTACCATGTGAACACAACCCGTACTCTGGCCGCACTCAAGACAATAGACGCGCTCCATGCGGAAATGACGACACCGCCGGCCGAAATTACAGAATCACCTCGCGACCATACAAATACCAAAACAACGCGATTCAAGCATCCCACAGCAACACAGCAGGTTACAAAACGGCGGGTTTACTACAACACTCACCCTGTAGATGGCTTCAGGTAGCAGCTGACCAGTAGACCAGTTTGTTTACATTCTAGGCTGTCGCTCGTTTTATGACGTCGGTACTTCTCACTCCCTTGTTTGTTGGAGAACTAAGACTTATTTGTATGCCGCCACCTGATGTTTATTTGTAGTAAAAGACTGGATCGCAATACGGGCAGAGATCCGTGACATGTGAACAGAAAAAATTAGCATTTTCTCTGGCCGTTTTCTGGTACGGCCACACATGTGAAAACGGCCTAAAAGAGAAGGAGCTCTTCATGACATTCCTGGCCTCTCTGTCCCTCTGTTATCCACAGGCAACGATGCTCCCAGCAGAGTACAAGGCTGGCAAACTGCAGGCATACAAGCTGATCTGTGAGATGATGACCAGGCACCAAGATGTGGGCCCCAACACTGACTTCTTGGTGCACCTTTACCATGTCATGCATAAGGGCTTCACCAGCGATGACCAGGTATGGCTAGCAGATGGCTCTTACAATGAGATCATCAGGTTAGCTTTTTTTTCCCCATCACCTGTAGATGGCGTTTCAGTCAAACTAAGATGCGATCAAGAACTTTTTCTTGTCAGAACGAGCTCTTTTCAGTTTTCTTTTTTATGTATCTGCTGTTTAAGTCTTATTCAGCTGGTGCTTTCTGACGTATATTCTTTGCCCCTTAACTTTAAAAACTGCATTCAGTTTAAGTTATCTAGAATCAACATATGTAAAATCAAGGGGTTTAAATTTACACTACAGTTTTAAAATAGAGGTTTAGACTTTAAGGAAAAAAAAGAAATGCCTGCCAACCGGTGGTGATGAGAAGCACTGCTGTGTTTTGGCATCTTCCTCCTCCTCTCGCCACACCCTTTCTTGTATTCAAATCTGGCGTAGCTCCTTTGCTCCTAGACAAAGATGAGTGGAGATGAATAGAGTTCCCCAAAACAAAGGGACAACGATAAAAAAAAAAAAGTCTGGGTGAGCAAGGGATGTTTTGGATACAAATGTGTGTTTGAATATGTATGCATATATGCCCTCTTGGCAGGGTTTCTGTTGCGCCTTGGCAGTGCGACAAGCTTATTAGAATGTTTTCTATGTCGTTAAATAATGTTTTGAGCCCCTGCAGTGTATACGTGATTAATTAAGGATTGACGTCTGTCGCGCTCCGTTAGACTGACACGTCGGCCGGGGGCCCAGAGTTAGAGCGGCCCTGCCTGTGTGTGTGTGTTTGTGTGTATGTATGTGAAGGAGCGGGAGGGGAGCCTGGGGAACGCAGCGTAGAGTGGAGCAATGAGGGGGGCTCAGCGCACTGCGAGACCAGGCATCATTCTCCAGCTTTTGTTGTGGCTTTGTATAATGCGTTAGGGGGCCAGAGCCAGGCTGGCCACTGAAGCATGCTCAAATTGGCCAGAGAAAAGAGTCCTCACGCCACACAATAGAGGACAGCCGCACGCCTGCTTAACATAAGAAAGTGGCTCTTATTCTCCCCCACCTCCTTCCTTTCTGCCTCCACCCCGACTCCCCTGTGCAACCACAAAAAAAACCCCACACAGAACGTAGTTTTTTTTTTTTATTCTGTCCTTATAAATCAAACAAGTGAATTACAAATACAAATTATTTTACACCAAATTATTTCACATAACCCAAATGACCAAAGTTATCATCAATTGAGGCAAATTCAGCAAGAGATCCTCTGAAGTATTTTCATTCTAAAGTTTATAATTTTATTCAAATAATCCTGTTTTTAGACGTAATTCAGGAATTATTTATTTTTTACATTTTAGATTGTTTAAATTAGCTGCTCTTTTTTTACTTGGACTCCTCCAACTGACAGAGTGCCAAAGTTAGGGCTGTCCTGATTCTGTCACTTAGGGCGCTTTCACATGGTACGGGAGTCCGTACTCGGGTACGGTATTTGGTCAAAATCCACTTATTTCGTACCATGTGAACACAGACTGTACCGTGCCAGAATACGGCCAGAGAGACCTGCCTTGGAGGTAGTATCCGAGTCCAGGTACGAGCGGCCACGTATCATGTGAACACAACCCGTACTCTGGCCGTACTCAAGACAATAGACGCGCTCCATGCGGAAATGACGACACCGCCGGCCGAAATTACAGAATCACCTCGCGACCATACAAATACCAAAACAACGCGATTCAAGCATCCCACAGCAACACAGCAGGTTACAAAACGGCGGGTTTACTACAACACTCACCCTGTAGATGGCTTCAGGTAGCAGCTGACCAGTAGACCAGTTTGTTTACATTCTAGGCTGTCGCTCGTTTTATGACGTCGGTACTTCTCACTCCCTTGTTTGTTGGAGAACTAAGACTTATTTGTATACCGCCACCTGCTGTTTATATGTAGTAAAAGACTGGATCCCAATACGGTCGGAGATCCGTGACATGTGAACAGAAAAAATTAGCATTTTCTCTGGCCGTTTTCTGGTACGGCCACACATGTGAAAACGGCCTTACTGGTCACTGGCAATAGCAGGCTTTCTAAACTGCACAATCTCAAGTTAAATGGTTATAAGCATATGTTTTTGACGTTTAGTGATGGAAACAACAGGGATATCCCTGATTGGGGAGTTTTTATCCTTAATAATCATCCAGGCCATTTAGATCCAGTGCTTGGTTAACATTTATATAAACAGGTTAAAAATAGTTAAAAATAAGATAATACATTTAATTAAAAAAACACTTAACTTCACTTATCGCATTCAGGATGCAGCAGCCATAGCTCCTTTGGTTGTGATAAAACTTCTATAACTGTCTGGCAGAGTTTCTGCATTACAGCCTTCATATGCAGTTTTCATAACGTAATAATTTCTAAAAGGACACATTCAAGCTCAAACTTATTTATAAATAGCTGGTAGATGTTTATTTAAGCTGATCTTTTGATTTGACCAGCATGTTTCTTTTGACTTAAAGTAATAATAATGCTTAGGAGAGCCCAGCTAAGTCCAGACATGAATCTCATAGAGAATCTGTGAATGGAGCAAAAAAAAAATAGAGTGATGGCAATTAAGCTTTCTTATTTCAAAGATTTTGAGCTTGTTGGTTGGGATGAATGCTAGAAAAATACCAACTGAGACATTCAAAAAGCTGCACAGCAATCACAGTAAGTATTAGATAGCTACAATGCCAATACAGGCTTTTTGATCGTCTGAAAAGGCAGTTAATCATTTTTGAAATGCTTTTTTTTGTAAAATGTTATTAAAAATGAATATGTTTTTTTTCTCCAAAAGTATATCCATACATTGTGTTCTGTGCCATTTCCAATAAGAATCAAACTTCCTGGTGCAATAAAAATAACTTTAAAGCAGTCAGGGATATGAATACATCTGTTTTTAACTGTATCTGACTCAAAATAAACACTTGAAGTCTTTAATAAACTTACATCTAGCTCCCACTAATTATTAATCTATCCCAAGCAAATTGCTTTAGTTGTGGTTTAAACATCTTTACTCTCAGTTTTTGTTACGCCTCATTGATGATCTGACTCTTAACATGATTTAGAGGAATTCTATCAAACACACACAGACAAAACTTACTGAAATGTTTTCTTGCCTCAGATATTGGGTGTTTTATTATGAAAATCAGGACAATTACCAACTAGTGTTTTAGGAACCCATAGCTGGTTCCTTTTTACCTTGATTTGTCAACACGGTAACTAATGCTCTTACCAATTAATGCTCTTAGAAATTAGAACCTTTCCTTTTTTCTCACCTGTGCCAGCTTTATTGCGATTGGTGGTCTTATTCTAACCCAACCTTTTTGACAGAAATGCGGAAAAATCCATAGACTGTAACAAAATGTTTACTTAATAAATTCATAGGTTTGCTTAAGAAGACAATTTTAGCCAAACCTCTCAAAGAAAACCCAAATATGTTGAACCTGTTTTGTTTTCTTTGTGCAGGGCTTAGGTAGGAAGCCGCTGTAGCCTCTCCATGTTTCCCACTGTCTGTGGGTAAAAGATGCTAAGATTCATAAGGGGGAACCCCAGATCTAATTTTTATGGACAAGATGATCTGCATGAACATGAAAAACCCATCCAACAACTAGCAGAGTTCTGTACCAATCATTTTAAAATGCCATTATTGTATTGAGTCAACACCTGTGAACCAATCAAGACAGTTCTAGGAAATTGTACAAGGTTTCAAAAAGTCCAATAGTGTTACAGGTGCTAATCTTAATCTTTGATCCTTAAGTCTTAAATGTGTTCAAATTTATCACAGAGGCCAAATTTCACTTTGGTTCATAATACATTTGTACAATTCTACACCCCCTTCCCCTCCCTTTTTTTTTTTTTTTTGTCTTTTGATATAGTAAATGAAGAATATATACAGTATGGTGATGCTACAGCCATCTGACCATCCTTGTGATCTATATGTGTATGTTTTTCTCTGGAAAGGATAAAGTCATTAACTCAATCAAGAAACACATTTGCATCAATTGGCTGTTCTGCATGTTGTAGTTCTGGCTGAAAAATTGCGGTAAAAAGTTCATGAATGTCTAATGAAGGTCCCAAACAACCGTGTCAGAAAGGATTCATCCACGGACATTTGGCCAGTTCACTACTATAAACCCAAGAAAGAAACCTTGGAATTAAAATGAAAACAAAATTGTTCCCCAATCCTATACCTGCTCTTTGAGAAAAGTGTAAAGTTTTAAACAAGGTCTAGCTGGAAAAACTTTGATATCACTGATTGGACAATGCATGTTATGAGTCATTATAACGTTTACAGTGAAGGCTCTGGAAAAAAGGTGATACGTTTTGGTTCCTTTAATGCAACTGACTGACACACAATGGCCAAAAATCACAGTTATTTGTTGACAAAGGTATTTTCCCTTTTTTTCTGAATAAGGCAGATATGTCATTTACCAAATAATTTTAAAGGTAACTTGCTTATTTTTCATAATCACTCAACAGTGGAAAAGCCGTAACTATTTTTAGCTACGATTGATTCTAACTTTACCACTTAATCTACTGTTGATCTCTGACTGGGGAAATCAGATTTTTTTTTTCATAAAATATTTTAAATACAATGCATCCACTTATAATTGTGAAGGTTTTCTGATACTGTGTGGTGTGATGAAATGCCAGAATGAATCCTGTCATCTCAGGGCCAGGCGGAGTGCATTCTTTCCTGAAGATGAGGCCACATTTGTAAAAGAAAAAAAAAAAAAAAAAAGGGCCTGTGGTGCCTCTGTTCAGAGTCAACGTTAATGCACCTTTTGTTGATGCAGCGGGCTATTCCTACTGCCAACACAGCTCTGCTTTCCTCAATTCTGATTTCTTTACTCACACCTGAAATCAGGTCCCCTCTGCTCACACACACAATCGAAAGCACTTTGCCGTCTGCATTTGTAGCTTCCTCTAAAATGCTTATTTCAGGCAATCAAGAAACAGTTTGTTGCCTGCTAATTACCTCTGACTGCACTGCACATTATGCTTCAGAGGTCAATTACCAACAAAATGAGGGTAAAATTGGCCCCTCAGCTCTTAAGCTCTTCCTACCAATTTTCCACATACAGCGCTGATGTTGGTTTGACTTCCTGCTTTTTATGTCTCTGTGTTTTATCTATTTTCCTTTTGTTCACCTGCATCGCTGTTTACCAAAGGTTCGGGGTTACTTATGTCACAAATGCATAGGTGGCACAGTGTGTTTGTCTGTCTCTGATGCTGAAATTGTATGCATGTGTTTGTTAAGGTGGCTCTCGTTTCGGGCACAAACAGACTGATGTTTGAACTGTCGGATTTACTCATGTTTATAGCCATGAAGGCAGGTGTTTGTGAGCTGGACCTTGGCTTTGTACACAAATATTCACATACACGCCACAGATAAGAGGGAGTACTTTAGCTCTTGTTGAGGAGCAACATTCTCATACCTGTGTGTGTATATAGATTTGTCTTTTTAGAGAGTATTTCCTTGAACCTTACTACAGGTGGTTAGAGGGAATTACTCATCTTAATGCTCTTCATTTGTGTGTGCGGGGGGGTAATGTACACATTTACACAGTTTGTGTGTAACCTTGTGCTGTACGACATATGTTGGTGAAAGAGTACCCATCTGCCACAGATCCTCCGTACCGCCACCTCAAAACAATACCTTCTCTCCAGCTTTAATTACAGGTTTGCTGGCGTGTGTACCTACATATGCCTCATGAAAGTTGAGGTCTTTTGTGCTCCCTTTTGTCCAATCTGAACAATCCATCTGTTGTCTCGCTCTTCTGTCTTACTTATCCCCTTCTCCTTTGTTGCTATTTTCTCTTGAGTGTTTTACTTTTATCATCTTGCTTTAAATGAGCAGCCGACTAGTTACAATAAAAAGCTTTCACCATGTTATGTCTTTTCACTCATTTGTGAAGTATTGCTTCTCCTTTACTCAAATCACAGTCAAAAATCTGTCTTAAGTTGCTATTAAATTTGAATTGTATTATCAATTTCTGTTTGTCTCCATTCATTTCTTTAGGATATTTTGAACACCATCGTCCGATCCTGCTCGCCCCGCTTCTTCTTTCTCAGTCTCCCGGGCTTCACCATGCTGCTTGGAGATTTTATCAATGCTGCTGCCCGTGTCCTCTGTTCTGACTCCAAAGAGGTAAAAACAAGTTTTATATCAGATATACTTTGTATGTCAGACAACAATTATTAAGAAAGTAATAGAGGGGACTAAGTATTTTCAGAAAAAGTATGTAAAGTGCCTCTGGTGGTCTTATCAGTGTGTTGGTCGACAGCCCTGAAGACGGGATGAAAGATCCCGCCTTAACCTTTTAAGCCTGACCGCCCTCAAAAATGGGGACTTGCCTCCTAGAGTAACATTCAAACTATCATAAATTGACCAATTTCTGACTTATGTATACATATTTACTACCAAATTGTCAAGCTCAGACTCCTCTACAAATGAATCCACTTCAATGTTATATCAACCAGACACAGCTCAAACAGCAGCCAAAATAAATAAAAACTAAACCATATAACTATATCTGTCACAAAAAATTGTTTCTTGATTTCATAATAAAAAAGACAGCGCCGAATCATTAGCATCACAAGAAAGCTAACAGCTGGCTGAATCCACCCGTGTAAAATTTTGTTTCAAATCACCAAAATTTCCAGTCGGGCACTCAACAAAACCTGTTAAAAATACAGTTGAAACAAAAACGAGCAAGTAAAATCTGTCTTGCCTTTACCGTTATTTTCATAAAAGGTTGATTCCAAATGAAAACGGGATATTTTATGTACTACTGGAACACGTAGAAGCCATTTTGTGTTTTGAGCAGCAACCAATCAGAGCATGGAATAGCTCGATTTGGAAACCCCGTCACAGCCCGAGTCCCTCTGTATTCTTCTTCGTTATTGGTCAAGGATTCTTGCAAGTTAAGAACAGGTGTTATCATTGATTTCTGTAGACTCTCTGCTTTTCAATGAGGTACGGCATTTCACATGGTATAAAGGTAGTAAAGCTGATTCAAAATGCGCAAAGTTTAATGACCAAATATATTATAGGAACCCAAATTTCCAATTTCATTGAGATATTTTATATTTGACTTTTTGTGCCAAACTGTGCCAAATTTGGTACAGCAGGATTCCGCATAGACTTTTTTTCAATCAAAACCTCAATAACCTTCAATTATTTGTTATTACAGACACAAACAGTTGGTCTAAAGTCAAAAAGAGTGAGTGGTTACCATTTATGATGTTTATTGGCTTCTTTACAATGAAAAACAGCTGCTCAGCTATCTATAATGTGTATTTTTTTCAAGCGGAAATTATATTTTCTGTCTTTCAACCTCAATTACTCATGCCCACTATAATTTTCTTGAGAATTTTCACAGTATGCAGATATACCTTCTTATTATATGAGAGCAACTTGAACATTTTAGACCTTTTACAAGCTGTAAAAATCCTTCCAGAGTCTAGGTATGCCAAATTCGGAAAGAAACAGCCTAGGGCTTAAGATGTAAAAGGAACGATAATCCCACAATGCACTCCTAGTCTCAACAGGAAAAGGAGGAACTTCTTGTGACAACTATTATAAATGCCACATGTTTGATTCAGAGCAAAAATTGCTTCAAAATTAATCAAATCAAATCAAACTTTATTTATAAAGCGCTTTTCAAACAAAGAAAGTTACTCAAAGTGCTTTACAGATTTAAAATAACCCCACAACCCCCCCCCCTTCAAAAATAAAATCATCAGTGCAAATACAACCCCCTCCCAACCCAACCCATCAGCCATACTCACTCACACACACACTTAGAAGCTACAAAAAGCGGGCTGAGTACAGATGAGCCAGGAAATGCCATCATGGGAGCCATCTGCATCAGCAGCAGCAGATCAACAGCAGCAGCCAAGGCTCCGACCCAGGGCGCCCAGAGGAGGGAGGGCTGGTACCCCCACCTCCACCCAAGCGCTACCTGGGGGGCACCCAGGCAGCCACAGCCGACCACCGCCCCCGATGCAGGGGGCCCCCAGAGATAGGAAACACTTGCAAGTAAGATTAAAATACATTAAAAAATAAAGTTAATAAAATATGAAGTATATAAAGTATAAAACAATAAGTGTAAAACAAATAATAAAAATGCAAAGCAGATTAATAAATAAACAGTTAAAAGCTGAACTAAAAATTAAATCAGGTAAAACATGCTGAGCGATTAAAAATATATTAATAAATAATAATTAGTTAAAGGCTAAGCTAAAAAGGTGAGTCTTGAGTCTGCTCTTAAAAACATTAACGTTCTCTGCGGCCCTGAGGTCCTCTGTCAGCCTGTTCCAGAGGTGAGGGCCATAATAATGGAAAGACGCCTCACCATGAGTCTGTGTCCTGACTTTGGGGATAACAAGGAGACGGCTGCCAGAGGAGCGCAAAGACCGCGAGGGTTCATACGGTAAAAGCATTTCTGACAGATACGAAGGCCCAAGACCATTAAGACACTTAAAAACCATTAAAAGAACCTTAAAATCCTAAAACATACGGGGAGCCAATGCAGTGATTCTAAGACCGGTGTAATGTGCTCCCGCCTCCTAGTCTTCATCAGGACACGAGCTGCTGAATTCTGTAAAAGCTGTAAACCTCAGGTAGTCTTTTTGGGAAGACTAGAAAGCAGGGCATTACAATAATCAATTCTATTGGTGATAAAAGCATGCATTAGCGTCTCCGTATTGGCCCGAGAGAGAATGGGGCGGACTCTGGCAATGTTCTTTAGGTGATAAAAACCTATTTTGGTGATGTTTTTAATGTGAGGGATAAAAGTCAGCTCAGAGTCAAAAATCACACCCAGGTTCTTCACTTGTAAAGAAGAATTAAAAGACAATGATTGTAGTTTTGGTAAAAGTTTTTCTCTCTGAGCCTCAGGACCGATAACTAAAACCTCAGTTTTGTCCTGGTTGAGCTGGAGAAAGTTTTCTGCCATCCAGGATTTAATGCCTAAAATGCAGTTAAAAAGTGCATCCATTGGCCGTGTGTCATCAGGAGACATGGAGATGTACAACTGTGTATCATCAGCATAACTGTGAAAGTTAACTCCATGTCTCCTGATAACACTGCCAAGAGGGAGCATATACAGGTTAAAAAGCACTGGGCCTAAAACTGAACCCTGGGGAACACCACAAGTGATCTTATGGACCTTAGAGGAACAGGTATCTAAACTTACCGTAAAAGTCCTGTCTGTGAGGTAGGATGTGAACCAGTTGTGAACAGCACCAGAGAGGCCGATCTGTTTTAAACGAGTTAAAAGAATAGTGTGGTCTACTGTATCAAAGGCAGCGCTTAGATCCAGAAGAACCAACACTGTCACCTTTTTAGCATCATAGTTTAATCTAAAATCATTTAAAATCTTTAAAAGCGCCGTCTCTGTGCTGTGGTTCATCCTAAAACCAGACTGAAATTTCTCTAGGACATTATGAGCGTTATTAAAATCATTAAGTTGAATAAAAACAAGTTTTTCTAAAACTTTGCTTAAAAATGGTAAGTTAGATAATGGTCGGTAGTTGTTTAAATCATTAAAATCTAAATTGCTCTTCTTCAGCAGGGGCCTCACTACTGCTGCTTTAAAGGCAGCAGGAAAAACCCCAGTCTGAAGGGAGCAATTCATAAAGTTTAAAATCTCATCTTTAAAAGAACCATAAAATTGCTAATAACTAGTTGAAGTCAGCTGGGCTTCATTTCATTTCATGATTTATTTTTATTTTTTAACCAACTAAGATTTAAACCAAATTGGACTGCATTGCATTATAACTAATTTAAGTTGGAATAAATAGTGTTATTCTGCTTATATTGCTTGTTTATATTGGTTTAAGCTGGGTCTGGCTCCTTTTGTGAAGTGCCTGAATTAGATATGATCAGTGTTAATGCTGAAAGCTGGACAGACACCAATAACTTAGGATTTTAATGAGTTGTTCAAGCTAACTGTGGCAGTTTCATAAAATAAAAAAAAAAAGAATTACATAATGTGCTGTTTTAAGGATTTAAAGTTAATAGATTGATTCTTTTTTTATTGAAGAAAAATATATATATCTTTTACTTTTTTCCATGAGAATATTTTTGGTGTGAGTGACGTGCTACCTCTTTTTTTTGTCTAACATTAAGAATAAGTCAATTAAACAACTTTGAAAGTGCATAAGTCAGTTGCTTCACTTGTTTTTGTTTTTGCTTGTTTCTTATTTTCTTAAATCTACTGATAGGATAAAAAAACAGGGGAGCAAATAACAGAAATACTTGAAATGTCTATGACTTGTACAAAAACTCAAGAATGTAATTTGGGAAGAACCTTCCAGCATTCTTTTCTTATTGTGCTTGAATTGTCGAGTGAGCAACAATGGCAGAATTTATAACCACAAATTACTTTCCTGGGATTAAAAAAAAAAATGGAACAAGGCTGTTCCAATGTTTTTGGAACCCCCTCCCCCCTCAAAGGAAAAACGAATCTTAGCTTATGGCTGTATGTGATTAATAGGAATACTTTATTACTAACTCAACAAATGCCTCTGATTAATGAGACACTCAAAATAAGATAAATCACTAAACACACATGCCTGTCAAATGGTCAAATGTAACCTAACCCTCTGTCATGCTTATTGGTGCATGCCACAGTGTACACCATTTTATTACCTCAAACATAGAGCAAAATCATGTGATGTGTGCACAGAGTTAATATGAATTCTGACAATATTTGCAACAATTATTAAAAAAGGCTGGAAAAAAATTATACTATAGCAATATTAAGGTGCAAGACATTATAGTAAAGTTCATAAATCAGTCTAATCTATCAAATTAAGTCCGAAAGATTAATAATTTTCCTTTTAAATTGAGTAATCTGTTACATATCAAAGGAACTTAAGTTTATTTTTATTTATCAAGATTAGTAGTTTAAAATAATTATAATTTTAATTTTGAGTGAATATAAAGAGAATATAAAGAGTCAAGGGTTTGGATGTTATTAATCAACCAGAACCTGTTTTTTGTTTAGTGCAAAGTTCCATACGCTAACTCCTACTTTAATTTGAGAAAAGGCTTTTCTGATCAATTGGTTGCAAGTGCCATCCCTCTTGGCTTGAGAGGTGATCGGCTTTTTGGTCAATTAAAGTTTTCTCCGAGGCGATCAGCTGGGCTTTCTCTTGTGGCACAGGGCTTTTCTTTAGGTCTCTGCTGGAAGCCAGTTGCTGATTCAAAATAAATCCCAAGTATCACTGGGCACATGTCTGAGATGTATGGAAGAAAAACTGTTTTTTCCACAAAAAGGATGAATAAAACATAGCGTTTTAGGCAAACAGCATAATTTATCAAAACCAGATCATAAAAGATTGACCAGTCTTTTCTCACCCCAATGAGAGAGTAGTTTTTCCTGAGTCTTCTCAGGCTAAACTTGTCACAATGACAGATCAAGTAGTCCGAAGTGGACTTGGTATAATACGAGAACTACAGGTCCCTAAAAAGGCAATGATAAACAGGCTTTATTTTTGTATTTTCTAAAACATTTTCAGAAGCCAGCGGGACCTCTTCTGTCCAAGAAATAAGTGTAACCCTTGTTTTTATGTCAAAATCATTTCTAACATGGAATTATTACATTGAAAATCTAGGTTCACATTCATCTTTTGACAAGTGAGCACTCTGTGTTGATGTGGATTATTTTGAACATTTTCAGATTTTTTTTAAAAGCAGAGAATATTTGCTTAACTGAAAACAAAAAGCTTTGTGTTGAGCTGTGTATGCTCTATAATAAGCTTGTTTGCCAGCAGTGTGCACAGATGTAATCCTAAATATGGTGAACATGGTGACAACTGTGACTAAACTTTAAAAGGTTTTCAATTCTTTGGATGGATATTCGATTTTTTTTTTTCCTTTACATCACCTCATGGATAGAACCAGCATGTTCAGTCTGTGTTTGCCTTTCCTTTGGTCACTCATTTCCAGTGCTTTCTACATGCATCAACATGATCACGGATGAATATTAGGTTTATTTCGGTTGATCTAATGAAGTTTTCTATAAATGTGTTGCAGTTATCACTTAGTGTTTTTTTTTTCTGTGTGTATTAATCTCTGACAGGCTCCGAGGATAGAGGCTCAGATGATCTTGGGGTCCCTTGTGTGTTTCCCCAACCTTTATGCCCAGATTCCTGTACTGCACTGCATGCCTGGCTCTAATGACATCACTGTAGGCAATGAGGATATCAAGGTGAGTAATGAAGATGTGCACTACAGTGAAAACAGTGATGAAATATAAACAAAAGCCCATTGGTGTATACTTTAGTTATGAATTAATCATCTTAATCAATAATTAAGTAAGTCATATTGTGAATTTTAAGACATTTGAGCCAGATAGATTCTTCAAAATATTACAGGACCTTTAGGATGATTTAAATGTCTTCTCAAATATGTTATGAATTAACAGTGCACACAAGCTGTTATTTCTTTATATTTGACTCCAAATTGGGCTTTTTAACAGATTTCAAAAGGTTTCAGGATTTACTTTTGCTTGCTTTCTAAATGTTATTAATGTTAACACACCCTTTTCATTTCAGTTTAGGAAAAAAAATACCTTTTTTCATTTTCTTAAGTTGTACTTACCAAAAATGCCATAATTTACAGGTTTAAAGTATTTTGCCACAAGGTAATTCTGTCTTACATGTCTTAGATGTAGTTTGTCCTTAAAAATCCCGAACCTGGACAAGTGGAGGACAAAGTAATAATTGGCAGCCCCCACAAAAATGTTTACAGCAGATGAACTTTATTTGAAAGATGATACAAACAAAATTGGGTAAAAAAAAAATTGACTTGGTTTTGAAAAACAAATTATTTTACAAGATTTTTTCTTAGTATTTTCGTCTTGGTAAAGCTTGACCTGTATTTTTCTGCATCCAACCAAAAAAAATCATGTTTGTAGCAGAATGATGGTAATAAATGGGAGGTTTAAGCACCAAGTTGGTTCTAGTTATAAACCAAGGTTAGTGCTAGATGTGGTTGTGGACTGGTTCTATAAAAACATCACAAGGAATTGGTTCGTTTTCCCCCATTAAAAGTGCAACTTCAATGCTAAATCATTATCACCAAAACGTGTCTTTTAACAAATGTTAAAAGTTTATTCCTCCTTTTGTTGTTGAGTTTTTTTAAGTTTATCTGTACAAATTACTACATCCGTATTGGGGTCCCTGTATATGGCTGTCTGATATCCCCGTACAAATGCTGTACAATTCCATTTCCAACTTTTGTAAAGTTTGTAAAAACTTTCCAGTTTTTTGTTTGTTTAGATTTATAAGTTTTGACACTGTCTTTAAACTATAGATAGATTAATCAAATGAGTATCTTTTACATAGTTATTTGAGAATTAATTAAGCGATTAATTTGTTCTGTTCTCTGTTTAGAATTATTTGGTTAGCATCCTTCTGGAGGCAGCAACGAAGGAATATAGTGAAGGAGCAAGGTAACAATCATCTATATTGGTCATAATAGTTGACTCGTTTTATTCATTTTATTTAAGACAAAGATAACCTGAGTAAATGCAACATGGTGTTTTGAAATGAAGATTTGATTGATTAAGGGAAATAAACTATCCAAACCAACTTCTCTCTGAAAATAAGTAAATCCTTCTTTGGTAAAATTGAGTTACTTGTGATTAACCTTATTGGTTGGAAAGCTAAGTACAGTTTTACTTGCCACACATGTTTTGTTTCCTGTCAGATATCTAGCATCAAGAGATTACTTAATTAGAATATGGCTACCAAAATGAAGTCGGAAAAAGATCTGTAAAAAAACAACTCATCATGTTCTAATCAAAAGAAAAAGAAAAGATGGTAAAACTATTCCATCAATTAACAAAAAAAAACACTACAAAACAACACACACCCTCCCCAGGAGTGGCCTGCCCACCAGAATTACTCCAGGAGAACAGATACTGATCCATTAGCTCACAGACTAAATCAAAAGACTAATAAAAAAATTGATTAAATGATTTTATACCAATTTTTTTGTTGCGGAGGATTAAAGAAAAAAATATACACTTGGCTCCCTGGAGCTTCTGTAGCGGAATTGGTATGGGTTTCCTGTTATGGGGAGCCTAATGGTGCATTCACACCGCACATTTGGTCTGCATCAGGCAACGGATGAAGTTTGACGTATGTACTTTTTGGCGTCCATAGCTTGCTTCTGAGGAAAAAACAACGCATGGGCGGGGCTTCCTCTGTTCGCCATATGTTCTGAACTATAGTGGATCGTAACTATAGAGTGATTTGGCTTTGACCACACCCACATTCACACACTGGTGATGGCAAGCTACGTTGTAGCCACAGCTGCCCTGGGGCGCTGACAGAGGCGAGGCTGCCGAACACAGGCGCCACCGGGCCCTGTGACCACCACCAGTAGGCAACGGGTGAAGTGTCTTGCCCAAGGACACAACGACTGAGACTGTCAGAGCCTGGGCTCAAACTGGCAACGTTCCGATCACAAGACGAACACCCAACTCCTGAGCTAGGGTCGACCCACTGTACATTTCAAAGGTGTTTGTCCAGTGATTTGGGATTTGGGTTGAAAAAAAAAATCTTTAAATCGAATTAAGAAAAGAAACAAAATCATAGATTTTTTATTTTTGGGCCATATCGCCTAGACCTACCCAGAACATCTAAGGGCGCTTTCACATGGTACGGGAGTCCGTACTCGGGTACGGTATTTGGTCAAAATCCACTTATTTCGTACCATGTGAACACAGACTGTACCGTGCCAGAATACGGCCAGAGAGACCTGCCTTGGAGGTAGTATCCGAGTCCAGGTACGAGCGGCCACGTACCATGTGAACACAACCCGTACTCTGGCCGTACTCAAGACAATAGACGCGCTCCATGCGGAAATGACGACACCGCCGGCCGAAATTACAGAATCACCTCGCGACCATACAAATACCAAAACAACGCTATTCAAGCATCCCACAGCAACACAGCAGGTTACAAAACGGCGGGTTTACTACAACACTCACCCTGTAGATGGCTTCAGGTAGCAGCTGACCAGTAGACCAGTTTGTTTACATTCTAGGCTGTCGCTCGTTTTATGACGTCGGTACTTCTCACTCCCTTGTTTGTTGGAGAACTAAGACTTATTTGTATGCCGCCACCTGCTGTTTATTTGTAGTAAAAGACTGGATCGCAATACGGGCATAGATCCGTAACATGTGAACAGAAAAAATTAGCATTTTCTCTGGCCGTTTTCTGGTACGGCCACACATGTGAAAACGGCCTAAATCCCTGCAGGCCTCGCTTGCCTCAATTAAGATCATTGTTAATAATCCAGCAATAAAAGTAACCTGGCAAAAGCCAGATCTATGTGTAGCCCCGCCCTGTGTCGAGTTTACACGTTGATCTGGAACTGTTCCCATAAAAAGCGTCTCAAAAAAGGAGAGCCATCTGGTATAATATTTTGAGCTAATTAGAGGACACAAGTGTCCACCTACCATGATTTGTTTTTAGCCCAATGTGCAGAGGCTTCAGTCCTTAACGCGGCCATCCCTGGTTTGAGTCCTGTCCCAGGCGACCTTTGCCTAATGTCTTCCCCCACCTCTCTCCCCCTTCTCACTCTGTCCACTGTCAATAAAGGCCACTCTGGCCCAAAAAACGTAAATAAAAAAGGTTACAAAGTGACTTTGAAGCATGCAGATGTTAAGGCTGCAGTTTGCAAAGCGTGTGGATAGGCCTTTCTCTGCCAGATGTTTTAAACAATGGCACTTTGTTGCTAGCTGTACAGTGTTGACGTCAGGCGACGTCACTACAGTGAGACACTCTGATTGGCTGATGCTCAAGAGACTGTGCGGAAAGTGTAGCTAGCTCAACTTCTGCGTTGCTAGCGTTTGCTGCTTTGAAGCTTGGAAAAGCATCAAAAATTTTAAAAATTGATGTGGCCAAAACGCACAAAGCACCGCGGAGACTCTGACAGCCTCAACCGTACCGACTTAACGTGTAATCTTGCCGCTCTGGGTGTTGTCGTTTTGGGCCGTGTGAATGCACTAACACACATTTTATTAGCATTAGCCGCATCATGGATGCTAATATTTACTACACAAACGGCTGTTTATTTCTATTCGACTGATTCCGACCTTAAAATTAAAATATGATATATAATTAAAAACAATAGCACAAAATTTTTAATTATTTTGAAATTTAGCTGCTTAAACTCTTTCAGCATATTAGTGTGTCGGTCTTTAAGTTTTTTTATTAAGTTAGATTGGTTTCCTCCTTTTGAGAGAACGCTTTGATCACATTGTTTGCAATGTTTTTTTTTTAATTATTATGTTCCCCTCGTCACCAGCCACAAATCCATTTCCTTTTTTTTAACTAGCGGATTTACCACATCTGCTTGTGCATCAAGGAATTGGGTTTGAACGGTTCATCTGTACCACTGGTGCTTAAGAAAAACTCAGTAGGCTACTGTGACGTTTTTTTTGTTTTTTTGTATTGTCTCTACTAAAGTACCTGGTCGTTTGACAACACTAGTGGATGACTTTCTGCTGTTAATGGAAACTTAAAATCTGCTCTGTACAAGAAAATCTTAAAGGAAAATCTCCTTCCATCCGTTCATAACTTTGAGCTGAAGCTCACTATCAGCATGCAGCAAGAAAATAATCAGAAGGAAACCAGGCAGTCCAAATCGAATAGGCTCAAACTAAACAAATGAGTGTTCTATGGACAAAGGCTGGACTAAAATCAGATGGACATCCTGTGGCAGAACATAAACATGCTGCTTAAGATCAAAAACACATTTTGACAAAATTCCTAGAGGTGGTGCAACAAGTTGTTAGGTTTAGGGAGCATTTACCTTTTACAAAAGGCTGTGTTGTTTTCATTGTTTTTTCCCTTCATAAATCAAATCATTTTATATTTAGTAAAATTTTGACATTACAGTTAGCTTGCTGATCTGAAATATTTAATTGCACCAAAAGCAAAAGTAAAGCTAATCCGTAGGAATTTTTTTTTCTTTTGTATGCATACTGGAATTTTTCTCTCTTTAGTGTAGAAATTGTTTCTTTATAGCTTTATAAAAATAGTCTTTATTCCTCTTAAATTAGCATGTGTTGTTTTCTGATTATGCCATTCAGGTGTATCGCTGTATGCAACCTGGGCCTGTGGGTGTGTGAGGAGCTCATGCAAAAAAACATTCACCACCAGGTTAAAGATGCCATCAATGTTCTGGGAGTAACACTAAAGGTCTGTGACTTTTGTGATGGGAATGTTTCAAAGTACTGTGAATTAATTAATTAGTTCCAGGTTAGTAAATGTGTCTAAGGAATATGTCTTGTATAGATTGTCAGAGAACTTAAAGAGACATTAGTGAGGGGGAGAAGATTTGAGCAGGAGGCCCTCTGACCTGGTTAACGTTACTCTAAAGTGTGAATTGTTTTCAAGACTGCATAGGAGGGGCTGAGGAGGATAATATTGGATTACTTGACACTATATGGCAATAGGAATGGGGGGTGCAGAAGGGTTCAAGCAAGGCCCAGCTCTGGGTGCACTTTATGTCTGGTGATTCTGTCCGATCTACTTATTTAATATCAAAAAAACTCTAATGGGCTGCAGACTCATCTTTCTTAGAGGAATGTATTTTAGAAATAAGTTATGTCTGTAAATTATTAAGCAGAAAACATTTTCATTTTTTAAATTACTTAAATCATTTGCAATTTTATGTATCATAGTTGTTGGGGAAAATCTGAGTAGCTACACTCCCTATAGGGGTTTAGCTCTATCAAAAATAATAGTTGATTGCATTAAAGGAATGCGGAACAATTTGGACATAGTGGAAGCCCGAGAAAATTTTTTAGAATAAAGCATGTCCATGATGTGATATGACTCATGGGTATATTTTAGCAGAACCCTCTTTTCTGCCCGAGTGAAGAGATGCAGAGAACCAGAAGAGGCTGTCCCTTTTCCCCACTCATGGAAAAGGATTTTGGGCGGTAGCGTAATTTCCAGGCTGCTCGCTCTCGGTATATATGGGCCAATTTAAGCAGCTACATCTCCCAGCTTCCTGCTCAAGCACCCCCCCACACCTCCCCCGGCACACCCCTTCTCTAATGGAGCAGTAATCACTCCCCTGTACAACTTGACACACAGACTCAACCAGCCCCAAAATAGAGGGTATAGGCTGGGTGGGGGATCTAGGGGGAAGAGTGGCACTGAGAGTCTCTTTTCTAAAAGCAGGTGCTGAACTCTCAGGGCCCCTTTTTGTGTTTGGCCATTTCTGTACTCCCCACATTGTCTGCCCTTGTTACATGTTGAGAGGCATTCAGCTGGAAGAAATGGGAAATTCTATTTCTCTACAAAGAATTTCAAATCACTGAAGAAATCCACATTTGAAGGAAAATTGTCAACAGCTCAATTCTTTCCTCCGATGAATCTGGAGAAAATGAGGCCGGGTTGTGAAGTGAAATGGAATTATGCTGATAATCTGTACTGTAAGTGAAAAACTAAATTTAAGGGTAATTGCGCTGAATTTTTGCCCTAGAAAGTGTGTCTTTGGCCTAAACTTTGATACACCATATTCGATAAGCAGTGGCTCCCTGCTTCTGTAACATCCAGGCATTTGAGAGAGGCATGCTGTAACAAGTTGCAGAAAATTAACTTTAAAGCAATCATCACAGATGGCTGACTTTTTGCGAAATTTAAAAGACTCAAAAAGCTTTAAAATTTGCTGATTTGTGAATAACTGTTTGGCATAGAAACACATCAAAGATGGAAAAACGTCAGAATTTACACGCTTTTCAGTCGGCATTCTGAGTTTACATTTTAAACCAGTTTATTGTGTTTTTTTGTTCAAATTGTTGGGAAAACATTAAGTTAGTTTCTGACCAGAAGCATACACAGAGGAGGAGTTTTGAAATGAGCAATGATTTGTATGTGGCCTTGTTCCCCAGTCTTAAAGTGGTTTAGAGACCCCACTACTCATCCTCTGAGACAGATGAGTAAAGTCTTCTCTTGTCACGACTTTTGATGATTAAACTCCTAGGTAGTCTTTTTGTCTGTAATGAGGTTGTGTCTTTATCTCTGTCTAAAGATTTTTGTATTGATCTTCTGATAAAGTGTGGTCCCATTTAGTCCGTCTTTCGGTGCTTTGGATGCAGCTCACCCAGCTTCCTCCCATCGCTTTCTTTCCTTTTAAATTATCAGCCTGTTCATGATATGACATCGAGAAAGCCTTGCTTCACTTAGAGCAACCTTCAGTGAATCATGGTTGATTGAAAAATTGATGTCCAATAATATATAAAATTGTTTTAATCAGAAGTTTACATATGTTTATCATGGGCATATATCACAAATTAATGTGTAGCTTTTATAATTTATTCGAACCAGTGATTACCTAAACCGTTATTAAAAACAAGAACCGGATGTACAAGCATGAAAATTTGGTAAATTTTATCCAGTCCAAACAGATCCATACTATTATTTTATTAAAATATTGTACCTTGACTAAACTGTTTTTGTCACCATCAACACATTTCTAATGTCATTCTGATTCGGTAATATGTTGCAAATTTATTGTCGCAAGTACACAAAAAACTGCTTGGACTGTAATAAATCTTAGCTAACTATATATTCTATTCTTTGAACCCCTCTATACAAGTAATGTATAAATCACATGATGCTTGCTATTTTATACGGTAGTAGGTGTCATAAAAGGTCATAAAGATGTTCTGTTAGAGTCATTCAGAAACAACAACTAAGAAGTTGGGTTCCCGCTCCCTCCCTTCATCATCCTCACCCACACAATCTACTGTGAATCACTTCTGGTTTCTAAGAACCATCCTTTTCTCAGGATCTGAGATGATTCTCAGACATACACTGTTCGTAAAAAGGTTCAGCAGAGACTGTACTTCCTACAGCGACCCGAAAAGTACTCAGTCCATCACTGAGTGGTTTGACTCATCTACAAAACAGAACAAGACCAGACTTTCAAGAACAATTAGGTCTGCCGAGAGGATAATCAGAGCCGACTTTCCTTCCATCCAGTATTGGTTACAGGTTTAGGTTTAGGAAAAGGGCAAACATCATCTCTGCACACCCGCACATCCTGAACACGAACTGTTCACACTTTGACTTTCAGGTTGGGTTCCAGAGCACTGCTTGCCGAAATCAGCTGCCACAGAGAGTTTCTTCCCCCAGGCTCTATCTGATGAACACAATTAATGCCTAACAGTTACTGATTGGAGGTTAAGTAAAAAAGTTTGGTGGTAGTCCTCCCCTCATAATTCCATCCTTTTACAGAAAGCACCAGTGCCACTAGAAATAATACAAATCCTGAGGATTATGCTGCCACCACCATACTTAAGAGTTGTTACTGTGTTTTCTGATGCTTGAAATCCTTTCATTGACTCCTTCAAATATACTATTTTTTAGTTTGCTGATCAGTCTCCTTTTGTGTTAGGGTGACAGTTTGGTCATATTTACTTTTTCATTGAGACAGTTATTTCATTTGGTTTTGGGGTCTGTGCAACTGAAAGTTTTTTAATCTTTTTTTTTTTTTTTACATTTTTAAAAGATACATTAATCATGGAAACAATGTATTGCTTTTACAACTTGGAGCACTTGGTTAGCATTTCAAAAGCAGTTCTAATATTAATCATGTAAAGCAACTTGAATTGCCTTGTGTTGAAAGTGTGCTATTCAAATAAAATTGTCTTGCCTTAAATAATACCTGAACTACAACGCTAAACCCAGACAAACTGAAAAAGAAGTGCAAAGCAGGACCACAGAGAACATGGAAGTTCAAACCACCTCTTCGATCGATCATAAAAGGCAAGGATCACATCACAGACTCTGATGCTTCTCTACTCTGTTTTCTAACGGCCAGAGATTTAAAACGGAGCAAAAGCTAATGAGGTGGATTAGTAGTGCTTGCCAACAACTAAAAGTCACATCCAGGACAGGTTACTGTCAGATATTGTTTCTGCTGTCCTGAAGTTCAGCTGTCGGCATGTCATGGCAGTAATGAGACTCTCAAACAGCAACAGTCTTCACACTCAGAGGCCTCCATAGATTTTTTGCAAGACTGACCACTAGGGGACTTTCTGAATATTGATTAATATAATTAGTGCTTTTTAAGCATTTTATATTGGCAAAGGGACATTCCCTGCAGCCCTAATCATGATCACTACCAAAATGTTAATTGGCTTTGTCTTTCAGTACCACTTTTTAAACAATAATTCAAGTTTGTATATATTGTGCATAAAACTTTGACCCTGATATGATTTATGAACATGCACAAGCAGTTCAAACACATGAACCCAATTCTTGATTAAAGTTTTGTATAATCCCTATTCAGTGAAGAATGGAGTGATTAAAAAAAACAAAAAACATTAAAATCCACATTAATTAGATGCTTATGTGTGCATGCAGACTTCTTACTGTCTCTACATCTTTAGCTGGGTTACATTTTAATCATCTAAACTATGCTTTAAAGCTCAGATGTGGTTTTTAACATATTTATACTTTATTTTCCAATTTATCTACAATTTTAGCAAATCTTCATTTGTTGCTTATTGATGAAATATCCTATTTCTCCTCCAAGTTCCTAATACTGTCTTTACTTTCTTTAGTTTGGAAACAAAGTAGTGGCCCAAGTCGCCTGCGACGTGTTTCAGCTGCTGATCGCTCACTGGGAACATCTCCAGAGGCTGGAACCCACTCTTCTCAAGAAGATAATTGAGGTATCACACATAATCATATACTGTATGATTCTCATATTTCTCAAAGGAAACGCGGATCAGTCGTTTTTATTTATTCATGTAAATACTCAAAATTGAACAATTTCACATTAATTTTCCTACAGGGTTAGAACTCTGCTTATGAATAGGAGAGCATAACAATAGATTTGTCATCCAATTATTTTTCACCTTGTTTTTTCCCAATACAGATCTTTGTGGCTACAATAGCCTTTTTGTTGCCAAGCGCGGAGCACTCGACGGTGGAAGCAGACAAAAAGGTACATCTATAGATCTAAAGGCCCTTGATCTATCATGTTGGAATGGTGCATTTGCAGAGGAATGTTTCCACTGAAGTGATTTGCTGTCATCCTTTTTTCTGAACCTTCATCTGTCTGAGGGTTTCTGGTCGCATTTTTTCTTTGTAGTAATACAGTCATATTGATGCTGGTATATGGTGCAGCTTAGTATTTGTTGTTCTAATAAATATAAAAATGCACCTGATGTCAAATTTAAAAAAAATTAAAATGAAGGATTTTCAGCACAGCAGTATTGCATTAGGGCTTACACGCTCATGTGCATAACTTTCCACTGGACAACTGTTCTAAAAATATTCCACAATAATGTTAACCTTCTAATGACCCTTGGAGGGCTATTTCAAAGCACAAAACAGAAGTTTCTATGATAGGAAAAAAGTGTGATTGAAAAGACGTGACAAGCATCAAGATTACGCACATCTTTATGAGGATGTAAAGTGAATTCAATTGGTAATTTATGCAAAACTGGAAAACTGTAGAATCTACATTTTTAAAGTGTGGAAAATAATCAAATATAAACAGATGTTTAGTTATCCAAGTAATATTAATTTCACCATTTTCTAAATGGTAAAAGTATCATGATGTGAATTAATTGCAATGAATTTCACATTGACTCTATTTTTAGTTTTCAAAATCACACATTTGAGCTTGACATTTTTCCCATCAGTATTTTGCATAATTGACTAAACGCATTCATTCAAGAATAAAAAACGGTCAGAGTTTACAGTTTGTTTGGTTTTTAGACTGCTTTGACTTCCGGTTTAACTGAAACAGTTCACTAATACTAATACTTTCGGGAAGGAGTTTTACAAAGAAACCAAATGTGCTATAAACTAAGCTCCAAGACCTGAAACTGAGGTGATTTAATTTGGTCTTTTATCCAAAAAAAGCAATGAATTTACTCAACATCATTTTAAAATCAGAGACCAGTTTTTACAATTTTTTATTTTTATTATTTTTAGGAGCTACATGCCGTAACATTCTACATGTTGTAAGATCTTACTATTAATACTTGATACTCAAATGCCTAGAATGTATAGGAAAGAAAGCTCAGCAAGGAAGAGGTATAGGGACGCTCAGTGTCAACACCTCTGGATCAAAAAATATTTTTCTGATTTTTAATTTTTTGGGGGGGCTAATGCAATATTCTTATTTTCACAAAGCGAATTTTCCACATGAAATTAACAGAACTAAACACATAACATTCATCACTTTAATTTTCTTTTGAGCTGAATTACTGAAGAAAACCTTTTGAAGATATTCTTATACGCTGAGATTCACCTGTAGATCTAACTTTAAAAATGTCTCTCTCACTTTAAGATACTGGTTTCTCTGATGCTTTGCCTGCTGGACTGGTGTATGGCTGTTCCACTGAGTCTGCTGCTAGAACCCATCACAAAGTCATCTTTAGAGCCGCACTCAGCCAGCAAGGCCCCTCTCCTGGACTACATCTACAGGGTAAGCATTTGAAACCGAATGTTTGCACATTTAAATAAATGTTGTTTTTTTACAGTTTTCTGGAAGATTCCAAACCTTTGCCCACAGAGAGAGCAGCCTTAGCTATACTTCCTCCACCCCCACCATGCCACATGGGACTGTAGCTTTAATTAGACTCACCTCCGACATGACCTCATGACTATGCCTCATTTAACATTATGGTGGAATAACTGTGTGGAGGCGTCCATGGTAGCTGACACAAATGATTGGCATTTATCATATGCAGAAAACCTTTACAATTCCGCTCTAATCTGGGGTTGATTGCTTAAAACATGCAAAATATTCAGTTTTTAATCTACATATCTGTTTTTAATCCCTCTAATTTTTTTAAAATTTATGGTTTGACCCAAAGGATGAGGGCCAGGCTTCAGGCACAAATGAATGAGGTATTATTCATTCCCTCCTGTCTGGGCAGATGCGGTCAACGGCAGATCTTTGTAAGGATGTCACCCCTGATAAGAAATGGTCCAATTATTCAAACGGGACCTTTTGTCCGATTGATAAGCTCGGGCTCTAAACGCTTGTCTTGGAGATTTGAATGGAATATGTCTTAATATGAGAGAGACTGCAGCTGCTATGAAAGCAAATACAATTAGGCATGATTGGTCGTCCACCGGCACACAAAAGGCGCTGCCCCTCTGGGGTTCCATCTGAGGTGTGACAATATTACTGCAGTATCAGGACCAGAATCTCTTTACATTTCTATGGGCTCGTTGGCTTCTAATTATTCTGTTTACCAAGCAGAGAATAAGCTCGTTAATAGGAAACAACTCCTTTTATTCCATTATTGGCCACTGTAGGTAACAAGGGGTTTCATACTCATGTAATTACCAGTTTGTATATTTTTTAAAACGCAGCTTAAGAATATGCACGAGCATTCTGAACTGCTGGAAGAAAAAAAAAGGGGTGGGGAAAAAAAAGTTGACTTTGGTAACTGTTAGAATGCTCATGGCTTTAAAATGAAACATTGCACTAGACCTGGAGTTGTGCTCAAGCTTCTCCATCTGCTCTCTCTGCCTCAGCAGCCAGCTGCACCACCGTGCGCGTGTCTGTGTGTGCGCACCCCTAGGGAGAAAGAAGACATGAATATCATATCTGCATTTTTGTTTACGTACATCTGCCTTCTTCTAATTTGATATGTGTGTGGGTGTACATAGTGTACTCGCATCTACGAGCAATATGCGCCCCACTAACTGAACAACGATTGTTTATTCTGCGTTACCTTCCAGGAACTGTTGCTAAGGTGCACTCACTTGTCAGGCACAGCCGTGCCCCCCCCCCCCCCCCCCCCCCCCACTCCTGTCCCCTCCTCCCTCTTTTTTTTTTCCTACCTCTCGACTGAGGAAGCTCTTTGGGGCTTTGGTGTAGCAGCTGTTTGGTTCAGGTCTTTTCAGCATCAAGCCGCCAATCCCTCCCCCATGCACTCAGCTTGGTGGAAGCATCCACATACTGTCTACATTGCCCTACACAATACTGTTTCACATGGCAGGGCCAGGCTGCCCCTCCAACCGTCTCTTAGCCAAGTGTACTGAATGGGATTAGCTTTTTTTTTTTTTTTTATGAATGGCTTTACTCAATTTGTTCGAGTCTGAATAAGAGGCGCTCTCATCTACATACGTTTAGCATACGTTTTGCTCCGTCTAATACATTTTTATCTATCAGCAGATTTTGCTCCATACAGGTGTTTGTGTGTGTATGTTTGTGGCGAGAGCAGAGCACAGGGATAATGTCTTAATTAAATCAAACAGTGTAAACCTGTCCAATGGCTGTAATCAACTGCCCCAGTGCGCCTTATCTAGTGCTGCCAACGGATGCTCTGCCATCTGTTATGTAGATCGATACACTCACACATCAGAGGAGAAATGGATTAGTGGCAATAAAGACCCTCTTTTCTTCATACCCCCCCAACTCAGCCTTTCCTTATGATGTAAATAGACTGTATATTACCCCCCTCAGATGCTCCAGAATCTAGTCTGTCTAAAACAGATCTGCAGGAACATCTTTGGAGTGCCATGCCAGGCACAAAGAGATCCTATCTTTACGCATTAGTGTTGAATTTAAATCATCAAAGTGTAGCTTGCTTTCACGTCACAAAAAAAAAAAAAAAGCACACTTGATCTGGACCTAATCAACCTGTTTTTGTGTTTTGTTTTTTTCTTCCGTTAATCAGGTTCTTCACTGCTGCGTGTCTGGGTCCAACCTACACACCCAGCAGAGCCACTACCTCCTCAGTCTGTCGGACTTGTCCAGTGAATACGACCTGATGTTGGGTCAGGTTAAGAGCTTCGAGCCACCACCCTCCCAAACGACCGCAGCAGACTTTGGCAACCTGTTGACAGTAGCTGAGGGTAAGGATGCACAAATACAATGTGAATAATATGCATAGGCAAGTATGACATTCCATCTATCACTTCGAGTAAAAGTACATAATTTCACAGAATTAACACGCAGGTTTAAAAATGAAATGCATAAAATTATTAACTGGGTTTTATTTAGAACAGAAACTCAAGTAGCCATTAGTGTAAACCTATTAAATTCTTAAGTATTAGACATTCTATGTCAAAGTATTGCGTCTTTATGTGGAATCCATAATGTCCCGCAGTGATTAAGACACTTTTGTGTTTAGTTTCTTTGAAAAAGGAATGTTATTAGGTACTCATGGAATTTATTATCTTTCAGTTTTTCTTGAAACTGACTACATCGTTTACTTTAAAATGTATCAAGATAATAATCGTTGAATACAAAAAAATATATTGTCATCATATTTTTGCTCATATTGTCCAACTCTTTATTTGTACATTTTGTCATAACTTTTTTAATCAAAAATTTAAAATTTAAACAAATGTTGAATTTAGCTGTAGTTTTCTGTTGCTAATTAGTACAATTTAAAATACTTAATACCACTTCATGAAGAGTAACACAGAGATCTTAACAAGCTAATAATTTCATGTCTGCTTGGGTATCTATCTGCTGTTTAACCAGGATTTTTGCTGTATAAAATGTTTTGGAGCCTCGCAGAAAGAAGGTCCGGGGTTTAAATCTTTGTGCTTGGAGTTTTTCTGTTCTACCCATGCATGTGTGGGTTCTCTCCAGGTACTCCAGCTACCTCCCACAGTCCAAAAATACAATTGTGAGATTAACCAATTAATCTAAAATAGCCTGTTTGTGTGTGTCTGTGCATGGTTGGTTGTTCTGCTCGTCCTTTTATTGTCCTATGAAGGACTGCCAACCTGTCCAAGGTGAAGCCCACCTCTTGCCCAATGATCACTACAGATAGGCACAGTATAGATAGGCTCCTATGTGTACTCGCCGTGTTTGGCTTGTAAACATTGGAACAACAGCAACCGTCAAATTCAAAAATTCTATTGTTTGTTTTTCTTAATTTATTTACTGAAAGATTAATAAAGTAACAACTTTAACATGACTACCTATCGTCATTTTACCAAGAAATGGATCAGAAGTTGCATAAAGACCGTCAGATCCGCCTTACTGGCTGCATTGCACGCTCCCGACCTAAAACCTGTACTTCCGGTGTTGCGAAAAATTAAAACAAATCCCGAATTTTGTATTATAGGTTTAAAAAAAGCTAATGTGAAAAGTCATCACTGTTGTTTTTGCATTTGTTAAATATTACGTTTTTACTTTGGGCTTTCAAAAACTGAAAGAAAAAAAAAAACTACGCAGTTTATTGTTTTTGTTTTTTTGTTTTTTTTAAACAGAAAAACCAATGAACGAACGATACTATTGCATCAAAATATTCTTACCAAGGGGAAAATGACATAGCAGTTTCATGCTCTTGAGAGTTTAAGTTTTGCAAAAAATGTTAAATTAAACACTTTTAAAATGATTGTACTAGTTAACTTTTACTAAATGATGATGGGACCTTCATAGACTTTTGACAATCCCATGAGCAAAATCTGTGGAATAAAATATTCTTCAGCTCAATTTATTGTAGCATGAGGTTATTTTTAACAGACTAGCTCAAAGTTTTAATTGTTTCTGTCATTGGCAAAGTGATCAAGTGAGCTAAGTGAATTCAGTCATAAATTAAATAAAATTGGTGATTGCTGTTAAATTTAATGTTGCTAAGAGGCTACCAATGATGTCTTAAAAATACTGTAGTTTCTGCACCATGTTTTTGTGTTTGAGCCCTCTTTCTGCCTGCTGACTGGCAGTGCACAGAAACAAGTGGGAAAGGAAAAGCTCAGTAGTAATCTTTCATACAGCTGTAAACCTTTGTGTAAAAGTATGTGTCAGTATGTAAAGACACATGCATGACAGTGTGAAGACAGGCGTTTAGTTGTTCCTGTCTGCAGCAAATTAGGACGATGCCTTTCCTCTCCACTCCACTCCAAAAAAAAAAAATAATGATAATAAAAGATCCAAAAATGGTTACAGGTAAAAGCAAACTCTAAGTAGTCCATCCATTTGGAGGCTCTCCATTAGATGTCAATATCTTATTAAAAGTATGAAAAGAAAATCAGCCATCAGAGGGAATGGAATTTTTGCATTAGTGCTCAGCCGTAAAGAGAAGACCCATTATGGGGTTTAGATAAAAATGTTGATTTTCTTTTCCCCTTTTTATGACCTTGTGATTCCATTAGGCAACTTAGTCCTCTCCCTACCTCCTGTCCCCAACTTCTAAAAGTCATCAAAGCCCAGATGCAGAGTACCAATGTACACTGAAACAATGCAGAAAATACTTTACAAATAAAAAGCTTTTCCTGTGTAAAATTTCACCACAACTCTGTGTTTTGGTGCACTGCAACACAGAGTCTTGGTAGAAATAACAAAACACTATCAAAAGGGCAAACCAAAGAGGGCCGGCCGGCCTAGTTACATTCATGCCCTCACTTCATATTGATCAAGTCACATCAAAGGGCCGGCGCATCTCTAATGCAGCTTGGCCTGCTCTCTAAAGAGCTTTCTCCACTTTGATGAGGGATGATGGTATTGATAGCACTGTCACAATGCAAAAGTACATCTTCTTGTTTTTCCCACATCACTGCAGTATAAAGCGCTGCATGCCTTTCACTTGGGGAGCAAAAACCCTGTGTATTTACATAAATGCAATCCACAGAGCAGAGTCCTATTCAGCGGCCTGCAAAGATGCTCATTCTCATTAGCACCTGCCTCGTCTCAATGCTTATCTATTGTAGGAATACTCAATGGGCTTTTCAGATTTGTCTCTTATGATTATATTCTACCTACTTAGAGGTGCACTGGCCAAGCTATTGTGTGAAATAAATAAAACACCACCTTTTAGTGATCATAAATGAGATTTGGCTTTGTGTAAAAGGAGCTAATAGAGACGATGGCATGTCTGCACACAAACATTGAGCTTTTTAAAATACAGCATTGAATATAATATGTTCTAAAGCAGCAAATGTTTGATCAGAGTTCTCTAATGTGTTTTTTCTTCTGTTATAATATCAGTCATTTAATCCTATTTCTTTATGCTTCTCTCAGAAAAACGCCGTAGAAACATGGAGCTCATCCCTCTGACGGCGCGGATGGTCATGACTCATCTGGTCAACCATCTTGGACACCATCCCCTGAGCGGCGGTCCGGCACTCCTGCACAGTCTTGTGAGCGAGAACCACGACAACCCGTACGTGGAGTCCTCTGAACTGTCCTCTGAGGTCTTTAAAAGCCCCAACCTGCAGCTGTTTGTCTTCAACGACAGCACATTGGTGTCCTACCTTCAGATCCCAGCAGAGGCGCCCACTACTGGTCAACCCCCGCTCCCTTCCTCCCAAGTTCGCATCATCGTCCGAGACATCTCAGGAAAGTACTCTTGGGATGGAACGATCCTATACTGCACCACTCAGGAGGACTCTGTTGATGTGGATGTTTTCCATCCAGTTGACCCGCCTCTTTCAAAAACCTGCAATACTCACAGCAGAAACCAGCCAACCTCTCCGCTAAAAGGACATTACAAAACTCACTGCTCAGTCTCAGAGTCCCTCTCTAACTTCTGTGAAGAGGACGAGGTCGACGTCCTGGACAAGCTTCTGGAAGACCTTAGCCGCAGCAGCCCAGAGTGCCTCCCTCAACCACGGCTGCAGCTCAATCAGCCAGCGCCGTCACCTCATGGCATGAACTTGGATCAAGAGAGCGCTATACTAGAGGCCATTCTCTGTCAGACTCAGCAGGAGGAGGAGCAAGTTAAGAAGTGGGATGCTGATGTGAGCTTCCGGGCTGCCTACCAGAGGGAACCCTCCCACCAGGAACCAAATGCTCCTTTCTATTTCTGCAGACTGCTTCTTAATGATCTGGGCATGAACTCTTGGGATCGCAGGTATTATCAAATAACTACACTTATATGTAGAGATGCACCAATCAATCAGCAACAGATATGAATCGGTAAACTGTCATTTGATAGACTCTGATCAGGGATCATCAGGTTAAATACTAAAATATTTGGTCTTTAGTTTTCATACTCAAAACATGCATCAAAATTAAGAACATCCACCATTAGTTTACTCTATAAACACATTCATCAACAGTGTTTCTTTTTAAAGCATTTTTTCATTTGAATAAAATTAGCAAAATCAGAAAGATGCTAGAAACATAAGCTCTGATGAATAAATGTGGATAATCTTTTAATTCCCTCAAATTTTGATATATTAAAAGTAGGGATGCAACAACATTTTTTCAAACTGATATGATACTGATACCTGCCTCTAAGTACTTGCCGATATCGCATAGCAATGCTGATACTTCTACTAAGCAAAAAAAAAATCCAATGACTTGGAAGATGGGTTTTATTTTTCTTCTCTCCTTATTACAACAAATAATAATGAATTAGATAATAAAGAAAAATATTAAAGAGACTTTGTGGAGTTTCCCTGCCGTTAGTGGGCAGTACATACCTAAATCATTGCAAGCAAGCTGTATTCGAGTGTTGTGTTCGTATGTTCAAAGAGCTCTTCGTTTAAACTTTCTGAAGAGGGCAAGGGGATTGTGACGTAACTGCACTTTGAAAAATGTATAAATGTGTTTTGTCCATCAAGGCTCACTTAGAGTGAAATATATTGTATTGGCCCATGTATTTTAACACCCGCTTTTTATGGTATATTTTGCAAAGCCGCCAATACTTTTCAATGATTGGGCATCATTTTATCCATTTCGATGGATATTTCCAGAGATCAGTGGTAAAAACAACACTGTCACTTAAATAAAAATGAATACAGAGCTAAATTTTTAAGTGAAAAATAAACATTGTCTTTGAAATTATTGCAGAGTTTCCACATTTTAAGTATCAGTTCATGGTATAGGTTTACTTTAACAAAAACATTAGAACGGTAATCGGTCTGATACCAATATTGATATTGGTGTATCCCCAATTAACAGTCTCAGTAAGTATAAATCATCAATTTTACCCCTTCATTATGTTGTAGTCTTTGGAGGAGGAAAAAATATCAGATGTGGCTAATTTAAAATCTGAGAAATTTTTGAATCACTATCGATTATGAATAGCTTGATTAGTGCATCTTAACTATATGCAGAGTTTCTGATATATATTTAAATGAAAGATGGAGACAAAAAGTCAGTGGTAGGAAAGTTTATTAACCATTTGTTTCTCTGCATTATTGTTTTTACAATTCGGTAGATGGGTGTTAGATTCTTAATGTAATCAGCTGGAAACCAATCACTAGAAACCTCTTCTATTAAAAAAAAACTTTTGCCGTGAAATTGCTTCTAATAGGTCCTACAAAGATCTCAGCAGGAGAAAAAGGTTTAGTCATTTGTAAGGTCCTGTTAGTCACTCCTAGACCCTGTTTCTGATTATGAATTATTAGGGCTACGTTCACACTGAAGATAAATGCTCTTTAATATGTGGTAATAAATCTGATACATATCTGATGTTTTTGAAAGGGACTTCATTCCGAATGATAATGCCGCATTAAAGCTATCTTGTACGTCACTGACACAACACAGACAAGAAGGAGGCAAACACTCGAACAAGCATGGTAGATACTGGAGTCATAGCTCTGTGGGCTGTCTTTTCTCTCAATGTTTGTTTTTATATAATTAATTAGTTTAAAATGTTTTTGGTTCTGAATGAGCAAGAATTGCCTAGCTGACCCACAAACAATAACATAACAGCCACGTTATGTGGATGACGTCATCTCCTGCGCTTGGAGGTGGCTTTAGGGTCGTGAACCGTTTACAATGGAGTTTGTTTGTTGTCAGATTTCAGATAAACTGTAAAAAACCACATCCAGTTTAATCACAAAAATCGTTGCAATCAAGACCTGCAATGTGAACGTTGCCTAATTGCTACAACTCAAAGCATTTTTGTTAATTCGTCTTTGCTAAATAAATAAAACTCAGACTGGCGAACAGTGTTTTCTTTAGTTCCATCAATCCACCCTTTAACTCTAACCAGCTTCCCAGTCCCTGCTGCAGAAAAGCATCTCCACAGGTTTTTATTAAATTTGGTGTAGTTTGTTCAAGGTACAAATTTTCCCCCAAAGGGGAAAAATAAGGAAGATATGTTGCTCAGGCTCCCTCCTGAGCAACGTATCTTGGTAAACCGTACACTGGATCTTTCATAAGAATTGTGGACATATTAACAAATATGTGTCAGCTATAAGTGCCACACGTTCTATCTTCAGGTAGCTTGAAATATTCTTTTATAACCTAATTCTAGCTGGTTTTGTAGAACTAGTTGATGGTTTTCCTGAACTTTATTTAAAGTCATTTCAGCAGAAAGGCACTGTCCGGTGCTGAAGTCACCTTTGCACTTCACCCCTCAGAATGTGTTTATTAAAGTTTCATTAGATTACATTCCTACTTATAAACACCTCCTTACTCATTGAATGCTGCAGGCTAGAAATACTCTTTTTTGAAGGATTCACACATGTAAAGCACCAATGTAATATCTCAGCTGTTTGCTTGTTGGTAAAATAGAGGGTAAAACTAAAGGCACATTGGAGTCTGCTGGGTCTTAATCTCCTCTCCACAGGGTAAAGGTGCCCAGCTGTTTTCATCAACGTCTACAAAGCCACATCTTTGCAGTTCTGCCCCGTAAATTAAAAGCTTACACCTCTTAATAGTGATGGTGCAACAGGCGCACAGCAAATAGGAGATTGTATTTTGCACCTGTGCCTTTTTGTTTTTGGCTTTGATAACTAAAGCTACACCTTAACTTTGTCCTGCAATCTATTTGCATATAGTCTATGGCTTTTTTTGTTGTTGTTGAAAGCCTGGTTGATATCTAAATCATGTTTAGTTTTTTTTGTCTCTGTTTAAAATCCCACCCTAAATCTGCTTTTGTCAAACAGAAAGAGCTTCCACTTGCTGAAGAAAAACTCTAAACTTTTAAGAGAACTGAAGAACTTGGACTCCAGACAGTGGTGAGTTGTTTTCTATTTGCCATCGCCAATAGAAATTAGATTAAAGTACGTGAGGTTTTGCTTGAGTTACCAGTGAGAACACAATTTTTGGTAATTTAGTGGCCTTTTTTCTATCATCAAACCAGCGCTGCAGCTTTCTCCAATAGCTTTTTTAGCCTGAGTGAAAGCATCATTATATTGCCCCCTTTTTTGAAACACCAACATTTTCCTCATGCAAGCCTCGGCTAACCATAACTGTAAAAATGTCTTACCATCGCTCTTGTCTCTCTTCTCCCAATGAATACGTGCTTTCCACTCTGCCAATAACAAGAGTGTATTGAAGAATACCCTCAGAATTGAAGCTTGTTCTCTCCAATGGACCAGATTGTTAGGACAATAACAGTTTGTTCACAAGCATGCATAGTGCCCCAAAACCTAGCGCAGAGCAATGCACTGCCATGGCAACAGTGCAAAATAAATCGGCAGAGTTTGATCCAGTTCTTTCAGGAATCATGTGAAAAGAGGGGACATTTTTTTAGAACTTCAGAAAATGTGGTTTTATTTTTATTATTATTCTCAATGTAAAGTTTTTTTTTGTTTAGAAATTTGACTGCAGGATTTTTTCTGTTCTATAATTTTCCTTTCCTTTTATGTTGTTCTATAGCCGAGAAACTCACAAAATTGCTGTGTTCTACATCGGAGAGGGCCAGGAAGACAAGTGCTCCATCTTGTCAAACAGCACAGGCAGCCAGGCCTACGAAGACTTTGTATCTGGATTGGGATGGGAGGTAGGAGAAGCTACAGCTTTTTTTTTCTTTTTTTTGCCTGAATATTAGAAATGTACTGATCTGAATTTTGTATAATTTCCAAACCCAGGATGTTGTGAAACTTTGATAACCAGCCGATAAACGATTGTAGCAGATTTAGTTTTCTCCTAAAGTATTACATTGACATTTTTTGTTTTGTAGCTCTCCTGCTACAAGTGGTCATTAAGAGATGACATTTCACCATGTATTGTAAGAACTATTACTTAATCTATATTACTTATTTAAATTATATATCTATATAATTTTTTTTCTTAGCAATTCGATCTAAAAGAATTTCTAAAAGAGATTGTTACACGACGGACAGAAATTGATTAAACAAAGCAACTTAAGGCAGACTTGCTAAATGAGTTCCTTAACGTTTTCTACCTCAGAAGGTAACAATCTCCTGCTGTGGAGACACTGCTGTATTCAGGAAACATAAAACAAAAAAAGTAAAATAGACATAATTATAAATAATAAAAAATAAACCAATTAAAAATGGTAAGTGATTAAAAATAAATTACTAAATTAAAATTGAACACAAAATAAGGAAACACTAGAATTTGTTTTAGATTAAAAACCATGAACCACCATGATTATTTTAGATCAGATGTTCTCCTTGCTTGGGGCCTTCAGTAGTCATTCAGTTGTTTAAATTATGGGCCATATTCTTTTGTAACAAAATGAAGAAACAACCTATGTAAGGCACATTGAAAAAATATTATTTATTGAAAATAAAAACGACCATGCTTTTGAATATTTTGTTGCTCAACAGAAAAGGACAGACTGTAAAAGGAAGTATTTATGTTTGAATTTGTAGGACTTTCCTGAACCCTAAGAATAAAATAAACATATTGATGCATTATAGCTTTTTAACAGCTTTATTGCGTTAGACTTTATTGTAAAACCTCTTACTTATTATAAAAATAACTTCATAACTCAGAAACAGTATCTGCACCTAAGGAAGGTTGATTTCAGCTCCACTTTGTAGCACTTAGAATGTTGCATTCACTGGTAGGAGAAAGATTGGATTTTTACATTTCCGACCAGTGTTGATGAAACTGAAAACAGTCTGATTCTCTTCTTGAGAAAACTTTAAAGAATGTCTCCAGACTACTTTAAGTTATACAATAAGTTGTATTCCTCAGGTGGACCTGGCTACGCACTGCGGCTTTATGGGAGGGCTCCAAAGGAATGGAAGCACAGGCCTTACAGCTCCCTATTACGCTACCTCCACTGTAGAAGTCATTTTCCATGTATCCACACGGATGCCCTCTGATTCTGATGACAGCCTCACCAAAAAGGTAAACACTGCTTCTTAAATCTTCTAACTCCAGGTAGAAATGTGGGCTTTCATCTTTAATAGAAAGTTTTACATACCTGAGTATATAAAGACACCTGTGTAAAGCTTCTTTATACATTAGATGCGGTGAAATGGCTCCACAGTCATCCCTGCCCACAGCCGTGTGTTGTGTAGCCTCCACTTCTGTGTTAAGCTGTGATCAGGAGGTGTGACTCCAAAGTACGGGCATTGATTAGTGACCCTGGTCAGGAGAGCCTGAGGAGTAGAGAATCGCAGACGCGTGAGTGAAGAGAGGGCATGTGCCGCTGTGGTAATGACTATGATTCTGCCAGCCTCCGCCCCCCTCCCTGCGCGCTGTGACCAGGGCCTGGATTCAGCCATTAGCTCTCCCTGCTAGGGCAGGCGCCGGCCGGATGCCGGCAGGATCCTTTTATCCAATTCCTGCTGCCGCCACAGGAGCAATCGATTGGGTTCTGCTGTGGGATTCTAAGCTCTTGTGCAGCGGTAGCAGTTAGCACGGAGAAATGAGCCGCAAGGCCCCTGCCCGCACTGCCAATCTTCTCATACAGTTCCCTGCTGGGAAGGGAAATTCATCAGGCTCTCCTCATATCTAACCGCAATACCACTCTCAACAGACCTTTTCCGTCTTGCTTTTGTAAAACGGCACACCACTCATTCCAAACATTTTCTGAAGTTTATCTTATGGGCTCCAAAAATGTAGAGTCAAGTTAGAAGGAAGAGTTTTTGCTGGAAGGTGGTGCGACTCCATCACCATACGTTTCGCCAGAAACTTCTGTAATTGCTCTGGCTCGCCTTGCTCAGATCCCTACACCAACCACAGGTCTGACAAAAAAATTGGCAAGGCTGCTTGTTTGTGCAAATGCTTTTGAGAAAGGCAGGAGGTAGAAGAGGAATTGGAATGAGAAACAGGCTTTGTCTTTGTCCAAGTAGGATGTTTCTCTGTCAATTTAAAAATAACACTTAGTCCAGCAGTCACCCACTTTACCGGCTGTAACCATAGAAGCATACAGTGGGGAGATACGGATGGGGTAGCTCTTGCTGAGCAGATTTGTCTTTTTGAAGATGATAGAAGAGAGGGGGGGGGGGGGGGGGGGTACAACCCTGAAAAGAAAAGAGAGAACCACAAATTCCTGAATCCAATTGTGGGTTTTAGTGCAGTGCGAGCTGCAGCAGTAGCAGCTGGCTTCAGTAATGGGTTTATGGAAACGACCTGCAGGGCTGGGGTCAGGCCATGTAGTTCTTATGTGCATGTGTGTGAAACAGAGCCAGATAGACGGGTGCCTTAGCTATCACACTCACCCCCAGGCACTACAGCTTAACTAGGCTGCTGCAGGTTGTTTTTTATAAGGAGCCTCTTTTGTTCTGGAGTCCCCTGGTTTTCTGTTTCCATGTGTGTAAAGCCCAGTGGCTGGATGGGAGGTCAAAGAGGGATAATTGGACAAGAGCCTTTGACTCGAATCACATTTTATTAAAGAAGTCTCAAACATTTGGATGTGATTAAGAGAGGGGTAAATAGATTTGTGCAGAAGATGATTTACTAGAGCATAAGCATCCTCATTAAACTTGTCATTCAGCTCATCCAAATGCTAATATCTTAACCCAAATTAACATCCCAGTGTTAATTGTCTCCTGCAAATGCATATTCAACATTTTCTCTGAAATTGTCCCAGTGACTGACCCGGCTGGTACCTGCTGATCCTTGGACAGACAGACTGAACTGCCGAGCTTCAGTAATCAGCATGCCGTGGATTTGTTTAAGATTACCGTATTACCATAATTAAGGGCTTATAATAGAATGTGCTAATTGCATTTTTTGTTGGCAAGGGCATGTTTCTTAATGGCTCATTAGGCCAACAGTACATTGGCAGATGTTTTCTTCTGAGTGGAGGCTCACTTCTCAGTGTCCTCGATGGAAATCTGAAGGGCTGCATGTTCAGCATCACTTGACTAGAAGCTTCAAAGAGTAAACTTTTTCACATTTTGTCACACATTTTTAATAACCTGATTGAATTTTGTCTGATTGACCAGTACTAAGTAGGGTTGTCAAGTGGAAGGAACAGGATATGTGATTTTCACTTTTTTTTTTTGTGAGAAGGTAGAAGGTGAAACTCTGCAGCTCCAACCATCTTGCCATCAACGAAGACAATTTTCACTTTCTCCGTTGAAGAAAAGTATCCCCACAGCATGATGCTACCTCCACCATTCTTGACAGTGGGGTTTGTGTGACTGTCGTGATGTGGAGTCTTAGTTTCCAAAGCCAAAAGTTCATTCTTGGTCTCATCAGAGAAAACCTCCTTGCATTTGTTTGCTGTGTCCCCTACTTGGAATGGCTTTGTGCCACTCTTCCACTCTATGAACGCTACAAGACTAATAGTTGTTGTTGTTGTGTTGACGGATTCTGTCAACTGAGCTTCAAATTTCTACAGTTTCTACGGAGCTAGAATGGACCTCTTTGCTGTTTCTGATTAAATCTCTTCTTGCCCGGCATTTCAGGTTAGATGGACCACCATGTTTGGTAGATTTACATTTGTGTCGTTATTAGCTAATAGTTCCGAGTGCCTCTGGAAATATTTGAAGTTTAGGATTATGTTTCATAGCCTAACCCACAGCTTTCTCCCTGACCTGTTGTGAGATTAAATTACACATAAGTGTATTCTTTGTACTTCTTTCGTGATCACTGTAGGCACTTGTTTCTATTGCATGTTAGTTAAAAGTGGCAGAGTTAAGGGTCACACTTTCAATGGTATTATTTGTTAAGCATTTCAAAAACCATGTATTATTTTCCTTCCACTTCACAATTGTGAACTGCGTTGTCTGGGCCTGTAACATATAATTCAAATAAAACCTATTGACATTTGCCATTGTAATGTGACAGAATGTGGAAATGTTCAAGGTTTTGGAATACTGTGAAGTGTTCAAGGTGATACGAACCTGTAAGAGACTATAATGTGAATTTGTTCACCTGTTTGCCTTCAAAAAGAGGGGACCTGTTTACCTTTTATATACTACTGCCAGCCTATTTCCTGTCATTTAAGTGTGTCTTCTTGTCCTGCCCAGTTTCATTTGTGTTTATGAATAGAGTGGAAATGGGAAGCAATTTAAGCTCTGATGGGGAAGGTTAATTGGTTTTGAATTACTTTGGTTTTAAAAAGTGCAATTTTTGTCTATTTTGTGTTCGCTATTTGAATTTGTAATGAAAAATCTATAAAAAGAGGCAAATCCAGGACCTCAACCCCAGTGTTAACCATTATTTTATAACAAACCTTGTGATTTCTCTTACACCTGCTGATTGCACTGATAAAAAATGGTTTCATGTTTTTTTGGGGCAACTTTTGTGTAAATATTCTTTTATTTTCACTTATCCCCCCGCCCCCCGCGCGCTTCAGTTTTCTCTTCTGGTCTCTAGAGTTGATACAAGACTGACATGAAAAACACTTTTTGTGTAATAAACCTCCTAAATTTGTCTTCCTTTCTTCATCACCATAACAGTGGAAATAACATGCAATAGCAAGGCCCTTGATTACAATGATTTCTGTGTTTATTTGGCAGCTGCGTCACTTGGGCAACGATGAGGTGCACATTGTGTGGTCCGAGCACACCAGGGACTACCGACGTGGCATCATCCCAACTGACTTTGGAGACGTTCTCATTATCATCAACCCAATGAAGAATCACATGTATTTTATCCAGATCATTAAGAAGCCTCAGGTAAATATTCATTGATAATATTTTTATGTAACTGTGGAAAACCTTTTTCAGTGCCACTTTAAGACAGTAGTGTTGTGCTCCAGAACAACTTTTAGATCTGTCCGTGATCCAAAAGTCCTAAATTAAATGACAGCATCAAGTCCTATCGAGTCCTCCTATTGATGTAACTATTTTATTCAAGTGTGTTGAGACAGAGACGCATCTAAAAGTTGCAGAACCCCTTACCTCAAGGGGTGGAGTTTGACATCAGTGTTAAAGAAAGCAGTTTAAGACAGTATCATCTTAAACTGCAGCAATAAAATTAGGACATTTTCATTTTAATTGGATTAAATTTAATTATCAAAGTGAAATAATCACATTTTATGTGAGAAGTGGTTTAAACAAAATCAGAATTTATAAAACTGTTTGTACTGCAAACAATGGCTTGAAAATAAAATGTAGCTGAAGCCCTTTATACTTCTATTTCTTTTCTTTAGCTAATAGCGTGAAATGGATCGCCATTATGTGTTGGGTTTTTCTGCAGTAAGCATTTCATGTTGGTCTGGTGTATAAATTTGTGGAAAAGCCCTTCATGGTCAGTGTTAAGTATGGCTGAGGAACTGTGATGGTGTGGGCTCTGTTCTGTTTCCCAAGTCTAGAGAGATCATGAGAGAGGAACATTCAAAAGTCTCTTGGTGATTTAATCAACCTTATAAACGATTTTAGGAGACGACTAAGTGTTGCTGTACTTGCAAAATGGAGAGGTACAAAATGCCAACAGCAGGGGTGCAAATAATTATGCCACTTTGCCAATTGCCAATTTTTTTTTAAATTATCAGAAAATTTTCATACTACCAAACAAATATACTAAAATAAATTGTAAGATTAAAAAAAGGTTTTTAAAAGGAAATTAAATTGTTACAATAAAAGATGAATTTATTTATTTAATGTATTTCTTTTTACTTATTTTCAAACAAATTGTAAAAGTATTGATTTGGAAATACAATTCACAGAAATACTACAGTTTGTTTGTTGCACAGGTTTGATGTAAAAGGAAAGCAGTAGTACATTTCGTAAAATAAAATAAGTCTCCAAATAGATTCTTTTTTTAAAACAATGAGTTGAATTTTGTCCTTCTGGGGTTTCAGGACAGCCTGTACTACTGTAACCAATGGCCGCTGGCTGCTCTGCTTTGTGACCGCATACCATGGAGGCAGCCATTGCTCCTCCATTGCTGTAGTACCTCCATTTGGCCGCTAGGCCCCCATTGAAAAGCATTAGACTTTAGACACGTTAAAAACAACTTTAATGCCTGGTACCTCATTGTTTTAAACTTTCTATGGCTACATATTCTTACAGAGATAACGCTGGGCTTGTAAAAATAATAGGCACCAGGCTGGTTTTCGTGAGATAATTTTCTGAAATCTTGCATAATTAATGAGGGGGCCGAGCCAAGTTTAGCATCAGAGCTAAAGACGCTGGAGCAGAATGGGCGCGATTACGACCGAACTACACGCCCCGCGAGGACAGAGTCTACAGTGAAGATCCCGCCCCTATGCTCTTTTTAGGAACATGCTTCGTCAGAGCTGGGGAGGAGGAGTCTGTGAATCCGCCATTCATTCCCCCATGAAAGTGTGTCATTCTGGTAAACGGGGAGGAGTGAGTAGGCGTTGTTTATTCTTTTTTACAGTCTATGACTGCAACACAGGCATAGCTGGGGTTTACAGAGCAGTTATACAGTAAAATTCTAACAACACTAAACTTGGTTAGCTTTGTATTAGTTTGTTTTTCTTTATCTATAGGACTTTCTGATTTGGCACATACAGCTACTAAAGGTCTACAGTGAAACCACATCTCACTCTGCTTGTAACAATAAATTAATAAAAGTGACGCAGCAGAGATGGAGCTGAGCAGATCACACAAACAAGCAAAGAGCAGCAGGGATCATGGCAGGTTCTCTTTAACTGTTCACTCATTGTAAATACCAGTTTAAAGATACACTGGAAATCCAGTTGTGGGGAAACCACAAACTTGTCAGATCAAATTGAGAAATGAATTAATTCTATAATAGTTTTACAATTAAGCAATTTTCCAAACCATTGACTGAGTCCGGGTTGACTTGTCATGTTGTCCGAGCCATTTGTTTAAGAAAGGCTGTTCTGTGTAAAAGTCATCTTTAAGTCATCAATAGCCATCTTTCTTAAAATTAGCTCAGTTACAGATTTCCAAAGATTTATTGTGTGTTTTTGTCATTCTATTAAAATAAAATTCATTAAAATAAAAATGGATTTGAGTGAATGCCACTTTAATCTGCAAAACAATCTTCTTATAAATACTACTATTTTTATGAAAATGTAGGTGGTAGTGACTATAAAAGCCTAAGCTATATTCTGGTAAACATTTTTCTAATGTATGCTGTATTTAGTTGAGAGAATGTTTTGCTTTTCCACATCTGGTTTGCAGTTTAAGCTTTCTGAGACACTTAATGGATGAGATCCATCATCAAACATTCAATTGCCATATTGGACACCAAGAAGTCTTCATCTGTGCTCAGAAAGCACTGTGCTGTTTTAATTTCTCTTTATGTGCTAATTCAACCTCTTCTCTATATTTCCTGTTGGGGTTTTTTCTTGTGAATTTTTAAAAGATGTTTCTGCACTCTGTTTTCTGTCTAAAGGCTTTCAGTTCTCTTGTACTTCAGCAGTGCATTATTACCCACACTGTGGGTATGTGCTCTCAGAGGTGGTTACTGCCCTTTGTTGGTTAGCTTTCATCTTGGTTACTTTGCAGTGCTGTACTCGATGTGTGGCCTCACAGAGGGCAGGAAACTCCAAAAGCCAGTGATGATAAATTTTAGATGCTTAGAAATACTTATTTACACTCTTTTTACATTCTTATTTAAAAAAATATTTCATATATTAATGGAGTGTTGTTGTTCTAAACATAAGAAACGAGGGATTGCTTTTGAGGGCAATCCCTATAAAAAACGTTTATCGTTTAATTTGACTGGACTCTAAAAATGTCTGAACGGCCAAGTTGAACCTTTCAGGAACCCTTTGACATTAGCGTCAACTTCCAGGTCAATGACTATTGAGCTCCGGTGATTAAGGGCCCCTTCCAATATGCATGAACAGACGCGTGTACACCCACCACACACACGCACACACACTCAGGCTGTTGCTAAAACTCATATTGCTCCTTTTGTATTTGTTCAGCAGCTCAATATGAGGGCATTGTATGGCATTGATTGTCATTTTAATTTCATTTACCTAACATTGATTCGCATTAGATATGTGTAGTTGTCATGCAAAGTTAGGGAAAAATTCAATTTCAACTTGAACCCTTTTGCCCTAAACAGATGGAGCAACCGTTTGGGAGAAATATCCATGACTGTTTTCTACAGTGCCATGAAAAAGTATTTTTTTCCTTTACAGATTTTTTTAGCAGTTGCATTTTTTTTATTCTTTATTTTTCAAATAAGTTTATTTATTTTGGGGTACAAAACATAAAGACCACTCTTGCCCTACGTGAAAAACTAATCACCCAACTGGTTAGATTATTAACTGGGATTAACTGCAGTTAAAATTAAGATAAATTAAGTGTGACCAACCACACCAAAGCCTGATCACTGCCAGACCAGTAGAGGAAAGAAATCCCTTAAATAGAACCTGTGTAATGACACAAAGTAGATATGTATTAGTCTGGTAATAGTTGCAGATATTTCTAAGGCTTTTGGGGTTCTTGTGAATCACAATAAAGGCCTATGCATTCGACAGCTGCACAACGTTCATAAGCAAAGCTTAAAGTCCACAACTGAAAGCCTAGAAAATAAAAAAAGATCAAAATTAATGTTTTTGATTGACCTAGTTCAAGTCCAAACTTGTCTGATTGAGATACTTTAACTTGATTTTTAAGGTTTGATATGGAACATGAGCATGATAGCAACATCTAGTTCATATAGGTTCTAGTTACAACAATAGAAAAACATAATTACAGCTGTAGGGTTGCCGGGGTCGCTGACTATACGCCCAGCGACCAACCTGTGAGAAATGTATTTTAGAGGAGTTTAACTGACAGCTAATGTCAGCAAAGTTAGCTAATAATTTAGCTTACCGATCAAGGAGGAAAGTCACAGTTTCCGTGCCGTGGAAATGTTTTCTGTGGGTCCATCTAGTGTAGCCTAAAACTATTCTACTCACCTAAAACTGCTCTAGTTTCTGCTCTTCTGCAGTCACTTCTCTCCTGAGAGTGATAACAATATCTCTCAGGCTCTGAAGCAGCTGCTTGACTTGCAGACTCCACAATTTTTCCCAGTGCCAGCCAAGCTGTGCTAACCATATTGTTGGAACATAGAAACCGTATCTGTCAACCCACAGCCACTACTGGCTGGTAGATGTAAATATAACGTCATTGTTGTGCCCGTTTGAAATGTACATTTTATTATATTTTATTCAAATAAAAATTAACACTTGATGGCATGGCCTCTTATTAGGTATAAAGGGCATTTACTTTGGTAAATTGGATACTTTTGCTGATTTACATGACTAAATTAAGTCATTTATAAAATAATCCTTGTATTTGGTCGGGTCATTTCTTTTCTGATATCAAATGTCAGTCTGAAACATTCAACAAAAAAAGCACTGTACAAAATATTATTGGACTCAAATTATTTTTGTTTTCTTATAATACTTGTGTTTTTGTTTTTTTCTCTCTGAACTTTAGGTTCCTTTCTTTGGACCTCTCATTAATGGCGCCATTGTCACTGGGAGACTGTTGCCAAGTTTGGTACGAGCCACTTGTATCAATGCCAGCAGAGCTATCAAGTCACGGCTGACTCTCTACCAGAGCTTGTATCCTTTACAACTCCACCTGACTATTTGCGTTTTTCACCGTCCCGTGTAACAACAACTTATCACTTCAACGCAATCATTTCAAAAAAAGACCAGCAACTGAGGTAAAACTTTCGTGAGTTTATAGCGAGACTAAAACCCCTTCGGGGTAAATTCATTGGGACATGTGGCGTGCATGTCATGTTAGCCAGTGTACACAGCTGAGTGCTGACAGTGATCTTTATGAGCTGCCTTATTTACATATAACTATTAGGTTTGGCTGTTTCGCAGCCTGGAGCAAAATGGGAGGTTTGTGGGGCTGTTTTGGGTTAGACCATGGGTAATGTGTCATCATCCATCACTACCATTATATGGACGAAAAAGAGAGCCAAAATAAAAGCGCCATGAGCAAACACATGTAAGCGCATTCAGACACACACGCCTGCATCCCTCCACCCATCCAACAGTGTGCCGTTAAGAGCCTGACTCCAGCTGTAGTTGTCAGTTGGTTTAAAGAGAGTGTAATTACCAGTGGAGATAAATTAGCATGTGAATGCTGGCAGCATGGAGTTGTTTGGGGGGTGGTGGGTTGCAGAATCGGGATGGCCCCTTGAGGGAGAAACCCGATCTCTTCTTAACGCCCTGCTCCTCCTCGGACTGCATATACAGCACCTTCTCACCAAAGCCGCTTGGTCCCCCTGGTGGTTGCTATAGAAACCTCCCCAAAGGCGGTGCAGTTTTGAGAGGGAATCATGTGTTTGTGTTTTAAGGTTACTCGTATATCCCAGGCTCGCCATCTTTTAAAAGTTTCCTTTTGTCATAGTGTTGCACAGAACAAACGCTGTTGGTCCCAAATCAAGCTGCAACACATGCCGTGTTGCCTGTGTGTAAGCATGCGTCCGTCTGTGTGAGTCTCACAATGCATCACCCCCCCTCCCCCTCCCCAACACAATATCAGGCTGCGTCTGTGTCTCCCCTGGGGCATCCTGAGTGACAGATGTCTGTTACCCAACGCCAAGTGAATTAGCCCAGTGTGACTGTCTGCGCCAGAGCTGAGGGGGAGCAGCAGAGGTGGTGGTTGAGCCGCACAGCTTCACCTGGCATTCCTTAACAGAGGAGCAATGAGCACAAAGGCACGATCTACGGGAGGAGATAAGCGCTGCCTCTGGAGGTCTGGCACTGATAGGCAGCCAGTCCTCACACTCTCCAAGAGAGGAGATGAACAAGTGAGCCAGGCAAAGCACAGTGCCAATACCTGTAGGTCTGAGGTTTGTATGTTGAATTAGACTGCTTGTCAGGACAGGGACAATGACTACACGAATACTGTAATGTTCTGCTGTGAAAGTTACGAGTGTGTGTGTCTGGGTGTTTGTATTTATTTCAGGGTACTTGCCATCCTTTCATGTGCTGGTTGTCCAGTAGTGGCACTAGGAGCGTAGAATGCTTTTTTAGGCTGCTCTTTGAGGGGCTTTCATCATTGGATGTACATTGCTTCAGTATTTTTCACATTTTTCTCTTGCATTGTTTCTTTTTGCTTCTTTAGATATGCAGGTCTTTATCTTTAACAGGTCAGAACAATGACTTGTGTGCTTTTTTTTTCCCTGCAAGGATGTGTGTGTGTTTTCCATTTTCAGTGCAAGAAGAAAATCCTCATCCTTAGTTTACCCCTCCACAATGCCTTAACAATCCACAGCCTGCTCTCTGCCTGTGAGGCCACTCTCCAAGGTAATTAGAGAATATGTCTTCAAAGAGGAGCTGTATGACCCCTGTGTGTCCAGATAAAAGGCCAGTGTGGCTCGGCAGCCCCCTCTCTCGCTCCGTCACAAGGCTCAAGAGGACTCCAGCAGTCTGCTGCAACGCTCCCAGAATCTCTCAAGCTAATAGGATTTGATATTAAAAAATTTCCACCAGCAACATAGCAGGAAAATACACACAGATAGGCAACAATGTTTTTCAGTAGGATACCACCTCGTAATATCTTTCCCCATTATGTCCTGTTTCCATCCATCTCCCCTTTTCCTCTCTCCTGCTGATTTGTTAAATCTGAGGAGTTCTATGTACTTTTTCATCTGCTCTACAGCTTTTAGTTGCACTTTTCTGGCACAGTTTCCTCTGTCTGGACACAGCATTGGCCTCAAACTAATAAGAATCTTATCACGAGCCTTTTACAAACAACTCATCATAGATCATTTATTATTTATATTTGTCTGATAGAAAATGCAGCTGGCCTGGCATTGTGGTCAGAGTATCCCGCCTGCAAATTGTCTATCTTTCACAGTGGCTTTGTCAACACCAGTGACCGCAAAAAGTGTTTTTTAATTGTTGTTTTTGTTTTTCCAGTTTTTTTAATTGTAATTTTTCTACTGGTGTAAGCTGGGGTCCTCCCAATCCTGAAAGGGTTAGAAATGTATATAATTTGCTTTCAGTGTGTTTAAGGTATATATCAGTATGGAGAGAACAATTTTGAGGATAGAAGAATTAGAATTCCTCACTTTATACCCTACTTTCCAGTTCCTTTTTAATGAATGACTCTAAGGTACAGCATTTTATTTCACACTGATCAAACTTATTTAGTTGCTCTTTTTGTTTTGTAATAAAACAGATAAACCGATGCTTAATAATAATCATGGACATCCACCACCAAGAGCATTCACTTGAACAGTTCGTAGCCAAATGCAAATCGGTCAGGTTAAAAATCAGCACCTCCAAATCAGAGGCTATGGTATTGAGCCGGGAAAGGGAAGAGTTCCCGCTCTGGACTGGGGGTGAGGTCCTTACCCAAGTGGAGGAGTTTAAGTATTTTCTTGTTCATGAATGAGGAAAACAGATGAAGCAGGAGCTAAAAGGCAAAGCTCTCAATTTACAAGTCTATCTACTTTCCCACCCTCATCTATTGTCGCAAGCTCTGGGTTGTGACCAAAAGAACGAGATCCCGAATACAAGCTGATTTAGTTTTGAGTGTCTGGGCTCTCTCTCTTAGAGAAAGGGTCGGAAGCTCAGTCATCCAGAGCGGGCTCAGAATAGAGCCGCTGCTCTTCCACATCAAGAGCAGCCAGTTGAGGTGACTTGTGCATCTGGTTAGGATGCGCCTCACTTTTGAGGTGTTCTTGGCATGTCCCATCGGGAAGATACACATTGGAAGACCTAGGACACATTAAAGGGACCATGTTTCTATTTTCTGTGATCATAAGGGAGCATAGGTTCGGATGATGCTCTCGGTGACCGAGCATCCCCCATTTCCTGTTGTCAACTTTTTACTTTCTTTGATTTATAAAGGACTCTTACATTAGTTCTTTCATTCTTTTTGCGCATCTTCTCTGTCTTTTCAAACCCCGGCTCTGCTGGAGGTTTCTTTCTGTTAAAGGGGAGTTTATCTTCTCCACTGTCGCTACATGCTTACTCCGTATGAGGGATTACTGAGGGATTGCTGTGGTTGGAGTCTGCGTGTTCCGGGAACAACCTCACTTCAGTGACTCAACGCAATCTGCTGGGATTCCTTACATGGAAAACTTTTAACTGACAGGAAATTTAGTTTAATTGGATTGAAATTACATTTCTTATGAAGTGCCATAAGACTACATCTGTTGTGAATTGGCGCTATATAAAGAAACTGATTTGAATTTGAATTTCAGTATGTGTGAAGTGGCTCTTGAAGCATGATTCCAATTTTGAATATTGCATCACAATCCTCTCAAAGTCGTATTAATTTTGCCTGTGCAACTCTTTCTGCCACACTTCTTATTTCTTCAGGTAAAATATACACCATAGTAGCTTTAAAGAGCTGATAGTACGTTTTTTGAAAGCAGTCAGTCACAGGATGGCCTGGCTGTCCAATTCCATTTACTGTGTGTGAAGGTCGTTCATGCTGTCACTATAGAGTAATCTCCTCATCCAGAAGGTGGGATTCATGTCTTTCTTTGACAAGCACTTGAGTTTGATTCGCCGTGAGTCTGGTTTTGTGATAGGGCCATTGTTAAAGATAAAAATGGATCTGTGTGTGTGTGTGTGTGTGTGATTCTAGGTTGGCAAGTTACTAATAGGTGAGACAATGCAAAACTGACCTTGATTCAGAGACATATCCTCCCTACTGGACAGAATCAATAGCTTTTGCACACTGCTCCCAATCCCCATCCTCTGCTCTGACACACAAGTAAACACACACACACACACACACACAGATCCATCTCCAGGCAGCGATCAATAACCATAATCTGTTTCTGCCCATCGCCAGTCATGCGAGCCAGGCTTTTAGATGGTGTGTGTGTATGTGTGTGTGTAGCAGAGAGAAGATTTGATTCTTCATTGGAACCTAGAAAGCTGCTGAATTCTGTCATGTTTCCCCCAACAGGCTCACATTAACATATCTGGACATGATTTCAAAGGATTTAAAATGAAAACATAAAGGATATGATATCCTGTGCTCACTCCTTTGTGTGTTGATGCTGTATCCCTAGACTCCCATTGTAATTATTGTAGTGACTTATTCTCACAGCCCTTCCTTAAAGTTATTGTCCCACTCTCAGCCCTGCCTGTGTCTAACCACAACCTTTTTTTTCTTCTTTTGTGTACTGTAAAACTGTTCACCTAGCAGAGATGAAAGTGCGCCCATATGCATGATGGGGTGTCATGAATAGGATCTGTTATGTTAGTGTTGTCTCACATGAATAATTTAGCATTGCTGATAGGTCTAATTTGCCAGCTGTTATGCCATAACTGTCAGCAGCCTCATAGATAATACTCAGCAGTCTGGATCGCCATGGTACACGGTGCTTGACTGGGCACAGTGAGACGCCATGCAAGTCATTATATACAGGATTCATGAGAGTGTAACTCGCCAACTTCCTGTTTGGAGGAAACGGAGCCCACTACCAGGAAGTTGTTTTAAAATTCAAGTGGATTTCATCACCTGGACGTATGGAGTGAGTTTATTAAAACAGAGTTACTGCTGGTTGAGTATATGGGTAGGGGCCCAGTTTGGACTTGGCAAGTTCTTTTTTTTGGGGGGGGCGGTGGCTGGCATTGGTTTGATAGGGTGGTTGGGAGTTTATGCATTATTTGGAGGGCTACTGAAAGGGGAGGGGTCTCTCTCCCCCTCTGAATGTTTTAACCTAATCCCATTATCAGTGTAGCGCACTGCCTCCCATCTCTTCCCCTCCTTATCCCTGCCCCCTCCCACCCCTCTCTCCAGCTGACCAGCTGTTCCTGCCGGGACTCACGACAATGTCCGATGTGTTCAGATCACTGAGTAAGCCCCCACCACACACACGCAAACACACACACACGCAAACACACGCACACACACTCTCTCTCTCTTCTTCCAATGCACACACGGATGAACAGAGTGGAGACCATGCACAACCAAAGCAATTGCCAAGCCCATTGCTGGAGCGTAGAAAGGCCTAGAAGGAGGAGGGTGTTAGTTAGGGTTGGGGTGGGGGGTGGCTTTGGGTGTGTGGAGGGGGCAAGCGCAGGCCTGTCAAACCAAGAGCCCTGACTCAGGAGGCAGCCCAGCTCGGATGGCATATGGCGTCTAGCTTCATACAACATGCAAAAGTATTCTCGCCCTACGTCTCCACTCATCTACCCCCCCACCCCCCCGTCTCCCTCTCCTGCTGCTAATGCAAAATGACTCATAGCATTACTGCTTTTTTTTTTTTTTTTTTTTTTTTTTACCCCAGCTTCCCTCCACATTAGTTCCTCCTCCTCTTGCCGCCCAGCCCGTAACAAAAGGCATCCACTGCATGGCACCCACACCCTGAAAAGCCCTGGAGGCCCTGCCCAGCCTGCACTCTGGGGTCTGGGCTTCATGGGGGCCGCGCCTTTGAAAACACAGGTAGGGCAGGCGTAGAACCAGACGGCCGACAGCAGGGTCCCAGAGCCCCGCCAAGGGTAGCATACACTTACACACTACTGGTGTCACACTACTGTGGCTGTTGTATTTTTTAACATTATTGAAAACAAACTAAACCATCATACAGCTGCATCTCTATAAAATAGAATATCATGAAAATGTTAAATTATTTTAGTAATTCATGGCAGACTCAGACATAAATAAATTTGTACAGCACCAGATTTGAAATGAAAGTAATGCAGCTCATTGGCTCAAACATCTCATAATTTAACACGGAGATGATAGGCTCATTATTTTGACTTAGTTGACTTTAACATAAGGCGATGTTTGGAGTACTGTTAGGCAGTTACGTCTATATGCCTAGAAGACCTTTAAGGCATTTATATGTCTTTAAGGACTTCCAACCTTGCAATTCTATATATGAATTACAAGTTTTTCTCAACAAACAGGTACAAGTTGTCTTGAACTTATTGCCAATAATGTTTTTTTTGTTAAACACCCTTTAAAATAGTGTTGCATATAAAGGAATCATTCAATCTAGATTGGACATATTTTTCCAAGTATCGTCCAAAAATCTGGCCAAATATTAATACCAGCAAAAAGCAACAACAAGATTCAACACCCCCCCCACACACACACAGGCTGAGATACTGTAATCCCAGAGTCCCTACTAGACGCATCAGGGTCTAGTGTGATTGGTTTGTTGTTGCTGTTTCCAGCTCAAGTGTAAAAACCTGTCCCTCCGCTTTAAGTGATTAGCATCCAGCTAGCCATTCCATCTGTTACCCCTAGCCCTGTTTAATTAATGAACTTTCTTTTTCCACCCCACACCCAGTGAGCGCGGCACTAAAGCAAAAGCTGTTAGTCCTCCCAGGTTATCGCGTTATCCCCCTCTCTGCACCCTCCCACCTCAGTGCATTCCCATTGATTAGTTATGTTTTGTTTTCCCCTCTCTTTTGTCTCAGGGTTCTTGAAGGGAGGGTTAATGAGCTTTACTGGTAAGCGGTGGTGCTTGGAATCCGGGGATAAATGGGAATAATATTTTTTTTTGTAATAGATTTGGCATTGTTGTGAAGCCTCGTGCCACACTGCATGCTTTAGCGAATGTGAAAAATTTGTGTTTGTGCACAGATAGCTTGGATGTGCATTGTATTTTATCCCTGATAGTCTGTTGTTATTCCTCTTGAAGACTCTTAAACAGTCAACTGTGTCACCAGACCATCCGAGAAAAACTCTTGTCCCATTCTCTTGTTACCAGCAAGTAGTCTGTCTTTTTTCCCTTTATGTCCAGTCTTCCTTGCGTGTCTCCCGCTACAAGGCCAGGAACAGCTCGTCCAGCTAAAGCTTCGCTCTTTTGTTTGTGCGGCCCTTTTTATCCTTGTGCTAATCGTCGTGGTCGTGTGCCTGAGTTGGACCCCATATTTCACGCTCGGCTCTCCTTTGTTTGACACACCACCCCTGATAAGAATCCCAATTCTAGGGCCTCTGTGATATTGAAATCCAGCAGCGGAGTAGAAAGAGCCTTCAATCATCCATTATCTGTGCTCCAGTGATTACTATTCAATCTCACAGGGTCCAGGCTCCTCATCACTGGCCCCAGAGCTGAGGCCGGTCCCTGAAAGAACCCACATCCCTTAACGCCTGTGTCACATTCAGGCATATCCATAGATATTCCTGACGCTGTCGTGAGGCAGCCTCACGTTGAATGCTGCTGGAAAATGTCAGTGAAATGTCACTCATCTCGCTCCGCTGGAATCTCTTCGTCTCTCATCTTGCATTCAGTTTATGGAAACCTTTTTTTTAACGGGTTGTTACCTCATCTGGCTTTACTGTCTAAATGACCTTTTTTTTTTTCAACTCCCTTTATTTCCTCTTTCATTCTCCCCGGACTGCATTTATATTATTGCATTGCTTTTAATGTTGCAGACTTAATTCATGGTGTTAAGAAGGAATTAGTTGATTATTTATAAGTTCCTCTTTAAATACTTCAAAGGCTCTGTGTGCTTCTCGGCTGGCCTGTGGCTATTGTTTTTTTTGTTTTTTTTTCCGAGGACGTCCTTCTCTCTCGCAGCATTTGCATTTTTGAACTAAATGGAATTTTTTGCATTGACGGACAAGCATGGGGAACAAAGCAATGACAAAAACAAAACATTTAAGTGTGCATCGCTGTGCATTGTTTGCCTCTTCTTACAAAAAGCAGCCTTTGATGTGTTAATTCTGATAGTCTGTCTTTTATTGTCAAGTGGTGGCTGTGCCTGAAAGAGAAGCAATGAGAGATTCTAGCTGAACCTTCCGATGTCCCTCCACTGCAACAGGCTGTTGTGATAATGAGTTTGATAGCGGGCTTGTCATTCTGCTCCTTTGCCGTTTTGCGTCTTTGCAGTTTTGGCTGTTTTTGTAAACAGTGCTTCAGTTAATGACAAACAGTGGGACTGTTCAAAGTCGTTTTCTATAGCTACCCAAAGTCTACTGTAAAGCCTAGTGTATACTTCTTAATCTGTTTCAAATCGGATGGACGCAGCGCCATTATCCCTCGAGGCTAGGACTCTCCGTCACCTACGCAATGACGCACAGAGTAAAGCCCGATTTTCTAACTATCTGTCAACGGAGAGTGTATGCCTCAGTGCATTTACATGCATCAAGAGAAATTCCAATGATTGTCTTAGGTCCACTGAAATTGGATTTTTTGAAATGCATGTATACACCTTACCTCAAATTAAGTTGATCCGAACTGGACTTTGAGAAGCCCAACTAAGCTACCCAGATAATGCGATTGGAGAATAAAATTTATCTGCATGTATACGCCTGTCACCACCAGCCTAGCTTTTAGAAGCCTGGGCGCTCGCACTCTTGGAAGTGATGAGACCGCAAAAGCGGGAACAGCAACGACAAACAGATCACTATCAATGAGTGCAGTACTTTCAAAATGTCCTGTACTGCAACAAATTTGTTGTTCATCACTTCGCTCATTTTGCACATCCTGCTTTTACTCAGTCTGCTTCACTGACGTTAGTATTTGTTTACATCTGGGTGACTTAAGTCCAATTAGAGAATGTCAGCGCGAAAAGCTGTGTCAGCTGTGTTTGTTTGCATGTGGTTTTAGAGTATTCTATGTGCTGCGCTTTTAGTAAATAGCTTTCCAGCTCGTTCCAAAACGTAGCTTTTAAAATCGAACAAACGCTTCAAGCAGATGGTCACTTGGGTATTTTTGTTGAATCAGGGGTCATTATCTACCATATTTACTTAGTAAATCGTCCCAGACACGGATCCCAACCAATAGAAATAATACGCCAGAGTAGTGCAAGGTACTCAGAAAATGATATACAATTGACTGAAACTGCATATGAGATTTACTACGATGGAAGAAAACAAAAACACTGTTTTTTTGTTGTTTTTTCTGACGAGGCAGATTTTCTGCAGAATTCAACATACCGACTAAAAAAAGTTGGATCCCACCGAAGAATTCCGGGTTTGGTTTCCAGTCTTTTTCTGTGCGTCTAGTATGTAGTAAAACACAGTTTTCTGACTTGTAGCTCTCTCAACTGTTTTGTGACAATAATAACTCCAAGTTACCACTATAGCATAAAACTGAATGTAGTGTTAAGTACATATATCCAACTTTTAAGTAGAAACTGAAGATGCGTACCTATGACATGGGGGGGGCAGACCTACAATCGTCCCTGAGTAATTTGGTATCAAACAAAAATAAGGTAAAAGTATATGAGAGCATTTTTTTTTTCTTTGCTCTACTTTTTTACCCTTATCGCATTCTCACTGGTTTGTCATGCAATATGGGCTTACTGCTAATTTAATAATTTAGTCTTGGATAACAAAACGACTCAGTTTTTTTCTTGTCTTTTATGTAGCGCGCACATCTTCATTAGATATGTATAGCATCTGATTACTATTGGTGAGATTCTAGCTCATTTGAGTACAAATCTATAGCTTTTTGTTATTCTAATGATTGTTATTTACCCTCAGATCTCCATGCCAGGGGGCTTTGGAATTTTTCCCCCTTTTTAAAGGCTGAAAATTCTGGAGCTGCTTGAGCTACACACACTTGTTTTTGTATCAGGCGGTTGAAAAAAAATCCAGTGTCCCTCCCCCCATATCATCGTCCGTCTGCCTGTATGTATAGTACTTCCCGCTCCTCCATCTGTTTTTGTCCACCCATGAAAAGGTCCTTTATAAGCTGCAGGATGCACAGTTGACATGCTCTAAGCTATGTTTTACCCAATCAGGACAGTGCGCCAAACTTATGCAGTGAATCCAAGGGGGCCACGGGCCTGATACCCCTCCCCCAAGTCCATTTCGATTATGTGCGATCTCTGTCAGAGATCTTCAGTTGAAGAAGTTTTTATAACGGACATTGTCTTCGTCATCCTTTTTCACTATAAAAGCCTTCAGTCTGAATGGGCCTCCATGCTTGCCCACTGGAAGAGGGCTGGCTCCTGATTAACCCTGGAGTGACTAGCTAATGTCATTGAAGGAGGGCCACCTGGCTGTGAGACTGTACAGTCAGCTGCCACTGAAGGGACAGAATAGGGGACGACCAGGTGTTGGGCCTCAGCCCCCCTAATTGTTGCCATGTAATAGCCTGCTTGACTGCACAATATAGCCCAAGGGCGAGGATTAGGGAAAAGCTGTTGCCAACACAGAAGTCTATTTTCTTCTTTGCCCAAGGTTTTATGTGTGAGTTTCTTTCTGTGTGCATACAAATATACATCTCCCCTCACTGTCCTGCTTATCCATTAAAATGCAGACAATGAGAAGGCATGGTTCTGCTCCTGCCTTAGTTCCAGCCCTTTATCATGACAAGACATCATCTACAAAATGTGTCTCTGGGCAGAGGACAGGTGCATCTCAATTAGAAAATCATCCAAAAGTTAATTTATTTCAGTGATTTCACTTTACAAATAAAACATATATTTTAACAACACTGAGTGAAGTATTTCAAGTGGTTTTGTTTTAATTTGGATTTTCCTGGTGTACAGCTTTTAAACGTCCAGCATCTTAGTTTGTCAGAAATTGCCAATGTAAACTAAGGCTAATAAAAAAAAAAGTAATACTGTGTGATATTATCGGATATACAATCATGGCAAAGACCGCTGATTAAACAGTTGTCCCCCAGCTAGTCTTTGACAATCTCCAAAAGGATGGAAAGCCACACAGGCTTATTGCTAAACAAGCTGCCTGTTCTGTATTTGTGCATATTAATGTAAGTTTAGTGCAAATAAAAGCTATGGTTAAATAAAGGTGCAGAAGTAACAGATTATATTAAAATTAAGAATTATTTAAGTAATCAATGAAATTTAAATGTATTTATTGTACAGTAGATGGACATACTTTTGTAGGCTGACATTCCTGTTTTAAAACTTGCTATCGGTCCTTATAACCAAATAAAATAAATGGATGCTTGAAATACATCAGTCTCTGTGTAAAGATTTTGTATAAATTAATATAATAATAATATATAGATAAATAATAATATATAAATAACTTAACTTTTCAATGATATTCCAATTAAGAACTACATATAAAATGTGAAAGTACATATTTTTTGTTTTTTTACAATAATCATCTTACAATTTTTTTAATTCTTAAAATGAGATAAAATCCCTCTAACCCTCCAGGAACTAAATCCTCTTAGCTTTTACATTTACCACAGATGTGATCGTGTGCAACATAGCACTGATAATTATCATTCCTGCTAAATGCTTGTCATTTTGCATAAGGCCACACAGCCTAATTGGCACGATAAACCTTCCATTGACGGGGCAGTAGAGGAACAGGAGGTTTTATGTCAGCAGAGATGTTCGGCATTAATGCATCGCGGTTGTTCTGTTGCACATGCCACAAGCATCATTAAAATTGCAGAAGCTTCTGCTCATTTTGGTTTTAATATTTCATCAGCGCTTGTCTGAGCAATGTTTATCGTATGGTTAAAATCTGTCATTTGGCACGACCCAGAGTTGGCATCGTACTCTTGTAATTTAAGTGTCTGACCTGTTTTCCCAATGTGTCAAAGAGATTGAAGAACGACAGCCAGCTTTGATTGCCGCCATGCTTTGCAGTTGTTACAGGAGTCTAAAGGCTGAGAGATAGTTGGTGACCTGATAATGATTGCTATTCTATAAATTTAATCAAAAAAGACTGGGTGAACTGCCTTGTGAGCATTCGGTTGGATTTCAATCACTATCAAGGTCCCACATGCCCCTCTGTGTTTCACCAGCGACTTTTTATTAAAAGTTTAAATTGAGATCAGATAGATGTTGTTGTTCTGACACAACACCAAACAAGTCAAATGTCAGGAACTGAAGGGAAAAATTACTCGCATTCACCCCAGATAGCTCATATCGTGCCCACCTTTGTCCCAACCTAATAATGTTTCCATTGGGCTCCGACGTTCATGTCACTCTGGTGATCGTCACTGACAAAAGAGACCTTCAGAGACAACCGTCACCCAGCCACTCGCAGAGCTGTATCTGTTAATCTTCATCCCTATCAGCCTTTTTGTAGCTCATCTTATTATGACTTTCTGTTAACGCACCGTGGAGGCTGGTGTGACTGTCTGGCCATAATGGGTCTGTATTTGATTAATCATGTCGACCCTTTGTGTTTCACATCTGAGCCAGCTGTATTAGGACTCATCAAACGACGCCAGAGTCCTTTGAAAAGGAGATTGGTTGCAGACTTGGTTCATCTAAATACATAAGACCAGTAGGCTTTGATAGTTGCCACGTTGGACAAACCATATGAGGTCATTGTGATTCTTATGGCTATCCAAAGTCTCTGGTGAAGAACGGTGACCTGTTGCTTTAAGCTTTATCCCCAACAATCAGGTAATACCACTGACCTCTGTGTAGGTGCTACTTCTGTGATTTGTTGTTTGGCAAAAAATCAATTTTTACTGTCCCCGAGAGAAACCGTAAACTGCCAGAGACTTCAGAAAATGGGTGAGTACTTTTTCCGGTGCGGCCCGTAAATTATCCACTCATGCTAGCTTGCAGACATCAGGTTTGATCTTCAGCTGAGGCCAGCCTGTGTGAAATCACTGATGGGCATTGATGATGTCACTGCTTGAGAGTGATGTCACGACCATAACTCCCCATCTTGCTGTCTGAATGCCAGATGGACTGCAGAGAGGTGTGGAGGTTGGAGCGTAGAAAGCTCTTGTAGTGGGAAACCGACCCCTCAGGAGGTGTCATTAACCTGGGATTGCTGTTTGACCCGACTCCTTTGGTCCTCCAGCGGCTCGAGTTCTCCTGGCCCCACTAATTAGACTACTTGTTAAAACTTTATGAAAGCAGCTAGTCCTCTGGAGAATCTGCTGTTTTCCAAGTCCACGCTCATCCTGAAAATGGACTCGCAGACACCTCCATTCATCATAATGCGTTTCTGACACATTCATACATTTTCTGTACTACTGCTAAAGCTGTCTCTGCCCAAAAAAAAGCTGTTTAATGAGACACCAAGGGCTGAGTACCTGCTATATAAAATGGGACACACACAGGCACTGTACAATCACCCTACTTGCTGGTTTCCGTCATACATGCTCTCACTTTATCCATCTCAATCTGTTGTTCCTTCCCACTCTGCCATTATTCCTGCAGCCAGCTTTATTGCCACATTCACTCTTTGCCTGTGTCTATCTGTCTCCCTCTGTCTCTCCATCTAAATTTTCTGTCTTCTTGCCCATAATCACCTCACACCTCTGAGGGCCTCTGCTGAGACGAGCTTTACACCTCAGCCCTCGCTGTGACAACAGGTACCGCTGGCACTCACTGCTCGGCCTCTCTCCAATCAACACCTGCTCGGCTTTATCTCTTTTTCTTTCCTTCCTCTTTTCAAACCCCCCCCCTTCTCATTTATGTCTCCTCCCTCTTTCTCCTTCGGTAAAATCCCTTGTTTTTATGGCTTGGCTATTTGTTTTTTCCCCGATAACTCAGTTTCCTCATTTTACTATTTCTTTAACTTTTGGTGGACACAGTGTGTTGCAAAGTATTGCTGCCACTTAAACTTTTTTTTCTTTGCATTTTTGTAATGTTACAACACAAAGTTGAGAATTTTCATTGGGATTTTATGAGACCGACCAACACAAAGTAGTAAATAACTGTAGTTGACAGCACAGTTATTATCGTGCAATGTGCAAGTCTGCAGTTTATGGAAGAGCAGCAAGGAAAAAGCCATTAATAAAAAAATCATGTCCTGTTTGTGTTTATCACAAAACAGGTAGGGGATGCAGGAAGCATTTTGAAGAAGCAGCTCTGATCTGTTCAGTAAAGATTTCAACTTTTTGCTTACATACAAAAAGCTCAGTGTGGCATAAAACGTAACACTGCCAATCACACGTAAAACATGGTGGTGGCAGCATTAAGCTGTCGGGTTGTTTTTCTTCACCAGGGATGGGGAAAGTTGTCAGAGTTGAGATGAAGATAAATGGAGCTAAATACGGGACAGTCCTGTAAGGAAAACCTGTTGAAGAAGAATTAAGACTATGGGGGAGGTTCACTTTCCAGCAGGACAGCAAGCCTTAACATACACTCAGAGATATAAGCCTCTTTCACAAGACAGGCCAGCAATATTCCGCCTTCAGTGAGCCTTTTGGTCATTCATAAGAGATCAGCATGTGACTTCAGTTTGCCCCCATCAGGTGTTATTCACAAATGATTATGCCATGCCGGGAGAAATTGGGTATGAGGGCAGTGTCCCGGCTGCAGGGTTGTGTATAAAGTGTGAGACAGAAGAGTCCATGGTAAACTGAGAATATAGATGGATTGAAGTCCAGCTGCTCAAGTCTTTTTGCGAGCCGCTCAAAAGCTTGCTGTCCTCTAGAGCTGACTGGATTGTACAGAGTCTGGTGAACTGCTCTTCAGCTCTAAAAGCCAGAAGCTCCCGGACCTCTAAATAACTCCAGTCTGATACATTTTATAAATGCTAAATAAACTCCCCGTGTTTACTTGGATTACACATACTGTAGCTGTCTGGGGCCCAGTGCACATTGAACAAATCATCATGACATCAACCTCTGTTGCGAGGTGTCATTCACAAGACCAGCCTTGCAGTAATATTACTACCAAGCTTACTGGCCGAATACCACAAAATTCCTGCAATGCCATGCCACTGTGGCGCATTTATAAAACAAACCATGCCAGGAATATTACCCCAATATGTTGTCACACTGTCTAACCAACCACGATCCACGAGTGTTTAAAACATCCAGCAGAGACAAGCCCGTCTACGAGCTTTGCAAGCTTCAGCTTAAAAATGTATCTTCTGTGTATATGCATCGAACTAGTCGCTTTATGAGCGTTGCTTGACGCTGCGAAGCCTACTGTCTGAACACACCATCGGGATGGCCCAGTCAAAGTTCAGACCTACAATAAATCCAGTTGAGATTCAGTATAGACTTGAAAATGTATGTTGATGGTCCATCTACATTCAATCTGACTGAGCTTAAGTTATTTTGTGGATAAAAGCAAGGGGAAAAGCTGTGATTGCAGCAAGAGGCAGTTACAAGTACTGGCTTGCAGGGGTTCAATACAAATGCATGCTACTGTTCAGATTTTATTTGGAACAGAAGTTGTAACCTCATATGTGAACCTTCATCCACTATGTGATTATTTACTACTTTTTTCTTTTTCAGATAAGTTGCATCTAAATTTGTGCATATTTAATGCACAGATGCATCATTGGGGTGTATATTTTAAAGCCTAGGCTTTTGAGATTTACAGCTTTGTGGTTTATTTCTGAGTTTCTATGTCATGCAGAAAAGGGAAATAAACCACTTAAGAAGGGAAACATTTTCTTGCTTTTTAGTCAGTTCGCACTCGCACCCCAAAGTAACCAAGCACCGCACCACCACCACCACCATCAAATCTCTTCCTCTTAACAGGCCAATTACATGACCACTTGGAGTCGATGGCACTGTGTGAGCTACTCCTGAGGCCCTCTCCTTACCAAGGTCAAGCTGATTGGCCCAGGTTAATGGGCAGATGTGGGGACTCACAGAGGAGGGGGTCAAGCACACAGAGGAATCCTCCACCTCATCTCTCAACTGTCCCTCTTCACAACAAGAGCCCCTTTTCCTAGAAGCGCTTCGACAAACAGCATTAACCTTGGCTGCTGGTGTGGAGCCCAGAGGGCCATCAACATGGCTTTGTCCACATGCACCAAGTCAGACTTTAGGAGGAAGTAGACATTCATCTGTTGTCTTGGCTTGACCCCTGTATGATTTTAGCTTTCTGATTGTCTTTGTTGGAGTAGAGTTCATTCAGGGAAAAAGTTTCGAAATGTATTGCCTGGAAGATTATTATTTTCAAAAAATGGGCCAACCTACAGTTAAGAGTTCAGCTGCCTGAAGCAGTGTCATAAATCCAGGATTGATGTGGAGTCCTCCATTGCTTTCCACCCTGGTCACCCCTAAATTTTTCCACCTTCTTTAAAATATTAACATGTTCTAATTAAGCAAAATATTGTTATCTTTAAGGTGTGCTCTATTTAAGTTTCTGCATGATTAAGACATCTTGGACAAAAGAAGAGAGAGCAGTAACTCTTCCTATACCCGTCATGCAAATTCTGTTGGATGAAAGCAGAGCTTAGGTAGTGAAATATCAGTCTGGAGGCTCTAAAGAGATTTTTATCTCCTGCTTCTCATGGCTCGTTTCTATATTTACCTCTGCCTTCATGTTTTCCTTGGAGTAAATTCAATAAAATCTTTCAGTCCCTGTGCTTTGGTTGGGTTATGCGGTGACATTAAAGATATCTTTGGAAGGTGGTACTTAAAGCTGATTGGTGTAAGCAGCAGGTGGTGGATCAGGGTTCAAACTTATCCTGTTTTATCCTCGCATATAGTGCAGCGTGAAAACAGAAACAAACATCATTTCACCAGTATTTACTGAAATAAAGACTGTTTCTGCTGCTCTTCATAACTTGACAATTGCCAAATTAGCATAAGTAACAGTGTTCAGTGGGTTCTTTGGTCATTGTCTTACCAACACAAGCAGAGCTATGTTTTGAAACCATGATGCATAATCATCCGTGCTAGCTGTGCATATGTGTGTGAAGGTTCAGTTTGTTATAGATGGGCTGAGTGTGTGTGTCAGAGGCCAATGATGGTGTGAGGACTTTTGTAAGCAGGGAAACCGAGCAGCACAAAGGCTCAGGCTGGTCTGATTGTCAGGATTCTTCTCTCCAGAGAGACACCAGTTCAGAGGTCAATCTGGGCTGCTTGTGTGGATGGAGGGTTTTCATGTTTCTGTGTCTTCTCTGTTGTGTCTGTTTACACACTTAAGGTTGTGTGTGGGCATCTGTATGTTTTTGTCAGCGCTCAGTTGTTTTTGCAGCACAAAATAAGTCCCAATAGTTGAGTGCATGCAGTCTCTGTGGAAACTGAGAGAAAAAGGTGAGAAAACTGAGATAATCTAGGATGCTGCTGATTGGCTGATGGGGTCCAGCAGGGATGGGCAGCTTTCTAATGAAGAGCCATCTGAGACCTCTATTCACCTTGAACATGGGCCACTGCAGCTGCCCTGACCTTGGCTTTGATCCACAAAGACGTTTGACCCCCACCATTCCCCCAGAGCTACCTCCCTGCCATCTGGACAGCACGCATGCATATGTATACAAAAAGTGCACACACCCCTAAATGCATATGTATGTACACGTACATCGTCCAGGACACACATGCACATATGCCTACACAGGTACAAGTAGTGAGACAGATACTTTTTGCTAAACAAAAAAAAAAAATTTAAAAATGTATGTGATACCTAGACTGTGTAGGAAATTACTTATTTTGGGTATGCTCATCATCCGAAATGTTTAAATACTAAGGGGTGTAACATTATATGCAGCTAATTAGGTGACAGTTTCACAAAACTATGCCTTCATACTATTTTTATTTTTCAAATGCAATAAAGACGTCTTGTAGAACTGCATAGGGTACTGTCTAATATATTTTGTATAAGTCATGTATTGAAATTATGCTTACTGAAAAGAGATTTAGTTAGATGGGTGCACCTTATGCCCACACTGGTGTTACACCTTGGTTATCTACATCCTAAAAGTTAGGGGGCATAGTGGGGGCTCTGTGATAATAAAAAAGAAAGGCAGTGTTTTATAAGGATATTCACAACCATACAAAATCTAATGTTTTTCTACTATCTTGCAGGCCTAGTTTCATTGTTTAGAAATGTTTTTAAACGGTTTCTAATAAATGTAGAATGCAAGGACTGCAAAATATTTTAAAAATATCTTTGAGTATAGAATAATGAATTCCCAGTTTGACCAGTCTATAAATGTCAGCTATCATATCTATCATAATCTAAGAAAACCTTGAAGTAGCGGTGTTACAAGATTAATATTAATCAGTAATAAACCATCAAAGTGAATTCTGGTGAAAAGCTATCTTGTGCCTCATTTTACTTTAAGTTAAGATTATGAGCCCCATATATAAAGGTATTTTATATTTCACATCCGGTATTATGTTCGAGCATCTTACCACAACTGGCTGAATGTTAGCTACTGACAAAGCTTCATTTAGCATGTGCTTTGTAGCTTTCTACAGAGACTGAAGAGTTGGAATGTAATGAAATATCTCTCTCATAGGATGAAACCCAGCAATCGGTTGACTATAACATCAGATTTAAAAAGTGCAAAGTTAAGGAGTCAGCATAGAATAGTTATTTAAAATGTTGAACTAAGGCTTCACAACTAGCTGCAGCCGCCCTGATTCCCAAAAGACTGAATTAGCCTTTAACAGGGAAGTTCATTTTGTTTTTGTTTTTTCTACGTGTACCTGATTTTTAGCTTGGGTTACGATTGCACACTTTCCCAGACAAGTTTGAAGCCACTTGATGTCCTTCAGGAAATTTATATCCAGTCGCGATCAGTGTACACCCATATAATGGGAGTTGTGGGGGCATGACAGTTGTAGTCTGAGTATCACTTTTACGGCACTATGGGAAGCCTAAGTCTCCTCCCCTTCCGGTCGGCCCGTAGGTCAAAAAAGACTGGGTGAACTGCCTTGTGAAAAATAATGAATGGAAATCAATGAATGGATGAAAGTTATTTTCGGGTCCGCTTGTCTTGTGTCCTGAATCACACTTCGTTGTACTTTGATTTAAATGATAACTAATGATGTACATTTTAAATGTGTTTGTCCAGTAGTTTGTGATTTATTTGATTGTAAAAATTTGCATTTAAAATGCCTACAAATCAGAAGTCGCATATATGACGCCATTTGGCTAATGGGAGCTAGCGCTAGCTAAAGCACATAAAACACTCACCTAGACCTTGTAGAGCTTCTCCTGCATGCTGGCTCTCACTCCACCAACTGCTTTATCCCTGACATAGCTGCTACTTTCCATATGGTCAGATTTATAGAGGTTTCCTCAGTGTTTAATGCTCCTTTCTTCAGCCTGGAGGCTACGACCATCGCTCTCCTCCTTCTTCTGCAGTTTTAGTCCGCTAAACATTTTCACACAAAACCCTCAGTAACTTTTACCTCCGGCTGAAAATCAGCGTTTTCTCTGCATCAAAATTAGTTTTTAAAATTCACGGAAATCATATATTCGATCCACAATACATTTCAAACTGGATCAGAAAATAACTTTTATTTTTCCGTTGACGGTCCTTCATTTTTTTGGTATTTGGGGACACATTCACCGTAAGTAGAAGAGCATGACTTAGGCTCCCCATACGATGGTCTTTGTCCACTTGGTCATGTTGTTTTTGCAATTTGGAATCACACGCATGCGCGAACCATGTTGATGTTTACAGGACCAAGTTCTGTCTAATGGTCTACCACAGTAGAGCACAGAGTGAAAGTCCTGCTCAGACTACAACTGTAATGGCGGGCAGCTGCTGCGTAATTGAGAACTCATTTTGTTATAAGTTGGAATCAGTTGGGGGAGAAAAAAAACCCACTGTTAACACCCCGGAGGACAACAAAGAAGCCCTTATGAGACCGTCCACACTCTGAGGGAAATGGTTCTTGTGATTCATAACAAAATATGGGTTAAATTAAGGATTTGTGGCAGGAAATGCCTTATTTAGAGGCGACGCTTGCCGTGCCCCATGGCTCCCGTTATATGGATGTACGCTGATTACGACAGGATATAAACTTGTCCTGAAGGACTTCAAGTGGCTCCAGACTTGTCAGTATGAATAGGCAAACGTAATGTATATAAAAAGGTCCAGGTTGAAATTATCTTACCCTTTAACAGGAAACTCAAAAGCAGATGCTTCCTTCAGTGAGTTTAGAGAGAAACCTTAGATAGTTGTTATTCTCGCAGCGCTTTCATATCGTCTGTGTTTTTCTGTCTGTCACAGTTTTTATTATTATTTTTAATTAAATATTACTATTTCAATCACTCAAATGATTTAAAATAGCCAGAGCCGCCTTCATTCCTTTTTAGCGAACTATTGTCTGCCAGACCTCGGTGCAGCTATTGTCATTTGACTTTGTTTTAAAACTAGATAATAATTCAAAAACCTCTTCCTGTATCTCTTCAAAATAAGAGTGTCAAACTTAAATATTTTCTATCTTGGGCTCATAATAACTTAAAGTAAAACAGCATTTGACTATGACAAAAAATGTTGGTGGGTCATGTAAATATTTATGCCACTCTTTTTATTGCTGGGTCATTCTCTGCTCTGGATCACTTTGGGGTCTCTGATTACTGAAAATTCCACCTACATTATTTTTTTTCCTGAGCATTGCATCTGATGAAGGAATATTTGTAACTCAGGGAAACTATGTTTATTCACCTTCTCCTTAAAATGTAAAACTTATATATATTAAATATCTTGCTATAAAGTTTGTTTTGAAGCAGTTTTGTTACGGGGTGAAGATTTTAGCTAAAAGTAGCCATTAAGCACCATATAGCATGAGAAAAACAAGATTTTTTTTTCCAGACTTTTTTTTTTTAAAACAATAAGTATATTTTTGCATGCAACAGGTGATGTCACTTCCTGGGTCCTGAGAAAGTTTTGCTTAATTATTTTTTAAAAGGGGGGAATTTGTTACAGGGTTGAACAAGACTGAGGGACATGATTAAATTTAGCTTTTTTATACATATTCCATTTCTGTTGTTCATATTAAGAATATAAGACAGGCACATAACTATATTACCAGAAAAAAAAATTCTGGTTTCGTTCATTTTGCATTTACAATTATATAGCTGAAATAACAACCTTGGTTAATGCTTATTTGGCTGATCTCTACTAATTAGAAACTCATAAAACATTTAAAGGCATGAATTTTGAAATAAGTTTGTCTGTATTAATACAAAAGAAACCTTTGGGATACAAAGGGCACCGAATTCAGAGAATCACCCTGCTATTTCTTTCATCGCCAGAACCAAACTTGTTTTGCAACAACTTGAACCTGGGAGATTTATTTTTTACCCCTCTCGTTACTGTCCTTGGGCTAACCACTCTCCATAGACGTTACATTGGTTTCCCTCTCCTCCCCCTAATAGGAATGCAGCCGCTTGGAACGTAAGGCTGCCTTGGAAATTCCCAAAGTAGTGCAACAGTCTTTCACTCAGTTCAGCTGTAAATGACAGTTATGTCACGGATGACTTGAGTTGCAGTCCATCTGTTTAAATTATCTCTTTTGGTTTCCCTTTCTTTAGTACCCAAATGTGTCTGGATCTGAGTGGGGGATTTCATTGGGAGCATATTTTCCTAAAGGGTGATTATTTATCCTGCAGGATAATTTCCGGTTTGATGTGGTTTACCTGTTCTGCGTGTATTCTCTTACCACCGGATGGATTCATGTTTCTTCAGCAAAAGTAGGTCAGAATCAGCAGGCTTGGTGTCTATAGATTGGACATAGCCTTTACGTCACTGCTCTGGATGTGTCCCTTGATTCGGTTACTGTGAGGAGATGGCAGCAGCTGTGCTTTTGCGGTAGAACAAGCTGTGCCAATGGATTAGTAATTAGGGACAAGAAAAAAAAAAACCTGGGAGAGAGAAGGCATGATTACTACTTGATGTGCATCAGGTCAAATTTCTTTGCAGCTATTTTTTTACCAACACATATCATTGAACATTATCGTGAGTGAGCATGATTATGCCCCTTGCTTTCACCTGTCCTAAAAATACCTTATGTTATTACCCATTTTGTACCAGCCATCTTTTACCTCCATTGTGCATCTATTTTCTCCCATTTCTTGATTACTCTATTATCTTCATTTTTTTCTTATTTTTTTAAGTTGGGTTTTCTTTCTCTCCCTAACTCACTGTAATCCATTTGTCTAACTTAAAAAGAGGGCAGCGGAAGGAAGTAGAGGAGAGGCGTGTGTCAGAGTCAGAGAGCGTCTGCTCCAGCTGGAGTCAATATTTGCTTTAGGAATCTCAATAACAGACCCACAGTCATCTGCATCTCTGATAATGGACCGCCATATGGCTCTGTTGACCCACGCTGTGCTAAGGCTCTCTCTCTCTGTCCCCATCCCTTCTTGTTTTTCATTTATCGGATTCCCTGTAAGTCATTTCATCAAGACCCTTCCGTCTTTTGTATTTTTTTCCCTCTCTTTCACTTCTCAATTTGTTATATTTTATATATTATTTATATTTTTGTTTTATTTTTACAAACTTCTTTCTGTCCATCATCCACTAAACCCTGGCCCTGACGTACCACACAGAGCCGTGACCCGTGTTACCATAGCAGCAGCGCCTGGGATATCCACTTTTTTTGTCCAGCACAGTTTCCAGCAAGTGACAGAAAACGGTGACATTGCATGTCTGGAATATGGATAAAGAGCACATTAGGAAGTGCTTTTACGTGCTTAAAGTCGTGCTGCTCTCCTGTGAGGAACAATCAATTAGTCACACCATATTATTTGGTAGCTTTTAGATCTTTTATATACCTGATACATATTTTTTGAGTGTTTCTGTTCTATTTGCTTCTGTTTTAAAGTGTAAATTATAAGCTTTTATTTTTATGGTGTCTTGATGTTTAAATTATCTTTCTGATACTTTTTGTGGCCCATATTCCCATCGGCTTATCCTGATTTCTTGTTGGATTTAAAGTAAACTCTAGAACAATCTTCTTTTAACTCTCTATGAACTGTAGCTTTCCTTATTTACACCTTTTCATAAAGGCCCGATTTGTGGAGCACATGAGTAAAGCTGTCCTGTCATTATATCTGAGTCATGGATCTCTACAGCTCCTCCAGAGCTACCCTGAGCTTCTTAGCTGATTCTGGGGAAAAAATGCTACCCTGGCTGTCGATTTAAGTGGACACACAAATAGATTGCATGCCGCTCTGTGAGATGTTCTGAGCTTGGAATGTTGGTTTATAAACCAACCCTGCTTTAAGATAATTAGCAACTTAATCCCTGATGCATCTGTATGTCCATTGGTTTTTATGTGGCTGTTTCCAGTGGTAACTTCTGAATACAATTGATTGCTCCAAACTACATTTAGGGGTATCGGTGTGAGCCTGCATACAAATATCTGCCCTACTTTTCAGAAATTTAATTTGTGAAATGTTTCAACAACTGCGTAGAAAGATGATGCACATTAGGTGTCTTCTTAATCATATAAATAGATGAATTATTTTTATTTATTTCTTTTTATGAACTTATTTTTCAGGAGCATGCTTTCCTACCTCATCCTTTGTCTTAGTTTTTATCCGTTACCCTGAACAGCTTGGCCGTCTTACCCTCTGGTGTGTCTCTGCACAGGTGTCTGTCATCCCAGCTTCGCCATGGTTCCCCTCAAAGCCATTGGTCATGGCTGCATTGGCCCCTGCTGTGGCGGCATGTGCCCACCACAGGCTTCTTGCCCAGTGACTGTCTTGTCCTATCTATCTAACCCAGACCAGCGCCTCTCCGCCCAGTCCAGCCTATCTCAGCTTAGCCTGGTTCGTCCTTGGCGTCCGCTTCAGCTTAGTTTCACTCTACCCAGGCAGTCAAAATGAGATGGGGGAGGAGGCATTGGCGTTCAATAACTACGGCTTTGTGTGTTTGAGAGTCCATGTGTTTGTCAAGCAATTTGTCAGGCATTGTTTGAGAAGAAAACATGGTCACAGAGAATAGTCCGACTCATTCTCGGATGTTCGCTCACCCACACATTGTTAAATCCCGGGGTACTTACAGTCATCATGGCATCAAATAGTCCTTTTTACCCCAATGATTCCCCTCCCCATATTTTATCCCATACTTCCCTCCATTCCACAACAGACTTAGCAGGATATATCCATGATATGATATAATGATATGATAATAGCTATCAGAATGTTTTTCCTCCCTCACCCAGAAGCCATTTTGCAGGCTTATTTATCTATTTATTTATTGGACTTTCCCCCATTCCAAATCCAGCCATCCATCCTGCATGCTGGCTGCCCAGGCCTCAGTCACTGCTTGTCACTCTGAATTTCAAATGGCTCCAATTTTCCCCCTGATGGCACGGAGAAGTGGCAGGCAGCACATCGGGGAGGGTGGTCCTAGACATGCTGCCTGCAGCAGGGGTTCTATTAGAGAGAGGAGAGGGACGAGAGTAGGAAGAGGAGAGCTTTTCAGTATCACGGCAGCATTGATGTATTCTTTTTTATGATTATTTTGGAGACTGCATTCTCATTTTGGGTTGTGTGGCATGGCTGATTGTTCCATTTCTGCTTCTGGCTGGGATGATGTTGATGATGATGATGATGATGATGGTGGAATTGTCCAGCAAAGCTAAATCACACCCTCACTGTGTTTTATGTAGCAACTATCAGTAAGTTTAAATGACTTTAATAACCATAAGTCAGCCAGTCTCACTGCTTATCAAAATCAGATAATTATTCAGTAATGTTTATCATTTTCTGAAATTCTTAACTTGTCCAGTACTCAAAAAAAAAGTGAGATTTATTTAAAAAAAAGAGCACTGAAAATCCAGCCATTGTCATAGGAACAAATAATTTCTTATAATGTTGGATCAGTGCCTGCCTTTTATTAATTGATGAAATAAAGATGAAGAAAATGACTTAGTTGGGTAGTATTTTTTCGGCAACATTGGGGCTCTCAGAATTAATTAACCTACCTTCACCAAACACAACATTTTCATGGTCTGTGGGGTGTTGGAGTAAATGTGGCGTTTAAATTGGGATCTTCTGCTTTCAATTAAATTAACTCAAACATTTCAAAGATCAGATTTGTGAGAGACAGCAGGCTGCAAAATGTGAGTTGTGTATAATTCTTCTTGGAGGGAATGAGGGGTGACAAAGACAACTGCTGTGTTCACACTTGTGATTGTGTCCTTTCTTGGCATGTATGGTGAAAAAAACTATACCATTAGCTTTCCAATAATATAAAACATGTAAATTCATGAACATTATAAATATCATGGATTAAAAAGTAAAAAGACGGTCGGACGGGCCCGTCGGAACATTAAGGGGTTAAGCTAAAACGTGATTATAAAGCAACTAATCGATGACTTAATTAGTTGTCAACCATTTAAAAAAATTATTAAATCAATTAGTTGTTTCAGCTCTAGTCTAAATTAAAGGTTTAACCCTTTTTTTCTCTGAGAAAAAAATAATGATGAAAAAGGGTAGAAGCAAAGTTAAAGGAGTTAAGGAGTTGAGTTTTTGGCAAACATATCTCAGATTCATCCGTTAGATTTTCCTGTGTGAAGCCAGAGAATCTCAGAAATGTGACTTTAGGAAAATATGTTCATTTTTATCTACAATATTGCTGCAACTTGAAATCTTAAGACCTTTTCATAGTTCTGCAAAGGTCGGTTGATGCAAGGGCTGTAGGATGTTAGACAATCGTGTGATTGTGAAAATTCTAAGCACTGCAATGGCAAAATGTGTTGCAAAAAAAACAGCATAATGTCACTCCTTTTGTTTAGTTTTTTCCTATGCTTCTGACCTTTGCCTGTGATCTTTTAGGTATTTAGAGGATCACTATTTGTGCTGTGAGGATCTGCAGCCGTGAAATTCCATCAATAGAACCTAATATAATAATTGCATGTAAAATGGAAACTAGTAACATGAATTATTGTGTTGTTGTGTTGATATTGGTTTTACAAGGACAAAATGTTTGCCATAAATTATGCAGGTCAAGGTACAGCTAAATTTATGTGTGTCTAGACCAGAATTTCTGTTTTCCTCATTTTACATAGAAAATAATGTATTTATAACCCTCAGTAATGGTTCAATGTGAATTAGGTTAAAAGCTTAATGTGCGCACCGGTTGCTTTTGTATTCTCCTCCTACACCTTAAGTTTGCTCCTTTAACGAAGTGTCGCCAGCTATGAGGAGCGAGCACTCTACTTGGAGGCCATTGTTCAGAACCACAGAGAGGTCATGACCTTTGAAGACTTCGCTTCGCAGGTCTTCTCCCCCTCGCCTGCCTATTCAGCGAGCGGAACAGGTGAGACAAAAACAGAACCGTCCCTTGGTTCATCTCATCGCTGCATCATTTGTCTCCCCTTTCTTCATCTCTTTTCTTACGTCCCTTGCTACATTAGTCTCCCCTCCTTCACAACACACCTGTTTGCCCCCTTATCCCTCCCCTTCACTCTTCTTCAACGCCTACGCTCGCTGATGAATATCAAACGACAAGGCCTGGCTCTTCATGCGCCCCGACTGACTTCAAACACACGGCTTTCTCCACTTCCTCAAGCCCCACTCACGCTACTTTGTTCATCCTTTTTCTTTTTTCAAACTGCATCTTTCTGTGCAATTACTTCCCCATGAATATAAGCAGCCTCTTAAATGCCAGTTGCAGAGTGCCTGTTTGTGTTTACGTCTGTGTGTGTGTGTTTCCTCATGAGCTCAGTCACTAACACTTAAAAGATCTGACCGACAAACAGCAGCTCGCGGATGTCAGCACAGCCCTCTTATCAGTCCATGATGAATAGAATGGAAAACGTGTCTTATCTTGTTCTTCCTCCTCGTAGCAGCTCTGATCGATCTGCAGCAGCACTGAAATCAATACAAGATTGCACTTTTCTACTCTATTGGATCCCAACACACATTCTGTTTTGACAAGGAAAGCACTTCACAATACCACACCTCAGACGCCTTGTCATTTTCAGATATGTCAGGGCTTATACGTATTAACTGTGCTTTAGCGTGCATGCAGTGTGTTTACTGTGTGTGGACAAGTGAAAATTAACTGCAGTCTCTCTTTCCAGTGTTTCAGTCTGTGTGTTGGACTTTAGATAGGAGCAGGTGTGACATTCAGGCAGGCAAGAAGCTGTCAGTCACATTTCCATACCGTTGGCCGATCCTTCCTGCAGAGGTGTTAAAACTCCTTCAGCAGCAAGAAGAAAATACCCACACATTAAATGAAAACAACTTTCTCTACATTTTTACATTTGATATTTTTGCTTATTTTGTTCAAAAAATTATTTAGAAAGCCAATGATTATATACTCAATTCCAAATTTATAAATAATTTAAAAAAAGTTAAAAAAAATCTTTTTTTTATTTTTATTTTGACATAATTACAACTTGATTACAACAGAATGGAGGACGGCTCAAGTTGAAATGACTTAGAATAAAATAGATGTAGATTAAGCATTAGTTAAATTATAATCCTCCTGTAACATTAAGTATAGCATTGATATTGCTTTTGAGATATATAGCGCATTGCTAAAAAAATATTCATAACCCCTTGATCTGTTTCATACCGTTTTTCATTACAATCACAAACTTCAGTGTATTTTATTGCATTTTTATTTGATAGACCATCACAAAATGGTGCATATTTAAGTGAAAGGAAAAGGAAATCAAATTTAAAGCTGAAAAGTGTGGCAGACCTTTGTTTTTAGGCCACCTAAGTCAACATTTTGTACAACCCTGGAGCTACAGTTACAGCTGGAGACTTTTTTGGGTCTGCCTCTGCCACCTTTGACTTGACTTTTACTTTACGGATCCCTTTGGGATAACTCCCTCAGGAATATTAAATTTCCAGTAGCTTATAGATGGAGAAATTACACAAAACTGTTGTTAACAACAGCAAACATCTGCTTGCAAATAGATATTTTAAAAAAAAGACAATTATAAAAGTAAACAGATGGGTATAAAAAGTAACTCAAATTATAATTAAATTGTTAAAGTAAAGAAAATATTCATGGGGTGTTGCTAATGCAATCTATTGATTAATAAATAAACGTAATACATTTTTTGCATTTTGGTGGTTGTTTTTTGCAGATTTTATTTATTTATTTATTTTTGCTTGTCTGCAGTCAGAAATCGTTGAACTTTTTTTTAAATTTATATATATATATATATATATATATATATATATATATATATATATGTATGTATGTATAGCTGACTCTCAGTACGAATGAATGGAGGGCATTTCTGCCCAGTCCCTATCATATTTTTAGTAATAAAGGTTGAACTTAACTGAGCTAAGTGCGATCTGCAGTGTTGTTCACATTCTTTTGTGACTTCCCAGATATGTCACCGCCACCCTCTTGGAGCATTTTTGGTATGCCAGCATTTCATTGCAAGCTTCATCACTCTTACGTGTTTTCTCCGTTTCTGGAAAACGACTCCCACTTTTGTTCACAGGAGTCCAAAATCCTTAAAAAGGGTTTTAGAAGAAATCCCAGCCTGTCAAAGACTTCCTCATCTGTTTTTGAATTTCTTTTGATGGGGTGGAAATTGTTGCTTTTTCCAACTTTTTTAGGCTACTTTCTGATGTCAGACTTCTTCTATTGAAGTGATTTCTTGATTCATCAAAAAAAATATTTTCATATGGGGACAGGCTATTGTGGGTAGGTTTTACACTTAATTAGTCAGTAATCATTTTATATTTACTCAAGCTATATATGGTTTAATATATATATATAGTTTAATGAAAGAGTATTGTTTAACCAAAAAGAAGAAAGAAAACATGTAAACATGTTACTCCTAACAATCAAGTGTACAGTCGTGGCCAAAAGTTTTTGAGAATTAAATAAATATTGGAAATTGGAAAGTTGCTGCTTACGTTTTTATAATATCGATTTGCAAGAGAACACAAGGCTAGAGATCATTATGTCAGGCTGATTGGGTTGGAATCGCAGACTTTACATGTTAAAAGGAGGGTTATGCTTGAAATCATTTTTCTTCCATTGTTAACCATGGTGGCCTGCAAAGAAACGCGTGCAGCCATCATTGTGTTGCATAAAAATGGCTTCACAGGCAAGGATATTGTGGCTGCTAAGATTGCACCTAAATCAACAATTTAAAGGATTATCAAGAACTTCAAGGGAAGAGGTTCAATAATTGTTAAGAAGGCTTCAGGGAGTCCAAGAAAGTCCAGCAAGCACCAGGATCGTCTCCTAAAGAGGATTCAGCTGCAGGACCGGAGTGCCACCAGTGCAGAGCTTGCTCAGGAATGGCAGCAGGCAGGTATGAGCTTATCTGCATGCACAGTGAGGCACAGTAAGGGTGGACAAACAAAAACCCACTAATTCTGACAAACTCCAAGAAGTGATTATGAAAGAATGGGTTGCTATCTGTCAGGATTTGGCCCAGAAGTTGATTGAGAGCATGCCCAGTCGCATTGCAGAGGCCCTGAAAAAGAAGGGCAAATACTGAATCTTTGCATAAATGTCATGTAATTGTCGATAAAAGCCTTTGAAACGTATGAAGTGCTTGTAATTATATTTCAGTACATCACAGTAACAACTGAAACAAAGATCTAAAAGCAGTTTAGCAGCAAACTTTGTGAAAACTAATATTTGTGTCATTCTCAAAACTTTTGGCCACAACTGTATGTAATTTTCACACATAATTCTTACCTCAGCATTTAAGTTGATGAAACTTGTTTTGATAATCCTCAAAGGAATGTAATTAGCAGCTTGAGATGTTGACTTCTCCATCCTGAGAAGCCTCAACACTATGCAAGGCTATTAACGTTGTATATAATTGAATTGAGCTGTGTTAGCTGGCTGGCTGCTTCCCATTTCACTCTTGTCAACAGTGCTCTCCAGTTTCTTTAATTCATGCAGTGCTGTGTTTGTATGCAACTTTGTCTTCCCCATCTGCTTGTCTGTCCATCCTGCTATGGCTGCCATTGCTGCCACTAACATGTCATCCATCCTCCATGACAGCGTGCAGGCGTTGGCCGGGGATGGTTTGGGACATGGAGTACCCCTGGGCCAAGCTGGACTGTAAGACTGCCTGTTTACTTCATTCTTGGCATGGCGTTCAGCTCATTAACATCCACCGTTCAGTCGTCTGATCACTAGGGGCTGCGTTTAATTTCTGTTAATGCATCCAGGTTTTGGATCAAAGTACAGGTCCAGCATGCTAATTTGGACATTACGAGCAATACCCTTACCAGGAGTATATTGTATACACACTGCCATCCAAAAAGTATTCAAAACTCTTGAGCCTCTTCGCATTTTGTCACATTACACCTAAAACGTCAGTGTATTTTATTATGTTTTGGTTTCATTGACCAATGCAGAGTAAATGTGAAGTGGAAGTAAAAGAATACATGGCATTCAGATTTCTTCATGGATGTGTAATCTCCTCCCCTGAGTGGCTACTTCAAAGAACCATAGAGCTGCAATTATTTTTGGGATCTGCAGATCTGATGGGTTTTTTTCCCCCTTTTTTTATTCAAAGTCAGATTGGATGGACAGCATTGGTGAATATGAGATTGTAAGCCTTGCCCAAGGTTTTCAGTTGCAAATAGGTGTAACTTTGACTAGGCCATTCTACTGTATGAATATTATACTGTCATTGTGGCTCTGGCTGCGTGTTTAGGATAATTTTCCTCCTATAAAGTCCACATCTGTTTCAGTCTTCAGCCTTTTGCAGCATCTAACAGATTTTGCTTGAGGATTACTTTATGGATGGTATGTTTCAGGTGAAAAGTAGTGATGCTTTTCCACGATACATGGTGTTTTGCATGTAAATGTATATTAATATTGAGCTCATTAGACCATATCACCTTTTTCCACATTTTGGACGTTTGTTTCGTGTAGTAATCTTTAAACGTTCCTTTAATAAATGCTTTCTTGTCACTCCACCATAAAGGTCAGTTTTGCAAAATGCAAAACTAATGAGTCCCAGATTATCCCACCTGAGCTGTGAATTGGGGACTTCAGAATTGGTTGCACTGGATTTTATTCAGTGGTGTCAACGTAAAGGGGGTTGATTTTAAAACTTATAACCTTAGTAAAATGTATTATTTGTGGTTGTAATGTGGAAAGGGGTAAAAAAGTTAAAGGGGAGTGAATACTTTTGTAAACCTGAGCCCACTCATGGCATTCATGCTTCAATTTGCTGCAGCTGCTGTCATCCTCATTGTGACTTCACTCTCACCATGCAGCTTCTGTGCAACATCATGGCTTCCTGCATGAACCAGTCCATCTATCCCACAAACACTCCATCAATGTGCTACACCTATCACTGCTTCTCTTCATTCTTTTTAGTGTGTTTGTGGTCATTTGCTGTACTTGTTAAAATGATTAACAGCACAGGAGAAATAAAGGTTCTCTCAGGATGAAACTACATAAAAGCTGCCGTGACCCTTTGAGTTGCCCCAGCATCTTTTGCTCTTTCACCCCCGACTGCTTTTCTACTCGTAATATTGGCGATAAATGTTTCGAAGTCTGTTGTTTCCATGTGAACTGCGCACGGTTTGTGCACCAGCTCTCAAAATGCTCTTCTTCTTTTTTTTTTCAAACTGTTATTGGGCACCATCAAATATGACGGTACCTTCAGAGAAATGCCACTTGTTCATTAATCCATTATCCAGAATTGGTTAACCCACTCTTTCTTTAAAGCTCTTGAGTTTCAACTAACCACAACACCTCACATGCTGCCTGAAGTTCCGTCCATCTAACCCTCTGAGGCCTTCAGATATTTGTATTTTCAGCTGCAATGTGTTGCGTTCTGTTTTTTTCTGGTGTTTTTAACTTTTTTTTCTTATAAATGAATATCTGATCTGTTTTTTTTTCCTTTTTAGATTAACTAAAATATCTTAAAGGTCCAAATGGTAGATGTGGTGAAGGTAAGCCAAAGTCGGGCTGGAAGCTTGTTTCGGTCCAGCCGCCTTACCTACCCTTCACTCGTTCCACTCACCCTGACTTGTTTTTGCCCAAGCTGCTCTTCTTTTTAAATCCACTACTAACCAACCTTTATTTACTGAATGCTCTTACGGATGGAAAAGCAAAGTAAAAATGGGGCTGTTTATTTGGGGGGAGGTCCTACTGTTTAGGCCAAGCTGGTAATTGAGAGCAATGTGCGGTGGCAACAATTAGCACCTGACTAAGTAGCAGCATGAACAATAAAGCTACACTTCTGGCCCTTGCTTCTGCATGTGGTGCGCCTTTATCTTTTCTCCCTGCAAACACTTTTCTCTTTTCTTTCTTTCCTTTTTTTAAACCCCCCCTGCTCATTTCCTCCTGTTGGAGTGTGCCTGTTTGCCCGGGGCATACTCTGAGACTAACACCTGCCGCACTGGAAGACGTCTTTGTCATCTAAGCCTTGTTTGAACTGCTGCATTGGGGACCAATGGGAGCACAGGGCCATTTAAAGGGTCCCTTTTATTTATCTTTTTTCCCCATTTTCCAACCTTTGTCATCGTCTTGCCATCTAAAACAAACAGAACTGTGGCGAGGTTTTAAATGTATGGTTTTATAAAAGAGATTCATATGTTGAGATAGATAAATTGCATTCTTCTTGATTTAGGATATTTTACTATAAGTTATACTCTGCAATAAAACAACATAATTTTAAAAACCAATGCAGTCGTGACTATGACTGGCATTATATCCTTATGTTAAAATCTGAAGTATAGATACCATGGCTTCATGTGTAGCATGTATGAAACTAATTGCTTTTACTTGAGAGAGAGAAGCATCTGGTATTCCTACTGCTGCTAAAATTAAATATTATCATTCATGGGCCGGTTATTGATGGTTTAAATATTTGCTGTTTCAAAGCTGCTAAAATTTGACCTTGCACTATCCACATGGATTTAAGGGCTCGTAGTTAGAGAATACAAAAAAGATCCTGGAGTGACCAGTGTTTTCTCCGGCTATATAAAATACAAGAAAATGCAGCACTGCCTTTCCCCATCTGTCAGCTGGTGGAAGTAAGGTTCTTCTCAAATTTGTAGAAAACACAAATGTATCTATTTGGAAATATTTCATAGGTTGTGCTCCTTTACAAATGATACTGGCAAGTTCTTAAATATAATTAACTAGATCAAAAAAAGTGTGCATATATATATATATATATATATATATATATATATTCACACATGTTGAATTGTAATCAGTATCTTGGCATGAAAATATGTTGTATATTGGTGTTGAACTGTTTCTTTTGAATAGCATCCTATCAAAGAGCACAATCCCATGAGGGTATAATATTCCACAGTGAGACTTCAAAATCTTTTTAAATTGTATTTTACATTTTTGCTTAAGTGTCAAAAACAAAATACTAAATTGCATTAGTTTGGCTGCATTGGGGAAAGTTTTTGCTGTTTTGTTTTAAAAAAAAGTTAGATCCTGTTGCAAACTTTTTGTTTAATTTTTGGATATTTCTAATTCAGTGTAACCAAATCTGAGAATCTATTACCAGCCTATTCAAGTTTCATAAGCCAAATGTGTAGTTCTTCTGACTGGCAGTGCACAGCAACATATGCAGAGGGAGGGAAGCACTGCTTTATTCTATGCTTCATAAAACCAAAGAAAACTGACCGCTAGCATTTTAGCATTTTCTCTACCTTCTCAATAAAAGGACTTAAAGCCTAAGGAATAAGTTGGAAAAGTTCAGTAGGGCTCAAACTCTAACTTTTGAATATGTTAATGCTATTGACAGGTCTTTGATTCGAACAGCCATATATATATATATATATATATATATATATATATATATATAAAATTATGCCATGAAGAGAGGCTTGTTGATGATGTTTCATTTTAACTTTTTTTTTTTTGCTTTTTATTTGGTCAGAAATGCTTACACTAAATGTTTATCTTTTTTTATTTTCTCTTGGAATTAACAGGCATCAGTAAAGATTATGGGAATTCAAAACTTCCCCCTGCACAGCTTGTCCCTCTTTTACATTTGAATGCAAAATTTTTAGAATGCGTTTTCACCTCCCCTCCTGTAGCCCTGCACAATGCCCACAGCCAGCGTTTCATCCTCGGCCCGGCCTCCTCTCCCAGCGAGCCCGCAGCGCTGGATGCTGCCGGTGTCCGCTATGCTGCCTGAGTCTGTTATTCCCGCCATCTGCCATTCCTTTTAGCCGCTGCAACTTGAGATGGCTTGGAAAAATTGCAGGAAAGAAAAGGATAGGAAAGAAAATAGGCAAGCAGATGCCATCTCAACAAAGCAGAAAAGTTGTTTAAACGGGCAGAGGCGGGAGGCCCCCAATAGTTCATATTTTGTCAAGGGGCGCAGCGAGGAAGTCGACGTTCACAATACTTGATTGTCCTCAGCAGCATTATTTACCGTTAGTCGTCCCATAATCACTGATGGGAACTTTTTTTCCTGAAAAATGTCAGGGCGGTACAATGGGAAAGCTCCAATATTCACAACAAGAGTGTAATGTGTAATTTTGTTTTCATTCAGAGCATTTTGCTGTCAAGCTGTGAACTGGATGCTTTCCTTTAAGCTGTAAAGGTAGCCTTTCTTTTTGCACCATATAAGCAATCTGGGGGGGGGGCATGAACTTCTCTTTTAATAAGCTTTGCTTTTCTACAGCATGGGAAAAAAAGCATGAAACTTTTAAAATTGGCTGGCTAATTCCAATTAACTTGAGCTGAAATAATTCAGATCTTAACAGGTGTTATTTTGTTTTTCTTTTTGCAGTTTCTGTTGTAGCTTTTTTAATGTTGGTGAAAATCCTTTGAACTTGGTTTAATGAGGAGTCACATGCTTGACACGGCATTCTGGGACGATTCAGTTTGTTTTAACTGTTGAACTTCTCTTTCTGCAAACTCTTCATCCATCTCTCTACTAGGATCCCTCACTGGCAGCGTGAGTCCTGAAGGTGGAAACGCAGCGGTGGATTCCGTCGAGCAGGTGTCCCCCACCTTGCCTCGATCCACGAAACAGAGAGTTTCAGGAAAACTCCGCAGATCAGCGAGCGCTATAAGCAAATCTTCAAACTAAGCTCTTCAACCCTTCCCCCATTCCCAAATGTGAAGCCTTTAATCTGCTGTGGAAGAACCTCAAACACCCTGCCGGGACTGCAAGATTGTTTTTTGTTGATTTTATTTTGTGTCATATAAACAATAACTTGAGCGTGGTGTAACTTTTAATTTAAGTGGCTATCGATGATTTATGTATCTACATTTCAGTTTCCTACCTTAATTGAGACGGGCACAAGACTAAACTATGTTCATCATAGTGGATTCATCATAGGAAGACTGAGTCTTATTGCAAACTGTGATCCAAGTGTAATTTTTATTCTAAGACTCTAGAGCTCTTTGAAAGCGCTAGAAAAACTGATGTTCTTACTATAGTAAGGAAACGGAAGACTGCTTCAAGCTGTTTCTCAGTCCGATTATTCAACACTTTATGTAAAGAAGCACTGAACGACAGTTTGTGCTAAACTTGCACAGGAGGTTAGTGTCCTTTTAGATATTTCTGTCTTTTTACCTCTTTTTGCATCTACTACTGCCTTTCTGTATCAATGATTCCACATGGGGTTGTGAATGAAGGTCTTGCCCTCCTCTGTAGCACCAGTTCATTCAATGTTTGTGGAAGACTGATGCAGTTTTGGACACCCTTCCAGGTGGATATGTATGCCATGCACTACAACACTTGGGTATGGAGTCTCTGCAATGTCAGAGTCGGTGTTTGTTTTTTGTTTTTCTTTTGTTTTTCCCCATCGGACAATCGATGGAATCCTTCCAACTTGAAATGAGATTTGCTTTTGTATTTTTTACCGCTCTCATTTTCAACTTTAAACGGATTCCAATAGATTTTGTCACCGTTTGATTTATGCAACTCTGCTGGAATGAGAAAAGACAGCGTTTGTAATCGTTCTATGATGTCGTTAACCTGGGCTCATGTCCGGTAATTGGATAAGTTTCCTCCTGTCTCTTTCCTCCGCCATCAGTTTTCCCTGTCCTGTGATGACATCGACATTCCAACATTCCTAACCTACAAACATGATTTGCACTCGCTCATCATTAACATTGAATGTTCCTCTTTTGTTAAATTTGCTTGGGATTCAAGTTTATTTCATTTTTTTTCTGTGTTTGATAAATTGAGTAACTTGATGAATCCTTTTGTTGTTGTAATATGAATCCTATGCTGTTTAGAGAAAAAAAAACGCCAGACCCTCAGGTGAAACTTCACTCCATGCACTAGTGTGTAGGTGTATGTATGTATGTATGTATCTGTGTGTGACACATGGGAGAGTTTAGACTGTGTTCACATACACAAGTTTGTCTAATGGAGTTATCACAGTGCCTGTGTAATAAGAAGTACTAATAGATCTAGAGATGCACCAACCTGAGCTTTAAGGCCAATTTTTAACTCGATCTGATTTTTCTTTGAGAGCCAAAATATAAAAAACAGCTTTTTTTTCTCTATTCATCTGGCTGCTTGCCTAAAAGAAAAGAGTTGAACCATTTTATTTTATTTTGTGTTTTTCTTTAGAAACTCCAAATGATTGAGTTGACAGTTTAAACTTACTTTTAGGGCTTAAATTTGCAATTATCACAGTTTATACACCTGGCACCACTAAAACAACCGTCTCTGTGTATACTTCAGGAGAATGTAGATCCTTAGCTTAACACTGAGATTTCATTTGTCAATTCATGAGATGAGACAATGCCCAGCACTTTTTAATGAGAACTGGAGAATATTGCCGCAATTTTGGGGGGGATGCAAAATTAATCATCTTTTTTTCCCCTTTTTTCGTTAATTTCAAACTGTGGTGTAAAGAGTCCCTTTTTACCCTAGAAAAATCAAGTTAAGGTTTAGTAGTGCAATCAAGACAGTTTAATTGGCGTTTATTAAGCACTGATGCAATGTTTTAGAGCAGATTCTCGCTTTAGCATTGTTGGCAGTTAATGATTAGCTATTATAACTTGCAAAACTAGCTATTATGACTTAAAACTTAAAAATATGTTATGTATCTGCCATAAACCAGTGCCACAGTAATGGACCTCTTCACTGCTGTTCTAACCAAATGTTATTTTTTCAGCTCAACAAAACAGTTGAAGCTATCATTTTAAACTTCGAAATAAGTGCCGCAGACAAACATATATAAACGAGCTGGCAGCCTGTTGGTAATCGCTGAGACTTGACCATGCAATCTTACACAATGGCAACTCTATAACGCTGGTCAAGACAGGTTTCACTTTGACCAGATGTATAGTGTCCTTTATTTTTTATATCAACAGAAACTAAGATGAAACGGAGCCACTTTTCTGTACTGCATTTAGCCTTCGTGTTTTCTGCTGAAAGGTTCACACTCTCCTGAAGACTACATTAACCACAATATCATAGACTTTAGAATTCCCTTCTATATAGCCTCTTATGTCTGAGCAACTCAAGACCAAAAATCCTAGAGTTGAGTCTGCTCTTGGTAACAGCATCCACACCAAACTGTGGTGTTGCTACAACTGGTCATTGGTCTGCTCACTGAATGGAAAAAACAATTACGTGGATTTTGATGGGCTGGTCAAGCGAATTTTATGGTGCATCTCTAAATTTAAGGCTTCTCTTCCCATCGTCATGACCATTTTATGATCATCTCCTCTTTAGCCAAGTGCTCGTTTTCCTCCTCTCCATCTCTAAAGATTGGTGTTTTGTGCCTCCCACAAAAACAACACATGGATTTAGCATTGTTTTTAGCGCTTTGCTCTGTTCTCATCTCAGAATGGAGTTGAGTTCAACCAGCTCCTGCTCTTTCCCATGATCCTGTCTGTCTCCATGTGTCCTCCTGAGGCCCAAGCTGCTAGGGAGGGATTGAGTTTGGGTTTAGGGGACGTGCCAGAGCTGAACTCTCACTAGACCTCTTAGCAACAGCCAGGCCAGCAGCTCTTGCAACCTGCAAGCTGCAAGTTGTCATGGTTGCCAGGTGTCCACTCCCCCTCTCCTCCCTACATTTCCCTCCACCCCCATGCACTCACACTATACACTCACACATTCTGAAAGCTCCACCCAAGCTGCAACACTATCCCCATCTGTTGCACTACTATGCCTTACCGTCTTTCTCCAAGCTCTCACCTCCTTTTGTTTTTGCTCATTCCTACAGCGGGGCGGGGGGGGGGGTTGGTCTCACAGAAATTATGTGCTTTTTAATATTTTGTTTTGAAGAATGTATGAATATATAGGCCTGGGTCGCAGGTGTGGTTTTTATTCCCCCCCCAAAAATCTCTTGAAGGAAAATCCCACTATGTTGATCTAAAGATTGTAGCTTGTAGAGTAATGTCTTTTGAAGTGATATTTTACTCCTCTTTTAGTGACATAGTCACTGGAGGTGTTCGGACCAAGATTGTGTGTCTTATGTTTGTGAAGAAAATGAGTTTCTCTTAGACTTGTTATTTTTTTCTCCTCGTTTTAGAAATCCTTGTACATTGTGTCAATTTCAGGGGCCTCATTGGCCTCATCTTAATATAAATATATTAATGCCTGTAATATAATCTTTCTATAAGAGCGCAAAAAAAGCTTGAAATTTTTGTCCATTGTCAACATATCAAACTGTTTTTAATGAATGAAGTCCTGCTATCTTCACTGGAAATGTGAAAATTGAAACATTTCATTAAATCATTTTGAAATTCTATGTTTTGTGTTTATTTTTGCGTTGGTTGATGTGTCTGAGTAGAAGTGGTGAGTGTGGGTTTTAATCTGTGATGCTGCTATCTCCGTGGGCTTTCTGACCCCAGCCCGGCTGTGCCAGCAGCAGCAGGGGTAACCTGACCCTCCTCCCATCTGTCTACCCTGCTGCTCAGACCTACTTAGAGGCGGCCTGCGTAATGGAACCTCACCAGGAGGTACAGGTGCAGCGGCTGCAGCACCTACAGGTGCCCCTACCTCTCCTGGGCCACATAAAGGCACAAGAAAAAGCACTTGACTATAATTGGAGCCCTGAAACTGTACGTCTGAAGAATAATCCTGTTTCCTAATTTTCACTGGGTTCAGCACATCGACTTTAGATATGTTAGAGCGGAACAGACTGACACTGTGATTGCTGCCTTGTATTATTTCATGTCTTTTTGGTCCATTCTCACATTTCAAACATCTCTCTGTGTTGCCGAGGGAGATGGATGCTTATTAAACAAGTTTCTTTTGCTTTGAAAAGGTGTAGTATATTCATAAAACTGAGTTAACCGTTGAAGGAATCGGGGAAGAGGTCTAGATGAAAGTATTTTTAAGCACTGGTGGCAAAAGTCTTTCTGATATGCATAGCATTTAATATCAATATTTGCTGGTACATATTTCATTGATTTGCAGCTTTCATAATAATTATGGTTTTATGTATTCAATTTCTTTAGCCTTACCAGCCATCTTTTTATTCCTTTGTTTAGTTTGTCCCTTAAACACACACAACAAATCGATCGTAAAAAAAAAATTTACGATAGACCAACGAAAAGTAGTACTTGTGAAGGGAAGAGGATCAGATGCACATGTGCAAAGCCTGAAAGATGTACAGTCTGTTTCGGATTTATCCCCCTTTAAATAAAATAAAATCTATTGCAACCAGATGCTTTGTAACTGTCCTGTAACGACATCACTGGGTTGGTACAGAAGAATAGCAAACCAACAATATCATGAAGACCAAGGAACACAGCGAAATTGAGCAAAACCGACGTTGAGAAGAAGTTTAAACCACAGTTGGGTTATAAGATCTGAACATTTCTTACTTTAAAATCCGAGAAGCAGCCAGGAGATAACTGGTACCTCTGGAGGAGCTGCAGAGATCCACAGTCATGCACTTCGAATAGCGTGCCTTAATGGGAAAGTTACCACCAGAGTACTGCTGATAGAAAGCCAGAAGGAGTCCTATTTGCAGTTTGTCGCAACCCATTTCGGGAACAGCAGACATGATGAAAGCTCTCTGGTCATATTAGGTTCATATTCAACCATTTGAAAACAAAACGCTCCACCTTGGCCACACCATCCCTATAGTGAAACATATGGCAACGTCATGACGTGGAGGGGTTTTTCTTCAACAGGGACAGAGTAGCTAGGTAGATGGATAGAGCTGAATACAGAGAAAACCTTTGAAGGTGTAGTGAAAAACCTGAGACTGCGGTGAAGGCTCACTTTGAAATTCCAGTAGGCTACAGGTAGAGCTTTAATGGAAAGGTTGAGATCCAAACATGGTCATGGCCAAAAGCACAGACATAAATCCGATTGAGAATTTATTAACACTTAAAAAATGCTACTACGTGTTTTTTTTTTTTATCCGAATAAGCTTCGGGCTGTTTTGTATTAAAACTATAGACAAGATTTCAGTTTCTAAGAGAAAATTGACATACCCCAAAAGACTTAATCATGAGGTAGCTGAATACAAATACATCTCATACTTTTCAGAAAGTAGCCTACTCGTGTATCTGTCCCTTCGAGTTAATCTAAAATCCAAATTCAAGTCTTTGGTGAAAGGTGACCAAATCTGAAAAGGTCCAAGCCTGTGAAAACCTCTGCGAGACAGTGAAGCGTAGTAACAATGTCCTAAAATTCTGTCCTGACTTTTAATTTAGCTGTTTCACTTCAAGCGCCACTACTTGTATGAAAAACGTTAAAGTTTCTCCTCACAGCATCTCTGATCTAACTTTGAATTAACGCCTCTTACTTCGAACTTTACGTGTCCTGTTGCTCAGATCTAAAGTCAGCTGTGGACCTGATGAGTCCTAAATCATGTTGCAACCCAGGAAAAATCAAGCCTCCAGAGTGTCTCTTTTTTTTTTCCATGAAGCAGACAGATGTTTTACAGCTCCAGAGGTGAGCTCTGATCCACCACCTCCTTTGTCCCGCTGTCATGTCCTGACACTGTATTAAAGGCAGGAGGGGATTTATGATAAGGCTCTAAGTGCTCCGCTCTTCTCTTGAGCCTCTGCAGCGATGATTTACAGAAAATCGCTCTGATAAACGGGGGGCTGAATGCGGAGGTTTGGTTCCGACATTAGTAATTCGCGGTGAGAGTCTTCCGATGACAGATGGTGCTGCAAATTAAACTTTCAAGCTCCTAAAAGTGTAAAACTTTTAAATTGAAATGGAACGTTTTTGTTTGTTTCTGGGGAAATAACTCTGACACGAAGGATAGATTTAACCCTGTTCGGATTGCTTGAAAGTTGTTTAAAGAAATATATGCGCATAAATTAAATCAGTAAATCCATTAAATCGCGCCCGCAGAAATTACTTCATATAACATCTTAAAGTCGGAGATGATTTGTTGTATATTCCCTTTCTCTTTTCTTTGTCTTAGTTAAGTTTGATGTTTGAAACGAAAGCGTAAAAACATCATAGAAGCCCCAAAAAATAAAGTAAATTTGTTAAGTGCTTTAGTGCCAACTAATAGGCTATTTTTTTCTTCAAAGAAGTAGGCTAATTTATCTGAAGAAGTTCAACCAGCTCGTCTTTTTGAAAATATGTTTATTTCGATAGACACCAACGATATACACATACAATCAAAGCGCTATAAAAGCCAACATTTAAGAAAAATAACTTGTCCTTAAAAAAGATTGCATCTAAGGTAAGAGCTTTACGTTTTTCTTTATTCTTACTTTTTTTTTTAAACACAAGAGCTGTGAAGATTGATGATTCAAACCCGACCCACCACAATTATCACAACTAATAAATTAAAACAACCAAAAAAAAAAAAAACATTTGGCTATACGACATGTAAACTGCCAGAACGATTCACATGGGGGAAAAAAGAGATCACAACAATAAGTTACATAAAATAATTAGAATAAATAAATAAATATGATGGAAAAATATTGCAACAATCTTCAATAATAATAATGATGATGATAATAATAGTAAGGATAACATATGTGCCAGCATTCGAAATTAAAACAATCTATGTTGACTTTTTTAAGGCAGTTATACAGCAGGATTTGGATGTGTATGCAGGCTATTTAAGACTAGGCTTTCTGTTTACTAAAGGCATTTGTGGTTCTACTAAACAGGAAATTCTTCAGTCACACTTTTTTTCTTCCACCAAGACAAAGTTGATAAAGTTCTGTCCTCCACAAACAAGCGTAAAGCTACAGTGATAGAGCAGTCACGGTCAGTGAATTCAAGAGACTTTGATGGGGAGGGGAAAAAAAAGATTTCTGAGACTTTTTCAAAGACATTTCTTAGGTCTAGAAGCTATCATTGAGCATGTGCTGTGCTAGAAAAATACCCTTTAACAGTCAAACTAACGCTTTGTATTCATTTCCCCCTCTTGATAAACTAATTTGAGAATTAAAATCTCAAAATAGGCCTATAAGTAATAATTAAATATAGAGACAAGCATTCAACAATCACTGATTGGCATGAAAAAGACACCACTTAAACATCAAACAGCCCTGCCTTTCATTGGCCTAAAGTTATGACAGTGGACAACTTTTTTATTATCATTATTTCTTCTTATTTTTTTTTTATTTTTTGTCAAAGCCACTCTTTTGTTTCCTTTTTTTTTATTTCCCCCCATTTAAAGGCACAAGTTCTGCGTTGTCTTTAGCAGGCAGGGCGCACCGGCATTTGCAGCAGGATCACCTGCCTGTTCTCAGAGGGGTGGCACTTGTTTATGTGCCTGGTGAGCCCCGGTGAGCTGTAGAGGGTGGCGGGGCAGTATTTGCACGGGTAGATCTGAGAGGAGTGCATGAGGCGCAGGTGTCTCTCCTGGCCGGCCCTGCTGGTGAAACTCTCCCCACACACCGGGCACAGCAGGCAGTCCACCGGGCTCAGATTCAGGGGGCTTTGGTTTGAGGCTTCCTCTGATGATGCTGAGGAGGAGGAGGAGGACTGGGGGGCGGGCAGTGGAGCTTGTTCTGCCGCTGCTCGGTCGCTAGTTTGAAACCCGTGCTCTTCCAGTACCTTCTTCTGCAGGGCCTGGTGAGCTATGATGTGTTTTCTTAGGTACGCCTGCCGCTTGAACCTCTTTCCGCAGAACTGGCAGTCGTATGTGCCGTCTTCGGATCCCGATTCAGACAACCCGGGACTCGGGGTGTCTCTGTCACTCATGTCTTTGGTTTCGTCGGAGACTGACTTGACGCCCAGCGGTTGCATTTTGGCCATTTCGGGTTTGACCCCCTGCGCGGACGGCACCGAAGGCGCGCCGGTGCTGGTCCGCGGTTTGTGCCAGCGGCGGTGAGAGGCGAGGTTCGCCGGGCAGCTGAACATCTTGTCACACTCGGGACACCGGTACTCAACTCTCACTATACGGGAGCATTTGTGCTGAGCAAGGGAGAAGGGGTCCGCGTACGCCTCTTTGCACAGCTGGCACACAAACTCCCCTAAAGGTTTGGTTCCCCCGGCGCTCTGCGCCCTCGGCTTCATCTCCACCGGACCCTCTTTGATTTTCAGCCCAAGCACCGGAGAAGTGGTCACCTCGTCTTCAAAGTTGAGCTTTCTGATGGCTTTGGGTTTCTTTGAGGCGGCTTTAGGTTTACGCTCTGCTCCCTCGGTGGCGGGTCTTTTGGTTGCGACCCGGTTGTTTGGTACTGATAGGCTGTTGCTGGTGCTGCTGCTGGTGCTGGTGATGGTTGCGCCGCCCCGGCTGCTGTTGCTGGTGCCGATTTTCAGGTCCACCGGAGCGTACAAGAGGTGGTCCAGGCCAGAGAGCGAAGCGGCTGCGGGGAATGACTCTGCAGAAACAGGCGAGCCCAGATTGAAACTTCGCTCAAAATATCCCCTGTCGTGCTCCTTGCTGATGGGTCGGGTGGGGCTGTAGATGGCTTGGCACACCGCTTCTGGATTTCCAAACTGCTCCGGCTTTTCCAGCCTTGGCACCGGCGCGTTGACAGCGACGAAATCTGGTGATATCGAGGCGCGGTCAGGGCTTGACGCCACGGACATCGGCGGGGAGGGTTCCGTCTGACTTGGCAAGGCAGCTGGGGTGTGTAGCTCCTGGAGATCATCCTCATCAGATCGAGTCCTGTAGGAAACATGTGCGGATTTCTTGTTTCTTTTTACCAGGAATCCTTTGGGCATCTTGGCGGGTAACAGCTGAAAGGCACTTCGGAGAGGTGGCAATCTGGAGTATCCAGGATGGTTAAAAAATATGGCAACACCAGAATTTTAGGGACTTTTCTCTCCCCTCTATATCGATCCTTCTGTAGCTGAAATGTTTTCGTCTCCAAGGCATAGCTCCACTCTTTTTATGCCGGAATGATGCTATTGTTCTCGCCCCCCCTCGTTGCAGCATCCCCGACCAATGGGATGAAACCAAGATCCCAGTGGATTTTATTGTGGGAGGGCTTTGAGCCTGGGGTCGGCGGATTTCGTTGGAGGATGTGCAGATAGCTCAGCAGATGTACTGGCGGTTTATTACATTAATGCTCCGCTCACAGCCTCCCTCCCCCGACCGAGGCACACGCCGGGACCCTCCTCTTTTTACGGTCTGATGGGCCCCTACACAAATGCACACGTGCCACTGCTTTGTGGTTCTCCTCTGGGGGGCCTCTGAGTCGCTAAAAGGAAATGTCCATCAGTGCTAAAATCATCACGATTTAGAATTAAGAGAAGATTGTTTTGTAAAAATGCTTTTCTTTTCAAATTAATCTTCAGATGTTGGTAAAATAAGCAACAACAAGATGTTTAAATGCAGACTCTCTATAGATGTGCTGCATTTTTACGCAATAACTTTACGCACAATACATGCTCACTACCGAATGTAGCAACTTGTATTTTTTGCTTCATTTTATTTGTAACATAAACCCGATATTTGAGGAGTATTTCTTTATTTTGAGGCCACGCGTCTGTCTCGGTAGTTTAACTCGACATATAAATCAGACATCTCGCTGCATACATAAGTAATAAGAAAGCCCTCTGGTCTTTGTGCACAATGGCCACGTCTGCGTGTGCGTGGATATATTTTTTTTTCAATCGTTTCAAAGGCAAATTGACCTCTTAACTGTGAAAAAGGACTCGCAGGCAATCTGGGCCACAGCAAGACGCGTGCTGGGCCGAATCAGCGCTGCAGACAAAGAGGAAGGCAGCAGCAGCAAAGGCTTGTGATGGGACATTCTGCACAGTTATTTAAAGCTGATTTTGTATCTGCTTAAAGTGTTTTCAGAGGGCTCAAAAGTTTTTATCAGCTATAAAACAGGGGGAAAGTTTTCAAATGTGAACCTTTTCTAATATATTGTTGCAAAAAGTGTTTAACTTCTTCAAGTATAGGCCCTTTTTTGTTCTCTTCACATTTTGCACATTTGCCTGTGTTTCCATTTATTCCCTAATAATGCAGGCCTATATGCGACAGTGCGCCACTTGGCAGAGAGCGCATTCTTTCCCCCTCTTTCAGTGCACAGACCAGGGAGGAATTAATCTCCATCGTCGTTCATTGTTCCCCTCATTTGCATAAAGCTGCAGTATGACCAAGTCAAATAATTACACAATCGAAGCTGAGCCGCAGGCCTGCAGCCCTCCTTTCAATAGGCCTCTGTGTCCCGGAGCCTTCTCTCACCTGCTTGAAAACACACCGTTATGTTGGTTCTGTTCCATTTAAATTTTACTTTTCACCTGTTCTAGACTGACTAAAGAGTCATATTTAAGAATTAAAACTCAATGTATTAGGGGATACATAAAAGTGAACACAGTTTTTAATGTGTTTTTTTTTTTCTTGTAGTGGTAGACTATTTATAATCTATGCTATAAAGTTTCAAGATGTTTTCTCATTTAATAATGGCTGTAATAAATCGTTTTTGGTACATTTAAATCGTACTGTTTCAAAAAATGGAAGCTAAATATTTACTGACGCATGTTCTCCTCCTTTGCTCTGATTGTTGTTGTTCTTCTCCTCTCCGATCTATTAGTCGTGGTTTGTTGGGACTACAAGCTTTGATGGCATTTTAACGAGTTCCTCTTTCCCTCGAGATAATTTCTGTGGGGCGCGTGGGCCTGTGCTGCCGGCCTTGCATGCGCGTGTTTGCTCAGTGGCGCGTGCTGCCCCGCGCGGACGGGAAACATAGGCGCCTAATTAGCATACAGCTGCAGCCGTTTGTTTTCCCCGCAGACAGGACCATTTCCTCCAAAACCTCCTCACTGGCTAGGAGATTTTATGTTTTAAGATTACATACCGTTTTGGTCAAACTTTACGAATAAATGGGTTGTGGGTGCCTTTCAACGAACTGTTGTTGAAAAGTTATTGGGGGTTTTTCTTCAGTATAATTCGATTCAAAAAGGCAAACTGATCTTTGTATTGACAGATAATGATATATTTCAAACATCTATTTCCATACTTTTCGAGGATTAAGATGCAAAAGTTTTCTCTTAATTGTTTAGAGTGATACTTAAAACCACGTTTAAAACTGGTGTTTTGATGTAGAAATGTAATTTCATATTAGAAAATGATGGAAAAGAATGTGTTGTTTTACTTTTCCCCTTTAAACCATCCCTGTGTTTTCTTTTTGCTCTTTTATTGATCTGATGTAGTTGTTTTATTCCTGTTTCAATGTTTAAGTACTTTGGTCAACGTAATTATTTGTGTAAAAAGTGCTTTATAAATTTTGTTATGATATAATGGAACAGACAGCCAATTTAACAGTTGTACAGCAAATTATTACTGCCATAACATAGAGTAAGCCACAAAATCGCCAGTGCTGAGTCTGGCTCAGAGTTGAAGCAAATCAATGAAAGTTTAGTGGAGGAAAAAAAGTGTGTTAGAAAACACCTAACCATGTCCTAGAGAGTTCTTTAAAGCAACCCCCAAAACATTTGGAGGAATTACAAGGTATCAACTGGAGTCGGTGCTTCGAGAGCCCCTACACACAGACATTTCCAGTATAGGCACACAAGTGTCATATTTGTTGTGAGTCTGAAAAAAGAATTGGAGTGTCTGGTCTTGGAAAAGGTGAAAAAAGATTAGATTGCTGCTTAGCTGTCTCACGTTCTTTTTTCAGATGAAAGTACATTTTTGCATTTCATTTTTAATATTGAGCACCCACAGAAAGGAACACACTAAGCCGCTTGAAGTACCCTGTGAAGTTTCCACACTGTGTGATGATTTGGTGAGCCATGTCATTTGCACTACTGTTCCGCCGCATTTTACTAATTCTTAAGCTAGTGCATCAGTCCATTTGTAAAATGAATATTCCTGTCAGCAAATCCACAGGCCTTCATGGCTTGCTGGACTGATGGAGTAATTGATGTAAAAAGGAACCACACCCAAGCAGTGAGTACATATACTGTACATGGAGAGACTGATCAGTTGCCACACATTTCTGTATTAAAATATGTTTTGCTTATATTTTGTAACATTCAAATTGTATAAAAAACTGAATTTTCAGTTTTTATTAGCTGTAAGTCATATCCAAATAATCATTGATATATGTAAATAAACTGTCAGGGAGTTTCACTTTTTCAATTTAATTCCTGAAATAAATTACGTTTCCGGTAATACTGTAATTTAAGAACAAAAATATGTGCATGTAAAGTTATATTTTCAAACAGTGGATGAACGTCTTGTCACTTCTTTGAGGAAAATGCTCCTTCTGGCAATACATACCCAAAATGGAACCATAACACCATAGATGTCACTGGTTATTAATATTAAAATTAAGATAAAAAAAAGATATGTGTTCTATACCCCTCAGTAATAGTCAGGTAGCACAAAAACCTTGTAGTTATTAATACGATTCTCCTGAGGTTCATATGAATATTTCTTAACTATTTAATTGGAGGTTCATACTGACATAAAAAAGACCAAGAGTCCCACACCAAAACTATTAAAATCAACATGTTCATGCTATTTTCATCCATTTCCATGGATAAGGAAGCCTAACATGGTAACCAAGAGATGAGAAGCGAATTGAATGATAGTTTATAGTTTTTAGTGTATATTATATCTGATTTAATATATGGGTCAAAACCAACCCACAATAGATGATAACAGAAAGCTAACACATCAGGAAATCCCTATGCAAATTAAAGAGAAGGCTCATACTGTTATGGGTGTGATACTTGGACATAAAGAACTGTTAGAGCTCAGAAGTTACTTCATTGCACCACCTACAAGAGGAAGAATTAATCCCGAGGACAACAGTAAAGTTCACTTTGTGACATTTCTGCAAACACCGTGCTGTGGTTGCTGTTAAACATTAACTTCAGTGCAGCCGGGATGCCTGTTCATTCAGAAACACATGAGTGATTGCCTCCATGTGCTGCGCCAAACTGAGACAATTTGAAAGTGCAACAGGACATGACTGTAATTGGTGCTCACTACAGGACCACTTTCAATGCTCCGTCAATCAATTATTGTAATGGATTATCTGAGGTCCTATTCTGGCTGCTCGTAATCTGATACAGGGCTCTTTCAGCACCATGGAAAGAGCCAGGGAGGGATACAGATTTAATCACGCTTGCTTTGAACACAGCACAGCCTCTGCCTCAGCCTTTGTCCACTGCAAAACTGGGAGTAAAAAAGAACCAGCAAAGGAGAAACAATAGGGGTTTGGAACAAAAGGCCAGAGTGTAATGAACTGATTGGTTTTTGAGTATAGTTTTAAAGCACAATTAGTCTTGTTCTTATAAACAACACCTCTAACTGCTCTAATAAGATCATGGAGCCAAATAAGTCAAATTATGTTTACTGTCCTCAGCTGTGATCTATATATTTGTTTTTTAATCTATTTTGCTAACTGTGAGAGAGCATACAACTTCTTAAATACATGTTCCTTTGCAAAATCCTGAAAAAGTAGCCATGACCCTCGATCATCTGGACATTTTGTCAAGTTACAACCACAAGATTTGTTTTTTATTGGGATTTCAAATGATCAAAAAAACATCAAGCAGTGTCTTTTTTTCTAAAATGAAAGGCAATAAAACATGGCTTATAACATTTGTATGAATTAAGGATGAAAAAAAAGTGTACCATTCATTTGTGTTCAGCCCCGCTAGGATTGTCAGGATTAATCAACCTGTTTTGTGAAGGCCTCAGTAGTTTGTAAGAGCACATTAGTGAAAAAATGACATTCAAAGCAGTGTCACATATGAACAGGCAACGTTTAGTCCATCACCTGAAAACTGAAAGTGTATGGCTCAACTAAAAAGAAAGTACTAAGACCCAAACTTAAAAGCTGAATATGGAGAACTTGAATCAGTGGAGAGAAAGGAATGGCCAAGAGGCCTATGGGAAGACAGCAGGAACTGCAGACATCCACAGATCCACAGGAAGAAAATACTGCACACATTACTGCTGAAACATAGTGGTGGCAGTGTCATACTGTGGGCTGATCTTTTTCATCAGCTGGGATACGGATCAAAGTTCACTGGATGAACAAACAAAAGCTGCAGTTGCTGTTGGTTCAAAATGTGGTTCTAATCACGGATTCAGGCGGACTAAGAAGTTCAGATTTGATCACTACTGCAAGGCATTATAAATTCAGTCATGCATGTATGTCTTTTTTTTTTTTTTTTTTTTATCCCACGTTTTTTTCCCATTATTATCACCCCAGTGTTCCTACCTAAGTACAGTCCTGGGCATTGCCTTCCCTCTGTTGACCGCAGGAGGGCCCCGTACTGAAGCTCAAGCCTCCTTCCTGCTTGAGGAGTGAGCAGGCCCATTTTGTCACCCGAGGGGGTGGGGTTCCCCCAGCTGGACATGGCGTGTGGAAGGATCACACTATTCCAGCCAGATCCTCTCCAACCCCTCAGGCGCCTCGGTCAGCCAGGAGGAGGCAGTATATAGCCCAGAACTGATGCATGTTTTTGTGGGAGTAGCTCACATCAACTACTCAAGGGAACACGGGGAGAACATGCAAACTCCACACAGAAAGGCCCTTTTGCCAACCCCACCCAGGGTGTGGGTGCTGATGATATGGAGGAACAAACACACCCTCAGCACCCACAGCGTCCCCGGCAGGAAGGTGGCGCGCTACCAGCTGCGCCACCGGATAACCTTGTCATGCATGTATGTCAGTTTAAATAATGAATATATAAAGAATATGTTTTTGATTTTCTCTGTTGGTTTGTGTAGGGTAAACCAAAAAAAAAGATAATTTCCAAGAATTTTGCACAAATTATTTACTTTTGGTGGAAATCCTAGTTTAGTGTTATCAATTACAGACCCTTGCTTCTTTGTTCCTTATTTCACAACCGAAGATTACTTCCGCTCTTCATCTTCTGCTGACATGCTTACATTGTTTAACAGGAAGTTTGGATCACACTTTTTCTCTGCTTTCTCAAGAGGCCTTGAAAGACACCTGTGGGTACACTAGGGGAATCCAAAGTATTGAAATACTGTCTACTTCTGGCTGTAAATAAACAGAAAAGCAGCGGTGGTAAGAGGTTTTGCTGTGAGTAGTTGGAGAAGAGCTGCCGCACCAAAGAAGATCAATGGGAAAATTGCCTGTTTGGCCATCAGAGCAATACAGAGGTCACTGTCTAGACTTTAAAGTGTACTTTAGAAGGTTGCCCATGAGACTTGGTTGCTGTGAAAAGGTCTGCAAAGTGCTACACCTCTGAGAGCTTAAGGCTAATGGACCACATGGACTTGACTTGACTGGGGATGTCCCTGATGTCGTCGGTACTTTTTGACAATTATGCAGATCACTCTCAGCAGACAAGGACATATGTTTTTCATGTTTTAAGGACATTTCTGCAAAAGTGCTGTGCAGCTCTTTTGTAGGTGGCCTTCCACAAAATGAGCAACATCTGAACTATAAACTGAAGTGCTTTTTTAGACGAGCAGAATATGGAAAATGTGTGTGGACGTTTATATGAACAAAGGCTTCAAAGGGACAACAATAGATCATCCTTTATTCTAAGGAGCCTCTTGTTGGGGGGGGGGGGGTAAAAGAGAAAAAACAGACCTTCCTGCAGACCGAGCATATCTGTCGCTTGAGTCCCAGGGGGATGTTTAGGCCTAATTTCCTCATCAGAAACAGCAGAGTATCTCTCAGTAATCTCTGCAGTCCATTGGTTGTTTGGGGTGGAGTCCCCTGTCAGAAAGCATGCCCTGGAATGTTAAACGCTAATTCACCTCTGAGCTGTGGAGGTGGATAAAGTGATTGTTCTATCTGGGAGCTGATTAAAACAGGCTCTGGCCCATCTCCCCCCGCCGCGTTCACCTCTGACGTCCATCACATTCATTTCTGTATTCATGAGTGGATGAGAAAGCACAGGCAGAGCGGCTGCCGTATTACGGATAATAAGGCCAGCGGGCACCACATTCACTGCCACAGGTCCCCCTCTCTTCCTCCTCCTCCTCCTCCTCTCCCCGCACGGCCTCGGCTCATTCAATTACTTCACAAGAGTTCTCCGAGGCACAGCTGCACTATGGGGGTAAAGAGGAGCAAATTGAGGTACATTCATGTAGACACACACACTACACACCTCCCAGATACAAAGACACGGAGGAGGCATGCACACTGGATCAAGAGTAGCCTGCATATAAAGGATCTCACTGACAGGCATTTGCTTAGTAGTCAATACACTTCTCACACAAGTAAACAACAAAAAGAAGGTCCATCTTCTGTTTTTCTGTGGCTGGTAAGAGAAATGAAATCAAGCCCATTGCTCATGGGCTCCATATATGAGGTTGCCATTATCGTGATGAAAGTGTGGACAGCAGCTGGATCATTGAGGAGCATGAAAGATGGACTCTGGCAGACCTAATGGGCCTTATCCTTTATCTGTTGACTAGCATCCGTTCATCTAAAGATACATTAGGCCCATGTGAAAACCTCTGTTGAATTCATGACTATCTGCTTTTTGAATTATTCATAAAGTTATATGTTAAACGAAGCCATAAAAATGTGTTGGTGTTTCCTGGCTGCTGTCCATGGTGCTGAAGTTCTGCCAAGGTGATTTTGGCATGTTCTCCAGAGCCACTGATTTTTCTTTTTATAATAACTATCACATATATATATATATATATATATATATATATAAAATACTTAATCTCACAATGAAAATTTTTTACATCACAAATATATCTGTTTTGGTTTGCAAATTACATGCTTAGCTATAATTTTCACTCTAAGCATGTTATAGTAAAGCTGCTCCTATTTTTATCTGTCCAAAATGAAAAAGAAAAACTTTGAAAACAAACATATATATATATATATATATATATATATATATATAGCACAGGTCAGAAATGCATAGTGGGTCATGAAACAGTAATTGTAAATAGTAATTGTGAATATTATTAAAATTATGGATATACTTAATTCGTAGAGTCTAATAAAATAGAAAATTCTTTGATATTAGAATATTTTTGACATGATTAAAAACAGAACCTGTCACAAATGGATTAAAAACGCATGTGGTTTGTTGAAGCTGTGTGACCTGTTATGCGGTTTCTTTCTGAACAAACTTGATATCAGAACTGGCAATAGTGATTAGAGAACTACTGATATAACATGGAATCGACTATTAAACCTAAATCTCTATTAATAATGCACAATAATTTGAATTATCTCGTATTCATCTTTAACACCAAAGTCGGACTTTTATATGGGCTGTTGAACTTTGCATGTTACACTTTGTGAAAATAATAAAAAGTTAGACTAATGTTGTGCCTCAGACACTTTGGACTATTATTATTCTAAAATTGTTACACTTTAGAGTCTTACTAACGATTCTTTTCCCTTTGGATTTTGACTTTTTAACAGATAAATATGCTTTGATTAAAACCCTTTCATTTTAACTTTGGCTTTATATATCGGGTTGTTGTCTTACCGCAAGATAAACCTCCGCCCCACTCTCAAGTTTTTACTGAAACTAACAGTTATTTTCCACGGCTGCCCTGTTTTTAACTCCATTCATCTTGCCAAAACTCTGACTAGCTTCCTTGACCCAAAGTTTCTCCATAGCATGATGGTGCCGCTACTATGTGTCACTGTGCATAGGACGTGTTCAGTAGGGTTAGTTTTCCATCATGCAGCGCGTTTTGCATGTGATATTTAATTTTAGTCTCTTATTACATGTTTGCTGTGTACCCTACATGGCTTGTGGTAAACTGTAAACAAGACTTTCAAAGTTATTTTTCTCTCAGCAAAGGCATTATTTTTGCTACTTTTCCATAAAGGTAAGATGTGTGGTGTAGATCTTCACTGCTCCTCCAGAGTTACCGTTGGACTCTTGGCCGCTTCTCTGATTGATGCACACTCCGCCCCGACCTTTAGTTCAGGCAGATAGTGATGTTTCAGTAGGTTTGCAGATGTGCTATACTTATTTTCAGATGATGGTTAGAATAAAAAAATGAAATAAAAAGTTTATTGATTAAACTTGACAAATTATGACAACCTTATTATGACAAGAAAGAGTTTATGTAAATTTGCTAGGCACTGTATTTGAAAATAATTTTTAGAATTATGATTTTTTTAAATATACTGTAAATTAAACACATCTAGATCAGAAATTTTCTAAAACTTTTTGTCCCCACTGGCATTATGAACTACATTTATTTTCATTAAGTTACCAACAGCCAAAACAGAGGGCATATGGAGCTACATATAACCATAAAGCCATGGATTGCAGACATGAAACTTAAACATTTTAGCATTCAGAGTCTTCAAGTCATTGAAACCAGAGTTATTCCTTTCACCGAAATAGTTTGGCTCTGTAAATTAATAACTTTCCCTTTTATGTGATTGTTTTTTAGTGATATGTTCATGTGTGAAAACGCACAAAGGAAAGATTTGGACTTTGAAAGTACGTGAAACCTTAAAACATGTACACAAAGAGGGAGACCTTGGCTTGACATTTGGTTTGGGAATGCCACATTTTCCAAACAAAGAATTCCCCAAAATTGGCACACTCTTTCATTAGATGGCATAATTTGCATTCTCTTATAATTGTGCTGCTTCCTTGATTATTAAATGATCACCCTAATTAGGGAGCATAATAGGGTTAATCAGACTCTGTTCATCACACTTATTATTATTCCTGAAAAAAAATGAAGGGAAAAGATACAGTACTTGATTAATTATATCAGCCTTTTCATCCGCTGGGCTACTACTCCTCCCCCCCTCTGAAATTAATATCATGTTGTAAATGGAAGGAAGGAGCTGGCTGGACACAGACAGATGAAAGATTTCACTCAAATTAATTAAGCACTAATTATGCGGCGGGAGTTGGGAGCAGTTTGCATAATGAGGCCTATCAAAAGAGATCAGTCATGGAGAGGAGCTGTAGAGTTTCTATACAGCCTTCAGATGACGCGTAGACGCTACTGCAGTACATGAAGAGGGCTGGCGGAAAGCGGGAAGAGGGTTAAAGCACTTTAAGGGGTGTTTTTGTTGGTTTGTCAACATGCAGCCAATCTGAAACCTCCTCGCTGGTGCCGCAAACGTGTATTATTCCACTCCTCATCTGCTCCGAGGCCTGTGGGTGTATTTTTTCCTCTCAGCTTAAGAATCAGATAATGAATTCCCCTGTCCAGCGAGAGGCAATGAGGACACAATGTACCTTTAAGTTCAGGCTAATCACAAACAACCTGCCTCCACACTCCAGGGAGCTTTAAAGGCCCTAATCACCTCCCACTCTAATTCTTGTGGTGTCCAGTTATTGTAGATCTGGGACTACACTCCGGCTATCTCTTTAGACAATGGGAAAAGGGATTAAGCATACAGAAACTCTCTCTGCCTTAATCACCTGTTTAATCATTGCAACTGTGTCATCTTTGGAGCTGAGTTACTTGAACTGATTTGTGCCATAGCCGCAGCAATCATGCGTTGGCTAATCAGGGTGCGCCGGCCCCGCACTGCCCTTAAAGGTCCCAGAGTGGAATTACAAAGACTATGATTAGTTAATCAAATGAAGAACCCAATGTCCTTTCTTTATTTGTGTATACACCTTATCTAAATGGAAATTGTATATCCGAGCACTTCCAGAAGGACACATCTACATGTGAATGATCCTCCTTGAGTCCTCACTGGTGAATACCAAATGAGATCTTTTGCTTCCAATCATGGTGTTATGGCATTGTGGAGACTTTTACATTTCTGAATGATGTTTGTTGTCAGTGCTCATGTGAATGATGCAATCACTCGGCCCGTTGTGAAGTAAATCAGGAGGCACCAGGCAGCAACTCTTCAAATAGGCACAATGATCTGCAGAACAATGTCAAGATTGTATTATTCTGAAAGAGGAGAGGAGCTTAAAGACAGAACAAAGCAGACAGATACAATATGCAAAAACATTTTTGTCATAGTTAAAATGAAATTTCTCTTCATTTCTTCGTAGGTCGATGTTAGAGTAGATTAATGATTCCATTAAAGGATTTTGAACTGAGAGGGATCATTTTACTGCTGGTAATTCAGTTTCTTATATTAACTAATTCAACATGACGATTGTTACTCTCACAAGGGTGCATCTTAAAAAATGAGAATACAATCCATCCATTGATCCATTGACTGCTGCCAATCCCAAGTAGTAATTTTGTGAGAGGTGAGGTTACAGCCTGGATAGCTGCCTGTCTATTAAAGAAGAACACAGAGACATGCAGGACCAACAATATTGCAAGCAGACACTCATACATACTCAGAGAGAGCTCACCCATACACAAGGAGAACATGCAAACTCCATGTAGAAAGAACCCATCCTCTCACTCCAACCTCGGACCTTCTTGGTGCAAGGCAACAATGATACTTTATTCACTTTATGCATGTTTTTGCACGTAATGTAAACTTTTGCAATAATAGCATAACTGATATCTAATAGTTTAAACGAGTTGAAACGGTTAGATGGTTGATCAAGTGAGTCAAAATTAACTTTTTTGTTGAAATATTGAGACAGAGAATGATCAGCAGAATAATCTGTAAATGGATTTTGAGGATAAAACAACTCAAAATAAGATCTGATGTCATAAAGAATATTTTCTGCAATAGCTGAAATTCTTGCTTCAAAGTTGGAATCCTATATGCCGGTTTAATACGGGTTAATTAGAGGTTCATTTAATCTTTAATGGAATTCCTGTGAATAGCCTCGCAAGGTTCTTTAGTCCAATCACAAATGTGCACCAAACAGGCTCAATGATGTTGAGATCAGGACTCTGTGGGGGCCAAACCATCAATTCCAGGACTTCTTGTCTTTCTTTATACTAAGGACAGTTCTTAATGACTTCCGCTGTATGTTTGGGGTCGTTGTCCTGCTGCAGAATAAATTTTGGTCCCTAGTGGTATTGCATGATGGATAAGTATCTCCAACTCCATTTGCAGCAATGCAGCCCCAAAAATTCAAGAAATCTCCATCATGCTTATTTGTTGATTGCATACAGTCATTGTACAGATCTCCAGCCCTTTGATGAACAAACTGCTTTCTGCTACAGCCAAATATTTAGAATTTTGACTCATCAATCCAGAGCACCTGTTGCCATTTTTCAGGACCCCAGTTCCCTATTTTTTGTGCAAATTTGAATCACTAGGCTTTTTTTCACATCAGAGGTATGGCTTTTTGGCTGCAACTCTTCTATGGAGACCAGTTCAGGCCAGACTTCTCCAGATAGTAGATGGGAGTACCTGGGTACCAGTGGCCAGTTCTGAACTAATGACACTGCTGGACATCTTCTGATTTCGAAGGGTAAAAAGCTTAATCTCAAGAAGTGACCTTGGGGGACCACTACATCTATGTTCCCTAAACATTTTCCTTGTCTGCTAGAGACCCTGTGGATGCAGTATAACTACTTGATGTGCTCAGTCTTGCCATTACATGAAACTATCTTCCACAAGCTCACCCTGGTAGCAGACTTTAGGTGATCTTCACCCAGTTTTTTAGACTTGTATGTATACTCACCAGCTACTTTATTTGTCCAACTGCACGTTCAAGTACATTTCTAATCAACCAATCCCAATGGCAGCAACTCAATGCATATAGGCATGTGGGCATTGTCAAGACGATCTGCTGTAGTTAAAACCGAGCATCAGAATGGGGAAGAAAGGTGATTTAAGTGACTTTGGACTTGGCATGGTTGTTGGTGCCAGACGGCCTGGTCTGATGATTTCAGAAACTGTTTATCTACTTGGATTTTCATAGCGGTAGCTCTCCATAGCTTAGAGAGCGGTCCGAAAAAGGAAAAATATCCAGTGAGCATCAGTTCTGTGGGCAAAAATGCCTTGTTGATGCCAGAGTTCAGAGGAGAATGGCCAGACTGATTCAAGCTGATAGAAAGGCAGCAGTAACTCAAATCACCACTCGTTACAACCATAGTATGCAGTAGAGCATCTCTAAACGCACAACATGTTGAACCTTGAGACAGATGGGAAACAGCAGCAGAAGACCACACCAGGTGCCACTCCTGTATGCTAAGAACAGGAAACTGAGGCTACAATTCTCACTGGCTCATCAAAATTGGACAATGAAAGATTGGAATAATGTTGCCTGGTCTGATGAGTCTCGATTTCTGCTGCGATATACGGATTGCATGGCCAGAATTTGGTGTCAACAACGTGAAAGCATGGATCCATTCTGCCTTGTATCAACGGTTAAGGCTGGTGGTGGTGGTGTAATGGTGTGGAGGACATTTTCTTGGCATACTTTCTGCCCCTTAGTACCAACTGATCATCGTTGCAATGCCGCTGCCTACCTGAGTATTGTTGCTGACCATGTCCATCCCTTTATGACCACAGTGTATCAATCTTCCGATGTCTACTTCCAGTAGGATAATGCGCCATGTCATAAAGCTTGAATAATCTCTTACTGGTTTCTTGAGCAAGACAATGAGTTCATTGAACTCAAATGGCCTCCACAGTCACCAGATCTCCATCCAATAGAGCACCTTTGGGATGTCGTTGAATGGGAGATTTGAATGTATAGCAGACAAATCTGCAGCAAACCGCAGGAAACTGAAATCGTTGAGGAACGTTTCCAGAACCTGGTTGAATCTATGCCACAAAGGAACCATTGACAGCACTTCTGTGAATTGTGTAAATTTCATGACAATTAGCTGACTTATAGGTAATTTGATTTTTTTTTTCTCAAATAGCTCAACATAAGTGTCAACAACAGTAGGAAAGCGCTTTTGGCTTTAAAAAAACTGTGTTTAAATATTTTCTGCGTGATACATGAATACTTTTAAAAGACATATTACAAAGGTTAGCATACGTTACACTCTGCTTGCATTACCACCTGAGTTAAATTTAGTTCGATTCCAATTAATTTGATTTTTAAGTTGGGAAGCCACTGTTTCTCTTTTTTCAGTCAGACATGCTGTTAGACATTGTTCCTAAAGAGAAAAAAATGTCCCCCATTCCTTTGTGGCAACTTCCTTCTAGGGCCAGCAGACTTGACCTGCTGACTCCTCCTGGAATCACCTCTATTATTCGTCAGTGACAGCAGCCCTTTGAAGGGTGGGTGGGTTCTCTGGAAGGTACAGGGTCGTGGACGTCCCAATCCATCTCTGTCTGCCAAACGATTGATTGTGATTTAGCGCACAGGAGCAGGAGATGGTGGGGTTCCATTCTGATGAGCGATAGGTGGGAACCCTTTGACTCCCAGCACATGGCAAGCAGAGGCAGGGCTATGATGAGGGGTCAGAGGCAGCTGGTGGGGGGGGATCTGGGGACTGGATGGAAGCAACGAGGGGGTTGCATTGATCACAATATAGAAGGTGTCAGTTATCTGGGACAAAGCCCCCCAGCCCAACCAGCAGAGTCTATCACATACCCCATCTATCATCTGCCCAGCTTTGTGGTTAGCACAACGGTTGCTAACTAATTGTTTCATCATCAGGGGATCCATCATCAGGGAAGATGACAGTGCACCACCAATAAAAGGAGATATCTGAGTGAGCCTTACTCCAGCTGCAATAAATAAGGTTGCATTTTTCCTTGTAGATCTTCAAATACATGACTAAGTTAATTTGCAGTCAACATGACAGCAGGGAACACAACAGATTTCACAGACTCACTGACAATAAAAATAAAGATTATCCCTAATTTTTCTCTCAAAACTTCAAAGAAACTGATCAAAAGCTCAGGGTCAGTCCTTTTTTATTTAGGTATTATCTTCAGCTCATCCGGGGTCGGGTCGTGGGAGCAGCAACCACTTGGGCCAGCTCTACGGGAGGATTCCCAAAGCATTACCAGGGCATAGTCCCACCAGCGTGTCCTGGATCTTCCCCTGGGATTCCTCTCAACTGGCTCCTCTCGATGTGGAGGAGAAGTGGCTCTGTTCCGAGCCCCTCCCGGATGACCAAGCTTCTCAATCTATCTCTAAGGGAGAGCCCAGACACTCCAGTTTAGTTTTCCCCTCATTCCTGAACAAAATCCCCCGATACATTAACTCCTGGACTAGAGGCAGAACCTTGTCCCGTCCCCAACTAGAGAAGGCACTCCGCCGTTTTCCCGCTCAAGACCATGGTCTCGGAATCAGAGGTGCTGAAAGCAGTTTTCTTACCATTTTCAAAAATTGTTTTTTGTCATAAGTTATCCAGCCTTTCAGGTTAATTTTGATAAAGTAATTTTTTCCAATATTTGTAATTCAGTACCTGGCTTATGCACTCAGAGGTTTTTTAAGTTTGTTAACCAATTTTTATTCTGATTGGGGAATTATTGAGGCATTAAAAATCATTCCAACTCCCTCTAAATAATGTGCTGTGTTCAGATACATGGACTGGGATAAAAAAGAGTGAAAAGCTTCCAATTTTTGAAAAAAAGATGCTTTGAAAGATCTGTAGAAACCCTAGGAAACAACTGATGAAGATCAATTTAAGAGATCACAAAGAAGCCTTGATCACAATAAATGATTTAAAAAGATTTGTAAAATGAGGAATGACTGAATAGATCTGCACAACATTTATCTTGAAACAGAAACTGGGACTGAAATGTATTGTGCTTTTTATCGTGATCATTAATCTCTGAGTTTATATACACAGTACCATGCAGAAGTATTTGCACCCCTTGAACTTTTCCACATTTTAATACATTGCAACCACATACTACATTCCATTACAAGCAAACTACCACTTTATTTAACATTAACATTTGTCCACTGAGGTAAAACAGGATACATTTTACGACAAGAATTTGAAAAATGTGGCTTGCATTTGTATTTTGCCCACTTTACAATGGAATTTAAAAAAAACAATCCAGTGCAACCAGCTGTCTTCATAAGCTCCTAAATTAGTTAATAGAGTCCGCCTAATTCAACCTCAGTATAAATGCAGCTTTTCTATCAAGTCCTCAGATGTTAAAGAACAATAGCATTCAAGAATAGAGAGATAATGGCACAACCAGATACCCACCAAGACATGTTGATTTACCTGGGCTGACTGACCAAACAAACAAACAAGTAGGAACAATTAATAAAGCAGCCAAGGAATCCATGGTAACTCTGGATGAACTACAAAGATCACAAACTAAGATGCAGTTATTGAAAGCACCACTATTACTTGTACTCTCCAAAAATCTGGCAAACAGGAAGAGTGGTCTATTGGAAAACATCCCTTTCTGAAGAAAAAACATGAAAGGTTTTCAACAAGCAAACACTGTAAGTTAGATGAGAACAAAATAGACTTTTTTTAGCCTACACAGAAAATGGTATGTAAGGAAAACTACACATCACCCTGAATACAGTATCACTATAATGACACATGGTGGCATTTTTCTGTGGTGACGCTTTACATTAGTAGTAAGAGTGCACTTACACTGCATGACCAAAAGGGTCAAGGCGGACACCGCACCCCCGTGCACCACTGTCTCTGATGGTGCGTGGACAATAACCACCAAACACTAACAACAACATAACTCAAAGGATAACTAAGGAAAATGGCTATATTTGAAAAACAAACTATAATGTACAACAGACAACTTCTACAATTAGCATGAACGCATTACCCACAAGTCTTTGTGGCGTACAGCCACCCCCCAAACTATTTATTTTTTTGCTTGTTTTTTGTGACAGTGGCCTTTTTTTGTCTCTTTTCGATGACGTTATCTTTAACCAGTATTGGGCACTTAGTTATAGTTACAAATTATTTTTTCCAAAAAGTAATTGAGTTGGTAACTCAGTTACTACAGTGTAAAATTAATTAGTTACTCAGCAAAGTAACTGTAACATTATTCCTATAACAGTTACGTTCTATAATATCTATAAGGTAATATATTTTTATAACTGAAAAAAAAATGTATGCGAGTGGGTTGTCCTTGATTTGCGGGTGATTTAATAAGATTGGGTGAGCAATTCTCAACTGGTGCAAGCAGCAGTATTCAAATGAGGAGTTTGCGCCCGCTAATGCAAGCTGCACCACGGCTAGAGAGATGAGGAATAATGCGCATGGATCTGTGATGCGTCTTTGGCACAAAAATTAGGCTAAAATGCTGTGAATTCTGTTCTTTGTTTGTCAGTAATAAATGTAAACCATGTGCTGCTCTCTGCTGCATGCACACATCGTATTGCAGGGTTAGACTGATTAAAAGTGCAGCATGTCTGAATTTTGTTTTTAAAATGTCATATATAATGCCCGTTATCATTGTGGTATTGTGTATGATTGCTACATTTTATTAATTGGACTCCAGGAAGGTTAACCACTATGTGACAAAATAATCATGATCCACAGCGCGTCTTCACCAGATGGAGACGTGATTAGAGTGCAGTGAGTTATGATGCATCTTTGGTGGAAAAACAGGAAAATATTTACATAACTCTCAGGTTTATGGCCATTAGAGTGTTAAGTACTCTAATCGCCACTCAACTCATGTTGAATGTGGTAGTGCAAGACATGCTTTTCAGAAGTGCTAAAAATAGACACTAAAATAACCGGCGCAAACATTTTTATGCTTAGTAAATCACACTGCGCCTGGAACACCTACTTCTTTGTCTATTCTCCTTCCAGTATTTTGCGTCTTTTTCTTACAGAAACACCCACATTGCATATTCATCAAGGCCAAAAGCGCTAAATGGATTGCGTGCGTCTTGCTTCAGGTTTAACAGGCGCAATGTTCTCTACACCGTTTTGATAGATCAGCCAAAGCCTGTTTTTGTGATGCTGGGCTGTTTGCGCAGGTTTTAACAAGCGCAAACCGTTGATGAATCAGGCTCTAAGAGTATCTGCCGACTCACCAAATCATCATCACCGACACCTGTACTCTCTCCCTTATACTGAAGTGCGACTGTTAGAAGCCTGACACCACTGCGCGTCATGCAACTACGTTGTAGGAACGCGCCACTTTAAATCCCCAGTAATGGTATCAGTGTTGTAACCATAGGAAAAGTATTTAATTGGATTACTCTGTTACCTGAAAAAATATATGCCATTAGTAACGCAGTCATGCTGTTTCTCCCAACACTGCCCGTAACATATTCATTGCTAGATTTGTGGAAAAACATCAACCACATAATCATAAAAATGTATAATAACGTAAATTAGAAATGTAATGAGAATTTTCTTTTTGCCTATTTTGAATTTTACTCCAATACAAATACAAATCCCCCCCCTCAACAAATACAGATACAAATACCGTCTGCTTGCACACCCTAAATCTCTTAGAGAATTGGAGTTTTACTTGTAAAATATGGTTCTACAAAGTATGACTCAGAGGAAGCTGAAAAAAAATGTCTGCCACACTTTTCAGAGTTTTATTTGTTTGACTCTTTGAAAACTATGTATTATTGATGAACATGCAGTGCTTTCTTTTGGTCTAGCACAAAATCCCAATAAAATACATGGAGGTTTATGGTTACAATGTGAGGAATTGTGTAAAAAGTTCAGGTTACATGAATACTTTGGCATGGTACTGTATGAAAATAAGACTAAGGCTAAAAAATCGACATCCTGTTCATTTCAAAAGAATACTTAATATGTTTCTTGAAAGATGTTTAATCCATAAACAGCCTCACTTCACTGGGTTCTTTCGTCAATCTAACTCCATCATCACCCTAAGACCAGTCTTGTTATGCACTCTGTTTAAAGGCATTTTTATACATTGTGTTGGTTATCATCTATTTACTCCATACCACCCAACCAGCGATCCATTAGCTGTTCTCGCTTATCCTTTTAGAGGGTCGTGGGATGGGGAGGGTGCTGAAATCCACACACATAGCCCTCTGCTGACCTTCTTGTGAGCTGCATGTTTTTTTTAATCATAATGTACCAAAAGGTTTTTCACTTAGAGAACATGTTGTACCCAAACGTATCTTGAAATCTCCTGTTTATGTCATAATTCGACACATGGCAGCATTTGAAGTGTGCGAGTGCCGACGTTGCCAGCCACAGGAAGTGGTGTCAGCCAGGTGGATGAGGGGCCTGTAACCTGATCTGCTGTTGACAGAACAGGGACAGGTGCTCCTGGATAAACTAATCCACATATGCATGCTTGACACAGGTCATCCATTAAGGCAGATTGATTCAAAGCTTTAAGAGGCCGTTCCTCAACAATCCCCGGCCTGGCCTTACCTTTGCTGTTGCCATGATACCAAATTGCTGTAATTCAGGATGGCCTGGTTTGGGGGGAAAAAAGGGAAAGGAATGTCCACTGTTTGTGCAGCGATAGCGATGGAAAGATTTTGTCACACCAGACATGAGGGAACATTTGGGGGGCAATTTATCTCTAAACTTCATAAAACGTAAATTAAATGACTGAGTGGGTTTTCAGTGTTAGATACCCGTGATGATACTCAAGCTTCACTCAACCCAAGCTGCTCACTGGGAAAATAATGACACCCAAGGGAGGATTGAGTGAGGCAGCCCGCGTGACGGTGCCACATAAAAACCTCACATGCGGAAAAAAGAAAAAAACACATAAACCAGAAATCACTATGATTCAGTGTTATTATCAAATGCACTTCCTATGAGGAGAGACTCAAATGCCAAATAAAGGTTTACAGGCAGAAGAGAGGCAGCTGCTGCTGTCTGATTGGCTGAAAGGCCAGCAGCGATCTCACCTGGTATCCACAGCCCAGTCCATGGTAAACACCCAGAGTGAGACCTGTGGGGGGAAGGAGCCCATCTGGTCAGCAGCATTAACAACCATATCTTTAACAAAGGCATCCTGCAAAAAATACAAAAAATAAGGAGAAGGGCACAACGGGGCACATTAGCCAATAAAAACAGGCTATGCGTGACATTTAGTGCCTGATGCAGGGCTTAGAGGCATACAGGTTACTCACTGTCTGTCTTTGCAGCAGCAGCCCCTGGCAATAAAAACAAAAAGGCAATCTCACAGAGCGAGAGGTAAGCTGTGCATAAAGCTGCCTGCCTCAGCTGATAATTCCATAATTTCTCTATAAAGTTAAAATCCAAGAAGGAAACAGCCCGAGTCTCCAAGCCATCCATACAGTTGCAGTTGTTTTCCATTTTGCCGGACATCAAATTTAGAGAGTGTCATTATGCAGGAGGAGGAAGGACTCTGACAGCTAATTTACTCTGGAGAAGAATGGCCTGTAAAAGCAGATAAACATGAGGCGGATGAGAGAAGAGGGAGCCAGAGAAGACCAAACAGTGCCACCTTGTGTTGAAGAGTCTTCAGCTTGACAAAACTTTCAATTTTTTTTTCTTCTCCATACTTTTGACAAATTTGACAGTTTTTAAAAAACAGTGATAATCATTCAGTCTCACCTTTACAGGTAATCTGGTTCAGGTCTGTTTTATATGTGGATCTGAGTAAATTGGCAAATAAAGCTGTTAATTTATGTAGGCAGATTATTTAAATAAGTGAAACTCATAAAATGTAGATTCATCACACACAGTGAGAGCAAAACATTTAAACTGTATTGTGTTTTGTTAAGTTTGATTATTACCACTTACAGCTAATAAAAAAAAATCCACTTCTTATAAAATTAGAAAATTTAATCGGATCAGCTTAAAACTCCTCTGCTGTGTTGGGTTTGGTATCTGTCCTCTCCCCGTCAACAATATTCCATAGATTCACTGTGCAATCTAGGTCTGATGACTTTGTTGACCAATTAGGCACAGTTATATCATATGATTAAGCCAGTAATGATACTTTTGGCAGTCTGAGCAGACAACAAGTCCTGCTGGAAAATTATTTTAGCATCTCCGTAAAGCTTATCAGAAGAAAAAAGAAGTAAGAAGTGATCTAAAATGTCCTAGTACATGGCTGCGCTGACTTCAGAGTTGACAAAGCGAAACCAACACCAGCAGATGACATGGCGACTGTTGAATTAAATATTATCAAAATTAATTCAGTGCATGTTCAAGCAGAGACAAAATGGAGCCAATTTCCAGTTCTTAACATTTATTTTGAACAGATTAACAAATTGCAGTTTACAGAGAAAGATGCCCTAGTTTCTCTGGGCCAGACAAAATTTCTGACGAAGAATGGTTTCCGTGTCATAACTTTTATAGGCACCAGACTTTTGCCAGGATTGTAGGCGTTTCTTCTCCCTCGAGTCTGCTCCAATCAGAACAGATTTAAACAGTGTCTTAACGATGATTGGCTGTCAGAGAATTATGCAGTCATAAGATGAGACGTGTCCCTGTTCTTGGTCAAAAGTTCATTCTGAGTTTTATGGTTTTATGGCAACACTCCCAGCTTCATGGCCTTGGTCCCGGCATACTAAATCTACAGACATCCTGTTTTTACAGCCTGCAATAAAACTTACCCAAGAGTTTTATGTCTTAAAAGCTTATCCCAATAACAAATACTGACAGACAATATATTTTTTACAACCATGCAAACTATATAAACAGACTTTTACCTTCTGAATAATAGATGTTTAAAACATATGTAGAAATATTACCACACGACCTAAATCCTCACTGACTGTGGAAACTTCACTCTGGACTTCAAACGACATGAGTTCTGTGTCTCTTTACTATTCCTCTAGACTCTGGGACCTTGATTTCCAAATGACTTGGAAAATGTACTTCCATTTGCTAAAGAAAAATGGACTTTGCACCATTGAGCAACAATTTAGTCTCTTTTCTGCTTGCCGCAGGTAAGATAAACTTTTTCTCCGGCTTACAAGTGGCAAAAAACTAGTAATTAGAACGTCGCTCTGTACATTTGTGCAGTGAATTTATTCCTGTTAACATTTCTTGATTAGTCCAATGTAATATTCAAATTCTGTGAAACCACATTGTGGCTTCTTAAAATTTTAAGTCTTAAAACTATAATGATTATAATGATTCAAACAAACTGACAAAAATCACTGTGCATAATAAATCTACATCACATACAAGTTTCCGTTTTTGGATTGAATTTCTGAAATAAATGAGCGAACGTGTTTAGATGCACCTATAGATGGTCGATGGATTCTATTTTTACAACTGGGAGAATAAAAGCAAAGTCTCCAAATGAGATCTGGAGTGTACAAAGACTGGTTTTGAAGACAGAAAGGTTTGGGGTGGAGTTTGAACAGCGAGCAATGGGCTCTCTACAGCTGCTGGCACTAATGAGAATAATTACCCGTGTAATAACATTAGCCTATCTGAGGGAATGGAGGGGAAGGACAAGTGGTTGTGCTTCTGTGTGTGTGTGGGTGGGTGCGCGCGCATGGACCGTGCACATGACTCCCCCTTCTATCTCACTTGTGGTCTCTCCCTCATTCCCTGAATCTCAATATCTCTTTGTTAGCCCACAATAATTGTATTTGGGCCTCATATCCGCCATATCAGATTCGAGTTTGTACAAGGTAATTAGCAGAGGAAGGGAAGCCTCCACACCAGGAGGACAAATGCCCCCATGACATCATTCTGGCTCCACTCAGAAGGGTAAGGTTTTTCTTTCTTTTTTTTTCTCCCAGTTTACTCTACTTCATCTTCCTTTCAATTCAGCTGCCAAGTAAGAGCAAAGATGGAGGGCAAAAATGTGAGCAAAAGTTGATGACACAGAGAAGGAGGAGGGACGGGATTAAAAAGAGGAAGAAATGAGAGGAGGTGGGTGAGGTAAAGCAGAGAAAGGAGATTTGAGATGAGATGGAGGGCTGTGCTTTTGCAGCAGGCTGTAATCTCCAATCAGCTTTTACTAACAGACAGCAGGGGAAAGTTCCTCAGTGTTAATGCGGGCTGCCACTCGGAAAGAGCCGGTGTATTCAGCTGGGAGTCCAAGGGATGAGGAGGGGGGGATTAACTGGCACTCAGGTGGAGAGAGATGAAGAGAATCAGATGGAGACCCTGTGGATGGTCACACCCTCTTTCACACCATCCATCACATTTTTTCCCTTCCTTCTTGAAGAACAAACTACATCGGTGCTCTGTGTTTTCTGGTTGGAGTAGTGACAGCAGGAGGAAATGATAATTCAGGGGTGACTTATATTTGACGGTAGCTGTCTTGGATATGAGTTAAGAGGTTGTCTTTACTTCTAAAAATTTTTATCACGTATGTTAAGGAACCAATAATTATTTCACTCTAAAGTTTAACACGACTTAGACAGTGTATCTGAATACACAAATGTGCATTCATTTTAGGGTTTCCCACTTTTTATCGTACAGTTAAGTCAAAATTTAGGCACATTTTCTTAGCATGTTTTAAAACATTTACTCAAAATATAGACCCGTTAGTTTGTAATGATTTTTTGCCCTAGCTGCCTTTTTTCCCCACTCATTGTTTACTGAATACAGTATCTGACTTAGCTGTTGAAAAATGTATAATTAATTTACTTCACAAAGCCCCATTTTGTTTTTGTTTTTTCAAATGTGATGCTCAAGGAAATCAGATTAGTTTTGCTTGACTGGATAAAATCTGAAGCACATCAGCATAAACTGACCACTGATACGCTTTAGATTTCATCCAGTTGCTTCAGAAGCGACAGTGGTATGAAAAAGTCTTTGCTCCCAGCAGATTTCTTGTTTATAAATTTTTGTCACACTTTCAGATCATCAAATAGTTTTTCATTTTAGACATAGAAAACTTCAGTAAATGCAAAATGCTATTCTTAAAGATTTTTCATCATTCACCAAGGGAAAAAAGCTATCCAGACTAAACTTGCCCTATGTGAAAGGTAGCTCGGCTATACCTATTCAATGCTTGATTTCCTTGGCAGAAACAGCTACCTTTGTATTCTTCGTACCGTTTTTCTTTAGCCACATTTAAGACTTCTTGAACATGGACAACTGTTTAAAGTTATGCCACACTTTCTTAATGTGTTTATCTTTATGTGTTTATTTTTAGTTAGATTGATTACTACAACAGTGTCCTTACAGGTCTGTCTAAAAAGTCAATCAGACAGTTGCAAATCCTAGTTTAAAAATCCTTGAGTGGCTTAGCACCAAAGTATGTGGAAGACTTGTTGCCACTATACCAATCCTCTAGACCAGGGGTGCCCAAACTTTTTCCCTCAGAGGGCCAAAATGAACAGCTACTAGAGAGTCGCGGGCCAAATGTAATATTTTACTTGGAATACAAATACTAATAGTAAAGTTGTATTTATACAGTTATTTAGCCTTCATTTCTGTGTTAATAACATTTTAAAAAATGACAAATAAGTAATTTATAGCCAATTACAACACATCTAAACTTCAGTATTGATGTCAGTGAAAAAATTTCTTCCTCCGAGCATTTAAAAAAATATATTTTACAAACCTACTCTACATTCCCTTTGTAGTTCCTTGTATTTGAATTTTAACCAGATTTTTTATGTTTCATATATAATGTAAGCAATATACGATAGGACCGTATACACCCAAATATACTAATATAATACTTACTGAGACCATTAACCACAAACTATATCAGCACTGGAAGAATATTCATGATGCATATTTAGCTGACTGTCTGAACAATGTGGATTTTTATGTAAGACCCAGGGCATCCTCTGGTGGGCCAAATTGAATGGTTTGGAGGGCCAACTTTGGCCCGCTGGCCCCACTTTGGGCAGCCCTGCTCTAGACCATTCAGGTCCTCCAACTCTAGTCTTCTAATAATCCCTAGGATTAGAGCATAATATGGAGAAGCAAACTTTCAGTTTCTATTCTCCCTTTATCTGGAACAAATTTCCAGAACACTGCAAATCATGGATTATTTTTATATTTTGTCTCTCACAGTTCAAGAGTATGCCTATAATGACAATTACAGACCTCTCTCATCTTTTTAAGCGGGACAATTTGCACAATCAGTGGCTACCAAATACATAGTGATTACTAAATTTACTTTTAATGATATTTCATGGCAGACAAAATTAACACAAAATATGTCATGTTTTTTTCTGGTCAGCTGGAAGGGAATGTTTTATTTGTTGTTTTTTTTCAACCCATACCTTTTATAGCATGCATTACATTCATTTACTCACCAGACAGTCTGGGAGCAAATTGGAGTCCTTCGGGAGAAGTTGATATCCAGTTGCAAGCAGTGTATATCCATATAATGGGAGTCAATGGGGGCACAAAAAGTGCCACATCTAAATAAGGCATGGTCTGCCACAAAACTCTTTTAACCAATGTTTTGTTATTCATAACTACTACTGTTCCCCTCGGAGTTCAAGGTGTCTCGGAAGGAAAGCCCTAAGTTAACAGTTTCCAGAAGCACCGTCAACTTCTCTGGGCTCTGAGACATCTAGGATGGACCATCATACAGTGGAATCGTGTACTGCAGTCAGATGAATCAGTACTTCAGGTATTTCTGGGGAGAAACGGACACCGTGTGCTGCGGACCAAAGAAAAGGATCATCCATGTTTCCAGCAATTCAGGAAGCCAGAGTCTGTCATGATAGGAGGTTGTGTATTTGCCCTTGGCAAAGGTAACTTGCACTTCTGTGATGGCACCATTAATGCTGAAAAGTACATAGAGATTTTGGAGCACAATATCTTCAAGAATAAATATTTTCCAGGAACCCCATGCATATTTCAACAAGACAATGCAATACCGCATTCTGCACACATTACAAAGTCCTTGCTAAGAGGGTATATTTTCAGGAAGAATGGCACAAGATTACATAAGAAACCCTCGCCACTTTGTGTCTTGAGTCCCTAAACATATTTTAAGTGTTGTGAAAGGGAACATTATAAAGTGATAATTGCTTCAACTTTTTTAAAATGTGTTGCAAGAACCAAAATGTATTTTTTTTATCTATCAAATTTACAAGGAACACATTAAATAATGTGCTGTTGTATTGTTTTCAATGTAGTACAGGCCAAAGAAAATTTAACAAAGTTGTGTCTTCACTTAAATTTTAATTTAACATATTGTCCCAACTTTTACGGATTTGGGATCATATAACATAATTTAAATGTGTGCATCCCATTAATGTTTTCCACACAGGGAAGTTTTTACAACTTTTTGACAACATATAATGTCCAAGACATTTTGAATAAAATTCAATTCTGAATAGATACAAGCTTATTCAAAAACAAACTAAGGCAGAAAATAAGAAAACACAAAAACACAAAAATGTTTTTGTTTATTTGTGTTAGTATATACAATGACACAAGGACTCAATACATCCACATCAAATTTCTAGTGATGATCATGATGTACAGTAGCTTAAAAATCTTGACAAGTAAAACACGATCAAATTCTTATGATTGCTAAAACTGTGCTTAATTCCTTTAAAATTAACCTCAAACTTAATTCTCTTGGTTGAAGGATTTTATTCTGATCCTTTCTTGCCATGGGGTTTTATAAAATAATTTAATTAATGGAAGCTAATCTCCAAACGCCAGCTGAGCATCACTTCCATCTTCCTCACACAAAAATAAGCCCAAATGGGTCACTGTCCTTTTGTATAGCTGTTCACTCTTTCATCCTGTAAAGTAGAAAAATATGACTCGCCTTAGTCTTTAACAGCAGATGGAATTCAATAATATTGCATGATGTCATATATATATATCTCGGTGTGGACGGACGCTTTTTCTCTCCCTCCTCCTCCTGTGTGTTATCCCACAGCTCTCTGGCTCCTGTGCCTCTGTCTGAAGCATCTTTTTGCATTGGTCTCTGATTCCCAAAAAGGGAATACAGGTTGTATGGAAGATATCTGGCCATTTGGATTTATGTGGATTGGGTTTCTGCTGATTGGAATGGGCATTTACTGGATCTGCCGCAAAATGAAGCAACAAATACCGAAATTGGAGACGGTTTTGGAAGCGATTGGAAGGCTGAAGGAACAGTCTGAAGCGCTGATACGTGCTGACGGAACTCAGAACCTCACGCTTGGTGAGCTCGGGCACAGGCCAGATGCATGAGGTGATCTTGCTGGCGCTTTCGGACTCATTAGCGTATTGTCATCGGACATGGAGAAACTAGCCATGCGGATTGGTTCCACTGGAAATTAATGGATCTGAAATTAAATCTGGTCGAATTAGTATTTTTTTTAAAAAGACTGCTGCTGGCGGACTGAAGGACAGAAAAAATTGCTCTTCCTGCTAACCATAACAATTAGTATTTTGGCTCCCATGAAGACCTTCAACTGGTCCACAATCAAATGCCCGTGAGAGGCATATAAACAGAGTCTCCTCCCCGTCCACCTGCGACTACTGATGCACACACTCACATGTGAAACATACGCACACACCAGCTCCACCGTCCTACTGCACCTGTGTGTTGTCCATGTTTGAATATGTACTTAAATGTTTAAGGGTTGGTTTTTTTTTTGTATTACCTGTCTTTTGACTCTGGACTAGGGAATCAAAATACAGCTGAGTGCTTTGTTTTACCCCACCATGGACCCTCCCTGTCTTCGTGTATGGGAGCATCATTCTGTGGCTGCAAGCCCTTCAGTGACTACCTCTTGAAGCTCAAGAAAATGCAAAGCAGTAATCAGAGCAAAGGGTGGCTACTTTGAGGAATCTAAAATAAAACACATGTATTCAGTTATTTCACCCTTTTTGTTTAAGTACATACAGTAATTCAATACATAATGTGTTCATTCATAGATTTGATGCCCTTTGAGAATCTACAATGTAGTCATGAAAAGAAAGGAAACTCATTGAATGAGAAGGTCTGTCCAAACTTTTGGTCTGTACTGTATACATGGGCACAACATTAAGAGTCAGTTGGTTCTGGATGCTTCTAAACACTGCTCTTGTAGGTGATAACTGAAGATCCTTGGGTATGAAGTGGGACCGTCATAGATGAGGCACTTAAATAACTCCCACAACTACACAAGCCTTGTTTTAACCTTTTCAACTGAACGTTAACTCTGTCAACAGCCTATTGTCTATATTACGGACCTAACAGAACTACGTAAAAAGAGCATCGACTACAACACTAATGCTGACATGTTTTGCTACTAGACTCAATAACAGCACCACAAACAGACCAAGAAGATTTTAACCGAGTTTATTTTTAAAAAGTAGGATTTGAGGTAGTCCCAGGAGAACCAGGACGGAGGCACCAGGAACCGGGGAACTCAGAGCTGGAGAGAGGTAAGTGGATGTTCGTTTGGTTGAGAGTGGATATTTTGAAAGTAATAGGTATGCTTACTGTCTGAGAGGGGATCACAGAGCTTGGAGGAGAGGCAAGTAGGATTCTGTTGGCTAGGTCGTAGTGAGTGAATACTGACTGTTCTTGGCTTGGATTGCAGGTGAGGCACTGGCGGCAGACCAGGAGGGAATCCAGGAGGAGCTGAGCATGAAGAGCAATTTAACCAGTTCGTTATTAGCAGATTAAATGTCTTACTTGAGGAGAATGATGGCTTGACAGGAGGACGGGCAGGTGAATAACAGACACCCAGGAAGTATGGAGCGGTTACCCGTAGGGAATAGCAGCAGAGACTGACCAGAGAAGGAATCGGGAGGAAGGAGAACATCCAGCCTTGAGCAATCCAGGAACGAAGGTAAGTAAAGTCTGCGAGGAGACAGGTCAGGTAAAGATCCAGAAAATCACGAGGGAAGTAATCTTACTTGGTTTCACACTAGGAGTTGGCTCAGTACCAGACTGAGAGCAAGAACCATCTGGCGTCAGCTTGCTGGAGAAGCTCCCCTTATGAAGTTGGAGGTAACGAGGGTGGGTGAGGAACACCTGGTGCTGCTGCCTAGAGAGAAGGTAGGAGAACTGGAAAAACACACACAAACACTCACAAGCCAAATAATACTAACAATTGCAGCATAATGGAATAATCTCCCGATCAAACTTTGTTTCCCGAAAGTTCTACACTGCCTCTAGAGCCCAGTTAAGGTACAAAAATCTATTCATTAAAAATACTCATGCAGTAGGGGGAGCATAGTGGCGGAGCTGGTAACGCAGAGGTAACGCTTATGAGGAATTGATGAGTTTGAAAATTGTAATCCTCAATGGGTCATGAGAGGTATAGCAGAGGCCAAGAATTTTGCAATATTTATTCAAAAACACGGTTCAGGGAGCATGGTGGCGCAGCTGGTAGTGCAGCTCACCTTACAGCTGGGCCTGGGTTTGATTCCCGCCGGGGAAGCTGAGGGTGTGTTTGTTCCTCCATATCATCAGCACCCACACCCTGGGTGGGATTGGCGAAGGGGCCTTTCTGTGTGGAGTTTGCATGTTCTCCCCGTGTTCCCTTGAGTAGCTAATGTGAGCTACTCCCACAAAAACATGCACTAGTTCTGGGCTGTACACTGCCCCCTCCTGGCTGACCGGGGCGCCTGAGGGATTGGGGAGGATCTGGCTGGAATAATGTGATCCTTCCACGCCCTACGTCCAGCTGGGGAATCACCACCCCCTCAGATGAAAAGAAGGGTTCATCACTCCTCAAAGCATGAAGGAGGCTTGAGCCCAGTGTAGGGCCCTCCTGGGGTTGGCGGAGGGAGACCAATGCCCAGGACTGGACTTAGGGACACTGGGTGGGAAATACCGTGGGATTAAATAAAAAATACTCAGACAGACACCTACCTGCCCCTCCATCCCCCTCCCCGACTTCTAAACGTCTCTCCCTTCTCATCCGGGGGGCATGCACTGCAGTCTCATGAGGTAACGCAACTTTCTGATATAATGTTTTTCTTGTTCCCGAATACAAATATTTAGAAGGAATACAAGTATTCCTATTTATTTTTGTCCAAGGCACCCATCCATCCGTTTTCTGAACCACTTAGTCCTCTAGGGGTTGCAGGGGGGGCTGGTGCCTATCTCCATCTGTCAATGGGCGAGAGGCGGGATACACCCTGGACACGTCGCCAGTCTGTCACAGGGCCACACATAGAGACAGACAGGACAAACAACCATGCATGCACGCACCTAAGGACAATTTAGACTGATCAGTTAACCTAACAGCCATGTTTTTGGACCGTGGGAGGAAGCTGGAGTACCCAGAGGGAACCCACGCATGCAAACTCCATGCAGAAAGGCCCTGGGCCAGAATACAAACCCACAACCTTCTTGCTGCAAGGCAACAGTGCTAACCACTGCGCCACCATGCACCCATACGGAACAATTTATTTACAAACACTTTGACAAGAAACATAGAATCTGACCATAATAAATGCTGCTCCTATTTTTGACACTACCAAATCATGAATGAGATGGGTATTAATCAGATTGGTGGTTGCTGTTGTTTTCAAATGAGACTAACATAATATTTCTATAGCGAACCTGTAGGGACTCAGATGATCCACAGAATTCATAATTTACACTAAGTGACCATATCTTTTAATTTGCTGCTGACTTCCTTTAGTTAGATGGGCCTTCTAGTAACGTGGCACTCCTTAATTTGCCCTCTGAGGTGAGTGCTCTGCACAAACACTTCCTTGTGTCACTGCAATCATCACACAGCTCTTTGACGCAATAGCGCGTACGTGGGGGCGTTCACGTACCACACGGAATCAGTTGTGATTTTATGTTTTATCTAAATCCGTGTTGCATTTCAAAATAAAAGCTGGAAGAAATAATTACACAGTGACAATACAAGTATATACGGGGTGATAGTTAATTAAAATTATTTTATATATGTAAGTTTTGGTTACCAAGAAGGTATCAAGTTAATTTGCTAGTGTAAGTCTCAATGTTACGCATATTAACAGTCTTATTCTGAAAAATGACATCCTGCAAGTTGTTAGTTAATCAATAATTTGACTCTCTTCCACGTTTACCAGGAAGTAAAGACTTTATGTGTCAAGTAAAGACTTTTTAAATGGGCAGATTGATTAACGCTGCATTTTAAGTCTTCGTTGATCTATTTTACGAGACAAATTACGTGGAGCGACTTTCTTCCGTCCATACGGGAAGATCCAGTGAGTATTTTACTAGCAGCTCATGATATTCTTTAATATTTAGCCAAATTTTTGTCAGATTGTGACAAAAAGTTGTAATTTGGATTTTTAAAACATGAGTTGGGAGTTTTATAGTCCGCCTGTTTTTTTACTGTGTGCGATTTGAAGTTTGAACTTCAATGCAATTTTAAGAAAAGCTGCTAATGCAGACAAATTGCTATGAATTGTGTTGTTGTCCATTTTCGATTTGTTGTTTTGCATAACTTCCCGACAAATAAAATACATACCGTGTACGATACATATACATGTGAGCATATGAAAAAAAATAAAAATTAAAGAAACGTACTACATGTATTTTTAGATCAGGAATAAATACAATCATACTCTGTTTCAAAATAAAATACATGCTTCTGCTGACGTATTGCCTATTATAGTTTACTATTGTGTCCTGTAGTTAGACAGGATTAACCTGCTGACGTTGGATAGATAATCCAGGCGAGTCACACAGCTTTTGACTGACTCTAACGACCCTTTGAGGTGTGTTCAGAGGAAATCTGACAGATTATCATGTATTCAATCCATTCCTTCTGAAGAATGAATGCTCTGTTTGACCTGTTGCTTGTCACAGACCCTCAGGATGGTGGAGAAGGTGCTGGTCACCGGTGGAGCCGGCTACATCGGGAGTCACTGCGTGGTGGAATTGATTGAGGCAGGCTTCCAGCCGGTGGTGGTGGATAACTACAGCAATGCTGTCCGAGGTGAGCTCTGTTTCTTTTTAGAATAACGGAAAAAAAAACAAATGAAATAAAGCTCAGCGATTTTAATATCTGTTTGTGTTTATATGTGTCGATGGAGGAGAGGGGAATGTGGCAGAGAGCATTCGGAGGATAGAGAAGCTTCTAAACACCAACATTGAATTTCACGAGCTAGACCTTCTGGATCGACCTGCACTGGAAAACCTCTTCAAAAAGGTCTGAATTTTGTTAGACATGATACTTAGTTCCTCAATCATACTCAACAAAAGTGTCTGTACAATTTTCGTCCAGTTTTAGATTCCGGATATTTGATTTAGTTTTTTAGGACTGAGCGATATCATGAAAATATTTGATTGCAATATTATTGCTGAAAATTGCAATAAGGATATTGGTTTATGATTAAACCAACATTTCTGGATACTTTCGTTTATTCACAGATAAATAATGTCCCCACTTCTCTCTGGTGTGGTCATTAAGGGCAACTGGTGTCAGAGATAGACTTTAGTAAATCAGCATGAGATCTGTAATTACTCCAACATATAAAGAAAACATTTTACTGTTATATTAGTTGCTACTAACAAGCTCTACAAATCATTCACTTAGATTTTACTCTGCTTAATTTGTTTAAAAGTAAGATTCAATATAAAAAGTCCAGTCTGAGGTGTTTAATCCTGAGTTATAACTGTGAGTCTGTTGTGCAGCACTCGTTCAGTGCTGTGATGCACTTTGCCGGTCTGAAAGCGGTTGGGGAGTCGGTGGAGCAGCCGTTGCGCTACTACAGAGTCAACCTCACTGCTTCCATGAACCTGCTCGAGGTCAGTTTCATCTTACGCAGCCAGCCTCCAGTCTGTCTGCTCAACTCTCTGTTTTGCTCTAAGCTTAACATTATCTGCACTATTCCTCACCTTTGTTTGCTGAGTTTACAGCATCTGCTACTCTATGCACAGTACCTTGCAAAAGTCTCCACACCCCTTTCATTTAGCCACATTTTATCATGTTAATACCTCAGTGAATTTTATTTAGATTATATCAAGAAATCAAGACAAAACCGTGCCATAGTTGTGACTCAGAAAGACAACAATGCATGGTTGTACATGAAAAAAAAAGAAGCAAGGTGTGGATGGAAATGGTACATCAGCCAGCCACTGGGAAGCTGGAAATGCAAGTAAATTATGAAAGAAAACTATTTAAAGGCCTCAGATAATTAGAGACCGAGGAGAATGAGCACCTTCTTGCAGAACAACACTCCTAAATATACAACCAGAGATATAATGATTCATATCACTTTATTTATCCCACTGGGCAATTCAGTTTGCAATACAACCTGTCCAAGATCATTACAAACAACAAACAAAACGAACGGATCCAGGTCCCATGTATGCAGACGGAAAGAGATACACGTCAGGGAGGGAGGGGGTCCACGGTGGGGGAAAAAAGCGCTCAATTGTGTTTTGATTCCTTAGTCAAGAGTCAAAATACAGGTTATAGGAAAAAAAAAACACACCTAAACATGTAAGCACACATTCAGACATTGACAATGGTACATCAAAGAGGGTTCAAAATGTATTTGAGTAATAGGAATGCCTAGTTAGTCACAACCAAAATTAAGATGCAAAACTTGGTGAGATTAAGCTTGACTTTTTTTGTGGAGTAATTGGGAATAATAATAACAATAATAATTTGATTCATCTAGATTTAAAACAGTCAGTCATTTTGCAACTTAAAAGTTGTATGTTGAACATGAGCATGATAGTGACATCTAGTTTATCTAGGTTGTAGTTACAACAAAAACATCATTTCAGCTGATGGGTTTCCTGGTTCGCTGCCGATACGCCCAGCGATCAACCAGAACTGTGTCCAGTGAGGCATGTATTTTAAAAGAGTTTAACTGACAGCTAACGTTAAACAAGTTAGCAAGTGAGCTAGCTTACCGATCCAGGAGGAAAGTCATAGTTTCCGCATGTGCTTCATGCTGTGGAAATGTTTTATGTGGGTCCATCTAGTGTAGGCTTCACCTAAAACTACTCTAGTTTCTGTTCTTCTTTGTTCACTTCTCTCCTGAGACGGATAACAATATCTCTGTGGCTCTGAAGCAGCTGCTTGACTTACTGACTCCACCATTCTTCCAGTGTGAGCAGAGCTGTGCTGAAAATATTGTTGGATCATAGAGACCGTATCTGTAAACCGGTGGCCACTACTGGCTGTTAGATGTAAACATAACGTCATTTTCATGCCCATTTTAAACATACATTTTATTCTATTTTAATTTCAAATATATTTTTTGCACCTTTAATTGCAACAAAAGGTGGTTCTGCAAAGTCTTGACTTAAGTGGTCTGGATATGAATGCGAGCAACATTATGAGATTCTTATTTGTAAAAAATACCAAACTTTTCCTTCTAAGTCACAGCTAAGCACTATTTCCCCAACATTCATTGCAGTTTTTGGTTGGAATATGAACTAAAGTATGCTTTAATATTTGTCTGCTAAGTCACGCTTTCTGCTTATTCTTTATCTTTTTGCCCGCTTGCTAACTGTAAGCATGTGCCATATTTGTGTGCATCAACATGTGTCTCAGGTGATGCAGGCTCACAAGGTGCACAATCTGGTGTTCAGCAGCTCCGCCACAGTGTATGGAGACCCCCAGCACCTCCCCATAGATGAGCAGCATGCCGTGGGGTCGTGCACCAACCCCTACGGCAAGACCAAGTACTTCATTGAAGAGATGATCAAGGATCACTGTAAATCTGCGAAGGTGCTCACCAGAGGGTTGAAAGCCTTTGAGAGACATACACTGTTGCTCATTGTGGGATGTTTAACTGTTTCTTTGTTGTGTTCAGGACTGGAATGCTGTGCTGCTGCGCTATTTCAACCCTATCGGAGCTCATTCCTCAGGTCAGATTGGAGAAGACCCTCAGGGCATCCCGAACAACCTGATGCCTTATGTAGCTCAGGTAAATGTTCTGCAATTTCTACACGCCTTTTGTGGATTTAAATTCTACTGCGTCATCTCACCGAATCTGTTGCCTTTTTATTATCTACATAGGTAGCAGTTGGCAGGAGACCATTTCTGAATGTATTTGGAAATGACTATAAAACTGTTGATGGAACAGGCAAGGACAGAAGCTTCTTCTTTTAAGTTTGACAGTAATTAAATATTCAGAATCATGCAACTCTTTCCTTTCTTTTATAGGTGTTCGGGATTATATCCATGTTGTAGATCTGGCAAAGGGGCATATTGCAGCTCTGAAGAAGCTGAAGGACAACTGTGGATGCAAAGTAATTTTCAGAGTTCTTGTTTTTACTATTTATTCTAACCCAGTATGGGTAATATTGATGTATTAACCTGCGTTTTGTAAACTTTTGTGTGTAGGTTTACAATCTTGGCACAGGAAAAGGCTACACTGTGCTCCAGATGGTAAAAGCGATGGAGAAGGCTTCAGGAAGAGAGGTAAGTCATAAAATGGCTCATCTGCTCTCCCTAAACACAAAATTATGGTTATTGAGTGCATTATAGCCTGTTTGAGTTATTTTAGACATTTCTATCTTAATTTAATAATTTTCTTTTCAAATTTTTCCTACTTTAGATTAAATATAAGCTTGCACCTCGTAGAGAAGGGGATATAGCGTCGTGCTACGCTGACCCCAGTCTAGCTGAGAAAGAGCTTGGCTGGAAGGCTGAATTTGACTTGGAAGGAATGTGTAAGTGGGCTGCACATCACGATCCGACAAATCCAGTCCTGAACATTACAAGTAACTTATGGTGGTTTAGAATATTTTAATTTTTGTTTCATGTTTTGAATAAGCATCTTATGAACTAACATTTTATAATTCTACAGTCACAAGCTTCAATGTATGTAACTGCGATTTTATGTAAGAGAAGACAAATTAACTAATTTCTTTAAACATTAGAATATTTACAATGTGGAATGCAGTCTCAACTCTTTTGCTGCAGAAAACACCCTGCAGTGCATGATACTGCATACACCATATTTCACAGTGGGAATGGTGTGTTTAATTTAATGTGTAGTTTAATTTTTCTCTACATGTAGCATTTCATGGCTGTATATATGGCCTTATTTTGAGTCAACAGAATAAAGAGGGGTTAAATCCAAATGTACAACACACTTTCCACATTTATAGTTGGTGGGGGGTCCCATTTCCTTCTACTTCACATGTACTGCATATGCTATGTGAAAAATGCCAGCAGATGGGAGTAGATTTTGTCAGGCACTCATTCACAATAACACCTTGATGTTTCTGTATCCCGCATCATGCAGGTGAGGATCTGTGGCGCTGGCAGTCGATGAATCCCACCGGATTCACCAATGGCACACCCTCTTGATGCAGCTGCAGCTTCTTCTTTAGAAATCATACCCAGAAACTGTTTTATTTCCCTGTCTCTCTTTATATTCTGTAAAAGCATTTTTGTTTTTTAAATAAAGCTGCAATATGCTTTATTCCTTATAAACAGTTTAAATATATTTTGTAACGGAGGAAACGGGTTAAATATACGTTTTCTTGTTGTATTTCAGGTTGAATAAGGGATACATTTTTTGTAAATGTACATACAAAAAGGAGAATAAACTAATTTTCCTACAGAATAAATCGGTTGCACTATTTGACTTCATTTTGAGACTAATTTTCTTCAAATAAAGTTAAAATATGTTGTGGATTTATTACTGAAGTCTTTAGTGAGGCAAATTAGAAGAGATGTTGGTTTCAAGATGCAATCCTCTGTATTCATAATAAGGCTAAAATGAGTTCATCACAGACACTGTAAATGTTTCTCTTTTCACTTGTTCAATTTTAAAGGGGTGCTGGGGCTTTAAATGGCTCCTTGAACCTTCGGGCACCCAGTTAATAAACACCCACGTCAGCACGGAGCTCCAGTCGCTACAACCGGGTTTCGGTCTTTAGGGCTGAACAGGAAGTGTCTCACCGTGGACCCTGGACGAGGGGAAAAAAAGAGAGCAGCGGGGTGTGAAGCGGCGAGGGAAAATAAGATAAAATGGATATGGTGGCTGATTTGGGGGCGAGCAGGCTCTATCGGGCGCCGGGTGAATCCAGCCACCAGTGAGTATTGATGGTGTTTTTGTCAGAGGGCGGGGTGAGGGTGGAGGGGGGTTCAGGATATGGGGCGTAAGCGGGTCTCGGCGACACCTCTCGCCTGGGAACGAGCCGCTCGATCTGGGCAGTAGGCGAATCCTCCCCCGCTGTTTGTCGCGCTCCGGACCTTCCAGCGAGGAGAAGAGTGGGGTGGGATGGGAGGGGTGGCCTTGTGGATATCTTAAAAAAAAAAAAAAAACGGGTGTTTTTTAGCGCATCGTATCTAATCGATATCAGTGTATTTATTTATCTGCACGCAGGACGTTTGCGTGTCTTGTTTTCTCCATTGTGTGCTGGCTTGAGAGCCTGAAGTGGGCGTCGCTCCAGGACAGGCTGGGCTGCTCCGGTGCGGCGCTGCCCGCTTTTCTCTCGCAGGACTGCAGCACTGTCGTGTCGTTTTGTAGGTCGAATGGTGCCTCGGTGGAAGTATAATAGCTCAGTTCAGATATCTCTCTTGGTTTTGAGTGCAAAGAAAAGGGACCACAGATCACTGCGGGCGTTTCATCGTGGGTTTATCGGGCGCTGCCGATCCTTTCACATGACATGGTGTTGCAATTTAAACAGGAAATCTTAGGAATCACGTATCTTAGGCTTCAGGAAAATAGACTCCATTCTTCAAATGAGGATAAGAGATATTTCCCCCCCTCTTTTTCTGTGGGCTGCATGTCCTACTGCAGTATTTTTTGTCATTTTCTTCAAGTCGGATGTGTTTAATTCGTCAGGGATTTCTTCAACTCTTTGAAGTCAGCACACAGCAATGATTAAAGGGTTTGTCACCCGAAGCTCTCATACTGGAGTCGGGCGTAACCCATAAAAAAAAGCACTGCTTTGATTGAAGGTTCTCTTTAGCCAATCACAGTGCAGAAAGATATAATGTGGGCGGGATTGTCTAGTGCAAACAAAGATGCATTTAATCATATGCTTAAATTACAGGTTTATCTGTGGGGTATTTGTTTTTATGTATTTTATAGGCTACAGCCCACACTTGCATGTTAAAAACAATATTGAGCAAATAGTTTAAAACACAGACAAGGTGAAAGACATAATGTCATGGTAAGTCTATGTTGGCCCGCGCTAGCAGTTTTGGAATTGTGAATCAGGCCTGTTGAAGTTTTGATTTTAACAAAGGCTTTCTCTTCTATTTATTGGATAAGTGTGAATATGTGATGTGCTGGTACTGGGTACAAATCAAGTTTTCTTGCACAGTCCAAAAACATGCATGGAGAATAACTGGTTGCTCTAAATTCCCCTCTGAAGTAAGTGTTCATTTTTATGTGTCTGTGAAGAACTAGCTATCTAAGGTGTTCTGCATTATTGTCCAGTAAACACTGAAGATGGGCCTCTGCAACCCAAAAAGGATTAAGCAAGATGCTTATAATCATAGTAACTATACAGTGCCTTCCAAAATGTTCATTCCTGTAGAGATTTTGAAATGTTATTGGTATTGTTTCTGCACACCCCACCTCTTGCCTGATGATTGCTGGAGATTGGCACCAGCCCCTCCCCTTCAGAACCTGACTAATATAGATGGTATAGATAATGGAATTATGGATTTTACTGAATAAACCAAGTTAAAGCATTAGATACTTTTTGCCAGTTGCCCAGGTTGGTACTAGATGAAGCGTGTATATGGGCACCATTTTTAAATATCATTCACTTGCCTTCAGAACTAGTTTTATGTTGCTTTTATGCATGTGTAGGCACCCAACATGCTGCTACAAACAGAAATTAACCTCTGCTTGCTCTTAATTACAACAAGCTTATGTTGAGTTAGGCACAAGTTACTCTTTGAGGACTATCTTTAGCTATGCAAGTCCAGGAAATTTTAAGAAATTGTATTGTCAAAAGCCTCTTTAGTGTGGATTGAAAGGATCAGAAAGAGATGCTTCTCCAGGGCACTACTGCATGAATGCAAAGTGGGGGGAAAAACTGAACTGGTTTTTAAAATCTTGCAACAAGAGTTGGACATGAAGAGCAATAATCAGAGAAGCAGCCAATAAGCCTGTTGTGACTGTGGAGGGGCTCCAGAGGTCCCCAAAAGAATATGTGGATAGGACATTTACTACTTGTGTGCTTCATAATTCTGATACTGATGGAAAAGTGGCGAAATTAAATCCTCTGTTTGAGTCCTGCTTGCATTTTGCTACACACCATCTATGGGACGCAGCAAACATCTAGTAGGTGCTTGGTCAGATGAGACCAAAGTGTACTTTTCTGGCCTAAATCCCAAACACTTTTAAGACGCGGAAAGCTAACACTGAAAATTACCCTGAAAACACCATCTCCACAGTAGCGCATGGTGGTGGCAGCATCATGCTCGAAGAATGGCTTATCTTAAGAAAAATATAAAATCTCTTTTAGACTTTGAAAGACTCTATAGAGACATGAACTCTAAACATACAGCCAGACGGTGTTAGAATGGTGCATTCAAATTCCAGACCTAAATCCATGTGGAGCCTGAGGCAAGTTTTGAAAATCACTGTTCATAGATAATCTTCATGCATTCAGGCTGAGTGCTATTTATTTAAAGAAAATTTGTTAAATTGTTTAATTTTTTTATGACAGCAGCAGGTATAGAGACATACCCAAACAAATTTGTCTGTACAGTTGCTGCAAAGAATGCTTATTACTGCCTATTATTCACTCTGGGGGTTTGAATAAAACTCAATGCCACACTACACAGATTTATATCCGTGAACAACATAAAAAATAAATTATCCTTCTCCTTTTACTTCACAGTTATGCACTGCTTTGTTTTAGTCTTTGCCATAATTTCCAAATAAAATAAAACTTTGTAGCTGCAACATGACATGTGAAAAAGATTCAAGGAATATCATTTGTATTGAAAGAAACTGTAAAAAAAACAAAAAAAAACAACATGACATTTACATGTAGTGAGCTGCTGTTGTATTGTCTTCTGCAGGCAACCTCAGAGGTGGTTCAACACTGCCGACATCACCGCATCTCACCAGAGCAACCTTTTGAAGCAGCTAAACGAGCAGCGCCGGCAGGAGCTTTTCTGCGACTGCAGTGTCTTGGTTGAGGGCCAACTCTTCAGGGCCCATCGTAACGTCTTGTTTGCCAGTAGTGGCTACTTCCGCATGCTACTGTCCCGGGGGCACGACGGGCTGCCAGAAACTGTCAATGCCACTTTTGATGTCTTCAGCCCAGAGACTTTTACTGTCATTCTGGATTTCATCTACTCCGGGCAACTGGATCTCTCCAGTCACAATGTGATTGAGGTCATGTCCGCAGCCAGCTACTTGCAGATGAACAGCGTCATCACATACTGCAAAAACTTCATCAAATCCTCCTTGGACATTAGTGTAAAGGACGAGGACAGTGACCGCTGCCACAGCCTGTCAGAGACCTGTTCTTTTACCAGTGGAGCAGGAGAAGAGCCCACAGAGCATCAGCAGCAAGGCCCCCACTCCGTCAGCCCACCACCTGCACTTTGGACCCGCGACAACTCCAGATCCCAGTCCAGTTTTATGGGGAAGGAATCGGAGCAGGAAGGTTCCGCCTCAGCCCTAAAGACTGACGCAAGCAGCCCTGCTAATGAGCTCAGTGCAGATACAGATGACCTGCATGACCCTCAGGACCCTCTGTACACACTACCGAGATCAGAACGCCTACGAGGGAAAAGAGGGACCAAAAGGAGAGCTCTCAACAGCACTCGTTCTGGCCACCATGAAGACCTGGATATTCAGGAGGCAAGAACCCTAAAGGCTGAAAAGGCAGAGGAGCTTTACGCCACTCTACCTCCAATTGTTGGTGTTATTGGCCATTTTAATAAAGGTGCGTTTGGCAGTACACACCATCGATGGCTTTGCTAGAGAAATTATCAATGAACAGACCTTAATTAGTTTGAGTCTTATTGAAAGAGATAAATATCTCCACCATGTCTTATCATCTTTGCAGATTCCAACCCTGTTATGCGCTTTAAATGCCCTTTTTGTACACATACTGTGAAGAGGAAGGCAGACCTAAAGCGTCACCTGCGCTGTCACACTGGAGAGAGACCATACCCATGTCAGGCCTGCAATAAGCGCTTCACCCGCCTGGAGCACCTACGTAGTCACTTTGAAACGGTAGGTCCCCTCAGAATCAGAATCTGAGATTCAGAAGAAGATTAAAAAAATACACAAGGGCCTGAGGAAATGTACAGCAAAATGTATCATATATTGCTACAACAATGCACAGCAGCATTAATCTCAGTAGAAAAAAAAATGGACTAGAAAAGCACTTGAAGAGCGCAGTCAGATGACTAACAAACAAACTAACCCCGTCAGAAACATATCCTCATTGGTGGAGGTAATACACAATGAGCATCTGAAGATTAAAGCGATGGTGAGAGCACAGAATGAAAATGAACCATACAGTACACTACAGTGTGCTGCATGGTAGTGGTGAATTATCCAGGACTATTTAAAATAGTAGGGCATGGCCTGATTGATGAGCCTCTTACCGTGAGAATAAAAGCTCTTTCTGAGTCCCTTTGTTTTTGTTGTCAGGCAGGGAAACTGATTGGCTGAGTTAAACAGCCTAAACAAACAGCTACTTGGGTGGGAAGTGTCCTTGATAATTTTGGTAGCAGTGCTCAGTCAGTGCCTGGTGTAGATATGCTGCAGGGGAGGCAAATCTGATCTGATGAAGCACTCTGTCGCTTTTGTTCACTCTGCATTGCTGTTCAGTACTGTTGTCAAACCAAGATGGGATGGTCTCATTGATTTCAATGGAATCCATATAGAAATTCTTGCCTTTGATGTATCGATGTTGCTGGACACATATGGTGCGTTCCATTTGTAGTTAGAAGTCAGAAATTATTTCAACTAGAATGCTCCCTGAAGTTGCACTTCCCACTCCTAAAATGTCTGAGAGTTTTTTCTTGCTCTGAAATTGACTTACAATATGGCTGCTCATTGCGTCAGTAACAGTATTTCGTGATGGAAACGTGTTCATTATACAAGACGCTTGAAAGAATGTGTCTAAAAGCAATGTTACATATAGAGCCTGCAACTCTATACTTTACAAAATAATAATGGTGTTTGCATACGAAAAGTACAGCTTAAAACAATGTTTATGAGAGGTACTACCAACAATGGCTACCTGGGCCTCGCCATACTGGAACCCCGATTTATGAACTTGAATGCTGTGTAATCAGGGGTGACGTGAAACCCAGTCCTGACTTCTGGGATAAATTGAATACACCAACAATTACTACCTGAGGCATTTTCTAGTGGAATACTTGCACAAATCTACACAACTTGGTAGTTAGGATGGGTCCTATGGAGGTGTGACCAGAGAAATCTTTCTGAGGGGTCATAATGGGGGAAACTACTCCATTTGTCACACAGCTTGACCTTGGGTCTAGAGGAGTAGTTTTTTTGGGTAGGTCCCACTGTGGACTGTCCATAAAAATACTTTGCAGTAATCCAAAATGGAAAAGATGCAGTAGTCCTTCACAGAGTTTTAGACAAGGAGTCTGTATGAGATGAATTTGGGGAAGTCTATCTCTACACACAGCCCATGTTGATGTTCTCTAGTATAGGTGTTCAGGTGGGCATGAACCAATAAAACCGTTGTATCTTGAAGAGTTCATGGTACTTACGTGGTACATATGTCAGATTAATTCATTTAAACTGTTAACCGGTTATATTAACCTAAATCTGTATTAAATTTATAAAACTCAAACAGAACTGGATTAAAATTTTTGGGGGGCTTTCCACAGATCCATCAAGCCAGGAAGCTGGTGTGCAGGAAGTGTAAGTGTCAGGTGACAGAGGAGACCGGACATGTGGTGTGTGAGGGCACACGCCGCTACCGCATGTGCACTGCCTGTATCCAGGTGGTGGGCTGCGACGACATACCCATGGACGGTCTGCAGACGCCCAACGAGGAGCCAGCCCTGTTATTAGGTGTGGACGGAGAGGAAGAGGGGGACACCAAGAGGAACTGGATGGTGAATGACGAAGATGATCTGGCTGAAGACTCGGGCGCAGACCTCATCATCCAGCAAGTCGATGACAGCGACGAGGAGCTACAGTGAAGCAGAACCAAACTGTGTGCAGTATCGACAGTGTGCATCTCTGTGTTAAAGCCATGCAAAAAAACTGGGGCCTGGAAATGTAAATACTTAGTTTGTTGGTTGCATCCAACAGAAGAATCCTTCATTACAAGACTGTGTGGAAAACAGAAAGTGTTTTTGTAAATGTTGGTAAGGTTATGCAGTATCCAAAGCATGTATAATAACTTTTGTTCTTTTGGTCAAGTTTTTGTATTATGATCATTTTAACCTTCCTTATTTAAATGCATGAAAATACTTTTTGGACTTTTTATTGGTATTGAAGCCAAAATATTGATCCACAAAAAATGGCAGCTCTTAATGGTTTTCCAATTTAGGGAGAGTTGAAGACATTTTATTTTTAGTGTTTTTCTGCAGTGTTTTGATTTCCTGTTTATGATATGATCAGTTACAATTTATTTATTACTTTTATTTTTACTTTATGATACAGTAAAGATATTTTTATACACCTGTGTCTGGGTCATCATTAGAAGTAAGTTGTAATGGAGAAATAACTAGAAGTCCCTATCTCCTTCTTGTTAATGTAATTTAAATTCGCTTAAAAAAGCTTTTTAAAAAACACTTATGTTTTGAAATTATGAAAGTAGATTATTTTTAGTCTGGTTATAAACAACTAGAGAAAGCACTCAGAGAGCATTAGCTAATTTATAATAAAAAAATCTGCCACTTGAAGGTGTAAAAGTGTGTTTCAAAACAATAAAAACAAGATGATTTGATAATGGAGATGGGAGGAAAAATAGATGGTTAAACGTTTGATGAAGTTCATCTATAGAAATAGAGAAGAACAAACAGCTTTTTTTTTTATTAACAAGATTTCAACTCCTGCCTTGGGGATGGTCCTTACTCCAAACATCTATGCCACTTATCCTCAAAGGTTCACAGGCTGGTCCTTACTTGTAGCTGCTAAATTCTAATAATTCTTTCCCCCATCTACATACAGTGAATAAAATGAGGACTTGTTATTATAAGATTCCAATAAACATTTTTTTTACTACAAAAATGTTACTTATCTAGGAGAAGTAATTTCTAATTTGTTTAAATGAGTGAAGTTGTCAGACCAGGGATCAGAATTACAACTAATGTAAATAAGCTCCAATCCCCAATTTTCAATACAATTAATTTAAACGTTATGCTTCTTTTTTTTATGTTGCCATCTCCAAATTTAATTAAAACTTGAACTATTTTTAGAAAAATAAACAGTTCTTCTATAGTTGTGTATGAAATAAGTTTGTTTCCAGGCACAGAACTGAAGAGAGAACAAAATATTAATGCATTTGCACAGAGATATGAATTTGTGAAAAAAGGTTTTATTTGACCTAGAGTCATTTTTACTTGTCTGCATTTATTTTGCCATTGGCACCTATGGGGCCCTATTATTACACGTTAAAATAGTTCTGGGTTCTTCTGCAAAAGCTGATTTTACCGTTGAACAGGAAATGTTGAAAACGATGGAACTCAAAAAATATTTTTTTAATTCGAATTGTGACTGAAGAATAGATACGCAGTAATTAAATGTGGTTAAATCTCGCTCTCCGATGCTATTTTCCACTGCCTAGTTATGACCAGTAGATGGCGCCTACAAGCAAGTTTTTTGTTTTTTTTTAAGGAAGCGTCACTGATTCGTGCCTCCGAGAAGTATGACGTCAGGCTGCTGCTAGCTAGACAGCTAATGATGGCTGCTGCTATACGGCTTATCAACAAAAGCACTTTAAGATTAGGAATGGGCCAACAATATCTGAAGTTCAGTTCTGCGGCAAAGGAGAAGACGGTGAGTTATTCCGGATTTCCAGTTCCTCACTTGTTGAACGGAACGCTTTTTGTGGTGTCACAAAGAACACCGACTGGCAAATTTACCTGTTCGCCCCCCCGTATGAGCTAGTTGTGTTTGTTAAATCCAGTAAATGTTCTCTAGACTCTACAATTCAGCTGCTTCCCCACTTTAGTAGCTGTCACTTGTTGGTGTGTTTTCTTGTTTTTTAGGCTAACGTGAGAGCTGCTCATGCTCTCCCAGAAAAGGTGAAAATAGTGGAAGTGGGACCCAGAGATGGTCTTCAAAATGAAAAGGTACACTTGTATAGTAAAATAAATTATATATTCGTATAAAGAAATAATGTTATCAGTACAGTATAAAGATGGTGCAGGTGCTTTGCTTTCTTTATCTTTTTCTTATAGTAATTTCCATTAATAAATCAGTTAATCGATATATATGTAGTTTTAGCTAAAACAACAAATGAACATTTATGAATTTTTAAAACTTGGCTAATGAACACTCAGTACAATATCTAGAACAAGCATAACTCTGTTATGAGCTTGGTTTGACACCTTACTCATACAATTTGTTTTTATGATATTTCTTTTTATACAGATGTATTTTTGCTTTAACAGCAAAGCCTGTTTAAGCCCTATTACTATGCTGGTGATCCCTATATTATTCAAGTGTTGTTGTCAAATTAGTAAAGGCTAGCATAAATTGTTTCTCTAATGTTACAATGCAAATTTCTTAAATTCAAGTTAAGAAATGTTCAACAACATTGCCCCATTAAAACGATAAAATAAAAACAAATTGGTTCTGTTTTTGTTCTGATTAAATATAAGTGGTTTAGTGAAAAGATGATAATTGTGACAAAACTGACTTTTGTAACCTGGTGAAGCAACGCAAGTCACACATGGTCAGCATTATTTGTCAGCTGTTCTTCATTCTTATGTTTCTATTCTCTTCCTCAGACTGTCGTTCCAACAGAGGCAAAAATTAATTTAATTAATATGTTGTCAGAGTCTGGACTGCCAGTTATTGAGGCTACTAGCTTTGTGTCCCCTAAGTGGGTTCCTCAGGTAAGCGTTTTTGGACACACCCCACTCAGAAACTGTATCGTAGGAATGAATTGGGCTTTGTTTCTTGAACTCTACCTGCTTTCTATTGTTTATACATCAGATGGCAGATCAGGTGGAGGTGATGAAAGGTATAAGTAGGAAAGCCGGAGTGTCCTATCCAGTCCTCACCCCTAACCTGAAAGGTTTTCAAGCCGCTGTGAGTGCTGCATGTTCCTGTTCGCGTTTTAACACTGTAGGTGATGGCCCTTAAACGTTTTTGTCCCGCTGCTGCAGCTAAAGGCGGGCGCTTCAGAGGTGGCCATATTTGGTGCTGCATCTGAGCTGTTTAGCAAGAAGAACATAAACTGCTCCGTGGAGGAGAGTTTACAGCGCTTCGAGGAGGTCATGAAGGCAGCTAAAGAAGCTGCTGTGCCAGTTCGAGGGTATGATTACCAGCATCCTCTCCACGCTTGGTAAACCTGCAAATCATTTGGACTTGTCCCTAAACGCTTTCATCCATGTTTCTCATCACTGCAGTTATGTCTCTTGCGTTGTTGGATGTCCATATGAAGGCCAGGTGGCGCCTGAAAGAGTTGCACATGTGAGTTTTGGCTTAAAACCTGTTGCGTTCTCTCAGCAAATCGGTCATTCTTCTTTCTTTGCAAAACCAAAAGGTGTGTGTCTGTCTCACAGGTAGCCAAGCGTCTGTACTCTATGGGCTGTTACGAGATCTCTTTAGGTGACACTATTGGAGTGGGGACTCCTGGAAGTATGACCAAAATGTTGGAAGCTGTGACCAAAGAGGTGCCAGTCAGTGCTCTGGCTGTGCACTGCCACGACACTTACGGCCAGGCCCTGGCTAACATCCTCATAGCCTTACAGGTCAGATGGAGTTCATTTTTCTGATTCTAAAACCAGTCCCTCAAACAATCCATGAGAAAGAGGTCAGAGTGATTTATTTTTGTTGTTGTAAATCTTTCCAGATGGGAATCAGCGTAGTTGACTCGTCAGTAGCTGGACTGGGGGGGTGTCCATACGCTCAGGGGGCTTCAGGGAATGTTGCAACTGAAGATGTTGTTTATATGCTGCATGGACTTGGGATACAAACAGTAAGAGACCAACTTTTTATACATGTTTCTACAGTGCGGGGGGGGGGGGCATGTATGCTCCGGATAACCAATATTTTCCAGTATTATTGTTTATCATATTTCAGTTCAATAGTTTTCATTTCAGATCATTTGAACAATTCATTCTGTTGTTTTCTGCTGCCCTGACCCAGTTTGCGTCCCTCGGAATGTAAACCATTTAAAAAATCGACAGATTTCTTGTGTTAAACTTGAACTTTCCACTCCAGTCATTCACCCTGCAGCTTTGTGTTCTCAACATCAGGGAGTGGACCTCTCAAAGGTGATGGATGCTGGAGCCTTCATCTGTCGGACCATCAACAGGAAGACCAGCTCCAAAGTAGCACAAGCCACCTGCAAATTGTAGACAAAAAAAACCCCCAAAACGCAGCGTTGACTTTTTCCAAGATTCTCAACCTCTTTCAATTAATCAAAATAAAGACTTTGTTTAACCTCTCTTATAGGCTGTTGTTAAATATTTGCTAGATCTATTTGTTTACAGATTAGCTGTATTTATAATTCAAAGATATCAGTGCCTCTTTATGATTTTTAAGGTTTCACCACGTGTATTTTTAAAAGTATTCTTCTGTCACTCAGTGATCAGTGGATAGAGAGAAGAATGGACTTAGTTCCTAATACACGATCCACCAAATGCAGATAAAATCAATATTTTCAGAACAGATCAAAGTATTTCATAAGGAAGTATCTTTAGAAACCATCACGTGTTTGAAGTTTGGGCATTATGTTTAGAGAAACTGGTCCTTTTTAACGTACTTCTTAATCTTATTTATTTGAATTATCTTCAAATCTAAAATGTGCATATTTATGTAATTTAAAAAAAATAAACTTATTTTACACTGTAATGTGATTGGATGTCTTTATTTCTTGATAAAGATTGTGTAGAAAGCGCTCAGTATACATTTTAATGCAGTAACATTTCATCCTGGAAACCTGGAAAAGAGAAATCTTGCTTTTATTTGAAGCATATTGAATGTGTGAGACGGTGGAACTAAGTAATGTTCATATGCATCACATTTCCCCTTTTTAATATTTTATACAGCCTTCTTTTACCAGTAAGATAGCACATAGTCTTTTTTTTTAAATTAGCTTCCAAAAATTTCGGCTATACAGAGATGTTTACTATCCTTCTGCACAATCTGTGGATCCATAAACTGGAGCAGACACCCATCTTCAACATCTGGAGAAGTTTTAAATGTTTCCCTGGTCCAATCTATCAAATAGCTAAAGTTTCTTATTTTCTCTTTCTTTCACATGGCAATGCATCTTATGTTTTCTAATAGAAGCCAAAATATATTTCTTTAACCTTTTAAAAAACATCAAAGATGCTGTGCACTTGACAAGGTTCTTGGGGCCTGTTAGCGTATGGTTTGCTTCCACACTTTCCTCCTTTGTTTTTGCTATTTCCTTGAAGCCATCTGTGGGTTATGAAGATCAACACAATTCTGTCTCGCTTAAATGCAATGTTTTCTAATCCATTTTGAAATGAGTCTAGGAGAAACTATTATTCTATTAACTAGAGAAACAATCTGTGGGATTTTTACATCAATTTAGATAGTTGCCTTTAAATGTGAACTCAAGTTACTGACCAGCTGTGCATAAGATTGTATGCATCTCCAGTGTTAAATCTATTTTGTTGGGGTCAGTATGACCAGAAAAGCCAAGTTTCAAATTTTTCCTTTTGTGGCCTACAAGTCTATTCGGGGTTTTACATGTGTATATAGTGTTTGAACTGCGATTATTTTACATTCCAGATATGGCACTGACATTCCCTTTTTTTTTTGTGAAATACAAATATTCCCGATCACAAACTTTGATACTCCTATTGAGGTTTTTAGGAGATCTAAAAAGATGTTGAAACAAAGCAAACGTCAGCACCCTGCTTTTTCATTATGTGTGGAAAAGAACACATGAACTCTATCTAGGCAAATGTTGTGCATTTGAATATCCATCATAGCTCAAAGACTGCTGAAATACTTGGGAAATTTGAGTCAGGAAAATTATGGACATTATGGAGAAATTGTAGGACACCACAGGTAAATGGAAGTCATGGATTTTTTTTTTTAATGATTCACTTACATCTCATAGAAATTTTATATATGGCTGCTGTGATATTTTTTTCTTAATGTTGGATTCACCCTAGGATTGAAAATAATATATTTCAAGGTTGGATGTTTCATAATTTCCAGGGTGAGATATGCTTCTGCAATGAAAGAAATAAAAATAAAATTATCTTTAGGCTTTGCATGCAATTTTATCTACGTGTGCCAATAACAGTAGAGGGCGTTGTGTGTGCTTTTTTTGTGAAGAAATCTATTCAGTGAAGAAGTATATTTTTGAAACATTGTTGACCATCTAAGACACTATTGTGAATAAACTTCTTATTGTTTCTGTGGAAAGTTTTAGAGGTCTAAGAAAACATCTGAGACAAACAAAACACATTTTAGTTGAAGTAATTGTAAGAAACCTGCATGACAAGTCCAACAGGCAATGTTCGTATGCAAGTCCCTGCAACACCTAGAAACGTACATGACAGTTATTGGAAGCTATTTAAATTGATCCATGATGATGTCTCATGGCTAATTCAGATACATTACTAGCACTGACAGCTGGTGTGGTTGTCGGGATTCATGGTAAAACATGACCAACATCTTAAATGAAGTTTGTCATGCAGCACAGGGAGAGTTAAAATGCATATTTATCCTATGTTTTTTCTTATATAGGTTGCATGTTTTTAATAAAGGAACTCAGTTCACAGCAAACATGTTGTTTTTCATGTATTTACACTCTTGTAAAAATGACAAACATCATCAGAAACTGAAATTAAGACATTGAAACGTGCCGTACAGATCGGACTGTTACATTCCCACGAGCCGCGTCCTCATCTGTCCAGTTTACATCCAGGGTGATTGAGCTCTACAGCCAGAATTAAACAGCAGCATTCCCTCTGAGCTGATCTGAGTCAACAGTGATCTTGGCTCAGGGAGGTTGTGTACAAGCATGTCAAAACACCAGGAGTCTAAGCAGCACAAACCTGACAGAGAGTAATGACTTAAAAAAATATAAAACAAAAAAAAAATGCACTTTATTCTTGCGTTTGATTTTACCTGTGAGAGTAAAAGAAAGCTAATTACTGTGCACCTTCAAGTACTTTTTATATGAGCGCAGAACCATCCACACCCCAGGTCTCACAGGCTTAAATTGACATGAAAACATGAAAGTAAAACCATAATTTCAATGTAAATTGAATCTAAAAAATCCCTGTTTGAGGGCTATACTCTAGATTACCACATGAGGTTCTGACAACCCACTGTAGACATTGGCAGGGCTGGAGAACACTTCTACCAGGTGTGTCTTTGCTTCTTTTGTTATACTTATTTCCCTTCCTCCTCATGTCAAAATTTAGTTCAGAAGAAAGCTGAGCAAACCTCTTAGGTTTGTTTTCAAAAGCAGAAGAGCTGAAATGGCACAGATATTTTTGGTATCCAAAAAGAACAACCACATACCACCAAAAAATCCAACTCATATTCAACAGCAGACTTGTAAATATTGTGGGTGTTGACTTGGAGACAAAAGTTCAAACGATTCCTTGAGAGTTTTAGATGTGGACACAAAGTCACAATGAGTCCAGTACCAATAACTCAGCATCCAGGCTATGAGATATGCTGCAGTTTGGCTCATGGGTCTGAGTCTGGAATTCTTTTTAAGGTTTGTAACCTGGGACCCGGCCAATGCAGTTCTCAGCTTTTGCGCTTTGGACCGGCTTCAGGCGAGATCACGATACAGACAAGTTGGGAGCAGAGGCCATTATCTTTGGATCTGACCTGAGTACATGCAGAGAGTACGGTGACTTGCAGACATTCCTGAAGGATGGAGGCTTGTCTTCCAGATCTCTCTTTGGTTGAGCCATGTTATAGTTGTTGAAGTTGTCGTTAGTGTAGTCGTCGTGATGTACAGCCATGTTGTGATTGCGCTTTTTGATCTTGTTAAAGATCCGTGCAATTCTCTTGGCGACAAGATAGATGATCTCACAAATGTTCAGGACGATGCAGAGGGCCGAAGCTCCAACCATGAAGTAGGTGAAGACCTTCTTCTCTGTTGGATGACCGATGTAGCAGTCCACCTGGTTGGGACAGGGCAGCACCTCGCACTTGACGAGCCTCGGCAGGTAGAAGCTGTCATAGATGTGGTGCAGGATGTAGAGAAAGGCGATCTCGATGCCTGTTTTGGCAAAAAGGCTGATCAGGTAGGTCCACCACAGCCCACCGTGTTTCTTGCCAGTGTTTTCGTACAGCTTGGAATCCTCGCCGTACTTGACCCTGTACTTTCGCTCACGGTCATCGCGGTATGCCACATGCATGACCACCATGAAAGAAGGGCAGGTGATGAAGATGAGCTGCAGAGCCCACAGGCGGATGTGGGAGATGGGGAAGAAGTGGTCGTAGCAGACGTTGGCACAGCCAGGCTGCTTGGTGTTGCAGTCAAAGTCCTTCTGGTCATCACTCCAAACCCTCTCAGCTGCCACCACGTACACCATCACCCTGAACACGAACACGATTGACAGCCATATCCGTCCAAACGCAGTGGAGTATTTGTTAACTCCACTGAGGAGGGCTTGGAAGGTCTTCCAGTCCATTTTTCTGACTTGCAGTCAAAGATGTGTTGTTTGAAAAAATTCTCTCTATGGTTACTGTTTCTCTTTGATCTGTAGGTGGAAACATAAAAAAATGGGTTGCCATGTTTTCAGAGCCATTTGAGTATTGACCAATCGTGATATTTTTCAAGAGAAGTAAATATCTGGAAGTCATAGTCCAACACTGATTTAAAATGAAACCATTTTCAACTTCTGATGTATAGAAAAAAAATCAAGACGTAGTAAAATGAAAACCAAGTAAAGGCCTGTGACCAAACTGCCAACAAAAGGAACAAGTTGAACCAACTTTTTAACACACCCATAAATTATTTGTTCACTCCTTAGTCCGAATTATTCTTGACCTTTTAGGCAATAATTCACATTCCAAACCTAGTTAGAACGTGACATTCTCCTTTTGTGTATTCTTTCACGTTGTAGTCAAGCCGGTATTGGATTCTAATGCGTCTTAGAGCAAAAAAATATATAAAAGTGGCTTTTACGCACGAATTCTCTGCGTTGTATGGACACATTTCCGTGGAAAAGATCGATCTGAGACAGTATTTTTATATTTTAAATCACAAATAACTGGCTATACGTAAGTAGGACTACTCACTATGGATTAAAGAACCGCAACCTCAAGACCTCATTTCTAAGTCTGAAACGCGAACACGAACATTGCCAAACATTTCTAAGAAACTCTAAAACGTGTTTTCTTCTTACTTACTGTGGGATGTTTAATCCATAGCTCCTTAAAAGAATCGTCCGCTTATTTACTTCCTCTTTATTTAGTCTAACTTCAACTTCGTTCCGATCTCTTGACGCACAGATTTGGCTCCCTTGGACAGGTAGAGGAGCGCGGAGAGGAGAAATGCCCCCGTGGGTGTGGTTAACGAAAAAGAAAAAGAAGAAAGACTGGAACTGCCCCAGATGTTCCACCGCTCCCTCCTTCCCTTCCTCTGCGCCTTCTCGCCACACTCAAAGACAAACACGCATGCATTTTGTGTATTTTGTGTACTTAATTTTACATCTAAATTTGCACAAACACAATCCGCACAGCTTCTGTTGTTGGCGCAAAGTGGGAAGCTTTACAACAAAAGATAATTCATCTCTCTACTGGATTTTAGTTTTTTTCATCTGAATTTGGAAAAACTGCCCCACAAACCACTGTATAATAGACTACCCGTTTTTGGGGAATCATTCACACAGAGACATAGCCTTCAGATGACTTAAAAAAAAAAAAAGTCCAGCCAGCGTTCTTCAGGCGAAAACCCACAGAGGACATTACCGGTGCCATGAAACCTAAACCTTAATTTCGGCCCTGTTCCAGTCTATATGGACCCCATGTGTAAATATTTGCTTGGCAGTAACAATTGTTTTGGTTATTTTGCAGTGTTCCAGAAGTCCAAATTGAAATCTGGAAAGTGTATCAAACCGAGCTTTAACCATGTTCTCTTTGCAGATGTTAAAAACTATGTATTTTGTACTTACATAAAACAGCAGCAACATATTTGCTCAAGGTAGCATGTGGCCTAGTGAGGTACTAATATTAAAAGTGCAAAGTTTTGATTCTTTTTTTATTCACTTTTCAGTAAGTTTGCTTACATAATGGCACCTTAATTAAATTCTGAGGTCAAAGTTGGTGGCAAACTTCTAACTAATCTAGTTGGAATACTGATGGTCTGTTTGTGTCAATTTGACCAACTTTACAGTAGGAAATTTCAGTTTTCAAGAACAAATGGAAATAGTTATAAAGTTCAATCAATCATGGAGTGCCAATGAAAAAAGAAAGTTTCTTCTTTTCTTTTTTTCTTTTAGAGAAAGTCATATTTAATACATAAAAATAATTTTAATTAGTCACTCAGTTTCTTGAACGAAAAATACTTTAAGCTTTTGCTTTTGTACATTAAGATGATTTCTGCTTACAGCTGAGGAAAACATGACAGAATTAGAATATTAAATTAGAGCAGTAAGAAAACACAGTACAATATATGAATGCGGGCTTAATGAAAGTATGTTTATTGCCTCCTTAAAGGTTGTTATTTTCCTTGTACAGAGTCTGACAAACAGGCCTATCAACACATATTCTTAGGTGTAATGCTAAAATTAAAGACGTTTGCATCATGTTGCTCTGCTGTTTGACAAAGATATAAAGATGGTGGCAAATAGGAAACTTAGGTGGTACTTGACATAAAATGTTTGGATGTTTTGTTTTACCATCACTGTATATTACTGTTTTACCATTACTGTATAACCATTACTTTATTACTCTATAATATCGTTTATTGTAAGACGATAAATAATTAGTAAAATAAATTATGACAAATAACCATTTTATCAGATTTTCTTCAATTTGGAAACATGTATTGTTTTATCAGGCCTTATTTAAAGCATACCTACCAGATGTTTTTGTTTTGCTGTCTTTGTTTTTTAGGGGCATAAACTCAGACTCATTGTTTCCATGTTTCATGTTTCCAGGAACAGGGATCGCCTCCTTGTCTGAACATGTTTGATGGTGCTGAATCGCTTACGCAATTGGCACACCTTAAAATGAGTACGTCTTTTTGTTGTTGTACACATCTTTTGACTTGCAGTTATCTGTTGCTTGGGGGATGTCTTACGTAGAGATTTGTGATGATTTGTGATGAAAAAGAAATCCCTTTTCACATCCTCTTTTACAGAGATTTATACAGCAACACTATTTTTTTTAAAAGACTATTGTGCCAACCTTTCAACCCTACAGCTCAAATAACAGTCTCACCATTCACCTCCTCCAAAGAGGTCTCAATATCATTCTCCTTCTGAAATTATGTAAGCCGTAGCTTTTGTGTCTTTTCTTTAGTTTGTTTGCTAAAATGACTGGGCTGTGCCAAAGCATGCAAGTTCTTGCAGGCTGGCTCAGAATTATGAAATCCTGTGTCTACATAGCAGAGAATTACTGAAACACTATGTATTTGACTCCCAAGTCCAGTTTAAATAATTTATCCAATGTTTTTAAAACTCATAACAAGGAAGTCTGGAGACCAAGCCCTTAATTTCTAAGAAGACAGTTCTCAGTAATCACAAGGAACAAACAGAGACAAATGAGGAACTGAAATGTACCACAAGATCTTATGATCATCATGCTGAAAACAATTAATAATTGTACAGTAGAAAATGATGAATGGACTTGTTTACTGTTGGGAGAAAGCCTCGGAATGTCGTTAATTTCAACTGCTGCTGTGCCTTTTCAGGAAAGTCATGTTTTTTCACTGCTGCTTTATAGGCAAGTTCAACATCTGTGTTTTAAACAGTTTAGTGGATAAGAATCCAAACCAGACAGGGAGGAGGAGGGTGGAAACGGTTCTATTAGACTCCAGATGAAGAACTGGTTCCGACAGTCTGGAGGAATGCACAGTGTGACTCAACCTCTGCCAATAACAAGTCCCAACAAGACAGGCACAACAGACAAAAATACAGATTGTAACTTTCTACTGCAGTGCTCTGAAAAAGGAAGGAAGTCAAGAAATTGTGTGAGAAGGTCTTTCCACAAGAGCTGGGAGGTTCTCATCGGGAGTGGGAGGGTTTGATTGTTAACAGGAATGCAGTTCGGCTGCAGAAGCAGAGTAATGGCCAAAAGCAATCAAATGTAAAAAAAATCCTACATGTTCTCTAACAGCCACCTATTGGGTGAAAAGATACATTTTGCTTCTTTACACAAACTAGAATATCAATCATAAAGCATAATTTAAAAAAAAGAGTTTAAAAAAAGCATCAGTGAGGGGCAGAAATGTGATTGAAGTTTTTTTTTTTTAATTATGTATGGCACCAGTGTCTGAGTATTTCAGAAACCGCTAATCTGCAGGGATTCTCATGGGCATCCATGTCTATGATTTACAGAGAATATGCTGGGGGGGAAAATAGAATAGACAGACTGGTTTGAGACCATAGAAAGGCAACTTTAGCGCAAGTAAGTACTTCCTACAACTAAACTCTGGTGCCTGACTCTAGTGGGTCAATGGAAGAAAGGCAGAGTAAACCCTGGACAGGATATTATTCCATCACAGAGCAACACAATGTCGAACAGGACACAACCATGCACACACAAACTCAAATTTAAGGCTGATTTAGATTGGTGGATTAATTTAGCATGCTTTGATTTGGACTCTGGGGGAAAGCCAGAGTATTCAGTACAAACTAGCATTAAAACCCAGGATGTTGTCTTTGTGTGCAGAACAGGCATCATGTTGCAAAGCTGAAATAGTAAAATAATATCTTAAACATCCCAATGAGTTCAGTGCCATTCTCTAGATCTCCATCAAACAGTGCACCTTTACGATCTGGTAAAACAGAAGATTTGCATCAAGGATGTCCAGCCCAAAAATAGTGTCTGCAACAACTCTGCACTGCTTCTATGTACATAAGGACCAAAGTCTCTTAGGAAGGTTTAGGATACCTTTCTTGAATTTGTGGCACGAATAATCAAGGCAGCCCAGAAGGTGACAGGGAACTATGTACCAAAAAAGATCTTCTGAGGGAAGTAGCCAGTGAGTGTATAGGTTTACTGCTTATGTTTAATTTTTATCTGATCTTGCAATTCTCTAGAAAGAATAAAATTCTTATTCTTTCTCCATAAAAATAAAAGAATAAAATTCTTATTCTTTCTCCATAAAAATGTCCCAAAATATTTAGAATTCATCCTAAAAGCCAAAAATAGAAATTAAGGTTCAAACTAAGGTGATTGTTCCTGAGATGAGCAATTCTTAGCAACATTTCACATTACTGCCCAAATATCAAATCCTTTAATAACTTCTGTTTTTTTGGAGTTGATTAGTGCAATACAGTGATTAGATTACCTGTATCCCAGGAGGACGGATCAACCTGTCTACAATCATATGGCCAAACATTGTGAGCTAATTGGGACTATTGAAACAGAAGAATGAAAAGATTTAAAAAAAAAACAAGAGATCTTGGTATTAGAATCATCAGACAGCTTAAAAAGATTAAAATGACCAACTAAACAATTTAGCAGATGAGTGAATCAAGAAAACTTCTACTGAGAAACTGTAAGGTGAGACCGAAGATGAATCAGCAACATTTGAATAACCAGAATTTACTGAGAACCAGAATGTCAAGCTACATTTCTAACTCTTTTTAGCATTTTTCAAATACTCTGGATCTTTGCTTTTATCTAAACTCTAAGTAGAAGAAGTTGATATTTGCTTTGTGGTCTTTTTTAGATGTATAAAGAATAGTTAAAAATTAATAAAGGCAACCTCGGATGTGTAAAGGAAAATAAATGTTTTTTGTCCGTAGCTTCACTTAAGCTGTACCGATGATTCCATCCATCCATTGTCTACACCTGCTTATCCTTACTCGGTTTCTGGTGCCAATCCTCAGCGGTCACTGAGGGACAAACAATGATGCACATGCCTAGGAGCAATACAGAGAAACAAATTCATCTAAGAATTGATGGAGGCAAGTTACTGCAAGAGAGCCATGGAGAGATGTGGAGAAACTGCAAATTCTATGCAGGAAGATCCCACCTTGGTTGTTCTTGGTCAAGTCGCATGATTTGTTACTATTTCCCATATTGCACAAAAGAGAGGCCAGTCCTAAAGTTTCACACATTTTCTAATTATAGTTCTTTGCCTCGAGTGAGCAAAGAGCAAAGATATACTGAGTGCATTTTAGGAAGAAAAACTAATGTAAAAATATTGCACAAAAGTATAAGTAAATTATCTTTGTATGATACATCTATCTTCATTTTGACACAAAATCACACCAACACCCTAAACTTAACTGTAATTTAGAGGATTTTTTTGTGAAAGACCAAAAAAATGTGCCTATTTTTGAGCAAGTTAAATGAAAGATATTTTCAAATGCTTTTTCCAAATGTAAAAAGGGAGGCATGCATACTGTATATAGTCATATCCCCTTAGTTGACACCTTTCCCCTATAATTACACCTGCAGGTCTTTTGTGGTGCGTCTAACATCTTTAGACATCTTTAGACTGAAGTTAAAGCACATTCTTTTGTTCTAAAGACCCTTGTCAGGTTGGATGAATGGTATATTTGAGTTAAGTTTGTTAAGTGTAGCCATAAAGGCTCAAATGGATTTAGATCTAGAGGTTGAATTGACCATTGTAATACATAAACTTGCCTTGATTTAAACCAAATAGTTTTTGTGAGTGCTCGTCATGATGAAAGTGAACCTCAGCCCCAGTCATGTAATTTGCAGCCTATAATTGGTTTTCCTCCAGGATTTCCCAGTATTTAGCTCTATCTGTCTCAAATCAACTTTGGCCAAATTGCCCCTTGCTGCTGAAGATAAGCTTCCCCACAGCAGAAGTATGTTTGGGGTAGATTGGAAGTATTATTTTTAGTTTAGATGTGGACATTCATGATTTGGTACGTATGAAGTTGGACCATATTCCTCAGATTTTTGAATAGTGGTTTAAACAGTTATGTAGGATATGTTCATACATAAATGGTTTAATAATCTAATCCTGTTTGTCTGAAAATGTTGGGGGAAATATGCATTGTTTCATTTCCACTCTGCAACTACACAGGACTTTTACATATATTCCCAATAAAAGAATGTGATAAAATGAGGAAGTGTTAGAAGGAAGGGAAAGTGTCTGCAATTCACTAAACACAGTTTTCATCTGGTTTATAAATCTAAATAGTAGAAGGTTCAGACATTGATCTTTCTTATAAATGCTGGTATTATTAAGTTTTTCAATTCTCTAGTTGGATGACTGCCCTAAGCACACTTTACAAGTTTCCATAGAACTACTGCTAGTGATGCCTGCAGTTTATCCAGTCCTTGTTTGCAGAAAGCCATTTGACTGGTTTACTTTTATACCACTATGTCCGCAGTGGTTCTGCCAAGGTAGTTGTAAACAGCTGCATTTCAAAACCTTAGCAAGTCAAATAAGGAGAGTTTCAAATGCCCTTCAACTTTCACTGCATCACTCCCATGGCACGTTGCATTGCAACTACAGTAATCAACCCTGTTAAAAAAAATGTTTTAAAGAAGCAGTGTGGACAAATGAATTCCAGCATTGGGTGGACCCACTAGTCAGAGGAGATGAATTAATCCAGAGGACTGGGAGGCTCCTCCTCTGCACTCCTCAATGTACCAATCTACCCAAACAATGAAAGCGCTGCTCCTGGCAACAGAATAATCAGCTTGGCCAATGGGGTGGAAGTTTTTTTTTCTTTATGAAACACATGGAAAAAGTGGGAATAAGACAGGAAGGAAGGCTGGGATCTTTGCTCAACCACAAGGCTCGTACAGAGTCAACAAATCCTTTTTTCTGTAGAGAGGATGGATGGTTTACACTGCTCCTATGGACATTTCTCACTCATAGTCTCTCCCAATTTGTTTTAAATGAAGAAAAAGATCCCTTTAAATAATAGAATAATATTTATTACAAAATATTAACAAATGTTCAGTGAGGTCAAATGTCGACACCATAAAATATGCACATCCTGAGCAGCTGTGCTCATGAAAAAAAAATAAAATACACATTCTTGTATTTGTGCCCCCCTGCATTAATACAAAAGCAGAAAAACACAATACAAACGAAATCAAGTAACAACGAAATGAGTCCAGTGTAAGGATCTGAGTGAAAGGGGAAACTCTTTGCAGGCTGAACTTTTGAGGTTGGGCTTAAAGCACAGGGAAAATCTTACAGAGAGAAACCACATGTGCTAGTAAAACTGGCCAAACCGAGGAGTGACTCATGCTTCTGAAGTCAAGGCAAAATAAGACAGAGCAAAGAGCAGTATTTTAGTTATTCCTTATTTAAATCAGCAATAGAGATTCTCCTGTTGAAAGTCACTATCGATACCAACTATGACATATAACCTGAACCAGAAATGTACACTTTGTACCAAAATTCAGTCTTTGAGTAAGTTAATTAATATCAACAAGTATTTTCAAGCAACAAGGAGTGCCAGCTGTGCTTCTTCCCTGTCTTTGTGTTCTTCCAGAAAGTCTTTGTTGTCGTGTCTCACGATACAGCGACGCTGTATGAAGGTGCGGGTGTTTCCGGTGTTAATTTCCCTGTGGGCTTTAGAGCGTTTGATTGCATCAGGCTGGAACCACCGGACAGTGTGTTGGCCATGACGCGATTGGAGTGATGCTCGCCGGATATACATTCATGGCAGCGTTTTCCCACCAGGTAGAAGATCTCGAAGATGGATAGCAGGATGCAGATCAGGCTAGTAACCACCATGAAGAGGGTGAAGATTTTCTTCTCGGTAGGCCGAGAGATGAAGCAGTCCACTGTGTTGGGACATGGCTCTTCCTTGCACTTGATAAGCCTGGGGAAGTCGTAGCCCTCATAGATGTGGTAGAGAAGGTAGACGAAGGTAGCGTCCACCCCTACTTTGAAGATCAGCGTGAGGACGTAGGTCCACCACAGACCTCCGCGTTTCTTCCCAGTGTTCTGGTAGATGCGGCGGCAGTTTTCGCCATACTTTTCCTGGTTCTTTCGCTCCCTGTCGTCCCTGTAGGCCACATGCATCACCACCAGGAGCGAAGGGCAGGTGACGAAGATGAGCTGCAGGGCCCAAAGCCTGATGTGGGAAACTGGGAAGAAGTGGTCGTAGCAGACATTGTGGCATCCCGGCTGAGCCGTGTTGCATTTGAAGTCCTTCTGCTCATCTCCCCACACCTTCTCAGCCGCCACTACAAACACCATGACCCTGAAGAGGAAAACAATGGACAGCCACACTCTGCCAAAGGCTGTGGAGTACCTGTTCACTCCACTAAGCAGACCCTGGAGGAATGCCCAGTTCATGATGAAGTTTGTTCACAGACTGTCTTTTCTTCCTGTTGATCGAAGACCGACAAGGCTTTCCTGGGAACTTCAACAGCAGAAATAGACTTAAAAAAAACAAAACAAAAAACACAGTAAATCAAGACATTTAAGTAACTTTACTGATGCAGGTTTTAGAGCAAAGAAACAGTATTTAATCACCATGATCACTGAAGTATATTTCCCTCTTATTTATGTAGTTATATCTCAGCTACGTAAGCGTTCATTTTATTCTTACAGAGTGAAGCAACTCTTACTAAATCCAGTCCTTCACTTTCAATGCCTGCGCTGACAGTATTCAAAGTATGTATATTCCGAGAGTAACAGCGCTCCAACACAATTCCCCAAATAAAAAAACTTTTACATCAACATCTGATCTAATACTTCCATCCGGATCTGGTTGAATTTACTCACAGTTTAAAGCTTAAATGCAGTCTCGGAGCCTGGAAGTCGGAGCAGAGTAGCAGTCCGTGGATCAGCAAATGCAGATCGGAATCTCGGCAGATTTTCTCCTCGGGACTGGAGTAGAGCTGAAAGATGGGTGGAGCTTTGAGCCCGGCACCGCTTCTCGGTGTTCAGGTGTGGTTGCGCCACCTAAAAACTTGTTCTACGTGTAATAATTGGCTTCATGGTCAGCTGTTTGACTCGTATGTAAAACATGACATGTTTTAGTAGTTCAAGTTAGTAGTTCGTTTTCATAAGGTAAAAATGAGCAGAGAAAAAAAAAAAGAAAAACTTTCGAAATACAAGGATTCAAGCATCTTACTAAATCAGGATACCATCGAAAAGTTGTATTAATAATACTCAGTTAAAAAAATAAAACTCTCAGCCTATATTAATGTATTTGAAACTGACCTTTTAAGTATAGCAGCCTAAATATTTATTTTGGTAAGCTAATTAAAACAAACAAAAAATAATAAAAAAAATACATAACTGCAATGAAAATTATTTTAAACATAAACGCATCTGAAATGTTTTTGATCCTGTAATACAGCATTTATTTGATAAAAATGACTTACTTTTTATTTTATTTTCTGTCAATTATTTTTTTGATGCATTGCCCGTTTTTCTTGTTGCAGTTGTAATAAACATGTTCGTCAATAAAAACAAAAACATAAATGCAGTTACAATTGACACATACTGGCAACACAGAAAATATCAATGCACGACTTTTTTTTGTGTCAAAGTGCATATAAGGAAAGTTTAGTGGAGGGAAAAAGTGGGATAGAAAAAAAGGTAGGCTACAACATAAGTATCCAGAACCTGGATCAGAAATGTTGCATTACACGTGTTATGCCACTCCTCAACCAAAGGAAACGTCAAAAGCGTCTTAACTAGGCTAAGGACAAAGAGAATTGGACTGTTCTTCATTCGTCCAACATTTTCAGATTAAACTAAATTTGCATTTTAATTGGAAATAAATGTCAGGGATTGGAGGAAGGAAGAGTGGAGAGAGGCACTCATTGGAGGTCCAGTATGATGGTTCCACATATACTGAATATATCACAGCAGCTGCTGGTGTTGATCCGGGGTTAAGTCTTTTCATTTTCCAGCTGGACCTGGTACCTGGGCCCGTATCCCTAAAGAATTTTTGTGCAAAACGTGGCTCCTAGCGGCCAAATTCTAAGAAAAGAGTCATGACGTTTTCTCAGAATTTCCCCTAAAAGTGACACGAAAATCCCAGTTAATATAAAATCTATTCCTCAAGACTCCTAGCGCTTAAAAGGGCTCCTAAGGCGAGATCTGCCAAGAGCAGGGAAGAGGACTTTTAGTGGCTTATGAGTTCCCCTAAGCAGCTGTGTTTGTAGGATATTTGTTAACAAGCCTTCATAAATAGACCAGCCAGCAATCACAGACATTGGTAAAAGCTGAGCCGTGTTACCCTCGTTAAGACCACACTGAGTTGTTATGTTGTAATTTCTAGTTCATTAAGGACAGCCCCTTGAGATAGTCCATCTTGTTTTCAATGGGGTCCATATGGGAGTGAAAGTACAAAATATGCCAGCTAGGATATTAATATGAGCAAATAAGACACACATTGTTATTTGAAAAGGGTGTAATGAGCTGAAGTTTTCACATATTTTAGATTCTAATGTAAGGCTATAACCCCTACAGCTTACTATTCATTTTCCGGATATTTTCTTGAATGTGACATGTTATTTACAATTACAGTCTGCATAAGATTAGAGTGTATAATTATGTTTATTGATTTGAGGGTACTTCCTTTGCTCATTATCTCCAATAGTTCATTTTCATCAAACTTGTAGGATCAACCAATCACGGCTTTTGAAATGATGACTCATACCTAGTAACGGGGTCAACCACACCTCCTCACTAAGATAGGATTTTCCATCCATTCCTTGCTCAGAGTTCACTGAAAATGTTCTGGAATCACTTCTAAGCTAAAACTCCTGGCAATGAATTTTTAGGTCAATTTAGGAGCTCTCTGAGAGGATTCTCAGAATGTTTAGGGATACAGGCCCTGGTTAAATACCTTTGAAACTAAAGACTCCTACCCCAAACCCTGAAACCATTTTTTTTCTCTTTTCAAGCTGTCTGACCTCTTCCTTAATGTTGAATATTTTCCAATGAATTAATGAATCATCTATAAACCAACCATTTCCTTGTGTCAGATGTTAAGTGTAAAACAACAACGAAAGAAGACTGAGCACACATTCTTGAGGCATCCCAGTGCGCAATTCTGGAATGCTGCCTAGCGGCATATCAAGTCTCTGTCTGAGGAACGATTGTACATGAACAAGTACTTTATTAAGTATCCACAGTCTTAACAATTGGGATTATCGGATATTGCTAAGTATCTAGTGATGCAAGTTGCTTAAAACATTTGTTATGGAGTCAGTACAATAAGGTCATAGACATTTATGCAGGAGACAAAATGTTTTAACTTTTATGATCATGGAGGTTTAAAGCATCTGAAGATAAAGGTTTGTCTGAGCTAGACCCTGAGCACATCAGTGGCTATAAATATGTATTACAGTTATCCAAAGCGTCCGGCTTTATGTGGAACTTTCAAAGGTTTTCTTCAAACTCTGGCTGATCTTTTACTTGGTTTCTTTCTGGTTCTTGCATCTGTTAAATATGCCAGAGCTTTGTGTTACTAACCAAGAGGGAAGGCAACATTAAGGACAAGAGAAAATGACTGAGCTAAATAAAGAATACTGTTAACAGATGATAAATATCTACGAATACCTATTCTAATCTTTGTATTTGTTACATATTCTACAATGGAAATATTTTGTAGTAATTGTAATTGTAGTTTTGGTGATAATTTCGATAAGTCTTGAGTAATTCTGGCTCCTTGGAATTGAAATAGTTTTTTCAAGAATATCAACGACAACAACTTTTTAACAGTCAAAAATTGTTATCAATTTTGATAACAATTTTTGAAAAAATTCTTACCAACTTAAAGTTTAGTTATAAAAAGAAATTTTATTGAAATATTTACATGACAACAGAGATGGGTTTCAGTACAAAAAAAGCCAGATGAAAACGATCGGTCTAAGACAGCCATCTGCCATCACACACAGACAAACAAACTTCATTTTTTTATTAATTCACACATATTCTCCACAGTCTGAGATGATAACTTTCTGTTTTGGCTTGCCGTCCTTTGTTCCCTGAGCCTGCAAAAGGAAAGCAAAGTTTGGTTACCCCTAAATCCAAAGTATTTGTAGAAGATGACCAACTCCTTAAAACAAGGGGTCTTTTTCTGGCTTTCCATATTTAATTTACCTTGAGCCACATAAAGAACTTGACTTTCAGTAACCACTAGATGTATCATTTCTACATTTGTGATTAGAAGCCTGCATTTTTTTTTAAATAAGAGGATTTGAGCTTTATTCCTTACTTCCATTGCGTGCAGCACATCCATCCCTTCCACCAGATCTCCGAACACCACGTGCTTCCCATCCAACCAGTCTGTTTTGTCCGTGGTGATGAAGAACTGAGAGCCGTTTGTGTTTGGCCCAGAGTTGGCCATGGAGAGCTGCCCTGTGAAATCAAGCATATAACTTTAGCTAAATGTTGCTAGGATCAGTAAAAAACGACAGGCTCAATACCACAGTCCTTACCTGGAGCTGTGTGTTTGAGGACAAAGTTCTCGTCATCAAACTTTCTGCCGTAGATGGACTTCCCGCCGGTGCCGTTGTGGTTGGTGAAGTCTCCTCCTTGGCACATGAACTGAGGGATAATGCGATGGAAGCTGCTGCCCTTGTAGCCAAAGCCTTTTTCATGTGTGCACAGGCAGCGGAAGTTCTCTATTGAAAATAAAAGAAATGCAAGTTATAGATAAGAAAGATATTATATAATTTATTTCATTTTAAAGCTGTAGAAACCTGGTTTGTATGTTTTATTTTTTGTGTTTCTTTGATGTTAAAAAGAGATTTTCAGCAGGTTCTGGTCATATTTCACATGTTGGTGCTGGAATTTGGAGACATCAAAAAGCCCACCTTTATCCTAAAGTTTAATCAGGCTGACAGTGTTGAGATTGCAAAACTAACTGCACATTACTCTAAAATGCTGTTTTTTTTTTTTTGGTTTTTTTTTTGAGTTAATTAGAGATGTTTACACTTTATAACAAGTTAGCTAACATCCAAAATAAGCCTAAACCATGGGATTCAACAAAATAGAAAAAAACAGGATATCTTTTTGTTGAACAAGAAAGCAAGATCATCTTCATAGACCTGAGTCAGTCCTACAACATGTTTAAGGAGCGTATACTGACCTACTGTCATCGGAACAATGTCTGCACGCAGGAGGAAGCGCAGTCTCCCCGCTGGCTTGTTGCCGATCTTTATATCCATGTAGACCTGTGGATTCACTCTTCCCTTCTTAGCTGGAGGCTCGCCCTGCAAAGACAAAAATGTATCCACTTACTGACTCAAGGCATTCCAGACTGAGATACCATAGATCAGGCTTCATATATACTTTTTATCTAAACATTAAAGGCTTAAATTCTTAATAGTCCTTAGTCCCATTTGAAAATATAAATTAACCAAGTTTGCAATGAATTTATGGCAGAAAAGTCAACAGTGGTCAGGCTTTAAAATAGGTACCTGTGGAACAACAGAGGTGGAAAGACTGATAGATGAGTTAATGAATTGGCAGACTGAGAAAATGAACATACAGATGATTGGAAAACAACGCAAAGAGGGATGGATGAACAAAATGGTGGAATAACGACAGGCAAAGGTAGATATAACTTTCAGTGTATTTGATATGGAATTCTCCAGATATGAAAATTACTTCAATCAAATTAGTTACTAACCCTGACCCTAATGGTCTGCTGCTGAGTTTTCGATTCTTAAACCAGTTCTTGCAATTCAATTCAAATTCAAAAATACTTTATTGATCCCAGAGGGAAATAAATTATTGTTGTAGCTCATATCTAATTCATTCTTCAATGAGTTGCTGTGGATCATGATGGCTGTGGGGAGAAAGGATCTTTTTCCACATTCAGGGATCAACACAAAAGCTTTCTAATCATGAGTCATCTTCTCTCATGTAGTCATGCAACACTTCTGGGTCCATCCTACGTCAAAGCAGACATTATAACATGCACATTTTGAATTGTATTTTGTATGCTATTTTTGATAGCATAGAATACATTTTTAAGTGCGCAGTAATTTGTTATGCTAAAAATTTTGCCCTTACTGTACAGTATTTTATTCTTCGTAACGGTATGTGTATTTACAATGTTCAGCTTGCCCGTCACTTTGCTGCTGGAACACCTGAATTTCTACCCAAAGCCACGACCCTTAGACAAACCCCATCCTAGGATTATAATCTACAGCTGTCTTTTAACGGTCTCTGTATGTAATTGGACAGCGCTAGGACCACTGTATTCATAGAGACTGAAATTAGTCAACGGGGCAGTCGAAATGAAGGGCTTAATTGCTGCTCATCCTGAGTTTAAATCGTCCAAAGTCGTTTCAAACAAGCACAGTTACTGAGCCGCTGACATGTTTATTGTTTTGCTCCGTGGCAGCTCTGCCACCATTGTAACAAAACAAAAAAAATATCCAACAGCTCCGGCTTAATATTTATATGTATGTATATATATATATATATATATATATTTAATATACACAAGATCTCTCCTCAAACAGAGCACTGTGATTGGCTTGGCATATACTTAGCTGGGCCAATCTTAGACCTGCTGAGACTACAATGGAGCGTGACTAGACCAGCCTGTCGAGCAAAATCTTTTGCAACTTCTACAGTTTCTCTAGACTTCTAGGCAACTGAATTTTCCCACAGAGGAGTACCGCTAATAAAGGTTATTTCCATCTAATCCATTGCCTTGATGTAGCCATACAGCTACATACAGCAGATCATCATGCACGGTTATGTAGATTCCTAATTATACCAATTAAAATCAGATCCATTTCTTTCCACATTAGATTCAATTATTTAGATTTAGAATATGTTTTTTTCTCTATCTAGAATTCCAGATAACTTTGAACATCTTGATAAGATAAGTGAATAGATCGAAAGATTGTCTTCACTTTCATGCAACCAGTCCTAGTGAGCAAGAATAACCTGAAATCTTCACAATCAGAAGCAAAAGCAGGACAAACCACCTCACATATCAGACATGCCTTTTACCTCTTGTGTTGTGGTGGTTGCCTCTCCAGATGCCGCCTCTGCCTCAGCCTCCTCCACAGTTTTCCCCGAGAACTTCTTCAGCCAGTCATCATCCGACCACACTATGGGAGAGATACAATTACAGAATGAAGCTGTTATCTAAAATAAAATTTAAAAAATCCTGAGCAGACTTCCGTTTCCATTACCAGGTCGGGAAGAACCCTCTTTGATTCTCATCGGCTTTGCAATGTTGACGCGGATGGTCCGTCCAAAAAGCTCAGACTCATTCTAATCATCAAAAAGCAGAGAAAATACACATTAGCAAACACATTCATGGACACCAGAGAGTAAAACTATTCCTTCTACTGCTTACCATGTTATCAATAGCTGCTGCTGCATCCTGCAGAAGAAGCAAATACCCATAAGTCATCTTATAAAGAAACACATCTTAAGTGCTGCATAAATCTGCATCTGGACATATTTCCACTCCTCCACACACCTCTGCCAGCTCAAACTCAATAAACGCAAATCCTCTGTGCTTTTCTGAAAATTCAACACAACACAAAGTTATTAGGGTCCGGATCCACCTGCATCTTCAATGCAACAATTAGCACGTAGCCTTACCTGTTTCATAGTCTAGAGGTATCTGGATGTCTATGATGTCTCCAAAGGGAATAAAAGCTGCATGCAACACCTTTTCATCCACCTCCTCCGCCAAGCCACCTTATGGAAAACACACAATACAGGCACTAAGCTAACACACACTAATAATATGCTGCTTGTATTGTTTCTTTTTTTAGTTACCCAGATTTAATAATGACAATGATATATTTAGGTTAAGCGTTGATAAAAAAAGGTAGCAGTATTAAATAGATTAGTGCCCATGTTCTCTGTCTGCATGTTTCCTAAGGCACTAACACCGTCTCTACGCTCAATTATTACTTATACAAATACGATTATAAGTGAAGTATCTCAATATTCCTTAAATACATGAACTACATATCCTATAGTTTACTTTTTAATATAACAAAAAACCCTTGTAGACTCACCGACATACAGCACTCGTTTATTAGCCGCCATATTCGACGTAACCTCTGAACTATGACCGAGAACGCTGATTGGTTATCCAAAGGTAAAGCCCCGCCTACACGCTTTACTGGACTGCAGCGCCTTTTAGTGGTGGTCCCTGTAACTACTACTCACGATTTTATTTTTAATGAAGCGTTTTTAGTTATTTTTTAAAGATAATCAATAAAACTATCATGAAATAAACGCACTTTCGTTCTTTTAGCAAAAGCTGAAGAATCAAGTCTCTCATAATTAACATCTACTGCGTCGTTTATGTAGAATACCTCAAATGTATAAAAAAAAAATCCTGGTTTTGTTTTTTCTATTTCAAGTTATATTAATAAATAATAAAATTGAAACACATTATTAATATTATGTTCACGTTTACTATCATTTAATTGGTCAAAAAATGTTGGTGTAATATTAATTTACAAAATTAACCAATTATTCTGAATTTTACTGTTATATGATTACCATTGTATATTTAATATCATTGAGTGACTAGATATGTATATAAAGTTGTAGTATTTTATTATGACTATATAAACTTAATTTCTTAGTGTTTAATCACTGTTTTCCTCATAATGTAACTTTTAGATTGTATGCTAATTAGTATACTATTATGTGTTGATATAATAAAAAATGATTATTTTAAGAAAACATATAATATATTTATTTTAATTGTTTGAAACTCCTAAAAACAAGTCTTATACATAAGAAACTTGCATCCTTTAAGAATAAAAATATTATTAGTAAGTTTCGTAGTGACTGTTTAAGCTTTTAATAATTTCTGAAATGTTAAAAAAAAGAAAGGTCTTGAACAACTAAACACAAAGAAACGTCTCTTCACAAGACAAATTTAGTTAAATGGAATCCAGATTTTTCAATTCTCAATTAATATCATTACAGTACAGTCTAATCAGAGTCCAATTCTTTTTTAGTTACACAGCCTTTTCAGGCAAAAGTATTTATATATATATATATATATATATATATATATATATATATATATATATATATATATATATATAAATGTAAAAGCTGTATTTAACAGATATAAATGTGGATGTCTACAATTCGTAACAGAAAAACTCTGTTGTTCTCTTACAGCATGATCAATACAGTATAAAGTAAAAACCTTTTTCAAAAATATTGAGCAAATTTGTAAAATGTTTTTGTATAATTCAGTTTTTTTCTGTAAAGTAAAACCAACCACTAACCAACATCTAAACCTACCACAGGAGCATGCCTTGTTTATCATGAGTTATGATTCCAGACTTTACCCATTCAAAATACCTGAAAACAAATTTTAAGTGTCTCAATACAAGAAAAAACATGACACATGTTTATTTATCATCCCTTTATTATTAATTCCACACACCCAGGATAACAAGAGATGGCTAAGAAGCCAATCATTTTAAAACCAAACTGGAAGCAAAAATCAAGATGATATTTTTTTTTTTATTGAGACCTATTCGGATATATAGAGCCAGTGTTCAGGAGACTTTCACATTAATGTAGTGTGCAATTTAAAAATATGTTGTAACTACCAAATTCATTAGTTTTAACATTTTCAATTTTTCCTGATACTTTTCCATATGTCTTTTAAAACATACTTGGCTGTTTAGTGTTACAGCACTGTATCTTTCCATTTTCACTTGGATTTCTCAGTCCTGAATATTGCAACAATCTCATTAGTACTAGAGTACAATGCATTTGAAATGATCAAATAGGATTAGCTTTACGGTTTTCCATAACAAATTAATACAGCATCCAGTTTTTAGGATGTAGCAGCAGCAGTGGTCGCAATGCCACCTACTTTCTGGGTGGCGTCTTTCTTTGCTTGGTGTGCCTGCAGCACTGCAACAGCTTCCTCTACCTGAATGAGTCAACAAGGAACGATGCTGTTTAGTGACTGAGCATGAAATATTTTGCTGCATCAGTGGGTCAGGATCAATAACGTACCTTTGAGCGGAGAGATTCATGCGACTCCAACATGTGAAGCAGCTCAGAGTTGTCAATTTCCAGCAGCATGCCTGTGATCTTTCCTGCCAGGTTAGCATGCATGGCTTGAATCAGCGGGAACAGACGCTCTCCTGTTTCAAATTAGTCAAAAGTAAGTCAAAAGGTGGTACACTTCCTTCGTTCACGGCGGAATAGTGCCCTACCTAGCATCTGTTTCTGCTCCTGAGGTGGTGCAGCAGCCAGCATGGAGGCCGTGAGTGGCTCCTGGCCCTGGACATGCACAGCTGGCTGAGCCTAAACGAGATGGATGGAGGATTGTAAGGGTGAGTATTTATAGTTATGGATGTTTATTATGACAGGAAAATAACAATTATACCTGCTGTATGGGAATGGGTTGAACCACTTGGGGATTGGGATTACGGACACTGGTGGCATATTTGTAAGGGGGCATGGCCCTTGGGCCAGGGACTCCCATTGACTGACGAGGACCCATGGTCTGAACGGCACCTAACAGGAAAGAGATCAATATGAAACTGACGTTGTTGAAAAGACTGAAGGAAAACCTTTAAACAGCAGACACACGGACAATTATCTCTTTTCATGTGAAAACAGACCTCGTGGGCCCTGTGCACCACTGTTTGGAGTCATGTGTCTGAGATTGGCGCGGGGTCCAGGCTGACGCAGTGAGTTGGGCATTCCTTGGAAACCGCCTGGGATCAACACAAGCAGAGAAGGGGGGAGCAAAGCATTTTTACACTATGATGAATATTTACTTGAATTTTACAGATGCAACATATGCTCACCTTGACCTCTACCACCTTGTTGCTGCCACCGTGGGTTGGGTCGCATCTGAGCCAGCTGGTTCGGTGCATAGTATGTGGTCCTATTCTGGGCCTAATAGGGACAACAAAAGACTTAAGGCAGTAAGTCTTTGTGGGGTTATGTCTTTACCAGGTTAGCACACCTACAGACTGAAATGTTTGTCAATTCTTGTAGCAAAATAGCTCAATCAGAGTCATATTGGATGGCGAGTGTCTGTGAACATCAACTCTTGAGTCTATAAACAGACTTTCAGGTGAATAATCTAAACAATTATATTCTAGCTCTAATTTATGTATAATATTTTCTTCCAGTATTGCCCTGTAATTAGCTTGATCCATTTAGCTCTTATGTCTGACCAGCTTCCCTGTTTGTGGGGAATGACAGGCATCCCCAGAGTAAGATGCTACTGCCTCCATGTTTCTCTTTGGGGGTGGTTAGCTCAGGCTTATGTGCAGGTGCGTACCACCAAGTTCTGGGCCTTGTACACTCCCTATGTCAGTGGGACCCATTAGGCACATGAGAAAAAAAGTGGCATTTAAAAAAAAAGAAGCATAAATCAGGTTTTATGAAATAATCAGATCTGAATGTATTGAGTATTGCTGTCATCCACCCCCTGAATTGATGCATTTGGCCAACTTGTTCTCAAATGCTAACACATTAAGCTAAATCTCATCTCATATTAGTCAGTAAATGGTGTCCCTACTAGAAGGCTAATTCTATTGGCTAACATAGCCTAGTAAAAGTCAATGGTTCGTGCTGATTCAGGTCTATGAAGTTTACAACTAGATGTTAGCCAGCCCATAGCTTAGTTGTCTTTATGCTTACAGCTTCAAAGCTTAATTGGCAACTAGCTAAGTTAAAGACTTTATATGTGTAGGCTACATACGTTTAATTTAATTGGACTTTGCATAACAACAAGCAAACTAGTTCACCTCTTTGAAAGAGGTCTCTCCTCATTCTGCCTTCTTTTTTTCCTCACTCTCTTGTTTTCTTCTTTTGATGGCCTGATTTGTTCTTTTTGGGCAGCATGATGACTTGCATCAATTTTATTCTAATCTTGCTGTTCTGGGCTCCAGTGACGCCAACTGTCTTTAAAAGAAAACAGCTGAATTTGACCCAGAAAGTCGCTAAATGTCGGCAGATGATGTCACGTGCTAATGCGCATTTTAATGACATCATTGCGTCACACTGATGCGATGAATCATCAGTAATGTGGCGGTGTTCATTTTCTCCTCCAAAATTAAATTTAAACAAAACCAGTATGCAATAAAACCAGTCTGCTCAACCAAACCTGACAAAACAATAGCACACATAGAACAGAAAAAGGGCAGCCTCAATGCCTTTATCCTTTAGCCTTTATCTGTTAACAACAACTCTTCCACAAAGACCAGATTTATGGAGTGCACACTGATAAATCTACAGTTAACAGATTATTCCACCTGAGCACTGGATCTCTGCATCTCATCAACCATATGGACTTCAACTTTATTTCTACTTTTTGTTCTGGTTAAACAGTACATTAAACTCAATATTGTTGAAAGTTTTTTGGCCACTTTGAATTTATTTGTATTGCAGTGCTTAGCAACAAAAAAAAGATGACTAGAGACACAACTACTTACTGCTGTATGAACAATCAATAATGTATAACTATACATCCATCCATTTTCTATATTGTTTATCTCCTGGCAGGGTCACTGGGAAGCTGGTGCCTTTCTCCAGTCATCATAAGTTAAGAGGGAGGGTAATGTATGACTAATTTCAGGTAATTTTGTTCAGAACTTTGTGATAACAGCAGTGGTGAAGGTAAATTACATATTTATTCGGAATGCATTTGCAAAAGGGAAACTACTACGAATGAAACTTGCAACATCTCTATTGCCCCTCAGAGTTAACTTTTTTCAAAATCAGTGCTACATTTTTCTTTACAATAAAAGCCTTTTTTTGATCATTCTCATTATTGTATTGGTCTTTCAGTTTGTCAGATCGGAATGTGATTTTCTCACCTGAGGTACAGCAGGCATGAAGTACCCACTTGTGGGCTGGAACTGATTGATGATGGCGTTAGCCGGCATTGCCCTCATGCCAGCTATCCGCTGCATGTACTGGTTAGTGAGGTGGGCTTTGCGCTCCTCTTTGCGCTGAGCAAGAGCAACGTACAGAGGTTTAGATCCAACAATACGTCCGTTCATTTCCGTCACAGCCTTTGTGGCCTCCTCGGGGGAAGAGAAGCAAACGAAGCCAAAGCCCTTTGAACGGCCTTCTTCTAACATCACCTAACGAATAAACCAAGGTAATAAGTACAGATACACAATCACTGTACAGTGTGGCTTCTTTTTAAATGAGCTGTTCTTTTACCTTGGCACTTGTAATGGAGCCAAATGGAGAAAACTCCTTACGCAATTTTTCATCATCAATTGTGTCATCGAGGTTCTTGATGTAAAGATTGACTCCCTGATGAAAGAAAGTAAAAGGTTAGTTTCTAATAATAATAATCTTTCAGTTCAAGGGTTCAACATTTACAAGCATAATAGAAATTATCTGATCTGGCTCGTAGATTATTTTCAATCTAAACTCAAGTGTACAAAACAACATAACAGACTTAACATAATCATATTTAATAAATTAAGGTGCATCCAAACTGTATATAATACTAAATTCATTATACAACCCAAAAGCTTGTAGAGCCAACTCCAGTCCTCAAGGGTCAGTGTCCTGCTAGATTTAGATGTGTCTCTGCTCACACACAGCTGGTTAAAATCATCCAACTATCTCCTCAGCATCACAAAGTCTTACCAATCCCCCTAGATGAACTATCATTTTATTAAACCTAGTTGAAACAGGGAAAGAACTAAAAGATGCAGGATCCCAGCCCTTGAGGACTGACTTTGGACATCAATGCTGTAGAGCAACCTTTAATTGTAATACATAAAATCTACTGATCAGCAAATATTTAAGTGAATTTGATTAGCAACATGTGGCAGCAGCTTTTGAATTTTGTTGCACAATCTGTAGTTTGTCTTTATACACCTAAGTAAGAAGGATTAAATGTCTTTTTACTACGAAAATATGCATGGAACAAACTGAAAGCCTGGAATGCGTTCACTAAAAGCTCACCTGATACCGACTGATTCTTTCTTGTTTGAGTTGCTCAAACTTCCTCTTCAGCTCCACCTGCCGCTCCATCTTCTTCTGAGCTCGGCCCACAAACATGGTCTTACCATTTAGCTCGGTGCCGTTCATTTCCTCCACAGCCTTTGGATGAAGAAGTTTTTTTTTTGAGAACGTTTGCAAAAATAAGCATAACCTTTGAGCATTTGTGGTATGTTAAAGTACCTTGTTGGCATCCTCATGTTTCTCGAAGCTAACAAACCCAAACCCCCTGGATTTGCCGGAGGGGTCTGCCATCACCTTCACACTCAGGGTTTTACCTGTAAATGCCAAAAAGAAGTGGTGAAACAGAATTTCGCTTTATGTTAGTTCTGGTATAATATTAATTGGAGTGCCTGATGAAAGTGCTCATACCACATAAACTTTTTCTATTTGCTCAACCGCTGATTTTATTTTATTCTCCTGTTATTTGATATGAGGCATGAAGTAGTACATAATTGTGAACAAAACTCCTGCATGGCTTTCCTAATTTTTGCAAATATAAATCAAAATATTTGGTGCGCATTTTTTTAGCGCCCCTTTTACAGCTTCCATCTGATTTTCTTCCCTGAGGCCCCAGTGCATTATGATACCAACTAGGGATGCACCGATACAAATACTGGTATCGGGTATCGGCCCAGATACTGCCTAATGTACTGGTATTGGTATCGGTTAAATTAAACCGATACAATGAACCGATACTCAAAATGGGGAAAATCTGCAACAAATTCACCAAAAAAGATAAAATTTTCACTTGAAATTTTATTTTTGTAGTAATTTTATATTTTACATCTGTTATTTTGTCTCAGATATGTTTAGTCTGTAAAGTCTGATACCTTTAGTCTCTTCAAGAAAGGCACCAGAAGTTATACAGTTGATTTATTCAACAATATGTGGCAAGCTACACAACGAGGGCCCAGGCGGGATTCGATCCCATAACTCCCAGGTGAAGGTCACGTGCGCTAACCAGTCAGCCAAAGGGATATCGGAGCCATAGTGACAGGACTGCTACACTGTCACAAATAGTATCGGATCGGTATCGGGTATCGACAGATACACAAAATCCAGCCATCGGTATCGGTATCGGGACTGAAAAAGTCAGATCGGTGCATCTCTAATACCAACCATGTTTTGCTGTGAGCACATTTTGTTTTATTTTCTACTGCTACTCTTTGCATGTAGGCATAAAAAAATCTGTTCTGTTCTCATCTGCTCACAATCATGTGTTTCCTTCTGCAAATAGTACTTGATGTGACCCTCAACAATGGCTTTCTTTCATTTTTCCACTCTTCCATTAAAACCATTATTGTAAAGTAGACAACTAATATTTGTCCTGTCAACGGATTCCCCTACCTGAGCTGTGGCCTATTTACTATTGATCTGATTGCTGCTCTTTTTGCCCAGCCTGTCTGTCATCAAATCAAACTTTATTTATAAAGCGCTTTTCAAACACAGTTTCTCAAAGTGCTTTACAGATTTAAAATGACCCCACGACCCCCCCTACAAAAACCAAAAATCATCATCTCAACTGCACCCCCTCCCGACCCAACCCATAATGATAGATTGGGGTTTGTCTTATACTCTTTGTTCACCTTTGGAAATTATTTCCTAATGTTTGCATATTGAGATTCATTTATATGTAGGTGGACTATTTAACAACTACAAGACTTTTGATGGTAATTGATTGTACTGTATTTTATGTAGGGGCACCAGAATAAAAACAGATGAATACAAACGCCTGTAGCATCTTTTAGACTGTTATTTGAAAATAAAATCTAAACTATGTGTTATCTTCCTTTAGTTTCACAATTATGCATCATTTTATCCTGATTGATCATCAACTCTGATCAACTCTTAATAGAATACATTGACATTTTTGGCAGTAGAATGACAAAAGTTAACATGAAACAGTTAAAACCGTTTCTTTTTTTTGCAATGCATTATATTAGTTAATTTACCATATTTTTCAAAAAGCTCCTTCAGTTTTTCATCATCCATATCATCACCAAAGTTCTTGATGTAAACGTTGGTAAACTCCTTGGCTTTGGCACCAAGTTCAGCCTCCCGCTCTTTTCTAGATTTGAAACGACCCACAAACCTGATAAAGCAAGAAGAGATGCGAAACACACTTTTTTAAAAATCGTCACAACAATACTGAGATATACACCAGAATCCATCTTTTTTCATAAAAAAACTCCATCCAGAATACAAACTGACACCAAGATTTTATTGTTGACTCATAATTCTTGGGGTTAATTGTGACGAATGAGAAAATAAAACATATCCAGCATCGAAGGGAACTTTAAATGTCGGCATGATAAACGTCTTGGTTCGAAACATGTTGAGGAGGTGGATGGAGAGCGCTCAAGGAAAACTCTCATAAATTTAAATGGAAATCAGAGCAGGACTAAACAGTCGTATATAGCTGGTTAGACATACAGTACGATCCATCACTAAAACACACAAACATAGTCATACACACACACACAAGATTAATGACCAGCAAGTGGAAAAAGAGAATGTCTCTGGAGGGAAAACGGGGAAAAAAGTACAACAGGTCAATTCACTCAAAACAACGCTATGAAAATGTATTCGATTCAAACCAACTGAATATTTCCCGATTTTGTGATGCCACAACCACAGAAATCAATGAATCTAAATATGATCAATACTAAACCAATGTAGAGCAGAATCATACAGTGAAAATAAAATTTGTTTGTCTCAATCATGTATTTCTTCAAAATCTGGAATGCATATTCATCATTTCACATTCATCATTCACCCTTAGTGAGTATAGATAATGTGTATAACTCAGATAAATTCATAAAACGAAATTTTCAAACACATGAACTGTGAAAACTTAAAGGAAATGATCAGACACTCACACCTTGCGGTCATTCAGAAGCATGCCGTTCATCTTCTCTATGGCCCGATCCGCTGCGTCCTGCGTCTCGAAGTGGACAAACGCGTAGCCCTTTGACCCGTTTTCATCACACACCACCTTATAAAGGCACACAGGAGAATATATTTATTCAGGAATGCAGATAGCTCACAAACTTTAAACCAAAGACTGAAAAATATGGAATGATAATTGGTTGAGATGTTTATAAATACTTTGAGAAACTAGGCAGTTAGCCTCGCATTAAGCGTGCTAGAAAACAGTGAGCACTGCTTTTTATAATTTATGGGTTTTTTTTACACTCTTTGTTTTGCTGCAGCGTGACTTTTTAAATAACAATTTTTATTGTATCTATATTTTCCCATTATGTGACACAGTTGATTGATTGAGAAATCCATTCAAAATTGGATCTTCAGGTTCTTTCTTTTGGGCCTTTTGGAAAGATTTGGTTTTTTCCAAATTCTCTATCTCCAACAGAAATATATCATACGAAATTATTTTAGCAGAAATACCTAAATTGGAACACAGTTCATGATCAAGTAAAGGTTGATAAATTTCTCCAGTCTTATGTGAGGTCTGTTGGATGCAGATAGCATTCCAGGTCTTTTGCTCTTTGCTTTAAGTATAAAAGGTAGGTATAAAAACATTTTTTGCTTTTTAAATTGTAGCGAAATTCCAAGGAAAAATCTAAAAGACCTTCAGAAAACCTGGAGAACCAATCATAAAGACCACTTGCAAGAAGATTTAGGCCATAGGGAGCAGAGACTATACATATCATGAGAATGTTTTGGTATCACTTCAAGGAACAATGATATAAGTCTTTGTCATCTTTGTCTTTTCACCTAAAACAAAGAAAAAAAACCCTTCATGTTGCTTAGTTAAAAAAAGAACACAGTTCTACCCTATTTAAACCCCAAACCTATTGGTTTAATCAGGACATTAATGCCTGATAAATGCTCACTTACCTTGCAGGACAAGATGTTGCCAAAGGCAGAGAAGGTATCATATAAGGCTTTGTTGTCGATGGACTTATCAAGGTTCTTGATGAAAACGTTGCCCACGCCCGACTTCCTGAGAGAGGGGTCTCGCTGCGACCACATGATCCTGATCGGCTTTCCTTTCACCACGTCGAAGTTCATGGTGTCCAGGGCTCTCTCAGCTAGAAGGAAGTACAGGGAAATCTCAAGTTTGGTTACTTTTTTAGCTTAACTCAGAAAACAAACTTGAACTTTTCACTGTTTGATTAGTTAAAACTACAAACTGATATGGAATAATTGCATAGAGATGGAGATAAAGATAAGGAGGATGCAGTATCCTTTGGAGATTTGAAGATATTTATTAGGACCTGAACAGAAACCCATCTCTTGGGCAATTTCTCTCTCTCATCTAAACATCAGTATAACTCCCTCTTCGCAAGCTCTGTGAACTAATCAGAGTGAGCTACTCTACACACCTAACAATGATGGCAGTGTCCTCCAGTTGACCCAGAGTAGATAAAATGAACACCACAAACTAGTGCGAAATTGTGCAGTGAACTTAAAATAATACATGGAGCTAAAATATTTTGTACAAGTTCAGTACCTCTTAATCTATTATTTGCAGGATTCACTGCAAGTACAGCTAAAAACCTTTTGGCGTATGTCCTGTTAGCTTGTTGTCCTTTTCTCTTTGCAAAATAGCTTTAGTTCCATCAGACTGAACAGAGTGTGTCTGTGAACAAGGATATTAAGTCTTCCCTCAGATTCTGAGTTAGATTTAGTTGTAGACTTGACCATTCTAACACATGAATATGCTTTTATCTAAGCCATACCAGAGTAGCTTCAGCTTTACTTTCTGTCACTGTCCTCCCAGAAGGTGAACCTCACTTCTCTCTTGATGCAGAAGAAAACAATTCCCACAGCCTTATATTATCACCAGTTGAGTGGCTTGTCCAGGGTGATGTGTAATGAGTTTTCCACTACTCAAGCTACTTTGAATATAATAAAAAAAAGAAAAAAAAAATTCCTCTCACTGACCTGAGGATATTCTCATCCATGGTGTTCTAATCTTCTACATAGCTTGTGGCAAATTGTGATTTCTTCTTAAAACAAAATTTCTATAGTAAATAGATTATAGGTGTCCTTTCAGCCGTTTGAGATGTGGATCTCTGCAGTTCCTCCATAGCTACCGTTTGGCTCCTTCTCTGAATAATGCTCACTTTAGCTGGAAAATCCATAACTTAGTGTGTTTGTAGTTGTCCAACACTCTTTCCGTTTCCAGATAACACTTTCCAAGTTCTATGAGTGTCTAAAGCTTAGCACCTTGTGCCATGATTTCATTTAATTAAAAATCTTTATTTGATCCACAGCTTTATCCCGGACTTGTCTGATCTGTTCTTTGGTCTTCATGAAGCTCTCTGGCAAACCACTGAGATCTTCAAAGGCAAAAATATATATATTTCTACTAGGATTAAATAAATGTAATTGAAAAAAAAAGCACAAGCTGATTCTTTTTACTAGTTAAGTGACTTCAAAAAGCAGTTTGGTTGTTCTGGATTGTATTGAGGGGTATCAAAGTAAAGTGGGGTTTGGATTCCAAAATACAAAAGCACACATTTTGAAAATTTTCTCTGGCGAAACAGAAAACCATGTATCTTTTTTTCTTTCTGCTCGAGAATTACACAGGACTTTGTGATTGTCCATCACATTAAATTGTAATAAAGCGCATTGTAGATTGAGGCCGTGACGTGACAAAACCTGCTAATGCTTTGCTGCTATTGTACCAGTGATTTGGCTGCAACAATAATCATACAGGTACAGTTTGAAAACATTTTGTAGTCCTTTGTGGCATGTCTCACAGTGGAGAGTCCCGGCAGCAACCCTACTGAAAAAGCGCATGGTAAAGATACGTTGGTGAAGCATGTGGCTCATGAGTTATCTGCCAGCAGCTGGGACGAGTGTGAGGCAGCTGCAGTAAGAAAGCTCGAAGCACATGTCTTCCCCTTTGGACACACCACATGCCTGAAAGCCGAAACAATACTTTCAACTCATACGGTTGAGAACCAACATGTTTGCATTACATTTTTCTTAGTGGAGACAATGTACATTGCTCTGTACACCCAGCGATATCAATCTGTAGTTATCTTTTGCTTCATCTCCCATGTCAGTGTGCGCTCACGTGCTGAACATCCCCTTTTGTTCAATAGCTACACACACTCACACACAGAGGCTCCCCAGCTGAAAGTGTGTGGTAAACAAAACAGAGCTCCCTTGCGTCTGCTGGCATCAGCAGTTTGGCTCACAATTGTACTTCCCAGCCAGAGGGCTCACAGAAGGTGGCATCACCAGGACTTCTGGAAGATTCAGAAGGGAAATTATAGATCACACACTCTTCCCCTAAAATGACTAATTTGTGAATAAAGTCAGTCTGGAGGAGTAGTAGCTAGTTTTGTCTGTATTAACCTGGAGCTGTTTGTCTCAAGAGTAACACAGCAGGCACAATTTGGGCTACTCAGATGCAAGAGCTATATTTAGAGCAGGGTCCTGAGAGGCATGTGTGCTGGTATGGAGTGTGAGTGGAGCGTTCTTCACCATTGATGGGGAAGAGTAACATTCAACAACACCGCTCAGATGAGCAACAGCAGTTCCACAAGTGAGATGATCCAGACATCTCCTCTGCTACTTCTTTGATTGCAAATATTCTCCTAAATTAAACGTTTCTGCTCTGGAATTTCATTCTATTGTTTTTATTCACTCAAATATATCCTCATATCTTTTTAAAACGCCCAATAGACAAAATCTACAGCACAGCTGAATTGGGGTTCACTCACTGCCGAGACCTTTCAAGAAACAAACTTGTTGTAACCCAATATTGTTGGGCTTTTGGTACAAAACCAGAGCCCAGATAAGCTGCCACAGGTGTTTCGTGTTGATACAACAGCAGAAAAGTTCACACAATGTAGACAGTGTCACCAAGACCCCAACGGCAACCGCAACACCTGCTACTTTTCTTTTCAAAGCCTGATAAAATATGATCCAAAAGACTGTGAAAACATTTGCCGATACAGTTGTTTCTACAGTCAGTGTCACTTAAATCATGAAGTCACATTCATTTTTAAAAAGAACAGGAACAAATTGGGATCAAATAAATAAGAGAACACTCCCAATAAAATGCCTAATCTGTGTCATACTTTTCTATAGAATAAGATCATTTCTATTACATACATATAGCCAACCTAACCAACATGCAAAATCATTATCTAACAACAAAAGTAATCAATTAATAAGAGGCTCCTGACCTTTTACCATAAAAAGCATTTCAGTAATTTTCATAGATTTTTATATAATTTCTAACAACTATTATCCACTGATGTTGCGCTATTAACTTTCAAAACCAAATTTCCTGCGTAATCAAAACTTTAATTATTATTACATAATACAGTCAGTTCCTCCCTCAAACTGCGAGGCTGCTTTCCAGAGCGTACCATGGTACTCTGTTATTTATAAACCTAGAATTTTGAGAATTTAGCTGGTACTTTCTGGATATTCTAAACAATAACCTTTAAGTTATGGACAGGTACCTGGTTAGTTTTAGGTTAAGTAATCAGGATGTTGCATGAAAATACCTTTTCAGTATGCAAATTAAAAATTTTTGGGAAAGTATCTGATGAGTAACCTCTGAAGTCTAGGAAGTACCAAGTGAGTTATGATAACGTAAGTTTTGGGAAGTAGCCTTGAGATACTGGGAAAGTACTAACTATAGGCGATAATGTAGTGCCATCAACCCTCTTTTATAGGATTTTTTTGGTAGGATTTCCAAAAATGAATAAAACCATGAATTAGAATAAAAGGGATATTTGGGAGGTCCAAAAGGGAGAGGGACGTTCTGCTGTGCTTGTATCTTTTTTACCTGCTTCATAAACATGTGCCTTTAAATAGCTAATGGATTTGTGTGAGGTAATTTGACCCTTTTGAGCACATTTTGCAAGCTTTTAAGAATATTGTATAATTATGTGAACAAATCTTATTCTGAAGTTTAGGCTATTCAAGAAATAAATAAAAAAGTATATTAGAAATTAAAAAAAAGCATACATACAGTGGTGAAATGTCCTATAACCTAATTAAGAGAGTACCTTTAAATGTAAAAATATTTCATTATGAGCACTGTGAAAACATTTTCCAAGCCATGCCGGCAGTGCACTGAGTCGCTTCACAAGAGTCACTTCTTACCGTCAGCGGGCTGCGAGAAGTTCACATAAGCGTATCCGAGGGAGCGCCGGGTGATCATGTCTCTGCAGACCCGAATGGAGAGCACCGGTCCGGCGGGGCTGAACTTCTCGTACAGCATAGCCTCCGTTATGTCGGGGTGCAGGTCGCCAACGTAGAGAGAAGCCATCGGATAACTCCCCGAAGCAGTGTTCATCTCTCACAGAGCTTCCTCGAATATAAATAAATAGGCTATTAGTGATATTGTCCTGAAATAATAAACAACCCGGCTCTTAATCGCACCTCAGTATTCCCCGATTATTATAAGAGCTTCCGCAAATCCAGCTTCTTGGAATAAACCTCGAGAACTTCTTTAAAATTATTTGTTAGGTTTTTTTTTTATTTTGCTATTTTTTTAGGTTTGTTTTTCCTTTAAGTATTGCGGTATTTGTTTTTATTTAAATTTTGTAGATTTTATATTTTTTATGCGTTTTTATTTTAAAGTTTTTTTTTTCCTACAACGGTGAGTTGAACACTCACGGTCGTTTTGCGGCAGGGGAAAGAGACTGCTTGAGGAAAGCATGGACACTTTATAGAGAGTAGCGTTGCGGAGGAAATAGTGGTCAGGGTCAAACCTGGGATAGGAAAAACACAGGGAGCATGCGTGGTAAAACGGAGAGTGCACAGTGTTACTGCCCCAGCGGAGCTCTGCTCCCCACAGCGACGCCTGGGTTGGAATACAAACAAAAGCTTTATAGAGGAAAACCCAGCGGAGCTAAATTCAGTCTTTATGTCCCATGATGTATAATTAAGATCTTCCTAGAATAAAAGTATTTGGGCACTGCTATGCCTTCGAACGTTGAACTAATTTAAATAATTGAAATAGAGATATTTGAAGCTCGATTTTGATAATTGCTTATGAAATCCCATAAAATCCATGGATGTAGGGCGTTGTGGAAGGAGAGCAGGCTGTGGCACATCCATGTTGCTTTATGAATGACCTTCAGTCCATCTGCATTTTGAAAATACCGTATAGATTCTCCGTCTAGATCAGCTGCTGGTCACAGCAGGCATAAAGCACCAATACTTCTGACAATTTGCAGCAGCGTTCGTGGAAATTGAGCTTGAGACAGTCCTGTTACTTGTGCACCCTTTTAAGGTTTCCAATTTGTTTTGATATGGTTCTCTGAAAAGCCAGCATATTTTGGAAAGTGATCATTCTCCCCTCAGGTTGGCCGTAAAACCAATCTCAAATGTGACTTAATGAAAGCTCAGCTCAATAGCCACATACAATACAATCAGCAAATAAAAAAAAAAATAAAAAAAGCCTTTAAGTTTTGATTAAAGACTTTCAACCCCTTCTGCATCTGAATTTTATGATCTTGCCTTTAGAATTAACCTTTATACATAAAATTCCTGCTGCAAGGGAATACCGGACACTAGGCATTACATCTCAGGACCACAAGTCTAGCTTGTGCAAATATCTGACGACTATCCCATTTCATTCAAGTCTTCTGCAGTTTTCAATAGGCCAGTATAGATTTGGGGTCATATGGACACATTTTCAATTTTATAAAGTTTTGATAGCTTCGTTTGCCTTTTCTGCAACACGTACACCAATTTTCCTCCAAGTCAAGGGAAGTTTTGGAACAAAGTTTGGTCTGGGCAGCCAAATGTACTTTTTAAAACATGCTCATGGTTCACAAGAAAATATGGACATCCACAAAACATTTGGTGGTTGGGGTGGGGTACACTTTCAAAAGCCCTTTAAGTATTTATTTTTTAACTAGCTAAAATAAGTCACTGACTGCAGTGCAAAAGAAACTGAAAACAGCCATACAGCCAAGAGTAGTTGTTGCAAAGAATGTTTATTATGTTGCAAAATACTCATTTGCATCATTCTTCCTTGTCCATCCTCCTGAAAACAGAATCGGTTAATACATTGAATGTATATTAGAATTAGCCATACAAATTACCTTTATACCTCAACAAATCCAGAAATGTTGAACGCAGCCCCTTCAGTCCGAGCTTCCTCTTAAAATAATCCTTTGCATGGGTCCGCACTGCATCCCTTTGATCTTGTGCCACTTCTTCCTCATAACTCAGCTTTTTTGAACCATCTGAACCTTTCGAAAACTCCAGCTTTGTGCGAATGACTGGTTGGACCTCAGGCTCCATTGCTGCAACCATCTGAATCGCTGAAGATGTTGACAAGTCTTCTGGTGACCAAGTCATGTGGATTGCATCTTCAGTGGCTTCTGGCACGGCTACTTTTGGCTTTTCAACCAGCCTGAGGTTGACGTTCATCTCAGTTGGAAGAGATAGGTTGAGCTGAGTTGCTTTAGTGTCAGAGTTCCCAGATCTTCCAGATCTGCTTTTCCCTTGAAATCCTTCACCAACGATTTCATTTTGTTGAGGAATCTGCCATCCGTCAATTAGTGTCATCTTCATGCCCCACTGAGAAGAGTAGTCTTTGTGCTCACTTACAGACTGAGCAATTTCATCCATGGGTAGATTTTGATTTCCTTGTATGGTTGAATCCTCCTGCACAGAATAGCCATCTTGAACTGGTACAGATTGAGAATATAGCCCGTCACCTTGCACCTGTCCAGGCAGCCAGAGAGCTAGCCTAGTTGTTGGCTCCTGTCGCAATACTAAAACGCCCTGTGGGGAGGACTGGAGGTCAGCTTGTGTTAGAGAAGCAGCAGAGACAATCCCGTTTTCTCCAGCATGAGGAGTGGCACTCATGGTGGTGGGTAAAGAGAAGCCAGACTCATCAAGTGGTGTAGAGTCTGGAAGCGCAGGACTCCACAGCCAGTCATCCACAATGAGCAATGGACCGATTTTGACAATTCCTTTGGCATCTGAGATGATAAGCATGAAGTTATGACAAGACTGGAAAGTTTGTTATCAGAAATCCAAGAAACTCACCATTAGGAAGGTTCTTGATGGATGGGCCTTTACACTTCGACCCACAGCAGGCACAGACCTCTGCGTCACCATTCATCTCCTCCCATCTGGAAAAAAACAAAAACATCCACACTTTATCTTGAGTCGAACATTATCCTTTAATCCATTTCAAACTGCCTACCTTGAATTGGTCACGTTATAGTTGCAGGATTTCGATGCAGCGGAGACTCCCTTATCTGATAGGACCACACTACAGTGGACATACAACTGGAGAACAAAAAATATATATATTGATAGACGACGCCATATTGCATTTCACCCAAAAAAAAACAAAAAACAAACTCACCTCAGCAATGAGATAAGATGTATTCAACATGATATTAACCAAATCCGCTCTGTTGGATGCTACAAACAGAGCGACAGGGTGTGGAGAACCCAGCGAGGATGCACACCTGCCAGGGATAAACGTTTCCAAGTGTCATTATGACACAAGTTGTATTAATGTTCTTAAATATATGAACCTAGAGTAGTCTTGTCCTCAAGTTCTTAGAACAGAAATTTAAGCAACTGGATATTTGCAGAAAGGCAAAGGGACACTCAAATTCTTAAGCTATCAAGTTCTGGTACAGGTAGTCTGGTAGCTTTTTTATTTTAAAAATCACACTTTAAACAGTTACTGTTTTAGACAAAGCATCCATGCGTTATATAGAACAGTGTCCCAGAAACATTTAAAGAGACTCAAAGGCTAAAAGTAGCTCTCACAATTTAACATTTAAGACAACTATACTGCAGTTTCATACCAAGTAGACTCTTACCCTTTGTTTAGAATGACTGCATGTCTTGGCCTAACCTGGGGTTCAGGAGACGCCGAGACAAAGCAGGAATGGATGAAAAGCTGTTGACCAGGTCTAGTTTCAGCAGAAACCTGCAATCTGACTCCAAGTCCTCTTTTGTAGACATTTGACTCTGCTGGTCGTGTCCAGAATGCTGTTTGAGAAAAACAATTTGGATTTACAATAACCCATCAAGATTGTAATTTTGCTTCCACTCACGATTCATGGCTTGGATATCAAATCTCTTCACAGTTGAAAAGGGTTGGGGAACCAAGTTTGAATCTGTGTAAGACCTGAAAAAAAATACATAAATATATTTTTTTTAAAAGTTGTGTGCACGCAGGTACACATGCTTCCTATGTGCACATAACCCACCTCTTTGGGATGCAAGCGATTTGAATTGTTGGAGGAGCTTGTTCTTTGAGATTCAAGTAGAGTGTGTTGGTGAATGCCTGCAAACCATTCTGGAGCTGCAAGATTAGCATGACCTTAGCATCTTTAACTAGCTGTAGAAAATCAGACCAGATGTACACAACTGACCACAGGTGTTGTTCCACACTGGTCCAAATTATAAATGAAGAAGAGTTGATTCTGTTGCTCTTTGTTGCTGTAGCAGCCATTGCCCAACTGTATCTCCTCTGCAGTCAGTGTGTGGCCAAACGCTTTTTTGTCAACCAACAGTGTTAGTTTGGCTTCATCACAAAACACTTGGACTCTGGGAACATCCATAACAGGAGGAATATCATCCAGCATGTGGAAATCAGGGGTCCATTTCTGCCAAGAGCTGAAGATGGTATCAAACGATGGGAAATTCAAATTTCCTTCAATTGGAAAAACCCAATTATTATCAAAAAAGCCTTGAAAATCCTGGAGAACCATGGCATTTTCAGGTGACCGAAAAGACTGAACATTAATAACATGCCAAAGAAGACTCCAAAGAACTCGCTGCGCTGTACCCATTGTGAGCCTCTAACCGGGAAAAAACTGCGCTGTGCATCCCACAGTGTGACATTAATAGAGTGATGAAGCAGCAGAGGCAGGTGTTGGCAATCAAGCCAATGAGCCTCTCCTTGAGATTGGATTGGGTTTTCCTTACATGACTGTCCTTCATCCAGTAACTTTGTGTTTTCTTCTTTTATATTGTAACAAGAATAGTTCCAATCTGGTACCTCTAATTTAGTTTTTCAAATCATATTAACTTTCCGGTAAGCCCTAATATAAATGGGGGGAAAATTATTCAGAATATCCCTATTTGTAAAGTGCATTTCTACAATAAAGGTCTAGCCAAAGAAATGAACAGATTTTGTGAAAGCTTTCTTTGGATTAAGGTTCTCCTTTTGATCACACACAGTTGTGTTCTGCAAATATTCAATTCGCAAGCAATGTTGGTCTCTTGAGTTGAGGAACTTGTTGTATACGCCCTTCGGCACACAAATTCCATGTATACAGGAGTAACTTTCTCTGGTTTCTCTCTCTGCTCGAATCCGAATAGTGACCTTAACCAAACCATGACCTGAATATTGGCTGCATGTAAACGTAGTCACTGTAAAATATCATGTTTGAAATCGGGTCACAAACTAGAGAAATCTAAAAAATGGCGGCTCAGTTGTCTCCAAGTGTATGAACTATCCAGTATTTTTTTGATTGGATGACGTCCCTCTCCTATATGTAACACACATCTAAAACACTTTATTATTACGTGTATTATGGGACATTCTGTCCCTCTCTCATTTAAAGCTTGATTTGTTGTTTGCCACTGGGTTTACTGTGCATGTCGAGTGTTGTTTTCTGTGTTTTCATTTTTTCTTTTTTTCTTTCATTATTGTCACAGCACCATGGAGCAGCAGCAGCTTCAGCAGCTGTGTGGACAGCATGTGTTTTCTATCCAGTTCTGAAAATATTCCCATTTCCTCTCATCACCATAAGATCTGCAAACAGGGGGACATATATATAATAAAGTTTTATTAATTTATTTATTTTAAACACTTAGATACTTCAGAGTTTTACACTTACACTGTTACTATCATTCTAATGAATAAAGCAACAGGTTTGCATGTACAGGTATTACAATACCCAATATTAGAAGCCATGACTGATCATGTGTTATTGTTATATATTTTATGAATTTTATAGTTATTGATGTTACGGAAAATATTACTTATTGGCAGACATTTGGACAAAGAAAAGATGATGCAGCAATTGGAGTTTTGTTGTTGTGTCAAGTGTAAACACAGCAAAGTTCAATAATGCAAAGGGTAAACAAAGTATTCTGAAGCAGTTGAATGAGTAAAGAAGCTGTTAGTGTGTCGGGGGGCGAGAGGTCATGGATGTTGGAAGGGGTCACCTTGGAGGAGGTGCACTTCTGTAGGAAAGAATTTATTCTGATGGCTTGAAGTCCTTGTGGATATTGATCAAAACCTTCCTGAGAGGAGAGGGACAGATAAGGTTGTGTCACACAATATACGGAAGAGCCACAATCATATCATACTAGAACTATTCCTGTTTCAGTTCAGTTGGGACAAACATAATCATTTCTATAACTGAATAATAAGCTAAATGATTTTGGAGAGATTGTTTTCTGAACTTGTTAAATTGATAAGTTTCCTATTCAACATAGTTCATAGAATTGTCTTTTGAACAGTATAAATTAAGTAAACATTTCAGGTGTCCTTTCAAATGCTTCTCTAAAAAGAATGCTGCAATTTTGGCCTATTCCTATTCCCACAGCTAAAATGATGTTAATTACCCCTTTTATTGTCCCTGTTATTGTCCCTCACCACATTTACAAATAAAAATCTGGCTTTTTCTGTTGCTTTTGGAATGATGGCTTCTTCCTCAAGTGACCTTTCAGCCAGTCAGTGCAGCATTTCCTTAGAATAATAACTTTCTTTACCAGCTTCAACCCACCTCTTCACAAGGTCTTTTACTACGATTCTGGGGCTGATTTGCACAGTTTGCTAACCTTGCTCTGCAGTATGTATTCTCGTGAGATTTTTAGTTTTCCAAACTCAGAAGACGGGGCGGGGCTACACAGATCTGGCTGATTCCAGGTTAACAGTTTGCACCAAAGAATCTGTCTATTTTCTGAATGGCATTATAGTTGGATATTCCTAGGCTTTGTGTATTTGTAAATAATTACAAGTAATACACAAGAAAATGTAGATCTCAATAGTCAATATCCAACTATCATAAGCTTTAAAAGCAATGACACTATCATCGGGGCTTTCTTAAAGTTTTTAAAAAACATAAAAAAGTTATGAGTGTTTTTTTTTATTGTATGTAAATCTATCTATCTGGGATAGCATCTCATAATTTTGACTTAGCTGTCTCATAGTTGTCTGATTCTATAATTGGAGATACATTTTGCCCTTCTAATTATAAAAAAAAAGGTCGTCATACAGAGCCACTGATTGAAAATAAACTTGAAAACACTTTAAAGTTCATATATTCAGTGCTAAACAAATACAGGTAGTTTATTATTTTACTTATTTTATCAAAATTCCACCTGTTTATAGTTTTTCTGGTCAACTCTGTTAAGGACAAACAACCCAATATATAGAAGTAACAGTACATCAAAATAAATTAAGAATCTTTTTAGTTTCATTTGTCATGTAGTCCATTTATTCAGAGCTTTAAAACTGATTTTAAATGTTACATTTAGACAACTTAAAATTAGATTCATCCCCCGGGCATTGGTGTATTGTCCAAAGATATCACTTGTCTTTTTTGTCAAATTAAGTGTAGAATACAAGGCAGAGATAAAACTGTCAAATATACCTTTCTCTCACACAATATGAAAAACAACATTAAGTAGTTTGATATTTCAATGTAATATCTCATCAATATTCAAGATGAAAGACCAAAAACAGAAATAACACAGCTGGACACAGAGTTGACGGGGGGTAACGGAATTGACTCAAACAGACCAGAACATGCCAATAACAGCAAAATAACGGCTGAGTTGTTAAGAAATACTCGACCAAATATCCCTCTGGATCTCTACATACCGTTTCGCAACCTTGGTTGGGGGTGGAATTAATCTGAGAATGTCCTCATGTGGGTACCAATGAACATCTTCACGACCAGGCCAAAAGAATCTATTTCTGCCTGCTTGGTGCATGCACTTGACCCTCACATGAGTCTCATTGACCTCCAGGATGGTACCAGGATATATATCTCGGTCATACATGAGGACACACCATTGTCCAACCACATCCTGGCTCTCCCAGTGTATTTCTGTCTGGTGCTCATGTCTCTCTTCAACGGCTTTCTCTTGTCCAACAGCTCTCTGCTTTCCGTTTGCTGTGATAGGATCATCAGGGAACTTGAATTTTTTTGTTTGGTGGCACTGGTCAAGTGAACTGAGTATCATCAAATGATTTAAGAATAATTTTCTCTGATCAAAAGTAGATTTAAATTCTCCAATATACTAAACTATGTGCATTCCAAATAAAAAACATACTCTATTAACTTTCAATGGACATCAACCACCAACCTCCATTTATTTTTCTGATGTGGACCCTGGGATGACTGTAGGTGATCAGAATTCTCTGGAGTGGTGAGGTCTCTATACTGCTCTCGCCTAGCTTGACTAGCAGCCTGGGCATTCCTCCAGGATTTATGCTGTCTCCTCCTCTCTCTTGGTGTTAAGTCTGCAACCACTCTGACTCTTCCCATTTCTTTCTTGCGCCTCCATCTTTCCCTGTCCTTCTTTAAGTTATCCTCCCTTCACTCTGGCAAAGCATCACGTCTCGCTCGATATCTCCTCTGTTTTTCCGCAGCAGAGAGTGGCATGTCGGAAGCACACATTTTTACAATCTACACTACCGTTCAAAAGTTTGGGGTCACCCAAACAATTTTGTGTTTTCCATGAAAAGTCACACTTATTCACCACCATACGTTGTGAAATGAATAAAAAATAGAGTCAAGACATTGACAAGGTTAGAAATAATGATTTTTATTTGAAATAAGATTGTTTTTACATCAAACTTTGCTTTCATCAAAGAATCCTCCATTTGCAGCAATTACAGCATTGCAGACCTTTGGCATTCTAGCTGTTAATTTGTTGAGGTAATCTGAAGAAATTGCACCCCACGCTTCTAGAAGCAGCTCCCACAATTTGGATTGGTTGGATGGGCACTTCTTGCGTACCATACGGTCAAGCTGCTCCCACAACAGCTCAACGGGGTTCAAATCTGGTGACTGCGCTGGCCACTCCATTACCGATAGAATACCAGCTGCCTGCTTCTTCTCTAAATAGTTCTTGCACAATTTCGAGGTGTGTTTTGGGTCATTGTCCTGTTGTAGGATGAAATTGGCTCCAATCAAGCGCTGTCCACTGGGTATGGCATGGCGTTGCAAAATGGAGTGATAGCCTTCCTTATTCAGAATCCCTTTTACCCTGTACAAATCTCCCACCTTACCAGCACCAAAGCAACCCCAGACCATCACATTACCTCCACCATGCTTAACAGATGGCGTCAGGCATTCTTCCAGCATCTTTTCAGTTGTTCTGCGTCTCACAAACGTTCTTCTTTGTGATCCAAACACCTCAAACTTGGATTCATCCGTCCACAGCACTTTTTTCCAGTCTTCCTCTGTCCAATGTCTGTGTTCTTTTGCCCATCTTAATCTTTTTCTTTTATTGGCCAGTCTCAGATATGGCTTTTTCTTTGCCACTCTGCCCTGAAGCCCAGAATCCCGCAGCCGCCTCTTCACTGTAGATGTTGACACTGGTGTTTTGCGGGTACTATTTAATGAAGATGCCAGTTGGGGACCTGTGAGGCGTCTGTTTCTCAAACTAGAGACTCTAATGTACTTATCTTCTTGCTCAGTTGTGCAACGCGGCCTCCCACTTCTTTTTCTACTCTGGTTAGAGCCTGTTTGTGCTGTCCTCTGAAGGGAGTAGTACACACCGTTGTAGGAAATCTTCAATTTCTTAGCAATTTCTCGCATGGAATAGCCTTCATTTCTAAGAACAAGAATAGACTGTCGAGTTTCAGATGAAAGTTCTCTTTTTCTGGCCATTTTGAGCGTTTAATTGACCCCACAAATGTGATGCTCCAGAAACTCAATCTGCTCAAAGGAAGGTCAGTTTTGTAGCTTCTGTACCGAGCTAAACTGTTTTCAGATGTGTGAACATGATTGCACAAGGGTTTTCTAATCATCAATTAGCCTTCTGAGCCAATGAGCAAACACATTGTACCATTAGAACACTGGAGTGATAGTTGCTGGAAATGGGCCTCTATACACCTATGTAGATATTGCACCAAAAACCAGACATTTGCAGCTAGAATAGTCATTTACCACATTAGCAATGTATAGCGTGTGTTTCTTTAAAGTTAAGACTAGTTTAAAGTTATCTTCATTGAAAAGTACAGTGCTTTTCCTTCAAAAATAAGGACATTTCAATGTGACCCCAAACTTTTGAACGGTAGTGTATATGTGAGTATATATCAGCATGACAAATGACTACACGTGTGTGGGGATGGTGTGTCTGTGGCTATAAACACACAATATGCATTTTTATGAATGTGTATAATTATGTGATTGTAACCCAAGGCAGGGGCATAGGTCAATTCTGTTACCATACCTTGGTAACAGAATTGACAGTAACAGAGTTGAAATTTTTAGAATTTTTTGCTAATTTCACCACATTTTAGCAGAAAGGCTAAGAGGACATGGCCTAAATTTAAAGATGATTTTGAAAACTTTTAATAACTCCTTCTGTTAATATATTTAAACTCTGATTTTCCTGTGACATTGTTGAAACAGATTTGACATGTTATACTACAACTCTTGGTGCAAGTGCCTGTAAAATTACATGATGTCAGAGAGACCAAAACACATACCTCCTAGTTCTTCGGAGCTTAATACCAAAAGGAAGTGTTTCATAGATATTGATGGGACATATCAGCAAAATTTAAAGAGACAGTAACATGTAGTAACAGAATTGACACAGGATTTATGGACTGGTATTTTTGAACAAAAAAAATTACTTTTAAACAAAGTAATTTTGCTTAATTTGCAAATTGTCACCTATAATAATTTATAAATAAAATAATTAAAACCCCAATCCGAAATTTGTAATTTAAAACCTGTTTAATGCAAATTGGACCATTGTTTGAAAAAAATGACAACCACTTCGGACAGATGAAAACATGACTTTGGGCATCAAGAAATATCTCTTAAAATCAAGTATTTTCTCGTTTTACACTCTGAAATTTTGTGACTCTTAAAAAGAGGAATAAAAAAAATGAAAATATGGTTTTGAAGTAAGATTTTGGTAAAACTGGTAAAAATAAATGGCTTTGGACTTCAAATGTATCTCCAAATATAGAATCTCATATTGTGGCATACTTACACCTAAACACGTTTTTAATCAAATTAGCAGAAATAGGCTTCTATAATGGGATTATATTACAAACAAAAAGTAATAGCAAAGTCATGCTATAGTGCTTAACAAGATCTGTACCCCATAGCCACAACCATTTTGAGAACTAAAAACAAGTGAAACGTTTTTTTTTATTGCCCTACCTGTAGCCGCATTGTTTTGCTGTTATGGGCGGAGCTTCTGCTCAGGTAGGCAGTCTTTTGCGCCTGTTTGTTCACAGGTGAGTGTCAGTTACGGAAGTCGACGATCCCACCGATCGTGAACGTAGAAAAGCGGGTTAGAAATGGTTTTGTCACTACTTTTCTAACAGTTACTGTGATTTGAAGGAACGCAGAATCCATCATGGTAAATACAGGTATGTAAGCGACGCTGATGTGAGAAATTCTTCGTGAACCTCAGAGGACTGATTGGTTTTGCTGTAAAATGTTAAGGCGTGGTCTGTGGACTTGGAGAAGCAGTTGAAACGACTGAAATCCAAATCCTCTTTTTAGTTTTTTGGTTTGTGGCTTTTAGTCGTTTTTCCTTTCAAATTGCCACCTGTATGAGAGTGGAGCTAACCCTGCATGTTGAATACCCTGCTTATTGAATCTACACGGCTTACGTCAGGAGCGAGTGCAACAAACATTTGGTGTCTTTGCGAAAGTTGCTTTTTCAGTCATCTTTGTGCTCCAGCAGTTACGGATTGTTTCAGATTTACCAGTTCATATCTATAAAGCTATATTAGAATGCCACAATACGCTTTACATTACCCCACTGAAAATGCAACTGCTGCAGGTCTTTACAGAGAATATTTACTCTATTAAAGAGCTATTTTATAATCCATCTATTATCTATACCTTCTATGGAATGAGTGATGCCTATTTCCAGCAATCAGTAGATTAGAGGCGGGGTACATTCAGGACAGATCGCCAGTCCATCGTAGGGAAAACGGAGACACACAGGACAAACAATACCTAAGGGTAATTTGGAGAGACAGTTATCTTAGCAGTCATGATTTTGAACTGTGGATGGGAGCTGCAGTACCCAGAAAGGATCCCATGCATGCACAGGGAGAACATGCAAAAAAAAAAAAAAAAAAAAAAAGCCCTGTCATTCTTTAATCAGCATAGCTAAATAATATAACATCAGCTTTATAGTAAAAACGATGAATACTTCCTGTTTTTGGTGAGATGAACAACAATATTATGACCAAAAATAATGCTTGTTATTTCCACAGCATTTAGTCTCCATTGGAGAACCTGAGTATCTATTATCAGACACCAGCTGACCCTTCAGGTCAGGTAAATGTGATGGTGGGTGTTTGAGCACCCCACACCCAAGGTGGTGTCTTTTTTCATGCTCAGGATCGGGTTACAAGCTATCGGTCTTCAGTTGTTTTACATTTTTTCTGATGAAACAACAGAGCCCTGCTTGGAGCGCAACTGTTGGCGCGGTGTTTCTTTTTTTTTATGTGTCTACACTGTATGTTTGCAATCCAAGTATGAGTTGAGTTTAGATGTGCATTGCTTTTATATGTTGCTCTAATGCCTTAAATGGTACCACAGTTTCTTTGTAATTTACTGACCTAAAAAATGATCATCTGAATTTTTGTTTGCATACAACACCTCCCACTATTTGTCTTTTGGCAAAGAAGTTAAAAAGGCCTTTAAAATGTATATTATATTACTGTAGACTAGTTTAATAAAGAGAATAAATTCTGCATTCGGGGTACAAATATTGGCTGCCATGGATCATGATTCAGAGTCCTTGGTCATCTCCTCAGCTAAAAATTCTGAATTTTTGTGTTTTTTTTTTTTTTTTGGTAAGATTTAGGTATACAAATTGAGATAGAAGGTCAACTTTAAGTCATTTCACTTAAAATCTCCAAATAATTAGGAGCTCATGATGCAATGCAGGTAACATGTTCATAGAGCCTAAAATGGGTTGGATAATATTTATCCTTCAGGAAAAGTCATAGATTAGGAGGTCAAAATATACCTGACCAACTTACAGTATAGTATAGTATACATATAAAACAGTTTTATCAGACAGCTGGTGTCTGATAAAACAGGGATAACTGTGTGTTTCGTCTGGTTATATATAGGATTTTATTTAGTTTTTAAGAAGTGAAACGCTAAGGATTGTAATACATTTTTTACAAGGTGTTGATTGTAAATATGTAGCTCACTTTGAGCACATTCAACTTTCAGTCATCGTTCATTAAGATCACACAGAAGTTGCAAGACAATATGACTGTACATAAAGTATTTGTGCTTCCTCTAGGAGTATGTTGTTCCAACCTCAAAGAAAACAATGCTCTGATGAAGATGGGGCTGGCCCTGGTGCTGGTGGGCCACGTCAACTTTCTTCTGGGAGCACTAGTGCACGGCGCTGTGCTCAGATACATCGTTGTGAAGATTCGGATCCGGACTCTTGTGTACGCCGTCTCTAACATCCTTGCCATTGTGGCAGGCCTGATGGTAAGTTGATTTTACACATCAAGTTTTTTTGTTTTTTTCTTTACTCATTTTATGATTAATTTTTTCCCCAACTGGAAGTAAATTTGTGGTATCTGTATGTTAAGAATCTTCCTGCTCGTTTTCCTTTAGGGTATTATCTGTGGGATAATCGCTATTGTCCTGTCCAAGAACAAGAAAAACAGGACCCTGGTAAATCATTTTCCCCTCACCTCCTTCGGCCCATAAATGTGTGTCGGCTCCTGTTAGAACCTGTCATACAAAAGCAACTCATCTGTGATGTCTGCTCTCTTACAATTTACTTTAAGTAGGACATTTTTTTATGCCCTTGTTTCTCTTGCAGATGTGGGTTCTGTTGATCTTCAGCATCCTGGCAGGTTTCATAGGAGTTGCCTCTGCCTTGGGATTGTCGTGGGCTTTGGTTAAAGCTTTCATCCACAAAGAAGAAAGCATTCTGAAAAGATACTGCAATTTCTTTGACGAAGACTTTGGCTCAGCGACTATTACAAAAGAATGTACCTTCGATCCGACTCGTATCTATGTAGGTACACTATTCCTCCATGTTCGAGTGGCAACTGTTGCCGTTTAGATGAAATCAACATTAAGGAAATCTTTTTTTTGTGAAATTAAGGCGACCACCATCATTCTTTGGATGCCTCTTGTCGTAATGTGCGTCGTGGAAGTAGTGTTCACCTTCCGCTGTTTTGCCGCCTGCACATCCTTCCTGTACCTTTGTCCTTGCAGGAAGAGACCGCTCAAAGCTAGGAGGGTAAGCTCTTGTCAGGGTTAAAATCTGAAGTTGCTGCATTCATTGCAGAAATCTATTCGGGTGAAATGTTTCTGTTCAGTTGATGTTAAAGAAAAAATATATATTTTTTTTTAGAATGATGCACAAAAATGTTATATAAAGGTGAAGATCAGTGTCAATGAAGGAAATTTGTGGCGGCATTTAACAGATCTTCAATTAGAATTTATTTTCTGTACTTCACTTTGTCATTTGCAGGGTAATTTCAGTTAATAAGAGCACAAATCAAGTTTTAAGTTTCTTTCATCTTGTTATAGTGGGGTTTGAGGTTTCAAATGATGGAGTTCAATTAACGGTACCGTGATGTTTCCTTGAACCATTAAAATGTATCCACACCAGACATGGAGGATACATTTTTATACCACAAAATATTAAGAGCTTTCTGCTGAAAAGGAATGAGAGTTACCACAAATACCAGTTAGCAAGCTCAATTTATTGATCAATCGCAGAGTTTTTAGGGCAAGAATTAGGGACGTAAGAAAATATTGATATGCCAGTACATTGCGATATTTTGTCATGATATTGTAATGATATTCAAAAGCAAAGTATCGATTTTTAAGCATTTGAATATTGACAGTGTTTAGAACTAGAGGGCTGCACGGTGGAGCAGTGGTTAGCAGCTGTTGCCTTGCAGCAAGAATGTTGTGGGTTCATATCCCAGCCCAGGCCTTTCTGCATGGAGTTTGCATGTTCTCCCTGTGCATGCGTGGTACTCTGGCTTTCTCCTAGTGTTCTTAGTGCGTTCACTTATGTGGAAATTCATTATACTATTTTTGCTGTTCTTTAATTTCTTACATTTTGAACGGTCCATTTTAGTTTTTTTAGTTTTAGATGAGTGCACAGTAACCAACTTTTGCAACACCAGGGCACCAAATGGTTTTACATCTTTCTGATCAGAGAATGAATGAGCTAACTGATTAAATGCAGCACCACTGTTTTGAACATGCCTCTCTCGATTAATGATTCAGTTACAATCAGCAGCATTGATGGCACATTTTATTATTCTCATAGACCTCCCTAATAAATTTATGGAGAAGATATTTAGAAATTTAATTCTTACCAGAAGAGACTGATTTTATTTTTTCTTGAACAACTCTGTAAATTAAGTTTACAATTTAAAAAGAGCAAGGGATGGCCGAATCCGATTAATTTAGGTTTAGCTCTTTGATTTAGCCTTGATTTTATTTTTACTTTCAGGTGCGACACAGAGTTGAAACCCCGACACCGCTTCCAGAACCAGAGAAAGTTGAAGAGCCGGCAGAGCAGGATGAACTGCTGCAAAGCGGAGAGACACAGAGTGACTGGGTCTAACAAGCAAACTTTTTTTTTTATCCAGGATGAAAAACCAAACAGATGGGGAATCTGTTACAAATCAAATATTTAAAGAGATAGGACTTAAAAAGCAGTTGCATTCTATTGTTTATGCCCCTTAGTGGCAAAACCATTTTTTAATGTGATGGGATCCTATTATTGTGTTTCAAATGCTTTTTATCATGTTTAAATTGTTTTTAAAAGTCTGCTTCAGTATAAAATGTCTTTTTTTCATTGTAGAAACAAAACGTGTATTTTGTGTCCTTATTAAAAAACTTTAATACAGATGTAACCTCTTACAGTTTATGTTCAATGCAAAAAAAAAAAAGTTTCAAAGAGCACATTGACAAATATTTTCAGAATACAAATGTATATGTACAGACAAAAACTTGACACGGACTTTCCTTTTTCATAAAACTGTTTAAAGAAATGTACTTAAATGTGGTCTCTGTTTGAAAATCCCTAACACTCACTGATTTGTACTGAACTGTAACTTAAATATGATTTGCTTCTAAAACAATTAGAATTATGCATCTTACAGATTTTGGCAGATAAGACCAGTTGCATGTTTTCAAGAAAATAATCAAATATTTCTACATTATTCTGCTACCAACTCCAAAGGCACATGACACAGTGGGAGTCAAGGGACAAAAATAGCTAGAATTAAATTAGATCCGAAGTAAAACGGACAAAAGCCAAGCAGTTATTACAGATGTTTTCACAACTGGCAAAGCAACTAAGATGAAAATCCATAAATATACCAAACACATTTTCTGACCCAAAAAAAAGCAAAGTTGGAAAGACTTTCTAAAGAACAGCAAAAAACATTTTCATCTTCAATGTATCATCTTAAAATATACAGTCCTTTACAAAATTTCACTGAACCAGTCCAAAAAAAATCATTTATTCAAAAAAAAAAACAAAAAAAAGTCACTGTAAGATCAGCTTTGACCTGATGTACTGGCATCACTTGGAGCTGAGGACCTCAAGGTGTCTTGGGCTCCTCATTTGGCCTAAAGGACCCAGAGGAAGGAAATTATTAACACCTCCTGTTGACCACCTCCCTGGCATCAGGGTCAATGTGTATACGTGATGTGTTTTCTCACTTTGATGTGTCCATTTTTTCCTCCTCTGGTACCTTCTCCTCTTCTTTTACTTCTGTGAAAAGATTTTAAATGGCTTAAATCGCAATCAGATCATTAAGGAACAGGAGCTTAAGTGGGTGAGGATGACTACCTTTTGTTTCTTCTGTACCTTTCTTCTTCTCCTCTGCCTCCTTCTCTCCTTCGGTCTTGGTCCTTTTGGCTTTCTTGTAGCTGGCTGTATTCCTGCGACCTCCTTCGCCTTCGTCCTCCGAGTCCGAGAACTCTTCCTCACACGCTATCCTTTTGTCGTGAGCACGGACTGAGTGTTGTCAGAACCGAGATGTACGTTAAAATATGCCGCTGCCTCCCCAAAAGTGACAACCATCAGTACATATGGAAGAAATATGCTCATGAGAAATTATTTTACTTGATATGCGCTTGTTTGGATCGTCCTCTTCGTCGCCACTGTCCTCCTGCACGGCGTCCTCTGGGATGGCTTGCATCTGGACTCCAGGGGCGTGAGGCAACATTCGCAGGTTTTCAAACAAGCGCTGCCTAAAGGGTGATAAAAGAATATTTTTAGACAGAAAACTATAAATCTCTACCTTAAACACAAAGTGATCTCTTCTTAGAAGTTACATTGATCTTTTACTCTAAAGCTACCAATAAATACTCTGCATGTTAAACGTGTTTTGAGGGCTCACTTGATCTTCTCCAGGTAGTCATTTGTGTTCTGATTGGTCATGTTGGAAGGGCTGATGTGCAACTTGAAGTCTGGTCCAAAGTACTCAAAGTAGTCATTGTAGGGGAGCTCTGTCAATTTGAGAGAACATATTCACAATAATTAAAAATTCCTGCTTAAATACAGCAAATTCTGGGGATTATTTAAACTTTTCCCACTTTCTGGATTTACGTGCCGTAGAAGAAACTTTATAAAATAGCACTTTAGTTTAATATGTTAATTAGGATGTCTCCTTTGTTACCTGCTATGTTGTTGAAGAACCAGCTAAAACAGCAGAGCAGGCACGTGAAGGATGTTTTAATATTTTTTATTTTACCACTCATTTTCAACACTATTAGCTCCTACACTTGATATTAGTAATCATTTGCACAAAAGAACCTGTGATTCCGTAAATTTGAGTAAAACTGAGTGACACTGACTTGATTAAAATAATTTTGTGTTATAATTAGCACGATACAGGAGGAACAATATAGTTGCGATACTATGAGTGAGACTATATATTGTGATTTTTAAAACTGAATTTAACTGTAGAAACAGTGTCACAGCATTCTTACCACTCCAACCTGTTTCGTACATAACACATCAAGTTTTATTACTAGATCTAGTTCAGCCACTGGTACAAAGAAGGTGAAGAAAAACCAATAACTAGCAGTCATACTTTAAATTTTACTACAAAAATGACTGTAATCAATAATGGTTTTATTCAAATTCTAAAAAATAAACGTGATACATTGGTTTTAAATATGAATACCATATGTCATATCTTACTGCAACATACTACCATATGAATATTTTCCTACATCCCTAAAAATGAACATACTACTTGAAATCTAACTGTTTCTTCAGGTTTGGAAGTTAAAAACAAAATATTACATCAGGTTTTTTAGTGCCTTTAAATGTCTTTCCTCTACACATAATATATGAACTAAATGTAAAGAAATCAGCTGACTGAAATCTGCTGATCAAGCAATGCTAAATATTGACTAGCCAGTCAGAAACTGAATAGTTCTACTACTGTACCTACAGATGAAAAAAGAACACATTAAAAAAACAGTTATTTTCCCTCCCAACTTTTTGACATCAAATTAGATTTAGCTTTTCCTGTGGCCAGAAAGAGTAAACTAGAAATGTATAGTTACTAAAATTTAAAGGAATGAGGGACAATTTACTACTTAATTCACATTCAGAAGTTCCCATATTCTAAGGTAAATATGCCTTTGTATAATTCGAGTAGTTGCCATTCACTTACATTGATTTATCCTAAGCTAAAGCAAATGAAATGCAACCAGATCAGGGGAATTACTGGGCTAGTTAAAAAAAGATTTTTTTCCCCACTTATCTCAGTCTGGGGAATATAGCAACAGACTCATTTTTACTTAGGGGTGAAACATATCCTTTGAAAAATGGGGCACAAGGTAGTTTGTCCGAGTGGAGCTGCCGTAGTGTGACGACATCAGAAAGTGCACTCCAAGCAGATCTGGTACCTACACTGGAGGGGTTCAGTCACAACATCTGAATTTAAATAGAGGCCCACCTGGGATTATGTTTTAAGGCCCAGTTCAAACACACTGCGTCCTTGTTTGACATTATGGAAAAACTAAAAAATATCAGGAAAAGAATTGAGAATGGATCATTTAGAACAGGAATAAATGCATACCATTGGGGATGGAGCTATCAAGGGCCACAGCAGTCTCAAATGTCCAGCAACGTGCCACATTACGGATGGTGTAGCCACCTCCTCCCAGCATTAGCAGGGGCAGGTTGAAGCTCTTTATGTACTCCACACACTTGGCATGGCCTAAGCAAGAATAATGTATATTACTCATTAAAATGAACATTCAAACGAGATGCTACGAATCTCATCTGCCTTTAATAATCTTGCCTTTAATGGTGAGGTTGAAGCAGCCAAGTCTGTCCCCTGACAGAGAGTCAGCGCCACACTGGAGGACCACTGCACTGGGCTGGTACATCTCCATCACCTTCGCCATGATCTAAAGAAGAAAAAACAAAAAAACATAATCAGCCCTCAATTGGTTCTCTACATCAAAAAACATAAAGGATACAACTGCAGAATTTTGTTAACTCACAGGTTTGAAAATGGCTTCATAGGACTCATCATCGATCCCATCCCTCAGTGGATAATTCACAGCATAATATTTACCTTTTCCAGCACCGATGTCCTTAAGAGAACAAGAGAAATGACCTTTTATTATTACAACAACTTGCAGCATGTTTAAATGTACGATGATGAAGGACTTACCCTGAGGTCACCAGTGCCAGGGAAGTACTCTCCATACTTGTGGAAGGACACGGTCATGACACGGTCCGTGGTGTAGAAAGCCTCTTCCACGCCATCTCCATGATGGATATCGATATCTATATACAGAACTCTCTGATGGTATCTATGAATTTAAAAAAACATTATTCAATATCAGCAATTTGTAAGCATTTCATGTTGAACATTGTTATTGTAATCATTAGAAACCTAAGTGTCATTGTTACATTTAAAGTCCATCATCCTTTCTGTAACACTCACTTCAGTAACTCCAGGATAGCCAGCACGATGTCGTTGACGTAGCAAAACCCAGAGGCCTCAGACTTTTTGGCGTGATGAAGACCTCCGGCCCAGTTGATTGCAATGTCTGTCTGCTGTTTGTTCAGTTTCACAGCACCGGCTGAAAACGCAATGAAAAGAATTTTACGCTCCTCCACCACACAGGATTTACTGGACTTTTATTTTTCAAATAAGATAACGTACCGACGGATCCCCCCGCTGAGAGCTGGCAGAACTCAAACAAGCCATCAAACACTGGACAGTCTTCACCCACGTTAACTGCAAAAGACAACATCAGAGACGTCTGTATCGTTCAGACCTGTCCTGACCTATGCGATTTTATCCGGACGGCACCAAATACCTTTCTGGCAGCAACCAATACGTTTTGAAGCGGGTTTTCTAAACCTCAAAATCCCTGATACCAGAAGAGAAGAGCTACCTGACAGCCTTAATGTGATTTTTGGGCAAACTGCGTCACTCAAGGGCTGGGCGATATCTGAGATTCTATTCATAACAAATCTGATTCACAAATTTAATCTAGGTTTTTTAGTGCCTTTAAATGCTGTTTGTAAATGCTAAAACAATGATATTCCTTTGACAAACCCTTAGGTTTAAACTCTCCAATTACCATAGTTTGGTTGGTCTAATTATTTATAACCCCTGCACTAACAGATTAGAATCTAATACATTCAATTCAATCTGCTTTACTTCTTCACACAAGCTACTCGGTTGGTAATAGATGTCAGATTATACATAGTAAACTTGATTTTTAACAACATTTTTGATCTACTGTTAAGACCTTTAGCCATAATCCCAAACTTCTGTACTTTACAAACTAATTAGTAATGAAAATGTAGACTTTTTAATTTTATTTAGGAACATTGAAATTATTTGAAATACTTAAAAGTCACAACAGAATCAGTTCCGGAGCTGACTATCGCTCTTTGACGTCACTACAAGTTTATTTCTATGTAAATCTGGTACAGTCATCTGATTGCTCGGGAAAGGTTGTATTGCTAGTGAGGTCTACATTATCGGAATCAGCCAGGAGGCATGTAAATACAACAATGGAGTAGAAGGATTTTATCAGGTTCCAAAATAAAACTTACATCTCTGCATCTGTTTGCTGTATTCTGACATGTTGTCCGGCCTGATAGAGCGCAAGAACCTGATGTAATCGTCACTGTGATACTTGGTCATCTCCTCTCCACTGGCTTTGTGTGGACGCTGCAAAAACAACATATTGTATTATATCCTGGGAGAGCAGCTGTCATTAAAACAAAGAAGGCTAAACTAAGTTTGATTTATTTCACATACATATATCTCCATTTTTCTGTAGAGGCCATAGTTGAGCAGCAGGTTATGGGTCATGCGGATTCGGTGAGGTTTCATGGGATGGCCCTGACCATAATAGTAATTTCCAACATCGCCTTAAGTGAGAACAAAAACACATCATATTAACATATTGGGTGATCATTTTATGTAAACCATCCTGGAAATCAAGCAAGATGTAACTAGCAAAAATCACACTAAAAGCACACGAATGCAGTGACGGACTCTATCAGTAAATAAACACATCTGTTGGGGTATTATCACTATCCTATCAAGATACCAGAGAGGGAAAAAAAATTAACAATAGTGACCGACAGGCTTATTTTCCATTAGTTAGCCTTGATTCGATCATTCCCATCAACAAATGGGCAACTTTTAAAGAAAGAAAATTAGTCTTCTCCCAGTAATAACCCATTTTATTGACAATAACCCTGCATTATGTGTTAGCACGCCAGCTGATTGGCTGGTCTACCAAAGTATAAAAAACGCTCTTTAAAATGCAAAGAACAGTATTTTAAGAGCCAATCTTATGCTGTAACCAAATGTATCGCCTTTTGAAGATTTGATCACTTCAACATCTTGTCAAACTGAGGTGAAGGGAGCAGGCTGTGTCTCAAGCTAGCTAGGTTAGCTTAGGTTAGCAAGAGGTGAAATTAGTAGATGTAACTCCGTCGGATTTCCTGGGTTAACGAGTCCACTTACTAAGCTGCAACAATGAGCGTACTTACCGTCATAGTAGTAGCAAACTTTTTTCTTTGTGCATTGGGAGGTAAATGCCATTTTCAGTGCTGTTTTTCGGATGGTTTTAACAGAGTGCAGCAGAGGAGACAACAGCGACACGTTTGGTCAATGGGATGTGATGTCAGCAGCTGTCCATAAGGGGCGCCAGAGTGACAAAATACAGTTCAAGCAGCGATGCTCTTTTACGTTCACTACGTGCAGATACAATCTGCGCTTTCTACCTCCACCTCTGCAGCTAATATATAATAATCTTACCCCTTTTTCACGTTTGTTAACATGCCAAAACTTGATGTATGTTACATACACTGTAGAACCATGGGGAAAGCTCTGTTTGCAACGCACAGAGACATATTAGTGCACAGAACCTCATGGGAGACATATTTTGCCTCTTTGAGGTAATTTCATATTACATTTTTTTATTTAAAAACAACATTTTGAATAATTTTGTCAACACATATTTTCAGTATTTGTAAGTTGGTGCTACAAAAAAATTAACTGAATCCATTTTGATTAAATCTGCATCGTTGTGTTGTCATTTTGTTTGAGTTTATTTATTATTTGAGTTGAGTTTATTTCATGTTACAGCGGTTTTGTGTTATATCTAAATGGTTCAGGTATTGTTTATTTTCATCATGGTTTTAATGTAATTTCAAGATTGGTCTTTATTTCTTTCAAATAGCTATATATTACTGTGTCTCTCTTGGGTTAATTTTTGTAATTTCAGTTATTATACATCCTTTGTAAAAAGGAACTACAAAACCGATGTAATCCTTTATTATCTTTTAGATTCTTTCTCATATAAGCTACTTTATCTATGCCTGTTATCTAATTTATACTTGGTGTAGGCCTATCTCTCTTTCATTTGCATTTTTTTTGAATTTTGCATGTTTTTTGCATTATTTAATTTTATCTATATAAGTTGAGTTATATTTCCTGTATAAACTTTGTTTGTTTTTATAGCAGTAAAACTTGTGTATTTGCAGCAGTTCTTTTATGCCAAAGCAATATTCAACATGTCACTGTAGAGCTAGTGGTTTTCCCAGGGTTCTGATGAAACCATGAAGCTATAATGACCAATTATCAGATCTTGAAGTTAAAGGGGGAAGTTTCAAATTCTGAGAACATTACCCCAAATGTGAAGGATAGGTGGAATCATCATGTTGTGTGGGTGTTGTGCTGCAGCACATACTAGTAAACTTCACAAAACAGAAAGCATCATGTGGAAGGAACATAATATGGAAATACTAAAGCAACACCTTAAGACCTAACGCAGGAAGTTAAAGTTTAGGTACAAATGTTCTGGGTTTCCCTGCGTAAGCGCTTCACAATCATTTTATTGAATTTTTGCCCAATACTCCAGACAACTGAATGGGCCACATGTTCTGTAAAAGCTTGTGAAAGGTTGGCTCGGGACCCAAAACATGTGAGATAAGTCATACAGCTTAAAAGAAAACTGGAAACATATGTACTATAAACCTCTGACTTTATAGAAAGTAAAAACAGCTCTAAAATAAGCCATTCTCTCCATTCTGCCACAAAGAAACTATTTAAAAAAATGCTTTATTGCTTCATTTAATCTGAATCAACAGGAAATACTTCGCATAATTTAATATCAGGCCATAAGACAAATTGTAATGTGTCTCTTTATAAAGTGTAGGTACAGTAAGTAACATTGGTTCTAGACACAGATTATAAGTTCAAAAGTCACTATGTGTGGCAAGCTCTACATTTTGTTCAGGCTGTCACCATATTCCACTGCACTTTATTTATGTGAGCATTTGCTTCACAGAAGTCTATTTGCTATACAGGCTGTTTGCTTGTCATGTAATATTTTACTCCTACTTTTAAAAAGATCCTTCTTTACCAGTGATTATTGTTCATATTGTATTTTGACCGTTTTGATTTGCAGATAGTTTCCTAATTTATATGGTTCAAAAACATATTTCTGTAATTCATGAGATTGTGACATGATTTAACCATTAATCCCAGTTTACGGTTTACTTTTTCAAGCAGGGAGCGTGTAAATGTGGGTTACATTTTACAGTAAAACTGTTTTAATCTCGTTAATTGTACAATACAAATTCACTACTGTATAGCACTTTAAATTAATTTTATGATATAACTGAAATTGAGTCTCTATTGGGTAATTGTTTTTTAATTGGTTACTGTTATTTTAACAGTTACAGTGTGAACCTCATGTTTATAAAATGTTTTTCCAAAATATTTTGTGTGAAATTTATTCAAATAATAGAAGCAAGTGATTTGTAACATTTGCTGTTTTGAACTCCTAAATGTCTTGCCTTGGATATTTCTAAGATTTTTAAAATAATTAGAATCTAAATGTTGTCATTGTGTTAGATGACGATTGACATAGGTACATGAATATGTCAACTTTTCCTGAAAAAAGAAACAGAGACTGTATGAAGATATATATACAGGAACTTTAAAACTGTATAATTGTATATCTAATGCCAGAAATACTTATTTCGCTATTTATACAATAGACATTCATTCTCTATAAAAAAAAAATCCATAATGTACCTTTTTATATTTAATTAGCTTCTCAACAATATCCTCTTTTAACTGTGGCTCATTTTATGCAATAATACACAGCATTCAGAAAAAGCTTGTCACTGTAAGTAAAACTGTCATTACAGTGCAGAGGTAAAATTCAACTGAAGCAGTTATTTACATGTTATCGTAAAAGCACCAGGAGAGCAGCAGTTCATTCAGCTCCAGCACGGAGTCCCCCGTTTATTCAATCAGCAGGATCATCACGTTCCACTCTCCTGCTCTCACATTTCCATCAGCGATTACTGCAAATGTTTTCCGGGTTAGTTTGATGCACAACCGTCCTAGCTCCTACTCTTAAACTCTTTAGCAAACAGCATGGACTATCACAAGTTGTGCCGTTAGTTTGATTACATATGTGTGTCTCTGTGTGTCTTTTTCTCTACGCTGTAGCTACTCTTGGTACTGCCTCTCTGTGGCAGTGAAGAAATCCTCCAGTAGGTGCTTCAGGTAGTCAAATGTAGGTCTATCTTCTGGTCTCTCCCTCCAACACTGCTGCATGATGTCATAAAGCTCATCGGGGCAGTGTTCTGGCTGCGGCATTCTGTATCCCCGCTCCAGGTTCTGGATCACCTCTGGGTTGGACATACCTGAACAGAAAAAAATATATAATCAGTTAAGGAGAGAAAAAAAGACTGATAATTTGATTATATCTACCTGTACAAGATTTATTTCCTTTGTAGTGGACATTTGAGAACTTGATTATCACCCACCCCCTCCTTACCACTAAGTTAAATCATTTTATTCTTTATAGAGAGCATTTTTAATTATAGCAGATGGGCATTGGTGGAGTTTTGAGAACATTCTGTTTGCGCTAAAGAACATCATTGGGTAAAAGACATGTCAGTGCAGAATAATTTTTCATCAAGCAAAACTTGTCATATAAAAAACTTTTTTTATTCAAACTCTTAAAAAGGCCATAAACCATTTCTGAATGAAGTGAACAGCATATAACACCAGTATTCTTCCAAGTTAGGTTCAGACATTTTAAAGCCTTTGACAGCAATTAAAGTATTTATGAGAATTAAACTGTACTCACACTTAAAATATTGTACATGCATTTCGTAATATAATTTCACTCTAAATGTCCACTGCAGTACACATTTGTATTATTTTCCTCATTTTTTCTTTTAAACAGAAAGAAGTAATGGATTCACAAAATGAAAAGTGGAACATTTGTTCAAGAAAGTGAAGTTGAAATTTAGGTTTTCATTTAGTGAAGGTTTTTTTTTTTTACAATGTACTCAAATATATACATATAGACTGACGGGACAGATTTTGCAGTCATAATTATGGGTCTGGTCTGTGTAAGGAAATATTTGGGCACCTTTAGCATGATACTACCACTGCCATGTCTAATCTAAACTCTTTCAGTCATCTCGTCACTGTACCCAAATAGCTCAATCTTCATATTTTTTGACTTGTAAGCTTTTCTCATGAAGTTGTTTCATCCCTCTGAGCAAATAATGTGAAAAATGTCAATTTTGGAGCAGGTATGCTATTCTCGCTAGTTTCTTGTTCTCTGCCTAAACCTGAAGCCTTAGTTGTTCCTTAGGACCCTAACAAATTTCCTTTCATCTTAGGATGCCAGTTTGAATTCATAATCTGAAAGTTCAGCTGTGTAAAAAGGACTTCAAAGACTTACGGAACTGTGTAAATCTACAATTCGTCTCTCATCTGCACCAAGTTCCTTGGGCGTTCTTATCGCTTTGTGTACAGATAAATCCAAAACAAGCGGCTGGACTAAATGTTGATCACTGCAAACGTAAGTTTCCCACTTAGGTTCAGACATTTTAAAGCCTTTGACAGCAATTAAAGTATTTGTGAGAATTAAAGTGCTCACACTTAAAATATTGTACATCCATGTTGTATCATCATTTCACTCTAAATAATGGTTCAAGTAACATTAATATTAAGACCTAAAATCACTAGATAGATTATACCTGTATGTATATTTGTGATTTTTCATCTTCTCGGTTTGTCACTAATGTGCAATAATGTGTTCCCTTTTTTTTTCTTTCATTTTTGAGTACACATTGTGTCAAAAAAAAACAAATGAAGAATACTTGGAAGGAGTATCTACCTGGGTAAGGAATACGTCCATACGTCACTATTTCTGTGAGAAGAATCCCAAATGACCACACATCAGATTTTATAGAGAAGGTGCCATAGTTTATAGCTTCAGGTGCGGTCCATTTAATGGGGAACTTTGCACCTGTAAAATATTATATTCAAAAATGAAGCAAACACATATCAACAAAAACAGTAATTTGGAACTAGCCTTTGATAACATTAAACAATTTTTCTTGAAGGCCCTCATACCTTCTCTTGCTGTGTATTCATTGTCCTCTATTAATCTTGCGAGGCCAAAATCTGCAATCTTACAGATGAGCTCTTGGGAAACAAGAATGTTGGCAGCCCGCAGGTCTCGATGAATATAATTCTTTCGCTCTATAAACGCCATGCCGTCAGCCACCTGTAGAGGGCAACAGGTCTTTAGAATGTTTGTCTGTGTTGAAGTGTGAAATGAATGTCTGTAGATGGATCTGTGTGTATATTGGCACTGCGGCTGAACAGATGAACTAAAACCAGGGAGTTTACCACTTCCCTTGGTCACTTGCTTGCACCCTTTTACCTTTTTCTGCACTGGCGCGCTCCACCCAGGTACACAGCTGTACTTACACAATCCAGACTGCCAGAAAAAAAAGCTGCACTTCCTTTAGACCTGTCTATTCAGTTGCTGAGTTTCAGTTTCAGTCACAGACTACATGACTAATTGTAAAACAAGGTCTTCCAATGGAATCTAACTCTACACATGATGACAAAGGGTATTCTTGTATGAGTTTCTCAATCAAGATTTTTGGCAGACTTCACCTCCCAGAGTTAGTGAACAACTGCACCCTTTCTGCCAGCCTATTCGACTTGTAAACTGGGAAGATTTGTTTAAGGAAAGGTGTGCATCACAGCCACTGGAATGTGTCACGTAAATGTTGAGCGATGAAAGTGTTCTTCTCAGGAACCTGAGATGTACACCTCATACTCAACCTCTTTACATTCCACGTTTCACAATATTACATAGGGTTATTCTTATTCTTATTATTGAAGTGGAAACACAGAGTTACAGGCTTTTTTTTTTTTTTTTATCTGAAAAAAAGTGCTCCCCAACCTTGGTCCTCAGGGCCCTCTGTCCTGTATGTTTTTTTATGTCTCCCCACTCACTACTGATTGAAATAATCACATTGACTCTTTACCTTTCCTCCAATTGATGCTGAAGCTTGTTAATCACTCATTGATTTACGCCAAGTATACATCAGCAGGGAATTACCTAAAAAAGGCTGGACAGTGAGCGCTGAGGCTGTTAGCAGAAGATTTTTAGTCGGGCACAAATTCAGCCTTTATGGAAGAGTGGCAAGAAAATTTCCGTGTTGAAAGAATGCCACAGACGTTCCCTCATCAGTTTATTGGAAGTCATGAACCGAACAGCAAATATGTGAAAGAAGACGCTCCGCTAAGTCGTTAATGAAGCAGCTAAGCGTTGATGGGAATATGGTTGGAGGTACGTAAATAAGATAGATTAGAAAACCCCAAAAAAATGTAACCAGCAGCAAAATCCTTGAGAGTAGTTCCTTTTCCATAATGGCCTTTAACAACCAGACAAAAGGCGAAATTAAATCAGTTTTGGAATGAGTGGCAAGACTTGACACCAAATATTTACAGAAAATGTACATTTATTCTGATTTAGTTTGGGCTAGTTTTAAAGAATATTGGACAAAAATGTTAGCTACAGAGCTGGGAGACACATGTCCCAACAGAGAGACAATGCTGTTGACTCATGGGGGCTGAAAACTAATGCACACTTTTCAGATTTTTAGCTAAAGGAAATTGAAAATTGTGTCTCCTTTTACTTTCACTTCACATTTATGGACTTATTTGGGTAGGTCTATAACACAAAATCATAATAAAATGCTCTGAAGTCTGTGGTTTTAATGTGATAACATGAAAAATTTCAAGGGGTATACTACACTTTGAATTTTTTATGTAGTCATGACGTTCTCCCCCCCAGACCAGTCAGACACATCTCTCTGTGCTTTTTAGAGAAGTGATCTTAAGAAAACAGTCAGCTTTTTAAATAACCAAGAATATCTTTTTTTTATACTCCTACAGTTTGCATATTACTTAAAGAAACCGTCAGATTCTCTAAGAAAGAACATTTTATGATCCGCCACCACATAACGCTTAGAATCTTTTTTACCGCAAATGTTAGTGTATGATGGGATGGCATGAAAGCATTGTTCGCTGTAAAACCGTCACCACACCGCTCTGCATGAAGCGTAGATCTTTGCATCGAGTTCTGACACGTCTAAGAGTTTGCCTTCTTCAGATGAAGAGTCGCTCGCCGTATGAGACTTTGAAACTTCAGGCTGCCTTCCTGTGGTTGATTTAGTCATTCCCACACCCACAATACCCCATAAATTCGAGGTTTTTATATGGCAGGTAAAATTCTAAAAAGTATACATTTCTCATTTGACGTACCTTAAGATTAATCCTACATAAGAAACATATGTTGTAACTTTAACTCCTGTCTGAGTTCCGTATTAAATTGACGCAGATTAGTATTAAGTCTGGTGAATACAGGAGAACAGCTCTGAAACTCATCAACCTTCCCACACCTTGAAACACACATCCTGTTCACAGGTTGAGAGCTTTCTACATCATAATATAATCACTTTAAACTTACGCAAGGCGCTACTTTTCAACCAACTAGTTTAACTCACTTAATCAGTTTAATCAGTAAAAAAAAAAAGCTTCTGAACCTCTTTTCTCTCACAGAGATTCAGAGAAACTAATCTGGGTGATACTTTCAGTTTCAGTCATGGAATGATCTCCACATATTATCTTAGTTTCTTTCCTTTGAGAAATCAAGTGAGATTGCAAAAGAAAGTTACAGATTCATCCGGTTTGTCCACTTCGCATCCTGATTATTAGTATGAACTAAGAATGATTTTACTTGTGCCACAGCCTCTAGACTTGTAACGATTACATCCACGTTTTTCTCCACACATACCCACCCAAGTCTGCATGTATTACAAGATTAGTGCTGAGTTTAAGCCGTATTAATACACCTGCTGATTTATTGCCCAGAAGGATCACACTAAGAGCTAGGAAGTGGATGAATACATGACAGGTATTCTGGTAAAATAGTTGGAAGGATCAATTATATTCAAACAACAGCATGTTAAAAACAAAGGTATCTCACCTGTGATGACATGTCTATCAGCGTGTTGGTGGGTAAATTGCTTCCCTCCTGTGTTTTCAGGTAGTCTACCAAGCTTCCTATAAAAAGAAAAAAATCCTGTTAACCTTTTAATAGAAGCATATACATATTTCAAAACCGGATTACAGCCCCATTGTGTATTGCATTTTTAATATAAGATACACAATATCTTCACAAAAAAACAAGAGCTAACTAATTTTTGTACATTCAAACAAATCAGACAAAAAACCAAACACTTTTCTGTGTTTTTGTTTTCTATGTATTTTAAATAATGCAAAAGTATATATTTTTAATCAATTTCCTGTGTTGCTGAACCTGTCCGTTTCCTTAACATATTTACTTTCGCTTCACTGTAAATTTTGTGCCAAGGTGTAGACCAAAACTGTCTGTTTAAAGTTCTGTTTAAGTTAAACCTATCACGTAATAACTATAACCACTTTAGGCATCATATACTACTCGTGTGTTAAATGAAAAGGTTTAGGTACCATGTACAATGCCTAAAAACTCTTAGAACACAGAAATCACTTTCAGTTATGCATAGTTAAGGGTATAGAAAGACGAATAATAACGTAAAAATGTTTAATGTTATGGCCTACAGTAAAAGGAAAACGGTAAATGAAAAAAAGTAAGAAAAAAGACACTCCAGTTGGATGACAAATGATATTTTCGACTTCAGAATTCCTTACGTATATAAATAAACCAGGCAGGACCAGAACAGCAGCTAAAATCAGCAAACACAACACTTAAAGGAAGTACAATATAATCTGTCAAGTTGATGTGCTCTGCACTGCACAATATCTCCTCATGAAGGCCGGCTAAAAAAGACCAAAGGAAATAATTTGGGCTAGAATGACTGTGCCAAGAAGAAAAAAAATGACATTCACTCTGCTTAAGCATGAAATGTTGCTTTTGAACTTTAAAAGCCAGAGCAACCCTCTTTGTCGAGGCCACAAAGGGAAGCCGGGATGACACGCCTGCTATTTTTCCTACTTTATTGTCCTCAATAATACAAAAAAAGATGGGACAAACTGTAGAAAGATGTGAACTTCGTCTGCAGAAGAGACAATTGTCCACACATGGATCCCTGGACAAAGAGCTGGCCTTATGTGGAAACACTGTCGGTGGTTTACAAATGATAACACAAAGGCACTCCTTTCTCTTCAGTTCTAAGACTGCTGTTGTGTTTGTGAAAGCATCTCTCAGGCGATTTTTGGTGCTGTCACTCACAATAAAAAGAATCACAAAGACTTCTGAGGTTAAGAGGATAAAGATCCGTGATTCCTATAATCTGAAAGCAGATTCTGGTCATATGAAACCTCTCTCTCACATGCCGGCAGCTGTCATGCCCCATTTTTTTTTAAATTTGGAGTTAATATACATCTTGAAAAAGCAATCTTGTATGAGAAGGGAAAGTTAGAAGATACACAAACAGGATGCTGACCATACAGCTGTTGCTAAAACTACAGCAGGCTTGTTTATGGTACACGTGCATGAGCAAGACCTTTCATCTCAGAAGCATCCCCTCAACATGCAAACACAATTTTTAACCTTCCGGAAAAATACAAGGGAAAGCTCATGTTTGCTTTCCAACATTTTAACACCTAGGTAGTGAATACAAGGGAGCCTAATGAGGAGAAGCTAAAAATAGTCAGCATAAACAAGCCGGAGCTCCTTTTCTTAAGCCTGCCCACATCGCAGCTTTCGTGCTCAATCGCTAGTGAGAATGCACTTAATGTTTTCAGTTTGTGTAATTTCACACAAAAACAAAAATATTCTAAAACAGAGATCCATCGACATTAAGCTGATTCAACAGAACCACTGGAGTGGACTGTTCATGTGAAAACATTGTGACTCATTAACGGGCTGAAACTCACAGAGCTGCCTGGTCTTTTGTTCAAACATGCGTTCTCACCCAGAGTCTGATAACAGATCAACATGTTTAATCCTGAACATCTATGACACTGGACTAACACCGCTCCTTTATCTTCACTCCTAGCTCCAAGCTCCACACTCAATCTTCCCAACTCTGTCTGTACGGTAACGAGGCAGGAGATTAAGGAGATGATTAATTCAGACAGGCTGAAACATATTTTAGTTGACTAAACTTTTTTTTTAAAGAGCTTGCATGATTAGGGCTTCTTCTTTCAGTAATCTTTATTGGATAAACCCTCTTAAAGAAAGTTTTCCTCCTGTGTAATGATATCTTAAAGTACCTACCATTTTCCATGTACTCTGTAACAATGTATATAGGCTCCTGGGTAACCACGGCAAAAAGACGGACGAGACGAGGATGCTGCAGGTTCTTCATCATGTTGGCTTCTGCCATGAAAGCCTCCACTGACATGGTGCCTATTTTCAGATTCTTTATTGCCACTTTCCTGTCGTTGTTGTAGATACCTGAAAAACAAAAAAATAGATCTTAGTGACTTTAAATAATTGTTCAAATATAAACACTGAAAAATGGAAGAAAACATACCGAACCGTCACTTAAATCTTACTACAAAAAATAAAATAAACAGACAAAATTTTGTGATTTTTTTTGTAGCTTTCTTTGTCTGGGTCAGCATCAAGGTATCTAGGTATTCAAAGCAATACTCCACCCTAGCACTGCATAAAGCGATGTAAATGAAGGGAATTCAAATAGTTCCTATTCACTTGTATTGATTTATGCTTAGCTAATATGGATTGTCCTTTTAAGGTGTTAAGTAGCAAAAGTTTTTAAAAATGTCAAAAAATTCATGATCCCACTTCTAGAGTTTAAAGTTCTTAAAATGAGAGGATGGGAAACTGAAACTTTTCTCCAGATACGTTTCTGTGACCCCCCATTGCTGCTAAGAACTTGTCAGCTGGCTGAATGACGCTTTCTTAAGACTTCCCCTTTTCTACAAGAAAAGGCTCTTATTCTGTCAGCATGTCTGTTAACCAATCAACTGCAGCCCAACTACAACAGCAGATAGCCTGAGTTATTAAGTTAGCTAATGTTAGCTATTATGCACCTCTATATGTAACTCGATAAAGTAAAGAACAGTAATATATGATATTCTGCACAGTAAGAACAAGAAAATTACAACTAGATTTAGCAGGTGTTTGTATCATATTTTTGACGACAAAAAAAACAACATAAAAAAATATTGATGGCATCATTGAATCTGTATTATTTACCTTTATCTCTGTAAAAATCATCTTTATATCTGCATTGATACATATGTTAATATTTTATCAACAGTAGGAGTAATCTATTGTGAATTCAAAATAATTGCTCTATAATAATAATAATAATAATAATAATAAAAATTATTATTATTATTATTATTATTATTATTATTATTATTATTATTATTATTATTATTATTATTATTATTATTATTATACTTTCAATCTGATTTACAGACATCTGATTGCTCAGTTTACATCTTCTGCTCACAATCTATTTAATTTTTGTGCATTTTGTTCTTTCATCATACAAAAAGTAAATAAATTAATACAAGTCACACAGTCTGAACCTCCTAGGTGAAAATCATCCAAAAGCATGTAATTTTTTCATAACATTTGTTAAATAAACTAGAGCAGTGTTAATTATATACTTGAAATGATTTATTGGTCAACCCTTTCTTCAGTTCTTTTCACAAGTTTAACTTCAGTGACACCAGATTTACTGTTTGGGGCTCCTGAAGAGCACGTACATCATCACTGTTACTTATTAATAATAAAGTCCTCATCAAAAAAACTGCATTTGTCTGCTCTTAACTTTAGAAAATTTAAATAATGGGAAAAAGGCAATGTTTTCTATTGATTAAAATGTCTGATTGTTTAGCAGGCTTGTGAACCAATCAGAAGGTAGGATCAATTCTAGGAGCCATAATAAAAGTTACATTATTTCAGTCTGTTTTGTACCTCAGGAAACATGAAATCACTCAGTAAAGCCTGACTCAAATGAATGATCTCATGATTTTTTTCTGTAACTAGATATATAGAATTGTATTTAGAAAATTATTTATATATTGGATTGTGTCTTTTGGCCTATCTTCGATAAGGAGGATTAAAATACTGTCAGTCGAATCCTACTCAGTTATTTGAAAATGTAAAGGTATAAACATAGGTTCATCTAATATGACACAGAAAAACGTCTTCATCACCTTGTTTAGGTGATTTGTCACCCCCACGCCCATCCCCTCTTCTCCATGAACACAAATTGATGTATTACTAAAAGCATTTACTCATGTGACGGCTGTAAACCACTGCTTGGTTCAAATTTGTTCTGTTCTAATAACAGCTTCACATGATTCTCATGGAGACAAGCTCTCTGGATCACTGACACCCACTAAAATGAACTCAACTAAGGACACAACCAACCAGTTTGTTCTTTTGTTCACATAACACACTTTGCTGCATGTTGAGCATGAAGCGTATAGCGATGAGGGAACAAATCTTTATCTACTAATGAAAGCATTCCTCTTCCCCTTTCTTCTTCTTTTGGTAATGCCCAGATGGTTATCGTGTAGACTGCCTTGAAACAGGCTTGATACTTATTAAACTGTTGATACAAGGTTTCAAAATGTTTTACAAGTAAAATCTTATAAATGTGGCGTGCGTTTTTTTTATTTATTCAGCCCCTTAACATAGCTTTCAGAGGCACCTCTTTTTGCATTGATCTTGTGTTTCTCTTTCAGCATGCTTGGTGCATCTAGAGCAATTTCTAGCTCAAGCTAAGACGGATTGGACAGAGAGTTTTTGATCGGTTGTAAAGTTCTGCCAAAAAGTTCAATTAGATTTACGTTTAGGTCATTTAACCAATGAGAGTCCTCTAATCTAAGCCAGAGGCTTATGTTCACTATATCAGAAATTAAAGTACAGAATTGTAATTTTAGGGGTACAATAAAATTACACAGTAATGTACCCATTTTTTAACCCTATTTCTGACAGTGTATGACTGCCAGGTGAATTTCTTTCTTTCGGGAACACCTTGTAAATAGTAAATGAACAAAAGAGGCTTAGTACATATGTTGCCACTTTTATGGCCTGTGACACAAATACCCAATAAAATATTTTGAAGTTTATGTTTTTGCGTGACAATGTGCGAAACAAAAATCGATGGAAATATGCAGAAGCTCTTATGTTCAGTGGTATCAATAAACATTTTATTTGGATGAGGGTAGACAAACAAAGAGCCTGGATTTCAAGCAGTACAATGCTGCGAACAGAAAGTGGCAGTGAAATGAGGGCAAGTCCTGTGGTTAGTAATGTTTAGCTTTTGTTCAGTGGTGTGTTTGGGAGGTTAAATGGTGCTGGCAGATGAGGATGGAAAATACAGGGGAAAATTATCCTTTCAATTGAATGATAATGAGGTTGTGGCATAACCGATGTGCTTGGGATCAAAACGTTTAGCCCCGCTTGTTTAACTTAATGCTGCGTAATCAGATTCTATGAGTTGTTAGGAGATAAATCTTACAGATCCATGAGCTCATCAAAAAGTTAAGATATGAGTTTTTAGGGCGACGATGCAGGTCAGGGTTAATACCACTCATCATTCTTTCGTTAAGCAGCTCAAACAAGCCTACAATTAGGACTGAGCTGATGGAAACTCTTCTGCATACACTGCAGAAAAACTCTGACTCCTGGCAGGCACACAGTCTAGCTCCCAACCAGACCGGGCCTTTTCACATGAGACGTATCTGCTCACATTTTTCCTGAATACACCAGTTAAATCCCATGCAAATGGAAACAGCTTACCCATCCAGACTTCTCCAAACTGTCCAGCTCCGAGCCTACGCTCCAACTTCAGAGACTCTCTGGGAATCTCCCACTCGTCCTGCCACCAGGGTTTCTGTGGTGCCCTTGACTGACAGGGCTTCACCAGGACTGTGCACAATCCATCTGATTCACCTGGAAAGCAGAACATACAGCAAATTTACAGCTTTTCAATTCATCAGTAATTAGTAATGTAGACTGAACCTTTTCAGAGTCACACATACGGGAGTAATGCTGGACAAGCTCCTTCAGCGAGTTGAAAGATATCTTGGCTGTGATGTAGAAGCCTCCGTTGTCCATGTTGCGGATCCTGTAGTGCTTCACACCTTCCCCTGTGTTGTGGTCCAGATCTCGGACTGATAATGAGTATGACCCTGGAGTAGCATTAAAGATGAAGAAGTTACTAAACCATCTCTTAACGTGAACAGACTAAGTCAGCAGAATAACACATATGATAAAGATGCCAGCAGGTTTAAACATTTTGTGGTGGACGTGTAAAGAAAAGTTAAAGCCCCTAGCTAGATACTTTTGTAAAATCAAGCAAACTTGCTTCAGAAAAAGTTTGCCACCTATATATTATAATGAAAAGGGATAGTCTTTATTTGTGTTTCTATCTTGTGGAAATTTCATATTTAAAAACACAGCCCTCCCAAAATCAAGCTCAAATTCCTGTGGTGACATCACACAAGGCAACTAATCAGAATTCCTTTTTTCAGGATTTTCCTATTGTAACCTTTTTATTGATTTTGTTAAATCAAATTCCTCATTTCCGGTATTCTGTCATGCTGGAGGAAAAATGGCTGAGCCATATTTAAGTACGCAGGATGGAGCAGGAAAACGTAGGAAGACTAATATGCATTAGACAAGGGCAGACTGCCTTGGTCAGATTGTATTGATAAAAAAATCTTCCTTTTTTTCATTTCAACCCCAGCTGTCATGAAATTGTTTGGTTTGGTGAACAATAATATTTCCTATAGCACTGATACATCACCAGCTATTTCTTGAAATGCTCCCCAAAAGGACAAATCTTTAATGATCCTTGTGGAGTTAATCAGGTTCAAACTCTAGCTAAAAGATGCAAAGTTGATCCAAAATCTGTTACAAATTGCTACTTTTCCCCCAGTGTATGCCCATGGTGGCTGAACATCCTCATTCTTGTGATATTATAGACTCAGATATACACAAAGAAGAATTATATGGTTGTTGTTTTTTGTTTTTGTTTTATTTTCCTTGGGGTGTATTTTTATCTAACTAATTGCAAGCTGTAAAATCCTGCAGTGGTAATCCTCAATTCATTATCTCAGAGTGGTCTGATTTTCAGTTTCCACCTCTGGATGGGGTCTTTAAAATATCTCAAAGTGTTATATGTTTTGCTTGAGGGTAACCACTAAATTGCAGCTACCTTTTGTCGTTTATATAATAGCAGCTCGCAGGGCATCTGTCTTGCAAGTTATCTATAGTTTGCTTTGATATAGCCTTGGTAAAAGTTAGTTTATACTTTTAGTTAAAGAAAATACCAAAAAAAGATTAAAACACCCAATTTCTTTGTATTTTTAGCAAGAAGACATATCTTTTTATTCTTTTGAAGTGATCATAGTTATTTGGGTTTTATTTTTGCTTAATTTTGGCTGTTTTTGCCCCTAACAGTGTCAGGGTACCGTACAATATTTACTGAGAAAATGAGGGATGTAAAGTATAAAAGAAGATGTGTCTCAGACAAGATATCTGCTGATGTATGAACCATCTGTCATTTTCTGCATGTCAAGTTTTCAGGAATAACATCTCTTTGGGCATCATCTTGTTGGTGCAAAAGTATTGCTTTCTGTTTGTCAAAGTTTGTAATCCAAAGAAATCTGAACCAACCTTTTAATTGTGATTGTATTTAACAATTACACATTGATTCTAATTAACGTGTTTTTCTTTTCGAAATTGCTGATATAAAACAGTACAGATCCTAAAGAAAAGTAGAAAAATCTCCAGAGTAACTGAATAAATATAACTTAAGGCCAGATAATGTGTAAGTCTGGCTATTTGAAAGCAATTTTAAACAAAAGGGTAAAAGTGAGTCTCAAGGGGTCTTTAACAGGAAACCAAAAGTAAAAACAAATAGATAAACCAAACAAGCAAACAGGAAGTGGGGTATGGGGGATTCATTCTCAGGGATGGAGAGGATTGTCATGCAACATGATTTATTACTTGTTCTATTTATAAGATCTCTGTTAATTTATGTAACAGAACATTACAGCAAGATCATTTCACCTTTGGAAGTCTCGCTTTCGCGAATCAGGAAAGAGCCCTGCGTGTTCCCTGGAGCCAGGAGCAGCCTCATGGCATCGTTTCTGGAGATGTTCTTGAAGAACCACCTGCAACACAAACACACTTTGAGCAAACCACTTCCTTTCCCTCGGAGACTCAGCATACATTCTAACATTTGAGATCAAGCTAGATTAGAAGGAGCTGGGAGCCGTGACTTTATGCTTCCTCTGTGACGTACGATTCAGTCTCCACCGTGGTCATTGCAATGAAGTTGTAGGGGATGTAGCCCCGCTGGCCCGTGGTAAGAGACTCGGCCAGGTACCATTCTGCGTCATCCCTGGAAGACAAAAGAGACGGCAGCTGTTTACAATTTAGAAGTTTGGGTTTTTTTTGGGACTGAGCAGGTTGATTCCAGAACAAAGACTCTTATGAACTTTTTACAGACATGTGGATAGTCTGCATCATAAATAATTGCAGCATGAAAAGAACCACAACACAAATGCGAAAAGAAATAAATATGCATAGAAAATAGCATATATCCCCACTTTACCTTTAGTCTTCCCCACATTAAACACATATTGTTAAAACCATGTAACAAATCAAAAGATGCTTCTTCCAAAAATCTAAAGTTAGAGAAGAATAGAACATGTTCACTCTTATTAGTCTCAGTACCTTTAAATCAAGATGGGAATCCTGTTTGTTTTCGTTCAGTTATCAATTATGAAACTAAAATGTAATTAAACTGATATGTTATTTATATTTTACCATGGAATATTGAAATCTACTGTTAAATGTAATAATTTTCAACTTAATTTAAGTCGTTTGTAGTATTTTTTCTCCTATTATATGCCACATTTGATTTTGATTTCATTAATCGAAATATAACTTATTGTATTAGAGAGCATGGCAGACATATATTTTTACGCCTTAACAGGGTTTCCTGCTGATGGCTAAAATGGAGTATATTAGAGTCAGAGCCAACCAGTTGTTATGCCAGTTATGTTGGGATTCAAGCCAATAAGATAATAAAGATAGCTCTGCCACCAATCTGTTGTATTGTTATGCGGTCATCATCGGTTATTCAGATTAAGTGACTGCTCAAAATATAACTTTTTACTGAACAAGTCAACTGAGCGCCAGCACACAAGAATAATGTACGTGAGAGTTGCTGCGTAACACTGTCAAATTCAGCAGTAGATTTTCAATGGATTTTCTAGCACTCTTAGTGCTTTCATGCTGTTTGCTTAAAGTTATCACACATTTTGAAATCAACCAACAATAAACAAAAATTGTCTAAGCTGAAATTCTGTAAAAAGTATAAAGATGATCAAATTAAAGATAAAATTTTGTATTTTTACTTTTTTTGCATTTCACGAGCTGGATTCTCAAGATTTGAATGTTTTCTCAGAAGTGCAGAAGTTCATGCATGAGGAAGTCGTGAACATGTCAGAATCTGTACATGTTTGTGCGTCTCTGCAAATGATATAAACAGCAGTCTGCATTTATGCGTATTTTATGCTGGCTCAAAGAAGAAAAAAAAGGTTTTTGTGTCTCATCTTAAACAAAAGAGCAAGAACAGATCGGAACCTCTTAGGTTCTTTATTATTATTTATCTTTAATCTGTTTTATCTTCTACATTTGAGGCTGACTGGAAACCTTGGCTGAGCTCATGCTTTTAGAGCATCCTTGCTCATGAAACGCACCGGAAATATTTTGAGTTCATTACAAGTAACTAGAACCACAATGACACCAGAACGACCAACAAGAGACTTTTATAACCCATTTATGAGCCTACATTTGGTGTCAAAAGCTGCTAAATATGCTACAAATCAGATTTTAGTAATCAATATTAACAATAAGGTTTTTCTTCCTGGACAGGACTTCATAGCTTTAACTCCATTGTTGTTTGGAGTTGGAGAATTCTTCCAATTGCAAGTTTTATCTGCGTGAGTTTAAAAGTTGCTCACTTGTTGATGATCTTGAGTTTGTCTCCTTTGTCAAAGCCCAGGTCTCCTTCATGTTTGGGTTCATAGCTGTAAATGGCCACCCCGATATTATCTGCAAGAAAAAAACATTCATTGTTTTAGACAGCTCAGATAAATTAAGACCAGTCAGTATGGTCAATGTTCAGGGCATTGTGTTTGGGGGCTTTGAAATGTTCTCTGAATATTTTTTGAAAAAAGCTAAACATCGCTGCAATTCCAAAGTTTAAAGCAGAGCTTATCTTGAGCAAGCAGTACCAAATTTCTGTCATAAAACATCTTAGAAATGTCACAGTTATCTTTTTGTTTAGAAGAACTTTATCAAAATTCATAAAATATATATTTATAACAGGAAGGAAAGACTTTCCGAAAGTCTTAGATCCAGTGAGTCTTTTTGGGATTTACACTTATTAAATATCCAGTATTTTCTTTAATAGTTTGTAGATCTCATTGCCTCTTAGACACTGTTCAACATGATAGGTTTTGGACAGGTTAGAAGTATGAGTTGTTGTTTTTTTCTTATCCAGGTCTTAAGTGGGTTTGAACATATTTAAGAGGAATGTAGCTCCTATGTTTTTGGAGGAATTCCATTTTTACAAAAGTAAGTATAGTTGATGAAATACCTCAGGGATCAAAGCTTGGACTATTGGTCTTAAATTCCTTATTTTATATTCCCATGGACACATCATACAAAAATACAGTTAAAATTATCATTACAATGCAGAGGACTAAAAGCTTCATAACTATTCGTTTCTGATGACTTAGCTCCTACACTCTCTTATTCACTGTATCATAGATATAAATCCTTGAATAGAAAATATTTCTTTTACAATTAAAATTAAAAGCAGAAATATGCATATTTGATTAAAACATCAGTAATAAAAATGAAGCCTATCTCACGTCACTCTCTCATAGAACCACAAAACAGGTTTAATAAGTGAGATAATCACATAATAAGTCAGAGAAACCATTTAACTAAACCTAAAATGTTATTTTATGAAGTACATAACAAACATTATGGAGTTCCTATTAAAGAGTACCTGTGAAAAATTTAATTCACATCTTTGTCCTAAGTAGGCTAGACTATTTAAATGACCATTCTAACTAGCCTTTCAGAATTTGCTATGTATAGACTACTGCTATGCAAAACATAGATGCAAAACAAATATATCCACATTCTCAATATCACACTGTTTTATCATTGCTATAGTTTTCAGATGTCCATATTGGTTACCCGTTAAAAGCAGAATACATTTTAAAAAAAAATTTATTGTGGAGGAACTGATTAACAGCTTCGTTCTTCAGAATATAGGAGAAACGTTTACTCGGTATTAACCAGATCACCCAGGTCAACCGGCAACCGTAAAATTAGTATGCTAGCTATAGAATTGTAGTTAGGGTTGAGATGAAATTTCCCCAGAATGGAAATATGATTTGGTAAACAAAGTAGCCTGACATGGGGCGCGTGGGATGTGAGGTAGGCTAGCTATCAGAAGGAGTAATGTAATAGTGTAAAATAAATTGTTTTCATAAAATGTTTGAAAATTTTTACACATTTGTTTGCCAATGCATATAATGATTCAGATAAAGCACAGAATTATACTTGATTTCAATCTAAATAGCCAGGAAGTTGGACTTTTCTAACCGTCAACATTGTAACCAAGCAGCCAGCTAGATCCGTAGCTCTCATTTTAAAGAAAACGAAGAAAGGAAACTTGTGTGGATAGAACAAAGTTGGCGGAAAATGGAAAATGCTGAGTGAACAGATTCTGAAATGACAAAAGTAATCAGTACTGTTGTTTTTTTTTTCAAAACAATAACTGTACTGGTCAAAAGAAACCTGTTTCGACAATCTGTATGTTACTTTTACAGTGCCCCCATGTAACTTCTTTTAAGTAGAGCTTAATTTCAATAAAACACATAAAGTGCTGTTTAACCTTTTCAAGCAGAAATTATACACAAAAAATCTTTAATCTGTAACCAAAAGACAAAGACAGGAGATATACCTGGTAATGGTGACATCGGGGGCGTATATTGTGATGAATATGGAATCACCTGATCTGTGTACTGGATGGAGAAAAAAAACAACAAGGAGAATTAGATCCACAAAGAAAACTGTCAAATTTAAACAGACACTCTTAAGTTTCTCATTTGAGCTGCCTGCGTCTAACGGTAAATTTTTGTTGATTTATTTTTTATCTGCAAACCAACCACCTCTCTCTGTTGTGTCACACCCAGTTGGTTTTCTCCTTAATTCCTAATCTAATGACACATCTCAGTCACAGTGAGGAAAGGAAAACAACGCTGAGGGAATAGTTACAATAATGTTTAATCACACACACAAAAGAAAGCTTCCCTTGCAGTTATATAAGTTATTCAACTCGGCTGGACCGAAGCGACCTGAAACAGATTGTACTTTATCATGTTTACTCAAACGGACTGAATGGTGGGAGCTGATTTAAAGTTCACACCTTCTGACTTCAAGTTCACGTTTGGTCATTCACATTCAGCCATTTGTCCAAGCAAATATGAGCTCCACGTCCACTTACTGGATTGCTGGCCTGGGGAGGAATGGGGCAGTTGCATTGTTCGCAAATTTCATCCAGGTTCTCGATCCATTCGCTGTCTGAATCCGAACTGCAGGCGCATCCCATCTTTTCTGGAATTTCAAACACCAAGGTACATTTTTAGTTAACATAGTATGAGTTTATGCCTGAAAAATCCAAGAAAATTAGCCACAGCGTATGTAATTTTCTGTCTTTTTTTTTTTTACTGAAAAGGTGCTCTTCAGTTTTTTATTTTGACAGGTATGAAAAAATGTTTTGGTGCGATGTGACTGAATATCTTGACTCAAAATGGAGGATGACAGAGCGAGCGCTCAAACTTTTGCACTTCAGACACACGTTAAACCCATGCTAGTGTCCAGGACTCCCAATAATCCTTCAGTCTTGAATGGTTTGCTTTAAAAAATTCACAGCAATGTTAATCTCGTGTAATCTGTCGTCTGCATGTGCTGCCTATTTCCACACTAATGCGCTCGATAAAACAGCTTTCTCAAGCTTGCTCGACTCCCGTGTCTGGAAGCTCATGGAAAAAGGGTCAGCGGGCTAATCGCAGTCGACGTTTGTCCCAGAGGCTTAAAGCCGTGAGAAATCTGCAAAAGCCTACATAACAACCCACCATTTGCTGCAAAGAGGTCCTTAGGATGAATCACAAGGGGGATCACCAGGGTATGAAGAAGTTATTTTATTATCAGATCTGCTAGGCTTTCTGGCCCACACTTGGGGAGTCACACAAGTCAGCATTTTCCACTGAGGGGTTATCCTCTTTTATTATTATTACAAGCAGCTGAAGGCCTTTTCCAAACAAACTGTTGCATGCTAACAGGATATAATCGACATGAACACCACGAAAACACTAGATTTCCATGTTGAAGGCACTTTCAAGTAGACTTTTGTAACAGTAGGAACACGCTTGATTTCAGGGTTCAATTTAAGATGTCTTTGTTCAAATACTCTCCAAAAAAACCGATTATTAATTCAGTTTTACTAAACAGTTAATTGTTGACAGAAAAGAAAAAGCTGATGGTTTAATACTTCGTAAATTGACAGATAAACACATCTTAAATGGTGGGAAGTTTTATGATCGTATTTTTAAGCAATACGTCATCTGCCTTTATAAAACTTCTGCCTTGGCCATATGATAAAATACACAGAAATAAAAGACAGAGCTCAGCTACCTGAAGTTATTTTTCTGTTGGTTTAAGATTAAATATTTGCAAAAACAGAACAAGAAGTTTGAAACGGGCATGTCTATGTCTGTTCTTGGCTAGTAACCTCATGTTTAAGCCTAAACTTTTAAGGTGGAAACCATCACAAGTTTTTTACTCACCTTTTAAATGAATTAAATCTTTTCTCAAGTTTCCAGTAAAGTCAGAATTCAGATCCCGCCATCAAGATTCCTGTAGTTTAAACCTGTAATTATTCTGTGGAGATATATTTGTTGAGAGAGGAGCTTTTTTACACACCGACAGCTTGGGTGTGAAGATGTCATCATCCGCCTCTCTTATTATAACTAAGACTGCAAAGAGAGCTGATGCGGTGTCTCATACACACGCACACACACACACATGCACGTATGGAAGAGCGACCCAGAGAGTTTCCTGTCGTTGAAACTTTGAGGGTTGCTCTGCTGTCTTTCTAACAGGTGCTGAATGTGCAGCTGTGTGCGAGCAAAGGGGAACGTTATGGGCTCCAAAACAAAAAAAAAAGGGGGTCAGGACAGCGCCTTTATCTGGGAGATGAGAATGTTCCAACACAGTTAGAAAAGGAGGGCTTGGTAGGATGGTGGTGACGCTACGCTAGAGTATTTTTGTCTTGGTTTTCACCTTGTGACATGATTTACTGACCTTTGTAAGGTAAATATGCTGCTGACGTGGTAATCATTGATTAATCAGCACATACAGGGTTTTACAAAATCAAATAAGACTATTATAAAATGGATGACATTTGCCTCTGAAGTGATGCCACATTAGCTAATTTGTAGCAGCTGTGTTTCCTGTGTTGTGGATTAAACCTCTTTTAGGTTTAGTATCAAGAACATGTGACTGCAAGACTAGGAAATATAGCTTGTCAGTTAATGTCAATGAAAATATAATTTGGCCCTGATTTTTTTCCAATCCTAAGTCAAATGTAATTGGAAACGAGTAAACTGATGATAATAAGAAGAATACCCAAAACAAATAAATCAGTGGATTAACAGCATTCAAAGAGAAATAAAACGACCATTTTTGGGGCTGCATTTTTCTAAATGTGGATTTATGAGGTCTCTCTCTGAGCCCCTGTTTCTACATTTCAGACACCTCAGGCTCTGGGCCGCATTTCTTTTTTTGTGGTGAACGGATGCTGCTGTAGAGTTTGCACTGGCAGGAAGTCAGTCCAAGCATCACAGACTGTGCACAGAAATATGTACTCTGAAGACTGCCGCAGCTTAGATCATGTCTCGCTCACGATAAAAACCACCCGAATTCTATCCTTTTTTCCGTTAGAGTCAAATTCTGCAAAGATGTAGTGAGGCAGTTTCACGTTTTTACCTGATTTTATGCAACAAAGACCTTAAGTTGGCTGTTCTGAATAAAGCACGTGCTATATGTGCATAAATGGCAGCAGAAATCCTCATGTTGGAGGGCTCCGCCAGCTCAGGGTATTCCTGCTCCACATTTGTCACTGCTTCCAAACGTGGTTGGAAATCACATTCTGTTACGCAATTGAACTTAGATGCTATCAACGCACTAAAAGTTTTCCAGCCCTCCTACAGCCTGCTTTGTGATGCAGGTGCAGGCGTCTTTCATGCTGCCGATGTTTACTGGCACACGTCATGTCAGCTTGGGCTGATAGCTGTGCATGCTTAATTTACACTATAAAATCATCTTTAAAGGATTTGTTACCATAGGTATGTTGAACAAAGGTCAGAGAGACTACCTGCAGGGCAAACACGAGTGGCGTGAGAAACCCAAAAGTGAAGCAAAAGGCCCTGAATGTGCTGCAGCAAGGCTTCTGTGCCTTTTTGTTTCATTTCATGTCTGGCTGTTCAGATCTCAAGTCACACATGATCTCATGTGTCCTGCAGCACTTCACATTATAACGATTTAGCCCTGTCATCTCCCTTAGTAAAAAACATCTATCAAGGAATATTTTGTTTCATTTTGTAAAAGTTGTTTCTAACAATGTGCCTGGTTGTGGACTACCCTGCAGGAAAGGAGTGTTATGTTTATGATATTGCACTGAGGCCTCAAAGAAAGAAACAGGACACTCGTGTGCAAGAGGCTAAATGGGCTAAATGGGTTAGAATCTGTGGTGATCTTTACACCACAGACTGTACAAACATGTACAGAAATAGCTTTTAGGTTATATATATATATATATATATATATAGTACAGACCAAAAGTTTGGACACACCTTATCATTCAATACGTTTTCTTTATTTTAATGCCTATGTTGTAGATTCTCAATTAAGGGCCCCAAAACTATGAATGAACACATTATGAATGGAATTACTGTATTTACTTAAACAAAAAGGGTTGAAATAACTGAATTAATTAATTCCATAATTTCATAAGTGTTCATTCATAGTTTTGATGCCTTCGGTGAGAATCTACGATGTATATAGTCATGAAAATAAAGAAAACACCCTGAATGAGCACGTGTGTCCAAACTCTGGCTACTTCAGGTGAAGCTTAGAGAATGATGGTTTTTAAACGTTTGTGACCTTTTATACTTGTGTATACAGAATCAAAATCCACTCACAGGATTATCAATTCATTCTGGAATATGAGGAATTTTCCAGGTTGGGCTGAGTAATGTGGAAAATGAATAAAAAGGATATCATTTATATAGCCATCCATCCATCCATCCATCCAAGTGAGTGCTTTTGCTCATACCTAAAATGAACTGTGGGATTTTTTTTACTGTTGTTATTAAAGTTCTTTGTGCAAGAAAGAAGGAGGTTCAGTCGAGGTATTTTCTTTTATACTCACATGCAGTGTAAATTACATTATTTCAGCGTTCAGCAACAAAAAATATGCATAAACTGTGTTTTATACTTTGGACTAATATAAATCAATATCTGAGGAGTAACTATAAACAGTTGTGCACTTGCTAGTTAACTATAAAGCAAATCATTCATCTTGGGTGGGAGTGTGTTCAAAGGAAAAAAAACAAAAAACACTTGGTCAGCTTTATACAATAAGTGCTCTTCAGCATCTCAACATGCCATAGGGGGAACATAGCCTCCTGGCTCTTGTCACAACCATGCAGAGGCTAAGAGATATTTTTGGTACATGAGGGAGAGGTGTAAAAAAATCAAGAGTGTGACCTCCTGCTTCCTGGTGGAAACTGATGAAGGCTTTAAGAGCATTGCTGTGTGAGGACATGTTGTTTAGTATATAAACTTTCTGAACATTTTCTTTATCTAATTCCACCAGACCCAGCAAATACTGTCTGGGTCTAGACTCTTTGATTTAATTAAGGCATGTGACAGCCTGAAAGGATCCAACTTGTTGGCGCCGCATCCCTAAACCACTTCAGACCAGGTCTGACCTATTTGTCTTTTGTTGCATTTACACAACTTTGATAGAAAATTATTCAGTTTTTTTGGCTTTGAAGATTAGATTTTATCTTTTTTTGAGAAGATTCTGTCACAATAATTGCTCCCCAGATCTTGGAGATAATATACAAATAATGTCCCTCAAGTCACAGTTGAATAACATGATACACTGTGTTGCCAAAAGTATTCAGATGGTTGTCATTACACTACATGACTTACATTAAAGGCAGGTTATATGATTTCATTTTAAAACACTTTTTTTAAAACTGCAAAAAATGCTATTCATATACCAGTGGCCGACGAAGAACGTTCCAAAAACTCAAGGGGGCTTGCTAACCAAAGCGTTGGTTGCTGATTTTCTCCTGGACAGGTAAAATCCCGTTATATTTTGTGACTTTGGTTGACATGGCTTGTGTCCTGCAAGTTGTTGACTATGGCGGAGACCCAACGAGACCATGCTGGCTGAGCGTGCCTGTGTTATTGAGGCGTGGCTTAGGGGGAGAACATGAAGCAAGGGGTGGGACTTTTTATTTTGCAATAATGCCTTTTCGAGGAGCGCTCCCACAATCATTTACCCTGCCTTTAAAATATATCCCATTGCTAAAATAAAGCTTCCCCATGCGTATATGATATCACTGTTTCAACTCCTCTAGCATCTCTTTCCTCAAGGTTTAGGATTGTGTTTATAGTAATAATTGACCATTGTTCCTGGAGAACATTGATGAGATCAGTCGCATTGACTGGTTCTCAGTCTACACTCTAATTCATCCAACAGGAGTTAAATGGGGTTGATGTCAGGGTACTTTGCAACTCAGTCAAGATACTCTATACCAAACTCACTAATACATTTCCTTATGCACTTTGTTTTGTTTACTGGTGCGCTCTCCACTTTGCGCCGGAACACGACCAAATGTGTTTGTATACTGCAGCATGGAGAGGTCCTTTCAATTGACCAACGGCACCAAGCTGTATTCCTAAAGAACAACCCCAAATCATAATATCCACACCACCAATATTTATGCATGGCACAATATACTCAGGCAAGTATCATTCTACTAGCAACTTATCCAATGGCAAAAAAATCTTAAACATTTCTGTACTCAACCCATCTCTCAGATAAGGATTAACTCAAGATTTAAACGATACCATTTTTATTTTGGTAAGTTCAAATAAAGATTCGCACACAACCCATCCTTTCTATTTATTCTGCAGGGTGTAGTAAAGTTAAACTGCAAAGTTAAAGGCATCAACAACTTTTTATTTAAGAACAGGATTTTTGAGGTGTTGTGCTAAGGCTCTTTAGATATGTGTAATAGGTCTGGCTGGTGGTTCTGAAGAACAACGCAGCAGCTCTGGGTGGGGACTTCACACCTAGGTATAGTAAAGTGCTGGTAGGAAAGCAAATTTGATCGACAGAGGAGATTAGCAACTGCAAAACGAAATCAAGATTCATCAACCCAGAAAACACGGATTCGATTCGCCAAAGTACAGCAGCTGCATGCGTTACACCACTGCATCCAAAACCGTACACTGTACTTCATTATGTAGTGTCTAAAGAAGTGGTCATCCATAGAAACCTATTCCCTGAAAGTGTCTAAACATTGTTCTTGAGCTAATCTGAAGGCCAGACAAAGCCTGGAGGGAAGTAGCTACTGATTCTGCAAGACAGTTGGCAATTTTGTGTGAACTGTGAGCTTGATTTTATGGTTTTACATTGTCCACTGCTGTGTGGCTGATTTTATGTATTTCCAAACTGCTTCAACTTTGTTCTGATACTCCTAACAATAGACTTTTGCACATGCAGGACCGTATCACTGTACTATCATATCACGCTTGAATTCCCCACCATCCTGAGACTGCTTGAGAAGTATTTGCAACACTAGTGTGCTGCCACTATGATGACTTTTTTGTGTGTTTTTTCACAACTGTGGCCATGCAAGCGATTGGAACAAGTGAATTCAATAACTTTGGGGTGTCTCTTAATGCTTTTGGCAATATAGTGTATCAACATTATTGTTTCTATGAATATGTCTATTTTATAAAAATCGAATCAGAGCAGCAGGAAGTTCTGGCTGTAGCAGAGGTGTGCATTCCTTCTACATGTGAGCACACAGATATTTCCTCATTCATGTCATACCCTGACACAAGTCAAGGTAGATATTTTCATTTTCACTGCTGGCAGCTTGCTGCTAGCCACTCGTCATTCTACCCTTGAAGAGGAAGTAACTCAAATGGCGTGCCTTGTATAAATACAGAAAAGGGATATGAGAACATCCATTGCTGTGTTGGCTATATTTGACCCTTTTCAGCAAAGTGAGAAACGTCTGGAGTTGATGTTCATCTTGGTGAGGCCTAGGTGTTTCAGAGGCATGGACAGAGCAAAGGCGGCCTTCATTGGGATGTCGCACAGCAGGTCTGACTCTTCCTCGCACTCCTCTAGCTCGTAAGTGGCATCGTCCAGCATCTCCTTGTGACGGTGGCACACCTGCTCCACTTTCAGCCGGTGGATCTCCCCACGCAGTCGGATCAGCTGCCGGGCCAGACGGTTGTCTTGGACTTGCATCTCCCTCTGGGCAGAAAGGGAAAGAGAGAAAGCAGGAAATTAGTGGTTTTATCTCTGTAACAAATGGTGTAGTTAAGATTAGGGTTGATCATCACTGAAGCATCCTTCAAACATTCAACATACCCAAACATTCATTATTGAAAGCTTTAGATAATGGCTAAAAAAGGGTATTATCTACATTTGTTACATTTAATTAACCATCAAATAGGGTTGCACCAATACCGAAACTCTTACTGGTTTCAGGGAACTAGGATTATCTGACACTAGTTGATCCTATAAAAAAAAAACATTCTAATGCACTCGTATTAGGATTGGCTAAAGTTACCAATACCATGAACCGATACTTACAATGTGGAAATTTTGCAATAATTTAATGGGAAATGTTTATTTTTCCCTTGAAATTTTTGTCTTGAGTTCATTTTGATTAATATCTAGGGTTTTTTTAATCAAATTCAGTATAATTTGTTGTAACAAGCACAGAAGAAAATACAACAAATCTTCCAATTCATTGCATTTTTTTGTGTGGTAGCAGTATCGGCATCGTTTCTAGGTAACGGCAAGTACACAGATCCAAGTATCGGTGCTATTGGTTCGAAAAAAAAGTGGCATCATTGCATCCCTACCATCAACAGCTCTCTGATAGTGTTTGACGGCAAAAACTTTAGAGCTGTCACTATAGTCAATATGGTTTCGATCAAAACATTTTTTTCTCATGCAGAAACAAAGTAAATGTCCAAATTGTGATATGTTTTATAGATTGTTTCGAATAGGCTTACTCGTTTTTAAGCTACAAAGCAACTGAAGCCAGGTTCCACATTTCATGACTTATTTAAAACTCATAAGTGCCAACCCTAAAATATTTGCATTTGGATGGTTGCAGGTACAAGCTGTGAGAAAACAGACCTCATATTGCTTCACAGGGTGTTTGTTTAAACTGAGTAAAACGCTATCATTCACGTTATCCTTGAAGTCAGCCAAGCATTCACGCAGACACCCGAGGAGATGATTATCAACTGTATAGTGAAGCAGGAAGCTGCCTCTCTTGTGATTTTATCAGATTTTGGTTTTAGAGGGCTGAGAATTAGCTGGAGATCATTCCTGTCGAGTTGCAATTAAGTTAGTTAAACATAAACCCAACTCACCAGCTCTTTTCTCAGAAATTCCAACGCATCGTCAATTGTATCAAAGCCGCAGATGTTGCGCACAACCAGCTCTGAGTTGTCACTTCTCAAAATTGCCGGCACGGGAATGTCCCCTCCGGCAGAGTCCGGACTGTCCGTCTGGCCTCTGTCCTTCCACGGGCGACTCTGCAACCGTTCCTGCCACTCCAGATAGGATGGTCTGCGCGTCTGCAGCTTCAGTTTCTCCGTCAGCGCTTTGACGCTGTCCAGATCCTCCGCGTCTCCCTCCGAGCAATCAGCTCCAAGCTCTTTAAAATCCATTCATGCAACAGAACGGGGAAACGAAACTTGTCTGAACTCAGCCACTTAAAAGCAGCTCTCCGGAGGGTTCTGAGCGCAACAGGTCCATACCTCCTTTATAGGGAGAAATCACACAGTGACCGCCCATCCCGCAGAGGACGGGAGGGGTGGATAATTTATTAGTTGTTTTATAGAGGGGGAAGTCGGACCTTAAGACCTTAGGAAGAGCAGACTGTATTATTTTAGGAAAGACTACAAAACAAAGATAATTTCAAGGAACTAAGAATATCTGACACATGATTAAAAAAAAGATAACTAAATTAAGGGGAAATAAATCAGTGCAGTATGGATGGGATGTAGCCTACATATATTGTAAACCAACAAGAGCGCATCCACCTGGGTGATGCTCTGTGAAGCACTCAAAGTGCGTCAAGGAAATATAGCCTATCCATGACAGCACCACCAACCTGAACCATTGGTCCCTGGGAGAAAGGATCCATTCATAGTCTGTATAATTGTTTAGCCTATGCTATATTTAGACTCCATCATTTCAGGGTTGCAGCGTTGATCTTCCAATCTGTAATTATTACGTTTGGGCGAGCCTGTGTAATCTGTAACTTCAGTTTCCTGTCCGTCTGTTTCAAGGTTTGAGGTGTTATGCATTTTGAGAATATATTCTGCATACCTTAGTTGGAACAAGTGGTTATTAGAGCTAATGTTGTCGTTTTATCGTCTCAAACCAGTCTTCTAATTTCCTCACTGTCCTCAAACATCAGTGAAGGGCTTTCACATACTGCACACTGTATATTTCGATCTTGTTAAAAAAAATATTGTAAATAAGAGAGATGGAAATGTATGAAAATCCAAGGAGATTAGCAATTTCTGAAATACAAAATCATGCCAACTACGGACTGACTTTACTCGCTGCTCCTCCACATTCTGATCCTTAGTTTGAACTTCAATGAGTTTCTAGCATGTGATTGGCTCAATATATTTTTAACACGCAGTTTAATCAGTGTATCTCATAAAGAGGTCTGTGAATGTGCCGTGGCTTTTACTATTTATAGTTTGTCAAATAATAAGCACATTTATTTGCATTTTATGTGATCAACCCACACAACATAGATAATATAGAAAAACTAATGGATAAGTAATTTTTTTGTGTTTTAAGGAGAGCACCAGGAGAATATATGCTTCAGATGCCATGGCATTAAAATAGTGATGATCCATAAGGCATGGGTATAATGGATTGTCTTCTTTCAGGAGGTTGGCATGGGCCACTTGACCTTTTGGCATCATAAAAGAAAGCACTGCACATTTAGGCCAATGCCAGCCTTTCCTGGCGTCAAGCACAAACCTGTGCAAAGAGCAAGATGTACATAAGATCTGCACATCTCACCAGGTTTTGGTTTTCTCATTAAAATCCAAACAAATGATGGTAAAAGTACAACTTTCCCTTTTATTCCCTTTACAAACCCTGTTGGTTAGAGTAGCTGAGCTAAATACTATAGGCTGACACACTCTTGTGCATCACCATCATTGTAAAATAATGTCACACACATATTAGATGTACTATATTACACTTTCCTTATATCAATCAAAGTTAAACAGGTTTTTTTTTTATCTCAACATCCCAAACAGATTTAATGTTAAGAAATTGCGATTGTTTCATGTGATCGTCACCGAGTTTATAGAGCTGGTTGATTAGAAATAGTTTGGCAAATCTTCACACAGTGTGACACCTGGAGGTCTGTATTATTACTGCTTCTCATGCAACAACAATTGTGTATTATTTACCCATGCACTAAAATTCATTAGGTATCATAGTAAAGAACTTCAGTACCAAAAACAGAGTGATGCAATTTACCACTGTATTTTTTCCCCATTCCTTTGTATCAAAATTGCTTCAATTCTCAGTGTTTTATTTTTTTCCCTTTGGTGAAGTTCTTTTCTTATGTAGTGTAAATCAATTAATTTGCACGGACAGGATCAGACATAATAAATTATAAATGACAGCACAAAAATAAAAATGTCTTTCCATCCTTTATCTTTTGATTAATCATTTGCATTCTGTAAAAGTCCAATTTGAGACACATGAGGTCAGATTTCAAAAAAGCCTCTTTGTGGGTTCTTCTTCTTTTTGTAAAAAAAAAGGACAGAAATAATGGCCTGTATGACTAACATAACTGAAGAGTAAAAAAATCCAGAGAATGTCTTAAATGTGTTATATATGCTGAAATATGAAATTAAGGATGTCAATCATCTGTACAATAGTTAAAATCATTTTGATATATGGCTGACATCAATTCTTTCTACTTTAAAAGAAAAAAAGTATGTCCAAAGGATATGAGGAACATAAAATGCTGGTTGGTAGATTTTGCAACTACAAGAATTATTTATTAAAAGCAAGTGCAAAAATGTATTTTACAAGTTTCACTCTCTTGACCAAAAGCATGGATCTGTAATTTGCGGCTCTGGCTCGTTTTTAAAAGATAGATAGAATAACAAATGTTGGTTTTGGCAGTGTTTCATTTTTGTCATAGATTAGTTTAATTGAATGTAATAATTTTTCACAAATATCATCCCATAGAATTAGATCTTTCCATCATAAAAAATAAAGATAGAAAGATAATGATGGCCTTTCTAAAAAGATATTTATCAAAAATTATAAGTAGTCTCTTTTTTTAGATTATGTAACATTTGTGGCTCTAAACAAGTTTGATTTGGTTGGGCTTGGGGCAAAATGGGTTCTTTTGTTGGACACACTACGCTCCACTGTCCTGCAGTTAACATCTTTTTGGGCTGTGGTACAATCTAGTGGTCATTTAATATATTGCAAGCGCACCGCAGCTGTGGCACGTTTGAAACCGAGCACAACTTAAACTGTTAACTGTCACACATCTCATTGGGTCTCTTTTTTGGTCTCAGGAAACGCGCACTTCCGTCTTTTCTTGTCTCGAGCAACTAATTTTCCATTTCCACACCAGTTACCAACTTAACAAGCAGTTACAATAAAAGGTGAAGCCGCGTCAAGCTCAGCTATGTTCAGACAAATATAAAGTTTCTTCTATTTTTAGACGCCTTATCGTGAAACGAACAGCGCAACTGCAAGGCTGCCCAACCAGCTCAGTGTAGAAGAGGAAGATTACTTTCATTTTCTTAAAGAGAGGCGAGGAATTGATTTGAAGTGAGTGCGGGGCGGATAAAAAATAAATTCATCTCTGTAGAGGGGGGGATTTCTGAAGTCTACGGGGGTGCTGATGGAGTTTTCTGACCACATCAAGACGGCCAACGTGGAGGATGTTGTGCTGAAACAGCCGCTTCACCCACCTAGCAGGGGGACTCTGTGCATCACCGGCCACCATCTACTCTTCTCGGACAGAGAGGAGGGCAGCTCCCGGCAGGTTCTGCTGCTGCTCAGGAACATCGATGCCGTTGAAAAAAGGTGAGGCTAGAGCTGGTCCAGATTAGTGAAAAATGATTGATTTAAAAACAACAGCATTTCTCATTGCCTGCTTGACTTCTTAGAATAAGGATTTGAAACAAGAATGTTGGTTTCATCTATTTTCCAGTCATTAAACCTTAAAACCAGACTAAACACATGAATAGATCATCATGCTGTTGACTTTGGAATGACAATTAAAATTGTTGACTTTTGCACTGCCAAACCAGCGAATGAACTAATCATAACTGTGTAATTTAATCAAACTATGTCTAATTCACTTCCCTAAATCTGTCCAACCAGTGTGGAAAACCTTTTGGGCTATTCCGGCTTCCTCTCTAAAGCCCACAGTGACAGGTTGGAAATTGTTGGTGTTTCCATGTGCCTGCTGTGTTCTGCCTCTGCTGAAACAGGGCATTTCCTAACAAAATTGCAGCAACTCTTTGCAACTTGTCGCTGGCCACATGCTTCACTGTTTCTTGCGCCTCTTCCTGCAGCTTGATTTCAACCCCTTGTGAAAGTAGTTCTAAAACCACCTACAACTATTTTGGGTCATTAAGAGAAGCACACCTTACACAGAGAACCAGGCTGCTTATATTAGCCCTTCATCTTCTGCTGCAAGCATTCTATATTTCTGGAGGCATGGTCTTGTAATATGGGAGGCCGTGTCTTTGTAGAAAACCACCCCAACAAAAAACAGGTGTGCGTACTTACTTTTATATGTGCAGGATGCCTGGATCCTCCGGGACAGTCACCATCAAGTGCAAAGATCTGCGTGTGCTTCAGCTGGACATTCCAGGGATGGAGCAGTGCCTCAACATTGCACGCTCCATTGAGGTATTTTACAGCGATACCATAGCAAAAGCACAATGGATCAGCACATTTTTGTAAATTGTTATGTTCTTGGATTACAACAACAACACTTATCAGCCAACTTTCTTTTTCCTGCAGACCCTTTCCTGTCTCGACAATGTGTCGGAGATGTATCCTTTCTTTTACAGACCTACTGACCTCAGCCTGCAGGAGCATTGGGGCCTCTCGACCCCTCAAAAACATTACGCTCAAGTGAAGGAACTTGTAAGCAATCTATGAAGCTTTCTACATTTGCTAACATAGCTTGAATACTGCCTGTATCGAAGCGTGACACAGAAGCCCTAAAAGGCCACCATTCCAATTCAGCAGGCATATGACAGGAAAATGCTAGGGGAGGATGAATGTAAAGTTCACATTTCAGGATATCCTTGTTGCTTAGCTTTCATTTGTTTTCCCCTAATGTCAAAATGTGCAAACACACTGGGAATAGCGTGTCGCCATGGTGAAGGGTTGAGCAGTGAGGATTTTAATTGTTGCAAGTGTTTTATGGGTACAATATTCTTCAAGAAGGTGGAATGTATGTATCAGGGTGGTCTGGTTACTGGGAGAGACTGACTGGAATTTGCATGTCTAGACGTTTCTTTTCCTGTTGACTATTCTTTCTCCCATTGGTTGTTTCAAGTCTTTGTACGGCACTTTGCAAAAGGTTAAATTTACAGTTTCTCTGTAAAGCTTAAGCACAATAAAGTGCACATATCTTGTTTAATCACTTTTAATTTACATTGTAGCTGTACTGGTGTTAGTTACAGTCTCCCAATGAGATCTAGTGTTTTCTAATAGGCTACTTTATCCAAAATAGGTTCTACATTAATTAGTCAATATTTTCAAATGATTCACTAAGTACTAAGATGTGAAATGATAACTTACTATATTGTGCAACTGTCTTAGTCCATTAAAACTTCAGGAAACCTTGGTCTTGATGGTCTTGAGCAGTTTTCTTCCTTTCTGGAAATATCTGTTTTTCTTTGGACTTCTTTTCTCAGTCACTTCCTGGTATTCAGCAAAGACCTGGCATAGGGCATATGAGAAGTATCGTCATTCTCAACTAATTCCTATTCAGACATTATGTTCCTGGTGCAAAATAGAAATGTATGTGTTCCACTCAGAGACTGTATATAAGCCAAAATAAAACCAGTACGAGCAGACAAGTGTGGCTTTTCAGCTGTGGTTTTTGTTTACATGCTCCTCTCTATTTGCGTAGTTGTTAACCCTCCAGAGACGTTCCAAACGCAAATCAGGGGTAAGAGTTCAAAGTTTTAACAATCGAATATTCCTCTGAAAAAGGGGAAATAGTGGCCTGAAAGAGCCACAAAGTCAAAGAGCTTTGGAAGTATATGACTTTTTAGGAGGCTGTTGACAACTGAATTGGGACTACGTTGATAAAACGTATAAATGCGTAGCTTATTCAAAGTAAAATGTATCTCGAGCAATTTTGTGGTTCATAGTGTGTATGTGCGTAATAACCCACACTTATATAAATCCAGATAAAAAAAATTTTATTTTTTAAAGTATAGTTTGACCGTAAAAAAAATGTCTCTATTAAAGGAAAATTAAATGTGTTGAACCTGAAAAAATTTTTAATTTAAATAGGTGCAGCTGTATTGTTATGCAATATTAAATTGATAAATGAGGCAAGGTTAGGCCATTTTATTTGTACAGCACACTTTCAACAACATGGCTGTTCAAGATTTGGGAAGAACATCAATAAAATACAACATTATAGACACAAAACATATGACACATTAAAACATAGCACATTCCAGCTATTACTTATTGCTTACTCAAAGTCAGCTCTAAAGTCTTTAGTTTTTGATTTAAAGGAACTCAGTGTTTCAGCAACTTTGCAGTCATCATGAAGTGTGTTCCAGATAAGTGGGGAATAGGAACTGAAAGCTGCTTCTCCATGTTTGGTTCTGATTCTAGGTTTGATTAGTAGACTAGAGTTGGAAGACCTGCAGGAAATCTTCAAAGCAGAAAGAAATTATATTTCTTTTTTTACATTTTTCACATCAGTTTAAGGAAAAATTAGCTTTATATTTTCATAACATTTAGCTTGTATTCTATTTCGCTTGTATTTCAGTAAAAATATCTTCATCTTAATGTGAAAAGAAATTCAAATTCAAAAAAAAGTTTTTGGAAAAAAAGATTTTAGATTTTGTACATACATTTTGCACAATAAATGTTCGGGTTTCTAAACTATTTTGAAGTTGTTGTTCTGCTGCCGTGAATCTGGACATATTTAACAGAAGAAAAGAATATATCACAGTAAATATTGTTACCGCACATGCTTCAGATTAAATGGCAAAATAGATTTGAGGCCATGTTGTCAAACCCACTGGAAAATCCCATTCTTTTCTTTCTAAGAGATTTGAATGAGATCCATAAGTTTTAGCCAGTTATCGTAACTTAGCATAAATCATATTTGGTTTTTATAGATTGGTCAGTACTTTGACACCTTCTGATATGTCATCTTTCTTTATTTTCAGCATAAGAGATGGCGGTTGAGCAATGTGAACAAAAGCTACTCTGTGTGTCCTTCCTATCCTCCGGCGGTCATCGTTCCAAACTGCATCGACGATGAAACGCTGAAGAAGGTGGCCAAATTCAGGCAGGGGGGGCGTTTCCCTGTACTGTGCTACTATCACAGAAAGAATGGCATGGTGAGGAGGTTAAGCTAAAACAGTGGCTTTCAAGATTATCTGTACCATTTTTTTTAACCTTTTTTTAATGTTTAAATGGAAACTGCAGTTCATTTTATTCTGATTTTATGTGGGCGTATGTTCTCAGTAGGTAGAGTAGTTGTCTATGTGCCCTTTGGCAAGGCACTTAACCCCAATTTGCCTACCGAGCTCCATATCGGTGTATGAATTTGTGCTCGATTGTGATTGCCAATGGGTTAGTGTGGCTCAGGTATAAAGCGCTTTGAGTGGTCAGTATGACTATAAAAGTGCTATATAAGTTCAATCCATCCATTTACTATATGTGACAGACCAACACAAGGTAATACATGTCTGTGGAGCAGTAGATAAATCAGTCATGGTTTGTAAATATACATTTATAGATATACAAATTGAAACAAAATGGTAAAAAAACTGCAAACCTACCAAGGAATGGCAGAGCAAGTAAACTGAAGGGCAGAGGAGGGTAGTAACTAATATCATTTACTCAGTTACATTTACTTTTTACTACAGTTACATCAAGTAATATTTTGGAAATAATGTATTTTTAAGAGCAGCTTTACTACTCTGTACTTTTTACTTTTACTTGAGTAATATTATTATTATATAAGTATCACTATTCTTGAGTAAAATTCCTAGATGCTCTACCAACTATGAATAAATTTACAGAATAAAGAAGAAACATGTTTGGAAAAAATACACAATTACAGCTGTATGAGAAATATTCGTTAAACACCATACATTGCCACTAGAAGTATTGTTAACTTTGTTCTAAAATATATATGTGCATAAGTGCATTACTTACTGTAAGTAGCGTATTGGTATTATATTGGGAAGAAAAAATTACTTAGAAGTGTTTATTTTTTTATAAATATATCACTTATTCGCATTATGTTTTTCTCACTCCATTTAGGTTTTTTTTTTTTTTAAATGGCTACTTTTATTTTTACTTGAGTATAAATATGTTGCAGTAGTGCTACTCTTACTTGAGTACAATTTGTGGGTACTCTACCCACCTATCAGGTTCAAAACATGATTATATTATTTCACTAATACAATTCCTTCTCTTTTTTTCATAAAAAAGAGAATGGGCAGGTCTTAATAATATAATCATATTTAGTTAGCACTGGAAATGAAGTCATATTTGTTATTATATACAAAATTTCTGGGTTATTGTGTAGCAAAGTGGTTAGTGCAGATGCTGAGAAAACAAAGGTCCTGTTCTGAGCTCAAGTTTTATCCCCTGCTTTATATTTTGGTGCCTTATAGGAACCTAAATGTATCAAGTTGACCCAACATGTTTGCATTTAGTTCACTCAACGAAATTCATTATTGCTAAATCGAACTAAATCAGTTGAGTGAAAATTATTTACATAGTTTTATTATGTTCACCCAACATGTTTTTTTGAGTGGTTTTTTTGCAAACCTGTTAGACACATAGCCCAACAGACTTACAGCAAAACATGGAACAACAAAGTATGGAGTTGGAGGAAGTTGAACAAATGCAAGCCACACTTTTCGTAATTTTCCATGTAAATAAATGTTGAAAACTCTACCACATAAAATCCCCATAAAGCAAACTGAACTTTGTGCTTGTAACCTCAAAAAATGTGAAACGTCTCAGAGGTTATGAACACTTTTGCACACGTAATTTTATTTCAAACTTGTACCGTATTTTCTCAGGTGATCATGCGCAGCAGTCAGCCGCTGACAGGTGCCAACAGGAAACGTTGCAAGGAAGATGAACTCCTCCTTCAGGCTGTGATTGAAGACTCAGATAAAGGTTTCATTATTGACACTCGTTCAAGTCAGCAGGTTCAGCAGGCTCGAATGACAGGCGGAGGGTTTGAGTCTAAATCTTGCTATAACCGCTGGAAGAGACTTCACAGACAGATGGAGAGGTTTGTGCGTTACTGTATTAGTAACTTTTCAGATCTTTTACCCAAGAGCTAACTTTTTATTCTTCATTGGGTTTGTGTGTTCAGGGGTAAGGCCCTCCAGGAGAGTCTGATTAAGCTGGTAGAGGCCTGTGGGGATGAGTCCCACAACATGGATCGCTGGCTCAGTAAGCTTGAGAATTCAAAGTGGCTGTCTCACGTCCAGACTGCTCTGTCCACAGCTGGTCTGCTAGCAGAGTGTGTGGAGAGGTAGGAGCGACACCTACAGTATGTGTCCATGATGGGATTACATCTGGTGGGCACCTACATTTGTATAATTACAACTGAACTATTTTAGGGAAGGAAATCTCAAAAATAAATATAATAATCTAGTAATATTAATGGCTATTAAGTCTTTAAGTGGAATTATGTAACTTCTAAATAATCAGGAATCACTACACAGCCCAGTTTTGAAACTTTTGATTCTAAAGCAATTAAAGGCCCACTCCGTAACTTTTACACCATAAAAACATGTTTTCGAAACATTTATGTGACACAACACAATTTTTTATGTTTATTTTGGATCTGTCACTACATGCAATAGAACTTTTCAACCATGGACCGCTTCTCCGGATGTACTGACAAAGTTTCGCTTTACGGCACTACGCTACGAGCTACCTGATATAAACAAAGCTGTGGTTTTGAGACTTGAACCAAAGACACTAAAGAAGACGTTATCAGAAGAGGTGAGGCAAAGAAACTTTTCCCAAGCTGAAAGCTTCCAGAGCTTCACTGCTGAAGAAAACTTAATAAACTCTCAGGGGGAACGGATGCGCCCGGTGTTAGCCGCAGAGCTGGACGCTGAGCGAGGCCAGCTTTCCACCCCCAAAGAAGACGCTTTCAGAAGAAGCATGAAAAGAGAATGGGCTGCAAGAGCTGAAAGCTACCGAAGCTGAAAGCTACTGAAAGCTGAAAGCTACCGGGGCTTCACTGCTGCAGAAGGCTCGTTATGATGATTCATATCGGGGCGTATCAGTTCGGCACCTGGTGTGAATTGGGGGTTAGAAAGTTGCAGTGTTATGTCGGCGGAACAGCAAGATGGGAAAAGACAGGTCAGAGAATATTTCCTTCCCCTCACTGCTGTGAAAGATCTTTTCTGTCAAACAGTTGCTAAGTTCAGGTTAAAGTAGTCCAGAGTTACAACTTTTCAGTTTTGTGTGGTCAGCCACTGTGAGTGAGACGGTAGAGATACAGCAGGATGAACTTGTTAGGCTACCCAATTCACCCACTCTCCTCATCATCATTCTCACCTGTCTCCCCAATCATCTAAACATGAGTCTCTTTCCCTTCTGTGTTACTTATACTCCTCCCCTCCTTTCTTTCCCTGTCGGTTCATTGTCGTTTCCAAACGCTGTGTCTACTCCTGTTGTCTCCTGTCCGATGATCCCAGTCTTCTTTCTCCAGATCATCAGCACCGTTATTCAACCCTTGTATTAAACAAACGATCACTTAACCCATGTCTGCGTTTGAGTCCCTCCTACATGTAGAAACAAACCCTGACAGAACTAGCCATGTTAACTGTAAACTACTGGATTGGTTAGCAATAAATGCTTGTTCTTGTGTTATTTGGGTATGATGATGTGATACAGTGTCGGGGAAACTGTTTGATGGTTTATCAACTGACACGCTGTTGGTTTGATGTTTTGTTGTTTTGGCTGGCGAGCTGTAAGTGCACTTCTTCTGAAGCGCTCCACAGAATTTCCACATCCACCTCGGCTGTCGGCTTGGTCTTGCTAATAGCCAGCAGACCCCATGTCACAATGCAAAGAGTACAAAACCACCTAATTTATGTTTGTTTATGCATCTGTGTAGTTTCAGCACACTTCGTAGTGAGTTACCACTGCGTTAACGTGCACATTATTCAGTTAAAGTGATGTTTTTTGACTTAAATTAGTGCTAGCTCATTAGCAGAAGTAGCTCTATAGATCTTCACATTATTTGATCATGATGGTGTGATACAGTGCCATGTTGTGCCAAGATAGTTTTTCCCATGAGAAATTGTATCCCCGGATGCGGAGCGCACACTCACTCATTAAAGCAGTGTCTGCTTTCTTGCGCTGTTTGATGGTTTATCAACTGACAAGTGGGTTAATTTGATGTTTTGTTTTAGCTGATGAGTTTGTAAAACCATCACTAGTTCAAATGGGCTTGATAGAAATTTAATTTTACAACAGTGACATTACGCTGGAAGCCTTTACAGGGCGACAGAGGGGAAATATCTGTAAAGTTATATATATCAATAAAAACAGCAAATAAAAGGAGCAGAATTACACATAAATGTAAGGAAAAAAAATATAGAGACAGGGTGTTCACGTCTCGTTCTCAATCTTCTGAAACATGTTGCATTAAAGAATGAAGGCGTATACATTTTTTTCACCTTCCTGTATTGTTTTTGTCCAGGGACGGTCATTCAGCTCTGGTCCACGGTTATGAAGGCACCGACTGCACTTTGCTCATCTGCACTCTGGCCCAGGTCATCATGGACCCAAGCTGCCGCACGTTGGAGGGTTTCCTGGCTCTCCTGGACAGGGAGTGGCTACAGGTGGGGGTCTCAGTGTGTCTGAGAGAACAAAAGAGGTCCTAAACTTTATTTCCTCATTCATTCTATTTTTCCACACTAAGACTATTTTAGTGAATCATAATTTTATGAATGTGTTCAAGTTCACCTAAATATTCCCCATATAAAATTATAAAGAAGCCAGTCTTGGCACAGATTTTAATTTGGATTTAAGTCTGGACTTTGACTGGACCATTCTGCAACATGAATATGATCATGTTATTGTAGCTCTGGTTATATCTTTACTCCTCTTGGAAGTTGACCCTCCATTCCTGTCTGAAGTTATTTGAAGCCTCAAGCAGGTTGTTTTCTGGAATTGTCTTATATTCATCTCCGTTTAGCCCCATCGAACCTGACAAGCTTTTTTCTCCTTGCTGAAGAAAATAATTCTCATTCCATGATGCTGGCACCACCATGCATTGGTGTGGGGAGGGCATAGTCTGGAGCCACTTTTCTGACACGCACTATTTTAGATGTTGGGCTTAAAGTTAAACTGTGGTGCTGTCTAATCAGAGCACCATGTTTAACATCTTTGCTGACTTCCCAGTATGGCCAATAACTTTGTTCCTGGCTTTCTTTCAGCAATAACGGTCTTCTTGCTACTCTTTCATGAAGTATAAAATTAACAGTTTGCCTGTCAACAGATTATCTCCAATGAGCTGTAGATATGCCAAGATCCTCCAGAATTATTATGAGCCTCTGGTGGTTTTTCTGATTAATGAGCTCATTGCCTTATCTAATACTTTAGGTGGATGTTATTGACAAGTTTTGAGAAGCTTTTTCTATTTGCAGATGATGGACTGAACAGTACTCCTTCAGATACCCCAAAGTTGGGAATATTGTTCACGAATCGTTATTTCAAACCTTTCCACAGCTTCATCACTGCGATGCTTTGTTCATTATCACTTTATGATGTTTTTACAAAAACAAAATCTCTAGAAGACCGTTTAAGCCTACTAAAAAGCAGCTTATATTTAGACAAAAAGGAGATATGTAGTTTGCAAGGCACTGTGCATTTTTGTTCATCTGAGTGAGTGGTCTTTCCTCCAGGCAGGACACCCGTTCCAGCAGCGGTGTGCCCATTCAGCCTACTCCCACGCTCGCCTCCAGCAGGAGTCTCCAATCTTCCTGCTCCTGCTGGACTGTGTTTGGCAGCTTTGGCGTCAGTTCCCCCTGGCGCTGGGTTTCTCCGAGGCACTGCTCCTCAGACTGGCAAATGAGGTCTACGCTTCAGACTACGGCACGTTTCTGTGCAACAATGACCAGGACAGGTCAGTTCAATAGCGGTGGTTTTTCACGGAATATTGTAATGGAGAGCACATCAGTGTTATTCATTCCAGCTAATTCTCATTTTCAGATGTACCCTGGGAGTGAAGGACAGGACTCATTGTTTGTTCCGAGCCCTGCTGAGGCCAGCTGAGAGAGATTACTACTCCAACCCTCTGTACGAGCCCACAGAGTTGGCAATCTGGCCCTCAGTTCATCCACAGTCCCTGCAGCTCTGGAGAGGTGAGCTGCAATTCGTCCATGTATTCATACCCTTTAGTATTGCAGATTCAGATATGTGAATCACAGTGATTGGTCTTGCTGCTTTAACTCGATCCCCAGGCTTTTTCCTGAGGTGGACGCAGCAGGCAAGTCATCTTGAGGCAATTCAGGAGGAAATAAGGAGCATGGTCATTGAGTGGGTCAGGGTGACGCAGAGGTGACCCCTTTACAAGGACATTCAGTTACATTAAAAGGTGAAAAATATTTCACAAAGCAATACTTTCTTTTATGTTTAAATGTACAGTATTTTTTACGCCTTCATAAATTTCAAACTTTAAAAAAAACTGAGTGTTGTTGTCATTTTAATGTTTTTCTTTTCTCAAATTTGAGCAAATATACACAGAACATCATTAATCACGCATGTTTTGAAACAAAGCTGGATTTTAAAAAAATCTACTATTTCTCAGTACCTGTCTAATCCTGTGAATCTGTACAACGCAAGCACAACTTTAATACACATTAATCAAACCTTAATGAAATAGATGTTTAGTGTTTTAAGACTTGAGATCTTAGTGTTATTTTCCTTTTAGTAACCTATGATGGCCCTGTCACAGGGTAGCTAATTCAGTTAAAATATCTTGTTGATGCATGGTGGTCCCAAAGGAGGACAGCTAGTTCCTCACATATTTGTCTGTCAGTGTTGATGTTAAACTTACATATAAAGCCCTTTAATGAGGCACTACTGTTCCACTCCATATACTCTGGCACCAAATGGGGAGCCGGTTTGGGTTTATCAATAAATATATTTAACATCAATTAACAGCTAAGGGATTTTACATGTGTGAAATTATGCGGCTTTGACTCTATGTTGGAATTATATGTAATGAATCATCTTCTTGTTAAAGGGGACAGAATGCATCGCTGGCTAAATTGTATAAATAAAACTGACAATTGTGACACCTTTTTTGAACATTGCCAGGACTTTCCATTTACTGCTATGCTTAAATTATTTTTATTTTTAGTTCAGTTCTACTTCAGCTTTTTTATGTTGTCCTAACATTTCACCCTTTGATATACTTTGTAGTTCATGGTAGATTCTGTTATAACGACTTGGTTGGGTTAGGCTGCAGCGTAGTCCTTGCCCCAAGCCTTGACACTTCCACCTCCATGCTTCACAGTTGGTATGTTACTATTGTGCTTGAATTCTTTATTTTGTGCCATACACCCCATTTTTCTGGTATCCAAATAATACAATTTTAGATCAATCTAAAATGGGTCTCATATGTATGTTTTATTCAGAGAGCAAAGCTTTATTCTCTGAACAGCTCCCACAAAATTAAGCACGAGTAGTCTTGTTCTGATTGTGTAGAGAAGTAATTTTAGATCAACAATTGGAGATGTCGCTGTAGGGCATTGTACACTGCTTTGACAATCTTGTGCTCTGCTCTCAATCTCATTTTGCCTTTAAAAGCCACACCTGAGCATGTTGACTGTTTTAAATGTTCTCCACTTATGGATTATTTTAAAATTATTTCAGATTTGAATGTTTTTAGAGAGAATAAGTGAAATTGGTTGAGGAGCATAAATGCCTCAGAGTTCAGCTGGACAACAGACTGGACTGGAGACTTGAACAGTGAAGTCGTCCACAAGAAGAGACAGATAAAAAATCCGTAAAAAGAACCTGATAAAGAAGGCTGGCTCTCTTTGGAGATGACTGTGAAACCACTTGAGATGATGATGATGATGCAAAGAAGAATTCTTCATAAAATCAACAAAATTATGGACAACCCTAAGTATCGTCTACATGAGACTATCCTACAATAGCGTGTCTTCAGTTGGAGGCTTCTTCAGTTGCACTGCAACACAGACTGCTCCAAGAAATGCTTCTTGCCTACAGCCACCATGATCTACAACTCTTTTAAGAATTACTTAGTATGAGCTACAACAACACTTAACTTCAATCTGAGAGTAAAATGAATCAATAAAATATTTTGGATTGAATTTGAAACCTTTTGAGACGCCTTATCAGACTCGTATGCTTTTAAAACTTTAGACACTTAAATGCTGAGTAATGATGTTGTAATCATGTGCCTATTACACTTTGTTGATTGTACTATTTTGAGTATGAATACCAAATAGTCATGAGGGATTTATATATTCCTCGACAAAAAGAGTTTTTTTCCCCCTCTTACATTTTCCTGTAAAGCTGATACTCAAGTAAAATGAGGACGATAATTGTGACAGAGCACATTTAAAACGTCTCAACAAAACAAGGGTCGACGTACAAAGTTTAGTAGGTCTAATGGTGGAGTTTATGAAGCTGAAGGAGCTATGAGGATGTTCAAGATGCTCATGTAGATGCACATGACAGAGCTCTAAGACGTATGAAGGTAAAATGTCAGATATTTTGAAGCTTTACTTTAAATTGGACTAAGATCCCGATGTGAAATTCCTAACTAGCATATAGCCGATGCTAATGTTAGCTTGATATATTAGGTCAGATTACTGAAAAATTAAATACTAACTCCCCAAAGCCTTTGTAAGTGTACAGCTGACATGTAGATTAATTATTGCTTTCAATTTAATTTTAATCACGCTTTATTAATTTGCCCATGCCCCTGTTTTAGCTTGGTGATAGCTTGAAGCCATTGAGTACAACAAACTCACACACCATGTATGGTTGCAGCAGAGGGGGGTAGTTACATTTACTCAATTACATTTACTTAAGTTAGTAACTTTTGTGGGGATAAGGGTAATTTTGGAGTAGTTTTACTAGACCGTACTTTTTACTTTCACTTTAGTAATATTTTTTATGTAATATCGCTCGCCTACTTGAATAAAGTTCCTGGCTACACCATCCACACAGAGAGTAACTTTACTATTTTTATAAGCATTCAGTTTAAAAGTGCAATGTTAAAATGAGACCTCTTGTTTTTACACAAGCTTCCTCATTTTAACGTGATTTCCTATCTGCTGAAGCTGTTGTTCTATTTGGAAGTCACATAACCTACTCTAAAAATTGGTTTAACTTTGAAAAAAATAATAATTTGGAAAAGTTCTTCTAGTCAAATTTATTTTCTTACAATTATCTCACCTATTTCCATTTATTTTAGTCTTTAGGGCTTGCACATAACTAACATTTGTCCAATTACAGAATTTTTAAATATTAAATCATGCTGTGATCTTAGAACAAATACTAGCCTTTTTACCAAATACGTTTTTCATCTTAATTGAGTAATTATTATACTTTTAAATGAGTAAAATTTTGTCTTAGTGCTACTTTTACTTTTACAATTTTTGGATACTCTACCCACCTCTTGTTGCCGGTCTTAAAATGTGCACTGCTCTTTTTTATTTTTTGTTAAGGTTTTGTAGCTGTATGTTGGCCTTTATTTCAGTTCAGTTTATTTATATACTGATTCACAACAGATGTCATCTCAAGGCACTTTAAAAGAAAAGTCATTTCAGTTCAATTATACATACATTCCAATCAGTTTAAAAATATCTCAGCAGATTGTATTGAGTCAATGACTCTAGTTGTGTATTTCCCTCGTTCCCAAACTTTCTAGCTTCTGACCCATAAAATAAAAATGTAAGAGGGTCATGACCCCAACATGTTTAGAATGTTGTGCAGGTTGTGAAGCTTGCAAGGATTTTTACAGAGTCAAATAAAAAGTAGTTTATTGACAACACTATCAATATCAACAACCAATATATTGGCCAATATATTGTTGATTTTATTTATCTTCCTGTTAGTCTTTTGCAGCATTTCTAAAATCCACATGCTTTCTTATCATTATTTTTGGTATCCAAGTTTCTGAAGAGGAACTCATGACCCCAGACTGCTATGTCTGTGACCCCATGTCGGGTCCCGACCCCAACTTTGGGAACTACTGGCGTATTTGACAAGGGAATAGGATAGAAAAGAGGGTGAGACGTGGGGTAGAAATGATACAAAAGTCCTAAAGGACCGGACTCAAGTAAGAAAGTAAGAAAATAAACAAATTAAACAGATTTAGAAGGACCGCGTCAAGGACCGCGTCAAGGAGGCCTTCTTACTTGGAAAGCTCCTGCTGTCTCATTTTTGACTTGGACTTGGCCTGTAGGACTTAGAGCGACTTGACTTGGACTAATCCTATGAGACTTGGATTTGAGAGATGGTGACTTGACTACTACACTGGTGATACCATTGTTTTTTTATTTTTTATTTATGTAGACAGTTTATACATACATCTGTTGATATGAAATGCTTATTTTACAATAGACAGCTCAACTGGAGGGAGGAAGAAGAACTGAATTACAAATAACAGTAGTAGAGCATGATAAGATATGTGGTTTGTATTACAGTAGTTCCTCTAATTAGGTAGTCTGAATTGAAGGTGACACTCTAAACATTAGAATGTTGTGCAGGTTGTGAAGGTTAAACTAATATATGATGTAGACTCATGACATGCAAAGAGAGATATTTCAAGTTTTTTTTTATTATACTTTTGATGATACTGATTTACAGCTTATGAAAACCCACAATTCAAAATCTAAAAAAAATAGAATGTTATGAAAAGGTTACATTAGGCTCTTTCACACTGAATCCAAATCACCTGCAAAGGGTTCCTGAGACTTTAAATGGTCTCTCAGTCTGGCTCAGTAGGAATCAGTATCATGGGGAAGACTGCTAACCAGACTGTGGTACAGAAAACCATCAAGCCTCAAAAGATCATTGTAAAAGAAGTTGGATGTTCCAAGAGTGCTGTATCAAAGCATATTAATAGAAAGTTATGTGGAAGGGAAAAGTGTGGAAGAAAACGGTGCGTAAGCAGCAGGGATGACCGCAGCCTGCAGAGGATTGTCAGGAGGTCATTTAAAAGTGTTGGGGATCTTCACAAGGAGTGGACTGAGGCTGGAGTTAGTGCATCAAGAGCCACCAACATTTAAAAATAATATATATATATATATATATATATATATATATATATATATATATATATATATATATATATATATATATAAATAATTAAAAATATTTTGTTTTTATTGATTTTATGTCATATTCAAATTTTCTGCGATTTTGCATTTAGGGTTTCTATAACCTATGAGCCATAATCATCAGAATTATAACAAATAAAAGCTTGAAACATCACTGATTGGTGGGTGGATACGCTTTTCATGTCGGATCAACACCTAAATGTAATCAGTTGTCCCATGGCGGACATTTCCTGAAAATTTAATTGAAATGTGTCAAAGACCTTTTGCGTTATTTTACTAACAGACAGAATGACAAACAGTTACGAAAACATATGGCAGAGGTCAACAATATCTATGAAATAGATATGATCAATATGAAATATCTCGCTTTGCATGTAATGAGTCGATATAAAGATGAGTTTCATTTATTAAGTTGAATTACTGAAATAACTTACTGATTGTTTTGAGTTTCACCTGTAAGTGGACTTGAAACACGTTTTAAAAGGTACAAAATAAAAACATAACCTAGTTTTATTCCAAAAGCTTAATAAAACACTTAGAGGGGGAAACCTAAATCAGGTTATTAAAATTCATGCTTGAAAGGGATACATAACCATGCATTATGTATAGTGGAAAGACAATTGACTGACACCTCTCAGTCCTGTTAAGCTCAGCTAAACGGTCTTCACAATACAAATCCCTGTGGACAGCAAGTCAGCATGTTTGTCCATACGGAGCTTTGCAGACTGTAGTCCAGCTCAGTTGGGACACACAGCCTGCTGTGATAAAACAAAGGTGGACCAGAACCGCATCGACCAGCATGTCTCTCTACACCTGCTTGTTTATCCGCTGGTTACTAGAAGATCTGAGATGGTGATTTTGGCACACACCAATGCAGTCTTAAAAGTCTTCATTTCCTAGTTTTGTTTTCAGGAATTGTTGTGCATTTACAGAGTTGCATGAGCTGGCTTTGGATCAAAAATCACCAGTCTTGGATTTCTGAATTTGCCTGCATTAAGGTAATTTTTGTCTTGTCTTTGTAATGACTAGAAAACACAATTATGATCATCATAGTAATGAATTTAACCAGTTTCGTATTTAACTTTCTGCTAGACATGCATCCTGGCGTTCGGCCGTGTATGCCTGCTGCTGCGTTACTGGGTCTGCTCTGCCGAGACTGTCTCAGCAGGGTGCGGAGTCGATCCAGTCGCAGCTTCAGTTCTGGGCCCAGAACGATGACCAGGTGGAACAGTCAGGAGTCCAGCAGCGCTGTTACGCCTCAGGAAAACCCACGTGTGCTCATTACAGGTGAAGCCAATTTCCAGCCTTTACTTGTTCAGAATTATTTATCTGCGGTGAACACCCAATGTCTCTCAATTTTGTTTTTTTTCTTCTTCTACCTCCTTCCATTGTTTTTTGTTGTCGGACATGAGCTGTTCCAGTGAAAGCAGAGTGCCTTGGTGATAGGTATCTTGTGAGCCAAGTCCCATGTGAAGACTTGTGGCAGTTTAATGAAGGGCTTGTGTTGTTGACCTATTGTCATCAAAAGCAGAAGACCCGATACATGTGCACTTTGTTTTCGTTTTGCGTTTGCAGCAGGACCCCGTTTGGACCCATCACAAAAGAGTGGAAGCAGACAGTGTTTGTGAGATGAAAGCGAGGAGAATAATAGCCGTGGCTGACTTTTTGTTCTGGAATGAACAAACCCCGTGTTTTGTTTTTCAATTCTTTTGTGTTTTTTAAATGCACTTACATCCAAATGCTGATTGATGCAAAGTTGTTGTCATTTTTTTTCAAGAGAAGTAAAATATAGAAATATGTCTCTCTGTGCAGGTGGTTTGGGGCAGTTGGGTGTGGGCCTTGCTCAGATGCTAAGGTAAGTTGTGCAGAAACTTCTTGCATCTTACCATTAAAGTGTTTTACACTTGAACTTCATGAGAAGTGTAACAATATCCAGGAACCAGTATGGGCCAGAAAGTGTGATCCTGTCGGACATCAAGAAGCCCCCATCACACATTTATGCCAGCGGTAAGGAAAAGTTATTCTGTTTTTCTATCTTCCCTGAAATGTTTTTTCTCCTCAATTTGTCAGTTTCCACTTTTTGATTCTGACTTTTTTTTTCTTTCTTTTAGGCCCGTTTGTGTATGCTGATGTGCTGGACTACAAGCATCTCAGAGAACTGATTGTAAATAACCGCATTTCTTGGTTGGTCCACTACAGTGCTTTGCTCAGTGCTGTCGGTGAGGCTAACGTGGCTTTAGCACGAAAAATTAACATCACAGGTCGGTTTTGACAGCCAAAGTTCAGAGTCTAATTAAGGATTCAGGCTGACCATGTTTCTGTTTCCCCTTCCAGGTCTACATAATGTTCTGGATCTGGCTCTGGAGAACTGCCTTCGCCTCTTTGTCCCCAGCACCATTGGAGCATTTGGTCCTTCCTCTCCACGTGACCCCGCCCCTGACCTCTGTGTCCAGCGTCCCAGAACCATCTATGGCGTCTCTAAAGTCCATGGTGAACTGATGGGCGAGGTAAGATTAAATGAAATCTTAAATTGAACATTATAGTTTATAAATACAGTACATTGCATAAGTATTCATTACAACCATAAACATAAGTGGTTTTTACGGGGAAATAAGTATAAGTAGCGCATCAATGTGAGGTGAAAGGAAACATTGTAAAGACTTAAAATGTTTTTAAAAATAAAAATTTTTAATTGGTGCTGTGCTTTTGTATTCAGTCCTTTTTTTCTGATGAAACCAAATTAAACTGAGTGCAACCAAATGCCTTCATTCAACAAACTTCTGAACAAAGCAAGTCATTTATTCTTAGTGTAGATTCAGCTGTTTGTGAAGGCTTCAGAACACAGCAGACAGAGATAGGTTGTTGAGAGGTTTAAAGCAGGGTGAGGTTTTTAAACAATCCAGCCTTGAAAAGAGCTCTGTTCAGTCCATCATCCGTTAATGGAAAGTATTTGACACAACTGCAAACCTTCTAATTAATGGCTGTTCACATAAACTGACAACTTGGGCAAGGAGAGCATTAATCAGGAAGATTTTGTTTGCAGAACAATATTGGTTGTGCACTCCCCAAATCTGGCCTTTATGGATGAGCAGGAGGAAGAAAGCTAATGGAGTCAGTTGTATAGTTTACCCCGAGGTATCTGGGGAATACAGAAGCATGAGGAAGAAGGTGGTCAGATAACACCAAAATGTAATTTCTTAGCCTACATCCAAAATGCTATAGGTGGATGAAAACTAACAGACACATTACTGTAAATGCAGAATTTCTGTAGTGAGAGATGATGGTGGCAGCATCCTTTCTTCGGGTAGGACAGGAAAACTGGTCTAGGTTGGTAGGAAGAAAGCCAGAACTACAATGAAATGTTTAAGATCCATGTTTAAGGTCCCCAAATGGGGACAGAATGTAAATGCCCAAAAATTGAGGTTTTTAGCATAATGCAACAAAATGTGGAAATGTCTTAGAGGTTTGAATACTTTCACAAGGCAATGTAACGGTGAAAACCCACTAAAGCATTCTTTCTTAAGTATCTCCATCATAAATATGGCTTGGACTTCCGCTGCCTGCGATACCCTGGTGTAATATCAGTCAACACGCCTCCTGGTGGAGGAACAACAGGTATTTCTCACCTCACAAAAAGTCAAATTCAACATAAATCCATTGCCTTAAGGTGGCTTTGATTAACTAAAACTTTTGTTGTTACAGACTACGCAGTTCAGATCTTCCACGATGCACTCAGCACAGGTCACCATGAGTGCTACTTGCGACCTGACACCCGTCTTCCCATGATGCATATCTCTGACTGCCACCGTGCCACCATAGAGTTTATGCAAACTCCAGAGTGCCAGTTGTCTCTGCGAACCTACAACATAGCTGCTATGAGCTTCACCCCAGAGGAGTTGGCCCAAGAAATTCGCAAGCATCTCCCGCACCTTACGGTCACTTACAATCCAGACTCTGTCCGCCAGACCATTGGTATGACATCTTATTACTGCTATGCAAACATATTGTTACCTGAAAGAAGCCTTGGATTCATGTTTTGGACAAGAAGTGATTTGCACAACTGATTACAATGCGGTTAGACAAGTTTTATTGTGCATATTACAACAACAAATGTCCATATCAAGGCACTTTACAAGACAAACAGGCTTAATCCTGAGAATGCATGCGGTGACTGTGGAGAGGAACTTGGGAGTTTACCCGAACGACCGGTCTGTTCTAGGGCGGAGCATTTCTGTCTGTTCTTCAAAAGCAGCTGAGCTACTGTCATGATCCTGCTGTGTGTCTGTCTGTGTGCGTGAGTGAGTGAGGCATCTTCTTTTATAGGCGATGTTTGTGAGCTGTACTGACTGCATACCTTCATTTCTACCATCCATCAGCCTGAAGAGCAGCAGATTGCATAATCATCGTAATTATTTGATCTGGAGATTGCTGTACTCTCTTTCTCTCTCGCTCTCTCTGTCGTACTAATTGTAGTAGAGTAGTGTTTTAAATTAGTACTTTAGAGTAGTACTAAACAGTAGCCATCCAAGTGTGGTGCAGTAAAACTACTCCTAAAAGTTTCGTTTTTTTTCTTTCAAAAGCTACTCAAGTAAATATTACTACATACCGACTTCTGATTGTGACGACATAAAAAAATACTATTAGCCTATTATTTCAATGTTATCATTATTATTGGAAGTATAAACAACTATCATGTTTTTATGCTATCAATAGAAGCATTTTTGTTAAAATTATAGATCCACTTGCATTCTTTGAACAATAAGATAAAAGGCCTCTCCAAACCAAGTTCCCAGGCTGAATTTCAACACCATTATAAAAGCAATGGCAGCAAAAGCACCAAAATAGTGCTGTGCAGGAGTTATACAGCTACCCATAGTCGGAGTGGGTAAATTGTGCTTTCAGTGGAAGGGGAACAACAAAGAAGGTCTTTCTATTAGTTTAGATGTGAAATATGAAACTGATCTTGAACTCCAGGCTAACATAATCTAACTGATGGATTCATTTTGTGCAACTTTGCAGCAGACAGCTGGCCTGTGAGATTCGATGACTCCAATGCCAAGAGGGATTGGGGCTGGGCACCAGCCTTCGGGCTTGAGGAGCTGGTGAAGGACATGCTGCACTGCGTTAGAGACAAAAAGACAAGAGAGGGATTTCCTGTAAGCTAGCAGTACCTTCTCTGCAGCTGAGAGACTAATGCTTCACCACCAGCTTGCGTTTACTTCAATGTACTCTCAGTCAGAGCCTTTCAGTGAACCTGCTCAATCTACTTCAGGGAATGATACACTGTTTAAGCTTCTTCACATTTGTTCTATGTCGCGTCATAAGCATCACTTTTTACATCAACAAGTAGCCACAGAAAGCAGAAAAATACACATTTTATTTTTTATGCAAAGGAGATCTTTAAATGTATCTTTTTCTGCATGCATCAACACAAAAGTCTGTCAGAGTATTTTACAATGGACCTGTTGCAACCTTTAGAGTTACAAAGCTATTGTTTGCCAGAATCCTCTGGTATGGCTGCTCACCTAACGCTTGACTGTATTTACCACATTGTTCTTTCTGGCTGCCTTTAAAATACTCTTTTATGATATAAGAAATAAAATAACTAGACACTGGATGTAAAATTCATGACAAGTGGTCATTATTTGATTTGTGTTTGAATTAACATAATTAAAAATTCACTTTGGACAACAGTGTATGAAATAACATGTATAATAAACATGTTTCTCTGCCAAAGTTCTGTGTTTTGCTCCTTCAATAAAAATAAGGGTGGTCCTTTCTAGTCAAATGTAAATAATATATATGTATATATATATATATATATATATATATATATATATATATATATATATATATATATATATATATGTGTGTGTGTGTGTGTGTGTGTGTGTGTTCAGTTTAAAATAGCTTAAAGATCACTTAAAAACTGAATGAAATCATGTAAGAAAATTTGGAAAATATTTATAATTTGATACAGATTTAAAAGGGACCAGCACATAAAAGTAAACATTTCTTTTTAAAAAGTGAAAACAAAGATTAGAGCTTCTAGGATTTTTTTTATGTGTCCATCCCATTGTACTGTATGTTTTGGGTCATTGTTCAGATGAAAGCTGAATCTCTTGCCCAGTCTCAAGCCTCTGCAGCCTCATACAGTGTGGGTTTTTCTTCCAGCATTGCTCTGTTTTTAGCCCCATCCATCTTTCCATCAAATCTGGCGAGGTCCATTGGCCCTTCTATAGGATTTTCCGCCACTGCAGTGTGCGTTCATAAAGCTATTTATTGATCGTTCATAAAAATAAAATAAGAATTTAAAAAAGACTCCCACACAGAGGTTCTATGTGATGGCTTTAAGGTTCTTGTCTTATTTTTTGTTTTTACAATCTGTGTTTTTGTGTTTGTTATAGATTATTATTGTGACCAAAGGATTGCTTGATCTCTTCAATAGAAAAAATGTATATATTTCTTGTCTAAATGGTAAATGCCTGCATTTGTATAGCACTTTACTCAGTCCCTACGGACACCAAAGCGCTTTACACTACATTCAGTCAATCACACGCACATTCACACACTGATTATGGTAAGCTACGTTGTAGCACCAGCTGCCCTGTGGCGCACTGACAGAGTAGGTACTGTTCAAATAGTGTGAACTTATTACTAGTTTGCTTTTGCGACTTTCGTTTTGCAATTAGGAACTACTCTCCTACCTGCAGTGCCTGTTTCTTCCTCCAGGGGCGCACGCTTCATCCGGCGGCTTCCCACTCTAGAGTTTCACCGGGGCGACGTACGTCTTTCTCCACCGCCTGAAACAATCACATTTCAACGAAAATGGACGCGGGATTCTTCCGCGTAAGTCCTCTAAACAAATAGCTAAAACGTTATCATCCGTGTGTTTAGTTGCATATTGTTGTATTATTGATATCTGGCGTGACTACGCCGTGTGTGTGTTTAGCTTGGAGGCCATACTGTTAGAAGCAGTGCGGTCGTGGCTTCGTCTATCAACTGATGTTAAGCAATTCGGGGATTCATTGCAGGTTTTCTTAGAGCTGAGGCTTTTGAGGAAATAATAGTGTTTACAGAGCATGCGCTTTTCATCTTATTTAATGGTTTAATGTTATTTTTGCTGGTTTGAAACGTGTGTAGGTTATTTGTAGATATTGTTGCAGGAATTAGACCAGACCTTGGCTTAAGATGGCGCCTGGCCGGTGCGTCGTTAATGTTCCGACAAGCTATTCACGAACACGTTTGCTTTGATAATGTTTTAAAATGTACACACTTATGTTACTACAAGCATAATAATGTCCCGTGAAGTAATTTATTGCCTTAAGTGTGGCGACTACCATGAAACTATTCACTTCCTGTCGGTGACTTAGCAACCGGTCACCATGTGTGACCTAGATTGAGTGACGGATAGTGTTTGTTTTATTTCATTTTTTAGGGCACGAGTGCGGAGCAAGACAACCGTTTCAGCAACAAGCAGAAGAAACTGCTGAAGCAGCTGAAATTTGCAGAATGTCTCGACAAGAAGGTGAGCTTTATTAGTTATATGGATGTTGATTTTGAAAAACTCAAACGTTTTGCTTTGAAATTCCTCACTGGTTGGCTACAAGAAAGTGTGTAACCCGACGTCTCTTCTTGAGACACATCTATAATGAACACACACTTCCTTGTTGCCATCTTGCAAAAATAACGTATCTAAACTGACCGATGTCACTGGAAAGGACATGCAGTGCCTTTTTTTATTAGATATTTTATTTTTTATAGATGGCACAGATATTAAAAGAAGAGAAAAGCGGTGTCATTTTCGTAGAACTATGTTCCATGTAAAATGTGAAAGTAGTTGTGTGAGAGCATCATATTAACGTTGTTTCAATTAGTTGTTAACTTGGTCAAAAGTTTGCAAATAAAAGCATGGGATGATTGTGGGTAAGTTTGGGTTAAAACATACCTGTGTACCTATATACCTAACATACTATGTATACACGTAGCAATACATACAACATATAATTCCTGTTTTATATGTCTGAAAAGGGGTAGGAAGAAGTAAAACACATATAATCCTACCCCTAAGATTAAAAAGGAAGGGAAACTTTTTTCTTCTTCTTTTTCATTGTACCACATGCCTGTCAATTGATATATATTGATTATTGAATTTTCATCCAGTCCTACCTAGTGACCTGTTGCTGGTAATTTTTAATAGTCACATAACCACACATATCTAAGTACCATACCTTCACTCTTCATACATCGCTGGCAGGGCTGTTTTGGAGAAGTACTTCCTTGAGGGCATGTTGGATCTTTGTTCCAATTTATGGACGTTTGCTTGAATCCTGCTTTTTCGGCAGTTTGGAACAGCAACACGTCTTTTGTCAAAGAAAACGTCACTGCGTCTGTCAATTTGACCCATCGTTTACTTTGCTTATCATATTGGACACAATTAGCAAAAGCCTTGGCGATTTTAATCTGGGTGGGAGTTTTCCATCATCTAGTTCCACTTTTAGTTTAGGCCTCCGTTGCCTCGCATAGCTTCATAAATTCTATAATTGAACCAGTTGAAAACAATCGGTGTTAATATTTTAACATAAAAAAAGCCTGATAATTTAATTTGATAATTAATACACTTTTAAAGTACGTTGTACTCGTTTTAGTATTTCAACATCGTAGTGTCCCATCTGTTCCTGAAAGCAGCATGCGCAGTTCTTGGGAAAATACACGATCATATCAGCAGGATCCCATTACCTTGCTGCTAATGGGACATTTTTTCGTTATAATTTCATTCACACGTTTGCTGTATATTTACATAGTTGCTTGTTTTTACTTCAGGTGGACATGACCAAAGTGAACCTAGAAGTCATCAAACCGTGGATCACTCAGCGTGTGACGGAAATTCTGGGGTTTGAGGATGATGTGGTCATAGAGTTCATATTCAACCAACTTGAAGAGAAGGTAAAGTCATAGTCACCATTTTTTTGTTTTTGTTTTTTAATTAAAAAAAGTGTTAACTTGAGGGTATTGTGTAGCCAGTAAGAAGGGACATGAACAAATGTTTGCAGATCCTATTGACACTGAAATTAAATGGGTAAAGTAAAAAATTGGATTAAAACTGATTTGTGTTAAATTACCATGTTTTGCTGTTTTGTGACAACATGCCTTTATTCAGCAGTCTTCTAATGATGATGTGATTTATGATTTAAAAGGCCTGAACCAATATGGATGTTATACCTTGCATCAGAAGTATAGCACCAACATCTAATTAGCTCTCTCCTGAGCCCAAAGTCTCTGAGCCCAACTCTCCCTTCATGATGCAGTGTGTGTTTTGAGGTGAGTTGTATATAGGGATCATCCATATCATGCCAGTGAAAGACAAAACTGAACAGTGCCATAATCATACTGTCCGTATTTATATATAGTTTCTAATTAGGCTACTAAGTTCATATTTAAATGTGGCAGGAGATAAAAGATAATACAGAAAAAGGCCAAAAGAAATACGTAGCTTTTTCTTGGTATAATCATTTCTTTTATGCTCAGTCCAAAACTGAAAAGTATTGTCTCACTGACCCCCCCTGATTGCAAGTTTCACCTCAACCTTTGTAGGGTAGGGCCTGAAGTTGCCGTTTTAACCACACTCTTCAGTAGCTTTGTTTCTATTTAATTCTTGAATGAATAAATGTGCATCAGTGTTGGTAGCGCCAATAGGGATTGTTAGCAATGGCCATAAGTTGGTGTTAATAAAAAAACAAACCACAAAAAACAGTTTTTAAGGAAGGAAAAAACAAGTTTTGTCACCTCTGCTATTAATTTGAGAAACAAAATTAACATTCTTCCTCACGGTGTACTTTAATGTCTAAATTTACTACTGAGATTTGTTATATAGAGGCCAAAATAACCAATAACGGACTTAGTTTATTTTTAGAATTTCTTACTAACACCTTTACTACCAGTTCTTACATATTTTCCCCCCTCAGAACGTAGAAACTTGCAAACATTTCTTTTTATTTTTCATATTATTTTTTTATTTTTCATGCACATCTTTATATCTCAAAATAAAAATAAAAAGCTGATGGAAACACTATAGATGACTAAGGAAATGAGTAATGTTTGACATTTACAAGTTGATAACTTCAACCACTGGAGGTCAGCAGAAAAGCAGTTTTAACTAGAAACAATACTTTTCAGCTTAGTATTACCTTACCAATGCACACATTGACTCAACATAGCTTATTATCTTTGCCCTAACAAACTTAAATCAGAGAAGGTAACCGTGGATAAACAAAAAGCACTCATCTTGGAATAAGAGTTTTCGCATATTTTCTCCCTCATAGGTTTGTTAACACAAGGAAACCCAAAAAGATGAGAAGTATCTTTTTCCCCCATAATACACTCAGACCTCTTGTGATGCCTAGGATTGGCTGGTTATCATTGCATACACATTTGTTTTTAGGAATAAAAGGTCAGTATGGTGCAAAAACCTGAATAATTAATTTGGATAGTTTTAAGAAGGCAAGGGATACCTAATGCAAGCATCCTTGAAAACTGACCTTTTCTAGTTCTTCTGTTTAGTTGAGAATGTTAGGTATTTATTTTGAATAGCTTTAGTTAATGTGTTCTACTTCAAGTTTTAGTTATGGGTTGTTTTTTATGTGTAGGAGTTGTGGTACAGCTAACTGTAAAATATTTTGCTTTTTGGAAAAAAAAGTGTAATGTAATAGAGTTGAGATTAATAACATGTCTCAGTTTTATTTAGCTTAAATAAAATTATATCTTTTTTTGTGTAACTGTGTACTCATTATTGCTTGTTCGTCTCTTGCAATTTAGATAAATGATATAACATTATGCTCAAGGTGGTTGAGTCTCAAGCAGTAGGGAGGCGGAAGCCAGCCAATGGAGCTCCGTGCCCACTGATCCCACGGGACTCACTGAAGACACCGGAACTGTACTTGCTGTGTTGGGTTTTGATGCACTCTGTATTGTGGTTAATTGATGTATAGACTGGGGGGGAGACTGGAAGAAATTGGGTGGGTGGGGGGGGGGGGGGGTAGTGACACAGGAATGGAAAGTAGTGGGGTAGCTCTGAGGAATACAAATAATCTGAGAGTGTGTACAATAATCATGTAATAGGGTTTACTGTGATGCAGTTACGATTTTATAACAGTTTTTTTTGCATGCATGGTTTTTTTTTAACATAGCGCTAGATATGTCTCCCCCCAGCTAACTCACACTCTCAGTTCCAAGAGATTGTGAGTACAATACAATTTGAGTAAATCAATTATGTTTTTGTCTACAATTCTAATAATGAAACCCTGAGATGTTAAGTATTGCTTTCAGAGTCGTACATGTTTTTAATAAGGCTAACTGTAGCTCAGGAGTAGTTTAGACAGGGATAGAAGGTAGGTCACCCCATTCGTGGGGCCCTGCCTCCCTCTAAATGTTTTCTCTTCAATTATTTAAACGGCCATATTTGTTTCTCTCTCCCCCTTCGTGTTTGTGTTGCAGCATCCAGATAGCAAGATGATGCAGATCAACCTGACGGGGTTCCTGAATGGGAAGAACGCGCGGGAGTTCATGAGGGACCTTTGGCCCCTGCTGCTGAGTGCACAGGAGAACATTGCCGGCATCCCCTCTGCTTTTCTGGAGCAGAAGAAGGAAGAAATCAGACAGAGACAGGTGATTATTCTTCACAACAGAACAGCTTGGTGTTGTGGAAAATCTCACATCGTTGAAGACGTCTAAAATGGTTTTATGAAGTCACGAGAGTGAAGATCGGCTTTGTAATGTTCTCTAGCATTTATGTGAGTAAAACATTCCTGTAGAAATCTCGTAGATCCTTGAATCTACCACATATACCATATGTTTTGATATTAAAATATGAAAAAATTATTCTCTTCAATTGCAAATTTCTCATTGTAACAACATAATTTTGCACTTGTCTGGCAGATGGAACAGGAGAAACTTGCTTCCTTGAAAAAGGTTGACCAGGATAAGAAGGACAAAGAAACGAGAGAAAGAACTCGATCAAAGAGTCCAAGAAGGTAAAGAGTTTTATTTCTTGTTTATCATTTTTCGTCTTTTGTTTGATGTATGAATTTGTGGACACAGTTTTTTTTTTGGAGAGTTCTTTTATTGCTGTAAAGAAAATGATCAGAATTTCTTTTTGTCATCTAAGTGAAGGTCACTCCAGAAGTTTTATAGTTTAAAATTATCCTAAACTTTAAAAGCTCTGTGTGATTCCGAGTTGGTTTTCAAAGACTATTTAATTTAAAGTACCAGATTCCAGCAGAGCTCAAATAAGATTCTAATAGAAATGGTGACATAATGATGTAAAATGACGCATAAACCTCAATAGATCTGTTCGTACTCAGAGAGGTCTGCTGGGATCAATATTTTTTATTGCATCTTCAGTTGACATATTTTGATCCTCTCTGCAGATTTTCTAACCTAAACCAGATCCAGAATTGTTTTGACAATTATATTATCCTTTTGTTTAGAGTATAAATAATCTTTCAGGGCTTCAGGCTTTTCTACCGTCTTACTCTGTGTATTCATCTAGATAAGAGGCACATTTTCAGGGGTCTTTACCGTCTTAATTTGGTCCCAGCTAAATAATTTCTTTTCATTTACAGAACCACTTTCATGTTAACCTGTTTTTGTGGCATTTTTCTGATGCTAGAGGACATATCTTTAGAAAATTAAGCTCAACATTGAATTTCTCACTATTTCTGCGTTCAAATCTCCGTGCATCTGTAGCAGAACCTAAAATGTGGTCAAAAACGAACTGCTTTTGTGACGTAGCAGCTCCATTAGGTGGGCCACCAGCTCCTGCTCCACTCCAACCGTATCCTCAGGTTTTGAGGAGTAGAGAAGACGATAGTGAATCAACTATGTGTTGCAGGTGGTTGCAATGCGTTACAATGGCCCGTAATTGCACCCAACAAACTTCCACGTTTAACTTCTAACTTCTCTGAACTTATACGTTTTATATAATTCGAAAGCTAAGAGTCTTGTAATTCTTAATATACACCAATCACGGGTAGTATGTGAACTGCTAATGAGCTACTCTTCATAATAACTCAGCATAATAATTTAAAGACCACTGAGAACATTTTAAAGTGGCTCTAAAGATTATTGAAGTGGGTCTTTAACACAATTTAAACCCTGTCTGAGCATGTCTTTGTACATCAAAACTAATGTTACTGTGTTTCTGATCAGGTGGAAGACGAGGTCACCAGGGAAGCGTGAAAGGAAACGCAGTCCATCGCGATCCCCAGAGCGTAAACCTAGCCCAGTCGGAGGGGACTCTCCCCCGCCTCCTCTGATGCAGTCGAACACTAAAACTTCACAGCAGCCTGAGGAGGCAGATACGTCGGGAACGGGCCTGCCAGAGACTGTTGTACAAGAAGCTTCATCTTCAGGGTTAATGTAAGACCATATTTTCTTTGACAGCTAGATTATTGTTCTTTCTTTTTGACTTCTTACTTTAAATCCATTTGTCTTTATTTTTTTATATTTTTCTAGTGACACAGTTGTAGAGTCGGTTAAAGCAGACTCTGTGGCCGAAGTCAAAGAACCATCCCCTGAAAAATCTCTCAAGAAAGAGGAAAGACCAAGGTCTCGAGAAAAGGAAACGAGGAGGGACAGACCCCACCACCGCTCTCGCTCACGTTCTCACTCTCGTCCCCGCCGGCGACGCTCCCGGTCTAGGTGACACTTTACACTTACCCACTGTACTATTATGTGTTTTAGTTTCATGAAATATGACAGAATTCAGAACACAGAATAAAGTTGTGCCCTCTGTACTATATCAGGTCCTACTCCCCTCGTAGAAGGCACAGTCCCAGAAGGAGAATGTCTCCACGTCGCAGGAGTCCCCCCAGACGTGGGCCCCCCGGCTCCAGAAACAGACACAGGCGGTCTCCTGTTCGCAGGTCGGTCACACCCTTCACAGAAGGACCAGATATTTAAAGCCTCCAATTATTGAGCCCATTAGCTTCAGTCCATTAGATTACGCCTCCCTAAATCATTTAATTCTTGCATTCATTTTAGGAGGCGATCCCGCTCTGCTTCATCTTCTGGTAGCAGCTCCTCAGTTTCACGTTCACCTAAAAAACTTGTAAAAAGAATATCGACCACACCACCCCGAAAACAAGTCCATCGTCCAGCCCCTTCTGTAAGCCCTGTTGGAAAAGACAAACGCTCACCATCTCCTCGAGCCAGGAGAGGCCGGGGCTCTCCTTCCCCTCCCAGATCATCAGGTCAGGACCTTCACACCAGATCCTTGTCCTCAAAAACCATTATTGCTGTTGACTTTTTTTTTTTTTTTTACTGCTGTCACACTGTTTAAACAACAGTTGTTACCTTGTTGAGATCGTACAGGTTCAGTTACAGTGAATCCATTTTGAACGTTGAATATTTCGCTTTTAGGTGTAAAGCAAAAACCTGGAGGAAGGAGCGATTCTCCACCTGATTTTGTCAAGGCCAGAACCTCTGAAGCGTCTGAGTCAGGTAAGTGTTATTCAGCTTAAACTAAACCAGTCCTGGAACTTGGATGGGTTTTAAAAAATGGATGGGTGTGGAAGCCTATTGATGATAAATATGTTTAACATTTCACTACAGTAAGTTGTTCATCATCTCCTCTTTTATTATAATTATTTTTTTTTTTTTTCAACGGAGGACCAAAGTGCAAAGGAGACATTTTTACTAAGCACATCATATAATATATATCCCAGTTTGTCTGCAAAGACTTTTTCTTTGGACCACCACAGATTATTTAGCACAAAATTTGCCACAAACTGTGTAGAAAACTGCAAATATGTTGAAGAAGGTGATCTGATCAACCTTAAAGTTGAATGACTGAAATAAAGAAATTTATACGTAATATTCAGATTTTTTGAGCTTCATCAGTAACATTGTTTTTTGCACCATATTATGACAAAACCGACTGTAAACGCTGTTAAGTACGTTCTGTAACTCTTCCTTGGCACTCTGTTCATGGCCTTGCTCACACTGATCAGACATCCAATGCTTTACATTTCAGAGGAGGATAAAAATGAAAAAGGGGCAACAGCAGATTCGGTGCAGCAGCGACGTCAGTATCGCAGGCAGAATCAACAGACTTCTTCAGGTTAAGAAGCGTTTTGTTTTTTGGCTCCAAACTTTTCTTCCCCCCTGTCACCCACCCTTCTTTCTAACCGAGTGTCTCTCTTGTCATTTTGCCTCATTCGTCTCATGGACTTTAGAAGCTGTGTCCTACTCCCAACCTTGGTGTTTTTGGTTTTTTTATGTTTACAGCAAAGCCTAACACTGTGTATAACAAATTTTTAAAAAAAGTTTTGTTTCTGTTTTCTTTGGTTTCAGATTCAGGATCTTCCTCCTCAGAAGATGAACGACCTAAGAGGGCAGTTGCAGGGCCAGGCGCCAGAAATGGTGAAGTACGGAGGAAACGCAGCCGAACTCCCTCTCCCCGTAGGCGACATCGGGATCCATCCCCAAGGTTGGATATGTAGCTTATCACTTGATTTTTAAAATCTGAATTAGTTTACTCTGAATTGGTCAGTGTATAATTTTCAGATTTTACCCAATGTGAAATAAAGTAATTTTATGCTTGTATACCGTCAGAAGGAGACGTTCTCCATCTCCTGGACGCAGACGCCGCTCTCCCTCTCCCCCTCGACGTCGTAGGTCTCCCTCCCCTCCTAGACGCAGGTATAATCTTGCTGCTGGCGCTGTAATGAAGAAGATTACGAATTAATATCTGAAAAATGGTTTACAAATGCTTTCCTTCTCAGGTCTCCTTCCCCGCCTCCCCGGCGTAGGTCTCTGTCCCCCAGACGCTATTCCCCTCCTATCCAGCGTCGCTACAGCCCCTCCCCTTTGCCTCCACAGAAGAGGAAGATGTCTAGTTCACCCGTAAAACGATTTTCTCCAGGCCCAAAGCGACGCTCCTCCAGGTCACCTAAACGTAGAAGCTCCCCCACTCAGCGGAGACGCTCTTCTCCCTCCTCCATGTCTCCTCCGAGACATAGGAGGAGCCCACCTTCTGCCAGGCCACCTAGGGATACCCGATCCCCAGTCGGACCTGCCAGACGCCTCTCGCCCTCACCTGCAAACCGCGGTCGCCCTGTTAGGCGATCCACTAGTCCCCAGAGACGCTTTAAGTCCTCAAGCACGTCTCCATCTACCCAGCGAAGACAACAGTCCCCTCCACACAGCAGTAAGCTCATCCGTAGGGTGTCTCGCACCCCAGAGCCACGCAACAAAAGGTAAATGTGGAACAAGTGTAAATCCATTAGATGCAGATATAAAGTTTACTAAATTTGTCTCCCTTTTTGACAGAATGTCTCCCAGTCCAAAGCCTATAAGGAGGACGTCGTCCAGATCACTTTCCCCTCAGCCCGCAGCTCAGAAACGTCCAGCCCCCGCCTCTGCCTCCCCGTCACCTTCTCGCTCTGCCAGTGGGTCTCCACCACCACCACCTCCCCCACCAGCTAAAAAGCCCACTAGTGGTTCTGGCAGTCAGTCTCCAAGCAAGGTTTGTCAATTGCAGCTGCTTCTCAATACACTAGAATATCCCCAAAGCTCATTTATTTCCCTTATTCTTGTAAAACATGCAGCGTTGTTTACGTCAAGTGTTTAATGGTCCAAAGTTCTCTTTTCAGACTAGAATATTTTGCATATCAGTTGGAAATCAAGGTCCCAGAGTTGAGGAGCACTGTAGCTGCTAGATGACAAATGGGAATCCTCCTCAGTCTGTTATGATTCAAGAGCCATGTCATCTGCTGGTGTTTAAAGTCTTTTATCAAGTTTAAAGTCACTTCCTGCTGCTGACAAGCTTTGTTGGGATGCTCCTTTCATTTTCCAGCTGGAACCGGTACTGGCTCAGAGTAGCAGTACCTGCTTTAATGAATGTGATGTAATTGTGCTCAATTGCCCAGCTTCCTGATCTGAATAAAAAACCCCAGGGAGCTTACTAAGTGTTGAGAGGAAGATGAGACACCAGAGTTAACGATGGAGATGAGCTGAAGGCCACTGTTGACTAGGGATTTAAAAAAAGAATCCAACTTAATACTCTATATATCGTTTCATTCTTAAAAAAAAGAGCAGAGAAATATAAGTGTACTATGTGACAAACATTCTCATTGTCTAAACTAGAAAAGCCCTATGAGAACGCAGCTGAGTGGCCATCAAACTCGCCCCCAAAATCGATCTAATCCGTTGTTCCTGGTTCCAATGTGGACATTTCCTGAAAATGTCATCAAAATTCGTCGGTAGACTGATTCTGTGGAATAACCGGAAGCCGTCGCTTCCATTACTGCAGTGACAGCTCCCATTCGGGTTGTCATAGACCCTTTGCGGGAAACGCCCATTTGAATATTAGGCAGCAAGAAATTGACCCTTTCTCTTTAATAAAAACATCCAAGAAGGCAGGGAGGACATGTTCAGTCAACAGCAGTAGAAAACTCCAGATCAGAAGAAACGTTGTGAGATACACAGGCCCTAACGTGACTAGGGCAGTCCATGTTGTAGATCGTACGGTTTACACGTGTCCTGGGCGTCCTGAGGACCAAAGTGTTCGCCACAAGTTGATGAATAACATAACCAGAAAGGATTTTCTTCCAACTAAAAACAGCACTAGTATTTATCATGTCCCAATAACTGGCATTCGGAATAGCAACCAGCTAACTTAAACCTCGCCATCGCTGCTGGTTACTGTTAGCTATGTAATGTTTACACCTTGTAACTCATATCAGTTTGCAAACTGGTGTTTACTACTTTCAGTGCAACTTCACCCTAGTGCATGAAAAATACTGTTTGTTACGGTTAAGTGTCTTAATCACCATCTATGATCCGCACTAGAGGCCGCAAATAAAAAAGCTTATGTATCTCAGATGCTTAGCTTAAAGGGGAAGTACTGTTTTCAACAGGCACTGTATTTATAGCATGCATTACATTCATTTACTCACCCAGAGAAGTTTGGAGCCAATTGGAGTCTTTCGGGAGAAGCTTATATTCACTCATGATCATCGTATATCCACATAATGGGAGTTTGAGGCAACGAAAGTGCAGAATCTAAATAAGGCATTATCTGCCCCAAAACGCCTTCATTTCACCAATGTATTGTTATGAATTAGTAGCACTATTTCACTGTGAGTTCAGAGGTATCTGAGGTTCTTTGATGTTGTCTACAGGGGTATTTTACAAACTTTTAATCCAACTACACTAACACGCAATTTCAATGACGTCACTGCCGTGCAGCGTCCCAGTTGTCTGTGCAGGACTTTGACTCTGTTTACCGGTGGTTGGTTACACAGAACTGCAAACAAAAGGACCAAGTGGACTAAGTTCAGCTTCCATAGGATCCCTCACCGCAACCTGCTTAGACTACAGCTGCAACGGCGGACGACTGTTACGCCGTCTAGTGTAAATTGGAATAAGTTGGATTAAAAGGCTGTAAAAACCTAATATTACAATACAACAGCACTGGGGCTTTTTACAGACGATATCACTCAGCTCTACAGGCATTAATGATGTATTCATAACGTCCATAACTTCAACGCCCAGACCGGTAAGATTACACGTTGAGGCCGTCAGTCTCCGCAGTGATTTGTGTGCTTTAACTGCATCAATTTTTTAAACTTTTTCTGCTTTTTGCTGCCAGCTAAAATCCACCATTTTTAAAACATCCAGCAGTGAGAGCATATGTGCCTTGCTAGCTGCAGCCTTAAAAATGTACAGACTTCAAACCATAGATATTATATCACTGGCTTAAAACTCAAACGTTTGTGAGCATTTCTTTGACGGCAAAAAAGCGTGCGGCGTTAACATACCATAATCTTTGTGTTTTGAAATGTTCATATTGCCTAGCAACGGCCTTGTCTCCCTTCCAGTTGGAACCATATTTTTTGGCGGAGCTAAATACACGATTAAATACACATATATTCCACATATGCTTATTATTATTGTAGAAGTGTTGTATAAAAACAATATCACACCCGAGGTCGGGCTTTTGTGCGCAAAATCAGCACAATAGCACTCCCTCTCGTGCAATTTTGCTTAAAGAAACCCTGACCAGGCACTTAGTGTATCTTGTACAATACAAGGAGATGCTTTTCACTTGGTCAGTACTTCTATATTTAAAATTATTTAATCAGAGCATAACTAAGATTCTGAGTAATAAAATGTTTAAATACTGAAATAAACTTTTTGATAATTCTGATGCACAGATGAAGATAATATAGGTAGAAAATGGGACTGATGGGGGTCTTTGACAAATTTTGAATGTATCGTATTATTTACAAATCTTTTTTTGTGTGTGCAGAATTCAGATGTTGAAGGTGGGGGTAAAAAGAAAAAGAAGAAGAAGGAAAAAAAGCATAAGAAAGATAAGAAGCACAAAAAGCACAAGAAGCATAAGAAGGAGAAAAGCAGTGCTGTTGTGACGGATGAGACCCAAGAGAGCCGGGTTGCAGAGGAGGATGGTGATTCAAGAAAGGTAAAGGATTCTTTTTGTAGTTTTCTGCACTGATAGAATTTCCTAATTATTCTGGCTAAATTCAAAAGAAGATGTATTGATCCCCGTGCAGGAATCAGAGAGTGAAGTTGACGACACCTTAGATGATCTGGAAAAGCACCTCAGAGAAAAGGCACTGCGCTCAATGAGGAAGGCCCAGTTGTCTCCTTCAGAGATGTCCTGAGATTCAGAAGCTTTTGAGTTTTACTTTCACTTTTGATGTTTGTCATCATCCTAGGTTCAGCTTTAGAATGTACAAATTGTTGATCCTTGAATCTCGTTTCTTTTTACAGGTTTGGTACATTCTGGAGAGTGAGTTTCTTTAATAAATCGATCCATTAGATAGTTTATCTAAACTGTAAAACTTGTGTTGTCAATACTTTGAAATTGTTAAACAGGAGAATTTTTTATTTCAGAGCTTTGAGTTGGGCAGGTTAATGGTGTGTGGATGTACAGTAGAACAATTCAACGATTGCATGTTCAGTGCTTCTGTCTGATGTGCATGGACCACTGACCATATAAAGGAAATGACAGCAAACAATAACATCCTGTTACTGTTACTAATGCTTTTTACCAGTGGAAGCTGCATCACGACTGTGTGCACCCAAAGAGACTAACAAAATATCTTGTTTCATATTCTAACTTAACCGAGGTGTTGGATCATTCAACCTGCTCTATTCTGACTTTGAAATTGTCTTATTTGAAAATGAAAGCAATTTGATGTGATACATGCTTTTTTTTCTTTTCTAAACTGATTCATATGCAATTTGTGTTGATACCCCCGATCTGAGCTAATTTCTGTGGGACTGCTATTGTGTATGATTTGTATTTAGTAACTTTCTATCCTCATCCTGTCATCCCTTCAGAATTAAACCTTTTTTTAAGACACAATGCAAATTTTTCTTTTTAAAACGGTTGTGTTTTTTTCATGTTTACCCACTAAGACCATATTTGGTAAGTTGTAAAACAAAGCAACAAAAGTTTAGAGCATAGTTGGTGACTGATCATTTGATTAGGGGCTTTTTTTCTGACCTACGAAAAGTGATTATTGATATGCTGCAACTTGGCAGTGAGGTACTGTTGGGTAGGTTTTAACAACTCTTGTTAAATAAAGTCAAACGTTCGACACATCGAACAAGTTCAATGCTGATTTGCTGTTCTTGGGAGCAACCCTTTGACTTCAAGGTTCTAAATTGAGCCCAAGATTGATCATACCCATCTGCAAATTGAAAAGATCTTTCATAATTTCTTCTGACTAAAAGCATTATTTTGAAGTGACACCTTGAGAATTCCCTGTTTAAATCTGATCTGTGGATGGAGCTAAAAATGAGGGTGATTAGGGGACATTCCAACTTCTCTTCACAGGGTTCATGGGGTCCCTCCACATTTTTATGTTTAGAGTTTCATACTTTTTCAGGATTTCTTGGTGGTTCTGGATTTGGAGGAATACTCAATATCACCCCTTAACTGCTTGAATTAGTAACAAGGTCTCATACTCTTTAGTTTACTTGAACGATGAAAACATAAATGAACTTTGCTCCCATGTTTTCAGGTTGGTTGATTTTGAGACTGTTTGACATCCGGACTAAAATAATTATTTTCCATTTAAAGGTGTATTTGACTTATAAGGACTCAAATAGGGACTTAAATTGTATCCACTGAAAGTTATTTAACAAGTTTAGTTAACGTTGGCAAATGTATGTCCTTGATCAAAAATGCTATAAAAGATAGAAAACATTGCAGTTGTAATGCTTAGACGTTTAAATGGGACCAAATTTAAGAGGCACTTGTCCTGTTTAACTTTAATCTAAAGTTGTATATTGTAAAGTAACTCTTTATATTTTTAAACAACTCTGCATTTAATCAAAATCCAAAATAATGATAGGTAAAATATTAAAATCAAGGTATGACATGGCAATTCAAAGAAAAAGCATGCAATTTAAATACATTTGTAAGGTTCATTGCAAATTTTAAGCAATTTTAGATTTCCATACCCTGCTTCCTTTTTTCCCCACACCTGTCCAGACTTCGAAAATTATGAAAGCCACTTCTATGCTTCTTCATACTTTAATAATTGTGCAGGAATCCTCACTAAATTACAGGGCAAACATACAAAGTTACAGTAAAACTATATAGCACCTTTCAAGATATAGACAATGAGCACCAGACCACAGTGGTGCTGAAAACCTCTGAGATAACCTGGCCTCTGTCCATGAATACCTCTCCTCACTGAAAGAAGTGTTTTGAACAACTTAATTCCTATTATTTCACCAAAAAAGAGGTTCTCGAGAGAAAAAGCTTCTTAGTAAGATTTAGATGCTGTAATGTCAAGAGTTCTCTACTGATTCTGCAGAAAAACCTAACTATAAAACTTTTGTGACGAAATTAATGCAGCTTATTTCTTATCAGAAACCAAATGTAATTTCAAATCAAAAACTGTCAGGGGCATGAATGTTAAGCTTCGGTTTATTGTGAAGAACCTCTAGGGTTAGAGGTGTTACCGCCTAAGATTGGTTGCTTAAGTATATGGTAAATTGGCTTGCCATACTGTGCAGCCACCAAGCAGCTCGGATGGATCACCATCTTCAGCTTTTTTTTTTTTTTTTCTTTTATCACCATCTTCAGCTTCCACTCCCACTTTTTTCTGAATGACATCACGCTGCTAAGTATTCCCGTAGCTGCTGCCTTCATCATTCTCCATACAGGACCTGCAGCGACAGCTTCGCGCTTTAACGATGGTTTAGTTGCTCCGTTAGCTCAGTGGACGTAGGAACTGTTACACTTGGTAGCCCCCCCTCCCTGTTCCCTTTTGTCTGCTTCTAACTACCGCTCCTCCTTAGGAAGAAAACATCCACGAGGTTTCGGAGTTAAATTATCGAAAAGAGTGAAAAAAAGGATTGGTGGTGGAAAAAAAGAAGAAGAAACTAACCGATTCGGGCGTGGTAGCAAGGGGAAAAGGTCATTTTTATCCCAAAACTTCAGAGAAGCAGCCACAATGTCCCTGTCTGTGCCACAGAACGGAGTAAAGGCGGACAACGAACCCGTTATCGAGCTTTTTGTTAAGGTAAGACTGCAGCACAGCTCGTAGAAGTTTTTTTTTTCCTCACGAAGACGCATTGCTACACTCATTTTAGTGTTCACTTTAATTATTTTAGTCTCATTAACGCCTTTAATAGCAAAAAACTTGCTAATACGTTTAAGTTTTTTGTAGTGAAAACGTGTTATTTTAGCGATGTGCCGGTTGGCGGACTCCTTGGTGTTCTGGCATTGTATTTATATTCATAATAAGTAAACCAGGTGGGATTAGCAGCGTTTTAGGCAGATTGGGTGTAGGTTTTTACCCGCACACGTTGCGGGGAAAAACTGGACGCTAACAAAGGCTCCTTGCGGCCAGTCTGAGCTGAAACAAATTGAAATGGGGGGAAGAAACAATGGGATTTACGCAAAAGTTGCTGCGTTTGTCAATGAAGGGCGTTGTGTCCTAAATAGGATATTGAATATTGAAAATCAGTCCTATTAATTACATATTATTTGATAAAGTTTGCCATCGAGAAGTCTGCAAAGTCCCCAATCTGTTTTGATTAAAGGTATATTTCACGCCACTTAAAATGAAGTCGGGCAATATAAGGGTACCATTCGGGACCTTTATGTTGCATGAATGCGCTTTTTTCTGTATAATTCTGTACCAGTTTTGCAGGCTTCCTGTGCTCATACATCTCTGCCTCAGCAGTGACCATTAATGATTGTAGGGCCTTGTGAATGGCTGTTTTCTTTCTATAAGCATGTGTTCATTCCAGGGCGGGAAAATAGTCAACGATGGGGGAAAAAAGGGGGCTGAGGTCAGTGGAGGGTAGTCCTGCACTGAGGGGGAGGCTGCTGGTTGTAGAGAAGCAAACATTTGGAAGGGATTGTCAGACCAAGATGTTTGGAAAAGCTCAAGTTCTGTTTGTTTGTATCAACCATATATGACGGGAATGCAAAGACATTTTACTGTGATGCATAACTGCCAAAATAAAGTATAACTTTTCAAGGGAGAAATTCTCTCTAATACCCAATAGAGAAATATAATCAATCATCAGCTTGGATTGGAGCTGAACAGGCCCCAGATACCTTAAGCATGCTTTCCAGTTAGTTAATTCTGGGGGATTGCAAGTTATTCTCCTCAGTTGGTTCCGGATCTGACCCGGAGTCTCCTCTCTAGGAGGCGTCACGATGATCTTCCAGGAGAATGAGTCTTTAAACTAGGGCTGGACGATCTAGATAAAGAGCATATTGATAAAGGGAATGGTCATATTGATCGATAACTATCACAAAATGTAGATAAGGTATTTTAAGTGCCTCCCTGGTCATTTTGTTATCCTTCAATGAACTTATTTTAACTAAGAATTAAATATCATTTTCAAACTTTTTTTAATATAAAAATTACATGAGCTAATCTAACATTTTTCGGGGCAACTTCCTCCTTGCTGTGACATTTGACAGAGGTTAGGTTAGTTTATGGTGATGGTTTGCTTAGGGAGCATCAAAAAATTCTGTTGCAGCTCACGTCATTTACTCCTTTTTGGGATGTTTTGTGACAACCATTAGACAATTTGTGTCTCTCTTGTCAACTGTATGTGAAAAGTAAGCACTGTTATGTCCATGTATCATCACAATTCAGGAACAGGCTTTACTACCACAAAATATGAAATCATATGCCATAGTTTAAACATATGTATCCAAGATGTGTCTGTTTGGTCCATGTCTATTTTATTTACAGCTATTAAATGAAAATTGGACAGACAGAATGGCAATGCTGTATATTTCAATTATATCTCAGGGAAGGAGGAAATTTACCCGGAACCAACTTTACCATGTTCCACTGGTGACGCGTTTCCACTGAGCGGTACGGCACATGTTGGTGCGATACCTTACTTTATTGTTAGGTGGTATTCAGCAGAGTAAAATCTGGAATTAAAATCCACATTCCTAACATGGAATCAAACTAGTGCAATGACAAACGTGACACATTAGGGTCTTCTTTGTTTGTTGCGACCAGTGATTTTTTTCCCCCCCCTTTTTTTTCTGCCTTCCAACCAATGGAATGTGTTGTATGATGCTCCGGCCTAATCGTATCATTGTCCTGTGGACCTGCACCCGAAGGGGGGTGGCAAAAATGGTGCAGTATGTGTTGGTTATATTGGACTGATTTTACAATGGACACAGAAAAAATAGTTTACCAAACATCTCGGACCCATGCCATACTGATAATTGGAATACAACCAATAGAAAAGCAGCTGGAACCTCAAATTCAAATAGGAATTGCACAATTGGACTCAATTCACTAAAACATTTAGATCCATTGCATGTTTTTTGTTTTTGTCTCAAAACATGTCAGGGTGGAAAAAGTCCAACTCTGTTTTCAAAGCCTTCCTATGTGTTTGTGCTTTTTAGCCTTGGTGTTTACTGAGGTGGTAGTTTTTCATAGCAACTTTGAGGAAAAAACTATATTCAGAGTAGTCAGTGTTGTTGGACCTAGGCAACAAGCTCAACCCTCTCTCCTAATTTCTTATTTCACATCCTGCAGTAAAGATTGCATCATCCAGTAAAGGTTTATAACTATGGCAGCTTTTGTCAGCCACCCTCTTTACTCCATGTAGACAGTTTTTTTTTCCGTTTTTGTTTTTATTGCAATGAGTGTCCTTTCTTTTTGGAGCTGCAGTGGCACACCTGTATTATTGATGGCATTGTTCTCACTTTGCTGCGTTAAACACAGTAATGGGAGACAATAGCAGGCACACAGGTTGCCATAGGCACATTGCTGTGAGCTGGGGCTGTGGGTTTGGCTGATTACGAACTCTGCTTGTTCTCCTCTCGGTGCGATGTCGTATCTGTCAGATCGCTGCTAAATTTCCAAGCTGACTAATAATCCTTCCGGAAAAAGACCTGCCACAGACCGACTTGTTTACCCTTCAAAAAAAAAAGAAAGAAAAGCTGACGGCCCCATACTTTAGATATTTTGATGATCATGCAGTTATTTCCACCTGCTCTTGTTTATAGCTACAGTTTTCACATTGCCATGGGAACACTTTGCACTGTCCTTATGATGGCTTGTTTTTATAGCCTCGAATTGCACATGTCTATGATATAATGGCTTTCTAAGTGGGACGATCCTATGTTGACCTCATCAAAAGATAAGATAACATTTTGCTCTCAGTAGTGGCCTTAACTTCCCTTCATCCGCTTGTCTTTTATCTTGCACCTCCACTCATCGAAGGCTCAAATAGATCACCATAATTATGCAGCAATAGTCTCCACATGCTTAAGCAAGTTTTTAATGTGTTTCTGTTGCTACAAACTGTAAGCGTCTGGTTGTAACGTGACACATTATGAATCATTTTCCAATCGCTATTGCTCATTCAGAGAAGGTCTCCATCCGACCCGACTGAATGGAAATGAGCAGAACACAGATGAGTCCAGGGAAACAGGCAGGCTTTATCCGGGCCCGTCTGCATGGTGAGAGCGTGCCAGGGTCACACATTGGGGTTGCAGAGCCTTCTGCTGCTGACTCCAGACGTCGAGCCTCTTGCCAGCAGTGATAACGGAGCCAGTGAATGTGCTCTAAGAAGTGCTTTTAAGTGTGGATGGCTGAGGAACCCATCTGTGTTTGTGCATGTCCTTCGGGACAGTCCCATGGGAACCGTTGAGGCGAGAGCTAACTACAGCGGACCGTTTCTGTTGCCACTGATAGAGATGGAGCTCAGGTTTTATATTGTCTCCGTTCATGGACATGATGGTAAACATTAACTCTCACTAAACCCTCTTTTCTGTCATTTATTGTAAGGCCTGTGGGGACAGCCGTACAAGGGAGGATGGGCTGTCTGTTTCATCATGGGACTGCCTTGTGATGTGACGGTTTTATGGAAAGGCAATGCTTGCTTCTTTTTCTAGTTCCAATTATTGTTCTCTCAGGGGAAATTCTGACTAACCCCATTGCTACTTATTAGTAAATCAATAGAGCAGTTTATTTTCCACACAAATATACTGGAAGACCTCTGTCAGCATCATTTGCTGGGGCACAAAGATTAAAGGCTGGTTTCATAGGTTAGCAGCAAGGTTTTGCTGTGTGCTGCTGTTTTACCCATCGTGAATTTGCTTCTGCAGCACCTGGTCATGAGCTGCTTCTGCCTGGTTGAGTGAGTCTGTTGCTGCTGGCCTAATCTATCTGTTTGGGTGTTACCAAGGGGCAAACTCCGCTGGTCAAAAGCGAGGCCAGCATGGGAAGTGACAAAAATCGCAGTTCCCTCCACTTCGATGTAATTTAAGGTTGAACTGATGAATAATTAGGGGGCTGTCCTTTGGGTTGACAGGTCTCAGATGAGCCATCAGCACTACAGATGCAGATCCATCCATTATCTATATTCCACTTTATTCTGGAAGGGCCACGGAAGGGCTGGTGCCTGACTCCAGCCTTTAAATGGACGAGAGGCGGAGTACACAGTAGACGGGTCGCAGGGCAACATGGAGACGGACAGATCAAACGACCATGCATGCACACACTCATACCCGGGGGTAATTTAAAAAAAGCCAATTAACCTAACAGTCATGTTTTAGGACTGCTGTAGGTAACCCATGTATGCACAGGGAGAACATGCAAACTCCATGCAGAACGATACAAGGCAAGGATTCAAACCCAGGACCTTCTTGCTACACGACAACAGTGCTACCCACTGCCCTACAGACGGAGGTATACTTTATTAGGGAAATTCCTGCATTGCAGGTCTTCTAAAAACTATGACAATAATGACACTAGCAATGGTGGCTAGCAGTCTTACGTATTGATTATTGAAGCTTCTTTTAATTAAAATGTACATATTTTTAGTACAAATTTATGGGCCAACAAGATTCCATGTTTTTATTGGACAAAGGTATTGAATCTTACTAGAAGACGGGGGGTAACCGAGTCGCTCCACCGGGGTTTTCTGGCTAAAAGTTTCCGCTAACCTCCATTAGCTTTGGTTAGCTCAGTTAGCTCATAGTAGGGTTGGACAAGCTTTTAAAACTTATCAAGCTTTAAAAAGTATAAAATTTTCCTCCATATAGGATACATGAATGACCTCATTTCCTCTGTCGATATAGAACAGGTAGTTTTCTGCCCTCCTGTCCCTCCATCTGTTTCTTGCATTACTTCACCTTGCTACACCTCCCATCCTCGCTGAACGTGAATCTCACTGCAACCCCACTGCTGCATTCAGCAGCGTTGCTAACGTAGCGACTTTATTTCTAATTGCTTTGCAGACATCAGAGTGTGACATTTAACTCAGGTAGGCTAGATTTTGAATCTTTTGTGTTTTGTCAATACTTTTTGGGAAGAAAAATATCAAGATGTATATTGATATCGGATTTCAGCTGAAAAATATCGAGATATTTACTGCAGCCCTATCTCGTAGCTACATCTGCTCAAAGTTTGTTGACTATCAATCTTCCACCCTCTCAGCTCCACCTCTTTGCCCATGTTTTTTTGTATCTTCCAAGAGTGATGAGACTCGTCATGCCGCCAAGGTTGCCGGTGGTGGAAACCGCCCACTGGGTTGCAATTCAGCTGTTCAGAAACGTACCGGTGACTGAATGGAGGCTCTGTCCATCTATACAATCTACCAGTTTAAACAGGTGCTGCAAAAGCAAGTACCTTTTTAATTTCTAAGAGACGAAAGGTTATTGGTGTCCATGTTTGTAAAAATAAGTTTCTTGTCAACTAGAGCAACAGACTTAGTCCTGCCTTCAAATAAAAGATGATGTTTTGTTTGGATACCAACAAAAAGCCGCTGTATTAATGTTTTGCCAATCCTGGGAGCGTTTAAGGAATACACCTTACTGGATATGTACAAGAGCTTTCTTTTTATTCTTTACCAACTAGCTAGAGAGAGAACTGATATATTAGGTCAGTGTTTGTGTGCTAAGCCATATTCATCTTTTATAGCCAGTTTAATGCATGCTTTAATGAAGATTTCCCACAAAAAAACTAATTTCAAACCTAAAATAATAATCCCATTTAACTTGAAACCTTTAGGTTCAAAACATATTTCCATTCATAGGTTTTCATCTAGTAATCGAAGGATGGTTTGTGAATGGACTTGACATAAGAGATATCCAGACATCTTTCACTCCTCAGCTTTGTTTCTAGAGAAATAAATGTTTACTGATCAGATGACTAATAAATATTTATTTTTTTCATTCTTTGTGCCTTTATTGGTTATTATTTATATAACCTCCATGATATGTCAAGTATAACTCAAACCACCCATTAGTTTCTTGCTCTGTGTAATCTCTCATAAGCAAGACAAATCAACTTACTGTTTTACAGTACAAAAAAAGTAACAGCCTTGTCATGTACAGCTGGACAACATTTCAGCATCCTTGACACACAACATACAAATTGGTGCATTGCAAGCAATAAAGGACAATTTAAATGGATGGTAATAAGGTGGATTGTGTTGACTCATATATTGCATGTTGTGCGGCAAGATCCCATTTCTCCCTTATTACTTTATGGCCGTTTCCTAAGGCAATAAATAATGACAAGGAAAACTGAGATGTTAATCAACCGAAGAAGATAATGTTGATTGCAGCCACAGACTTGTGGAAGTTAAAATAATTGACAAAAACTTTTTTGCCTGCACTTTTGGAGGCTTATCGACTGGGGAAGAAACATCATGGCTTTTGTATTCTCATAAAGTAATAATCTTAAAGTGAAGGTAACCTGTTTTTGCATACGGTCTGTTCTAAAATAAATTGCTGGAAAGAAAAGCGTGTAAACATTTTGGGGTTTTTAGACCATGCATTCGAAGCAAGCGACTTAATACGTTTGAAGATGATGTCCTCTTTTGTATTTCATGTGATGTGTTCCGACTCCTTGGAATATGTAACCAGAAAAAGTTGCCTGACCTACAAGTTAATTTGATGAAAAGTTTCTTTCTTCAGTTGTCTTTTCTAGAGACTCATTAAAGTTTTTGGTACGTTCAGAACACATTTTGAACATCTACGGGTTCTAGTGTTGTCACTGTACCAAAATCTCAGTATTCTTTACTGATACTAGTGAAAATCCATGGTTCTCTGAATAATTTCTGTACCAAAGTTTGGTCAGGAAACGCTCCCATTGTAACTAGTTTGAGGTCTATACGTTTTTAAGGCTGAAGCTTGCATGCAGGCCTTTCTCTGCCAGATGTTTTAAACAATGGTGGATCTAGACAACGTTGATGTCACTACAGTGAGACGCTCTGATTGGTTGATGCTCGGGACAGTGCTGAAAGTTCAACTAGCTCAACTTCTTCATTGCTAGCTTTTACTGCTTTGAAGCTTGGAAAGCAGTCAAAGTTTCAAAATTCGCACACAAAGCACCGCAGAGACTCTGACCACCTCAGCTATAGACTTAACATGTAAACTTGCGGTTCTGGGCGTTGACGTTTTGGGCAGTGTGAACGCACCAGCACTTATTATATTAGCGATTAACTACACAAACAGCGGGTTTTTTCTATCAGACTGATTCCCACATTCAAATTAAAATGTGATGTATGATTGATAACAGAAGCTCTAAATTTGAAATTAGTTTGAAATTTATCTACTTGAACTCTTTCATCAGATCCAGGTGTTGGTCTTTGTTTTATTAAGTTAGATGTGTTTCCTCTTTTGAGAGAAAACCTTGATGACATGTTTTCTGATTGGGTTTTTGATTATCATTGATGTTCGCCTCATCATCAGCCACAATCCCAAAATATCTCCACACACAGCTCATTCCTCCTCCTTTATCAACAAGTGGATTTACCAAATTGGCTGCACCACCGGTCGCCATGTCGCCGCGCTCTAATAAAGAGGACGTGCCACTGCACATGCTCAGTGTACGCATGCGCATCAATGAACCCGGTTTGAACGGGTCCTCTGTACCACCGGTATTTAGGTAAGCTTTGTACCGTAACATTCGCTTTTTTTATACCGACTTGATACCGAAGTACCGGGTATTTTGACAAGACTAGCTGGTTCTTTATTGCTGTTTTAAAAAAAATGTTATGTTCTTGTTACGTTGCTAAAGTTTTATTACAATAGATTTCCTTTTTTTGTGTTTTTTATTTTTTTTACAGTCATACCTGCTGGAAACATTTTTGATATGCTTGAAATAAAGTATTTCCACACTGTGTGGATATTAGAAATGCCCAACTATTTGAAAGGCAGTAAGATGCATGAAACGGTCTGTGTACTGACTTCTTCAAACTTGTAAACTGGAGCATGAGCTGTTGCTCTGCATTCTTTGATTTTTTTATAGTTTTATATGAAAAGCAAGATGCAGTAGTCTACCTCTGGGAGGAAAATCCTTTGCAGATACACGTGAACTCTGTCTGATTAGACTGGCCGATAAAACCATTGCCTCTGTTGCGACATCAGCGAGTTGAATAGGGGACTAGTTTCTGGCTGTTAAGAAGAAACATTTACCCATTGTTTTACATTTTTCCTAAATTTCTGCCCTGACTGCTTATTTTAGTCTTTAGGATCAAACTTTCCAAAAAGATATAGTGGTTCACATGGAGTACTCCAGCACAGTAGTCAGAGACTACTGACTGGAAGTTGAGTCAGACTAAAGATGTGCCAGTGTTCCCATATTCCAGCTCAAAATGACGCCCGTATACACTCATCTTTCTGTCTGTGGTCGGGACGCTCATTACCCACCCAGTCCAGTCTGAGTCATTCACTCATGAGGCCAAACCTCATTTTTCTTACATCGCAACTCTACACTTAAATCTTATTTTATTCAGGTTTTATGTGATACATCAGTGCAAAGTAGCACGTTGTTCTGAAGCATTTTTCATCCTCCTTTTATATAAGTTCCTCCCTGCTGCTGTTAGACTTTACAACCCGACTGCTCTCAACAAACCTAATAATGTTTAGATCCTTGATGTAATTTGCATTGTTTGACTCACTTAATTTTCTCTGCTGTTATTTGCACATATGTTTGTCAGAGTTGATAGTCTTTTAACGTCTTTTAAGTAATAGATTTACTTTTTTAACACATAACCAAACGTGCACATTTTGTAAATATTTTCAGTTTTTTAAATGATCCTAGTCAGTTGCATATTCAACTCAGAGTATGTCACTTTGTTTCTAGTAACCGCACAGTACTTCGTTTTGTAATTTTTGTACTTGATGTACAAAGCCCAGTAGGGGACTTGGCGAAAAAGTGGACAATGTGTTTAGGTCCCATGATGCAAAAATGAAAAGGCGTGGCCCACATGCAAAACCCGACCTGTGGCAGAGTGTTAACATTGCCAGTCAACCTGAACATACCATCCCCACTGCGAAACATGGTGGTGGCAGCATCATGCTCTTTTTCTGTAAGGGGAGGGAACGCGGTCAGAACGAATGGGGAAAAATGATGGAAATGACTACGGAGCAGTCCTGATTCCCCATGGAACTTTCCGTCGTGTAAACCCTACCATTGTAAATCTCTCTGTATGTTTAGCTGCTCCAGTATTACATCTTTTGCAGCCTCCAACAAGTTTTCTTATACACGATATGAAAATGGATCTAGAGAACGTTCATTTTCTAAATGTGCAAAGTAGTTGAGATGTTCCTCAGACAATGTGTAGCCTTTCCTTTTCACTGCACAACTTTATGTTGATGTTTCTCTTAAGGTCCAAACCTGACAAAGTATGAAAAACCTAAGGAGGGGTGAATAATTTTTCAAGGCACTTTGTGTTAAAATATATAACTAATGAGAATAATGTTTTTCTTTGTCACGTGAACAAAATTCCACAACAAGCTCTGTAATTATGTCAAAGTTGTTCGTTTCATATTTACTTAGGGTTTATTTGGACCGCTCCGTAGACTTTTTCCAGCTGTTTGAAAGCAGCAGGAGGAGGAGGAGGAAAGCTGTGGCGCTCGACAGTTCCTTATTCGGACAAGTTCGGCTTGAACCCTCAGAGCTGTCCAACCGATTTAGAAAGTGAAGTCTGTCGGGGGGCGGGGGAGCTTGTTTTTAAAATTAGCCTGTCATAGCAGAGACTTTGAGCACTGTGCCCTGTATGAACAGTACTCACTGTCCCTGATAGCTAAATACTGTCACTTCAGCCTACTGGAAAAGGAATGTGGAGCTTGTGTTTTATGTGACGCTTGTAAAGTGTGATAGGACTGGACTTGATGCTTATGAGGACCCACCCAGCCACATCCCACATACGTTCGCTTGGTCTCCCTGTCCGGGGACGACATCTCCTAGATAACGGCTGACTCACACCCTCCATTGCAACAGTGTGTGCTGCGCGCTGAGCCGCAATCAAACTAGTGTCTGTGCACAACAGTCAGCTGATGATCACCTCCTGATGCTGATATTATTTTCGACTTTTTCAAAAAGAAAAAGCGCTTCAGTTTTAATACAGGATTTCAGCTGGTTTGCAGTAAATGTTGCTGCTTGTTTTTTTAGAAATGATTTTATAACTGGAAAAGCTACGCCTTTGCCAGGTTGTGTTTGGTCTTTTCAGGTTTTGCTCTCATATAAACGTTTTATCAGGGTATTATTTTTTTTTCCCTCCTTCTTGCTTACATATGCCCTAAATATGACAAACAAGGCTTTGTGCTTTGTGGGGTTGTGTTATTGGAGGTTCTCCAGAAACCTTCTTCTAAATGTCACACACACACAGACAAATGGAAAGTGTTAGTGGGATGAAGGAGGACGGCGTTTACGAGGCCGTCCCACACCTCTTCTGGATTTTCACCTTTGATAGAGACACTGAGGACGAGGTAGTTCTGCTGTTAGTTACAGTAAAATGCTCCTCTCCCAGCATTATCTCCTAAACCTAAGAAGGCATCCTGGTTGTTAGGAGGGGTGGGGGGTAACAGGACATTTCTTGAATAGTTTCTCCCTTCTTTCCAAATGCCCAACCCCCCGACTACATAGAGGGGCCCAGGATCAGGGGAGAAGGGATAAAGAAGAAGAAGAAGAAGAGGAGGAAGAAGAGGGCTGGAACGCAAAGAGCACATTGCTTGTAGAGTTTCCTATCTAATCTCTTCCTCTCATTCCCACTTAAAGCATCCATTACCTTCTGCCCTCCTTCATGTTTATCAAAACGTTTGATCCCTAATTTCCTCCTAGCTTCCTGTAACGCCTCTGGAACTTGCGTTGTGTGCCCTCATGCTGCCGACGTCTGCTGATTTTTGTCTCTTGGCAGGGAACTGCTGTCTGTTCTGCTGCAGACTGCAGAGGCTAGGAGGCATGCCGCAGCTCTGAGAACACGATAAGTAGAGGGGAGGGGGGGAAACGGGACAGTTTCTTTCTTACACCTATTATGGCCTTCGTTTTAAACACGGCGGCTTAGAGGAGCTCTACTCTGAAGCTGCTCACTGTCCTGAATTACAGTAAAGCCTCTTTTGATTTACAAATGACACTGTCATGTGCTTTGCATTTTATCGCCGCTAACAGAGAAAGTACTTCAGACGGTTCATTTGGGTTATTATTCCCCTCATGGTGCAAGCTCTACTTTCCATGTCATATGTTCCAGCAATTGCCATGGGAACGGTTGCTGTGTCGCATTTCCAACCTTGATCCAGACCTGAATGCCTCCTTGTCGCCACTGCACTGTGAGGTAATCATCCCATTGATGTCTCTCTGATCCTGTAAGAGAAAGCTTACGCAGCGGCAGTCTTGTGCTGGCCACAAGCTACGACAGCCCCGAGGCCAGGGCTTTATTCTGGAACTGATCATGTAAAGATGAGCAAAGGGGGGAATTTAATTTGCCGAACAATGGCGGTGTGATTCAGTCCAAGCGTTTCAGATATTGAATTTAAAAAAAACGGAAAGGGAGAGGATGGTCGCTGTACAATGGGAGCTAGCAGACAGATCAAACAGAGCCATCCCACAGGGCGTCACACAGAGGACAACAGCAGCAAGTCTGTCCACAAATGAGCAAGAAAATGCGAGGCTGGTCGGAACAAAGTCCTCTATTGTTCACAGATCGGACCTACATCTCTGATAGGAAAGTGCTTGTCTAAGATGTGCAAGTCAACTGATTCTAATCATTTATATTGCTCTGTGCAATATAAATGATACATAGCATCTGTTTCCTATGTGGATTATAGATTTTCACTTTTGACCGACATTGCATCACCTTTGCAGTTTCTCAAAAAAAAGTGAAACTGCTTTAAGTAGAACTGCAGAGAGAGAGGAATGCACAGAGCTGCTGCTCTACCATAATGAATATATTACAGAGCGTCAGTATTCAAATGGCCTTAGCTTGTGCTCCACAGAATTCCTGCTCTGAGTTACAGAACTGCTTTACATACACACACAAAAAACCCAAAATAAACATGCGATTGTTGCCTTTGCATCATATATCTAAGTAAATTAGATTTTTTTTCTTTTAGTTGTTGAATTTAAAAATTACAAGAGTAATAAATAAAAATATCTTTAGAACAAAAATATGAACCTACTGAAGAGTATGTCTAGATACTCTGGTTGCTTTTATGGCGGCCTGTCGGCATCGTTGATCTGGCGTCTCATGTTCCTCTTGACGTTGCTCTCTAGATTCTATATGTGGTTTAGATGAAAGACATTTGCTTGTCAAAGCACCAAAGGGATGGCACCCTTATTAAAGTAGGTATCGGTACTAATAGCAGCGTGCTTCCCCAATGTATTGTGATAGAAAAAAAGTGTCAATGAAAAGTTTGATTTAAAAAAGTTTCATTATAGTCTAAAAATAGCTTAATTCTACAGTCCTCGTTTACTCCAAACTAATAATAAATACAGAACCACTCAGCTCTGTCAATGAGTGCTCACTCTTCTCAAGCCACAAAACAGAGAAAAGGGTGTTACAGCAAGCAGTGTTATAGGAAATTGTTCCAAAAAAAGATTTTAGTAGTTCACCAGCAGATTGTTTTGTCGCGTTTTTAATTGATCCTCTACTCACATCAACACTAAACGTAACAATGAACAACAAACAAAACACAGGAAATAGTACCGTCAGCAGCGTTGACTTTGCAGACCTAAAGCAGGATCCTCCCGGCCCACTGTGAACCGCTGCAGCCTGTCATGGTTGTGCAGAGACGGGCAGTGTTCAGAGCGTGGTTGGTGATTTCCAGCCTATTACTGCATAAAAGAGGACTCTGGAAACAATTAATTGATAAAAAAGAAGCTTGGAGCAGATGTTAAAGTTGGCCAATCTCCTCAAAAAATACACCCTGGCCTGGACTGTCCTTTGTAGATATAAAAAAGCGTCAAGATAAGCTTTCAGTTTAATTACCAACATAAACATAATCAATATAATTGTTAACAATAGTATTTTCTTTGTTCGTATTTACTGACAGCACTCAGATTTCTTAACTGGATTTTTCTATTTTTCCTTACAAACTTTGAGTTAAGGAAAAATAGCGTTTGAATAAAGGGAATTTAATTCTTTATTAAGATTAGCTCATTAAAAATAGCATAAAAATAACTATGGCTGCAATTAGAAATAACTTTCAATTATTTTTGAAAAATTATTAGTAATTATCTATTGATCAATATGACTATTCCTTTTATTGATGTGCTTTTTTTTTTCTATTTCGTCCAGACCTAGTGTGATAGTTATAGCTAGGGATGCACAGATACTGGTATCAGGCTGATGCCGTTCTAATGTACTTTTACTTGTTAAAGTTAACCAATGTCAAGAACCAATACCTAAAATTCAGAAACTCTGCAATAACTTCACATAAAATTTTTTTACTTTTTCACTTGAGATTTTACTTTTGTGGTCAATTTAATGTTGTATTTTTCATCTAACTTACCATAATTATATATTTTGTAACAAATTGGTTACTTTGGTAGTAGTATCTGCACTGGTACTCCGTATCAGCAAGTACTCAGATCCAAGCATCGCCATTGTATCTGTTTGAAAAAAAGTGGTATAGTTGCATCCCTAGTTACAGCACATGACCATGTACGACCATCTCTGTTGGCTCTTGAAGCTGCTGCACTGTGCATCTTTTCCTATCACATATTTTCCTTCCACCCAACTTTCTATTGCTATGCATGACTAAATCACTTTATAAACAGAGCAATGACTCTTAGTTGTTTAGGCTTCTTCTCAGAAAGTGTCTTCAAAAATCCATGATGGATATTTTGGCTGGAGTTTCTGTATTTTAAAATCATTTCTAGACTTGATAAACCTTTCATAGACTAATGAAATTTCATGCTGCTCGGTTTCAGTTAAAGAATAATGGATACTGATAATTATTGAAATGCAGATTTCAGTAGGATTCCCCAAAAGCCTCTGGAGATATTTTTTGTCTCTCATCTGAGGTGGAAGCCTGCTGAATCATAACGGGCTGACATATGAGATGAGAATCAAAGACGAGGGGCAGCAGGTAGAGCAGACAATATCTGACTGTGTTCCTCACACTGGTGTAGTTAACTCATTTGTGATTGCTGTGTGGGTTTTAGCTTTTCTCTGTCATAGGTTGGCTCTTTCACTCTTTGTGAACGTCTGTGAATTTCTCCATCCCCGGCTTGTTTTCATCCAGTCAAGAGCTATTCACCGATTAGAAGAATTAATCACCCCACTTAGCTTGTTTGTATGTAGGGTTACTCAAGGGGAAAAGAGGAAAACGTGCTGAAGTCTTCAGGACTTAGGGGTCATTGTCCAGCGTTTCATTCCTACTTTTGTCTGTTAAGGCAAGAGAGCCACTCTTTTGGGGAGTGGAGTTAAAAGTTGTGAACCTTTTTATAAAGGTTGTGTAACAGAGATATGATCTTTACTTTAATTATTGCAGTCCTTTCAGTTTAGGCCTAAAATGCAAACCATTTGCATTGAAAGGTCTTAACAGCTTTTGGGGGCTTTTGTTTGTTTTGGTGATTACATATGATGCATTTTCACCCCTTTTTGTGCACACTGTTCTGATAAATAATACTTGCAGTTGTGTTTGCATAGTATAGTCTGCTGCTTTTCTAACTTTGTTTTGTTTGTTAAAGGCGGGAAGCGATGGCGAGAGCATCGGAAACTGCCCCTTCTCTCAGAGGCTCTTCATGATTCTCTGGCTTAAAGGAGTCGTCTTTAATGTCACCACAGTGGACCTGAAAAGGTGAGTCTTGCTTTTTTTTTTTTAAACCTCAACATTGGAGTATATAATGTCCTCCATCTTTTTTGATTCCTTCCTGGGTACTTCCACACAGTTTTCGGCCTAGCTTATGTTTCTCCAATTTGACAAGGACTTATTGACGCATTATCCATCGATGCAAGGGCTCTCCCTCACCTATGCAAGAACGGACGGAGTAGAGCCTCATTTTCTAAGTATCCGTCAATGGAGAAAGCATGCCTGTGATTGGTCAGTTCAGCAAAAAGTCAGATTGTTTATACCAAAACGGGGCTCTATAGTCCCTGTAATCAGTAGTTAATGCTGCATTTGGGCACTACATGCTTTATATTAAATGGATAATTTATCTAATCTGGTCTTTTGGCGATTTTAAACACAAGGAGGTGTAGTTACAACGAAACCGCCTGCTTTGTTTGTTAACGTGTTTTTAGAGTATTCTATGAGCTGCACTTCTTGTAAGAAGCTTTACAGCTTAATCAAAACGTACTTTCGGTCTGTTTGAAGAAAAAAACAAATTAACCAGAAACTACTATGCAACGGTAGGCAGATCCACTAGGAAAAGTTAGCACCCCCTGGAGTCCTGGTCGGGAATTGCTTTGCAATACAAAAAATGGAGAGAGGAGAGACAGAAACGGAGAACTATTAACAAAAAAAAAACCTTCTCCGTCAATAAGTCTGCGTCTAAGTGCAACGTTGCTGTTGGAGAAGTATGAACTAGGCTTTATTCAGCACTTCCATCCAGCTCCACCCATTAACAGACTTACTGCTTCCCCACTGCGTGTTTGGTTTTCTCATGGCCCTTCCCAGGCTGAAGAAAATTAGAGAAAAATAAACATACAGGCTCCGGAGAAGCTATTTAAAGCTCCTTGAGGCGATTCCCTTCCTCTCTATTTTTGAGGGGAATATGTTTCCAACCAACTTGTGAATTTTCTTTAGTTTTTCCTCCCAGTTACACTTTAGCTGCAGATGTTCTTTAACAGGTGCCTGTCTGTCTTTCCATCTGTTTCCTGGCCAATACATCCCCCCTCCACTGTGGAAAGGTCTAATATTGAGTTGTTGTATTTTTTTATTATTTTTTTTTGCTTTATAACAGATCAATAGCTCATCCAAAAAACTCTGAAATTTGAGCCTGGAAAAGTCTGTTGGAGACTAGTGCCTATTTGACTAGTGGTCAGGCTTTTCTGGCCTGTTCACAATTAGTGCAAAGGTTTAAATATATTTGCATATATTTCCCTTCATGGCACCAGCAGGGATTTTGTAAAATCCAGCTGTGTAAACCAGTGGATGCTGCTCACTATTATCATTTATTCCCCTCTCCTTGAACAGCCTTACATCCAGCTGTAAGGTTTTTGTAGTTGTGCCTTGAGTTTGTCAACATTAAATGTGTGTGTCACTAAAAGGAAGTGTGTGTTTATGATCACGAGCCATGCTGAACTGGATCTCCTGGAAACTAATGTTATATTTTTATTAATAAAGATTTATTTTGAGAGGGGGATTTCTTGGTTTTCGCCTCGGCCAACATGTTTTTGCTCTGCATGACTGTAAGGGCAGCTATTTGCCCGCTCCTCAGTGATATCACTCCAGGACTGTACCACACCCCATTAACATGCCGAAGAGTTGAGGTCATTTCCCCCTTTTTCTGTGCCCTTAAATGGCTTTTCTCCAAATGCAGCCACCATCATCACAATGAAAACATAAAGGATCTGTGAATGTTTTTGTTGTTTGGTTTGTTTTGCAGCTCTCAGCAACGCCACTGCTGTGTTTGCTAGTGAGAGGATTTAACAGACTGTTTGAGAGCGCTTTGACCACTCAGTTGTGTTCACACTCCTCATTCAACACATGCTCATTTCTGTTTGGGTCTCAGTCTCATCTGCCCGCCATCTGGTACAGAATGTGCTGGCTGCGAAGGCCGTAGAATGGAGGACAGACAACAGCGCAGCAACGTTTAGAGAAACAACAGCTGTAGCTGGAGTGGGAGTAAAGGCTGGATGGCTTAGTAAAAAAAAAAAAAGTTAAAATTTTTTATTTTTTTTTTATTTAATCTGATCTGACCTTTTCACAGGAAACCCACAGACCTCCAGAACCTGGCTCCCGGCACACACCCACCCTTCATCACGTTTAATGGCGAGGTCAGAACTGATGTCAACAAGATCGAGGAGTTCCTTGAGGATGTTCTCAGCCCACCCAAGTGAGTGCTCTCAGACCCATGTGATAATAGCTCACCACACCTATACACCAAATGCACGTCATTACAGTCATGTTCTTGGTTTGTCAACCCTCAGCATGCAGTGGGAGTGGAGGCCTTAATTTGTCTAGAAAAATTATTTAGACCAGTGGTGTCCAAAGTATTCGTCATGTAGTCAAAAGTACTTTTTCTTTATTTTTTTGCTCAGGTATAAATTAAGATGTTTATTTTGATAAACAAAAGTATTTGGATTTTTTTTTTTGTGTGTGTGTGTGTGTGTGTGTGTGTAGGAAATTGATATATGAAACATCAAGAGAGGAATCAAGTTTGCAAATTATTTTGGACTAAGCTGGGGGACAAAAATGTAAAAAAAAAAAAAGATTATTTTTTTTCTCAGCAGTAGAAACAAGATTTTGATCACTCACTATGTTTTTAAAAATGCTTTCAGTATTAAGCCAAGTTTAATAAATTAATTAAAAGCAGATTTGGGTGCAGCAGTTTGCTTTTGAGTAGAAGTTCCTGAATAGACGTGGTCCTACTGACTATGGAATGAAAGGGAATTAAGGGAGCAACACAAAATAACTCCAGGGGCCGCAAATGGTCCTGTGGCTCACTTTAGACACCCCTGATTTCCACACTCCATTTTATTCTTCTTGCCATCACAAACTTCAATATTTTATTGGGATTTCAACGCAAAGTAGCCCATATAGAAATAAGATTATACATGATTTAAAACTTGTTTAAACTTCAACTTCCCTGAGTCTGTCTTTTAAGGATGTGATTTTACTTTTCTACAGACCGGGGTTTTTGCTGTCTTTTTCCCTGCAAAACAATTTGACCTCCAACATTTTATTTTTTTTTATTTTTATTTTTTTTGTGTGTGTGAATTTATGGTTTACGGAACCAGTTTTCTGGGTTACACACCAGCATTGAGAGATTAATGACAACTTTGCAACTGCTGTTATCATTTTATTTTGTGTTTTTCAGCCACTTGACCTTTCTCTTGATTTTGCTGTCCCATAATAAAGTTGTTGTCCTAAGCTGTATTGTGTGAATATAGTTAAAGGGACAATATCATGGGATATAGCTTTCAACTTCTGGGATTGACATATGTATGATAAAATGTTACCGTTGGTGTTATACATTATTAAAATGATCCCCTAAAGTTAATGCTGGACCACGAACGGCTCGTTTCTCTATAAACCCGCCTCCTTCGCTCCAACGCTATGCTCCACTCCGCTGCACAGCCGGGAGCAGTTCACACTGAGACAAACAGTGCTAAGGTTAATCTCAAACCGTATTCTGACAAAGAATTTGAAAATCACAAAGTATCACAATGAAACTCTGTTATATTAAGGGCTCAGACGTTTGGTTTATTTTTTATTTTTTGTAAAAAATAAAACGCAGTCAACAAAAGCCTATTACAGTTGGTAAATCTCCAGGCTTTAGACAGAGCCCAAACCAACACAGCTAAGTCCACTAAGGAAATATTTCCAGCCCATTTTATAAAAAAGCTGTGGGTTTTGTTTGCACCCATTTAATGAACATTCTGAGATGCAACAGATCAATTAACCACACAATGCTGTTATAAGATCACATAAGCAGCTTGATAAATGGCTAACACACATTAGCATTAGCATGTAGCCACTTGCTTCTCTGTTCATGAGGCGTCTTTGTTCTTTGATCCAGCTGCTGTTCTTTATGAATGTAGAATTAATCCTGTAATCCATACAGCCAAACTGCTGTTTTCACAGAGAAAATAAAAAATCCAACAAAAAAGTGCTTTAAGCTGCCGAAAACCCAAGCAGCCTGAACTGTGAGAAGGAAGAGGTTGTGTTTGAAATCCATCACAGGTAAGCCTGCAGGGGCAGTGCTGACACCTCAACGCCCCCTTGTTTTCGAGTAGTGATGTCACAAGTTGAACATTCAGTCGATTTCTTGGAGAGGGAGGGGCAGCTGCTCATAGAGCATATAGGATTATTCAGACATGCGGGAATTTAGCCAAAAACCACTCTGGTGGGTTTTTTATGAGAAAATGTCATTACCAGATGGTTGAAAGCTCCAAAAACTTGAATTTGCTTTAATGGCTGCAGAACCATGAGAAACTAAATCCTAGCTGTGGGAGGGTTGAGAAGCTTCTCAGCTGCCCCTTGGACTGCCCTCTTCTGTGTTGATGTGAGGTTGTTCCTAGAATGTAGTAGAGTCCCTCTCCCAGTTTAAGGGTCACAGTCAAAGTGCTCCAATGAGACCCTAACTTTCCACAACTTCTCTATTTCCTCTTTAAGGCCTTTCTTTTTTGGATGTTGCATATAAGTGTGTCATGGCCTCACTATCCACAAAGTCTCCTTAAACCATAAATCTGCATACTGTATGGTTGTACAGACCTCATAAACCCAATTTGTCTCCATGAACCACCATGCGGTAACATTGCCTCATGAAGCTGTAAAATGTAATGTATTGAATGCATGAATTTTCTGAAATTAAGTCACTGTTGTTGAAGTGAGATTTGTTTTCTCCGGGCAAAATAAAAATGTTTGACATAGGTTTTGTGTCCAACAGATGCAGGGAAAGATGTTTTCCTACAAACAGTCTAAAAGTCCTAGTAGTGCCATATACCACAAATGTGTGTATGTAAAGGTAAACTCGATATAAATGCATTAGTGTGTAATACACGCAAACTTGACTACATCTTTCCATTCCAGATCTAGTTGCATGTTCAGGTTTGTTGTCCTCCTGTATCCCCGTTTTTCCCCCCGTTGCTTTGTATTGAGCCCCATCCATCTTATCAGTTTGAGCCTGTTTCTACTGAAGATAAGCATAAACCTCCCACCTCCATAATTTCCACAGGATTTTGTGTATTGTTATAGTTTTTCCCTCCCCTCTTTCCACCTTGTGGTTTTAGATTGTAAGAGTTCAATATGTTTAACGTGACAAAATGTGGAAAAGGTGATTAATACTGGTACATTGATTTCAGGCTGTATAGAATACATTTATTCTGAATATATTGTCAGTCATTTTCATGGATATTTTGGGTAACAAAAAATTATTTTTCTGCCAAATCAGTCGTTTTAAAGTGCAACAAAAATCTCCAAAAATTGCAGGGGTTTTATTTTCCCCTTTGATAAAGCACATACTTTGATTTGTGTCTTGCTTAGATACATCAAGCTTGGTGCCAAACACCCAGAGTCAAACACAGCCGGTATGGACATCTTCGCCAAGTTTTCCGCCTACATCAAGAACTCCAAGCCAGACGCAAATGAGGGTAAATGACCTGTGTTTGTCTCTCACACTCACTGTCACACAGGTGTTAGATTAACTGCATGATCATGGATACCTTTCAGCTGTGAAGGGGGGGCTGTCTGGTTGCTAGGCACCCTCTGTAGCCCTGCCCTGATTGGCGGATTGCAGCCTGATTCAGGAACACAGCTCTTTTGTTCTGCTGCCGCCCCTTATGTAGCTCCTCATCTCACCTGGAGCTTTCCAGAAAACCTCTCAGTGGCGAATAGTCACGGTCTACTCCTCCCTGTTATGGGTTTGTGCCACCGTAACCCTGCAAACTAAACCACCTATCAGCGACTTCACAGATAAGATTGAGTCTTTTAGGTCTCTTTTATTCTAGGTTAGGTTTCTTGGGAGCAGTCTTTATAGAGAAGACCGTATCTTGCTTCAGCTGGGTTTTCTCCGCCTTAGGGAAATATTGAACCACAGCGAGCTTAGATGCGAGAGCCACGGCTGTGTCAACATTCAGGGGCTGAATCTCATGATTCGCTGATAAGTGCTCTCAAACATAACAGCTGCTAAACCTTTGAAGCTTTCATGCACTCAAATTCATGAAATTTTTTCGAACAGTAAAATCTCTTAAACAATCAGATGGATAAATGTCTAAAGTATTTGCCATTCATATGAATGGAATGTTGACCATTGTATTCTTAAAAAAAAAATCAAAAATATAAATGACAGAAGATTACTTTTATGTTTCAGTTGTTAATGTACATATTGTACTTTACTTGTCGGATGCTGCCCCCATGTGGTTGGACAGTGTACAATCTAAGCAGCTGCAGTTAAAGGGATACCAGGCAGGTCTGACTGTTTCCTCTGCGATGCTCCCCCTAGCGTCCGTTAGTAAATTTTACATTCAAACACACTGTTGTAAAAACGAACTGTCATTTAGCCCCCAGCTCTGCTTCATTTACTATTATTATTCTATTCATATACTTATTGTATTGATTTGTGGCCGCCTATTGTTGCAGCCATTCCGCTTTATTTATTTAGTCTTTTCATATGGCTGTGATGCGCCACAAGTTATGATGAGCAGCGAGTGAGCAACTAGTTACGCTGCCAGTTGCAGCGGAGATGCGCCAATAGGCGGCCGCATCTCCGCTTTATTTATTTAGCCTATTTATTTATTTGTGATGGCCACAAGTAATGACGAGACCAGTGGCATTTGCCATCATTGCCCAATCAGAAATGTTTTTGTAGCTCGATCGTGAGATGTGCAACGTGATTATTATTCCCTATTATCATACGTGTTGACTTACTGACATAAAATAAAAGTGTAGGCCATCGTAATTCAACTCATATCTGTAAAGTAAGGGACATATTGCGAGGTCTGTATCCGACTTAGAGCTCTCGCCATTCGGTAAAAGCTTGAACAATATTGATGCGCGTGCGAGCCCTCGCTCGGTCTGAAGCTCTTTTTCTTTTCTTAGCATCTTCCGTCAAGAGTCTTCGCTGCTTCTTAGCCGGCTCTGCCATCAGTTTGCCGCACTCGTTACCCGGGTTTCGTTAGCCTGCCTCAGTGTTGGGGATGCGTGCTGAAAACTGATCCTTCTTCTCGCGATGTCTGAGACTTCGCGAGACTGAAGGACACTGGGTACAGTACACTGAACTTGCAAGTGGGATATTCTTCCTACAGGCAGTAGGGGCGGGCGAGAGGGTCTGCATTCGCCCTATAATGAGTCATTTAACCATTTAAAGTCTTACGAAGATGATTAATTAACATGAAAACGTTGCCTGGTGTCTCTTTAACTGATGTCCGTTTGCAGCTTTGGAGCGTGGGCTGCTAAAGACCTTGCAGAAGCTGGACGACTACCTTCGCTCCCCGCTGCCCGACGAGATCGACCACAACAGCATTGAGGACGTCAAGTTCTCCAGCCGGAAGTTCTTGGACGGAAACGAAATGACCCTGGCTGACTGCAACCTGCTGCCCAAACTCCACATAGTTAAGGTAGATGTCGATGGATGTGTTTTCTAAAACTGGAAGAATCAAAAAGAAGTCGGGCTTTCATAGAGAAAGGCTTTTTAACTGCTTATTTATTGTAGACCGAGTGAGAGTCACATGATGCAGCAAACAAAGAGTAATCTTGGTGTTACTATAGCGATCAAAGAAATGAAAATGACTGCTTTTAACCATAACCTGCAAGGAATACAATAAGGTGATTTTATAGGAATATTAGTTTATTCTCATGATCCATGTAAAGCAAACCGAGCTCAGCCAAAGACCTCATGACCAATGCTTTTATGATTCGCTCTGGGAAGATCGGTGCTTGAGTTGCACAAAGGAAAACTTACGAATTCACCGTACCTCAAGGCCATATCAGCAGTCCTGATTTCATGTAATAGGGAGCCTCTTGCCTGTTGACAGCTGGTGATGGGCACCAGCCCCCCCGCGACCCATTAAGGATTAAGCGGTTAAGAAAATGGATGGATGGATGGATGGATGGATGGATGGATGGGGAGCCAAATAAACTTGGGGGAAAAAACAGACTGCAGGTTTGGCAGAGATTCCTTCCCCAATCATCCAGGTGGTTTTTCTTTTATGTAACCAGATTTTTCACTTTGATCTTGGAATTATTTTCACGATACACTTATGTCTCCTCCTGTAATGGTTTTGGCTCTCTGGGAGGGTTTCAAGCTCTTTTAAAGAGTGCAACAACTGTTTTAAAGATGGACCGTGTATTTGCCATTTGTTGAATCTTGATTTTTTTTTTTTCCTATTTTATTTACTTTGAAAATTTCAAACTTTTAATAACTTCTTGTTACTTATAAAGGTGTGTCTTCTTAACAAGCTCTGGAGCTCAACTTTTTAATTAACATTTGTGCCTTTGTATTATCAAATTTAAAATACTCTCAAACATTTTTTATTTTAATTTTTTGACATTTTATATGCATTTTAGAAAGTATTTAACCTGCAGTATGTTCTTCAAAACAAAACGAGTAGAAAATAATTCACAATTTGAAATCATAACCTGTAGCAGTGCAATGTTAGATTCCACAGCATGCATACAATAAAAGTCTTGTGTTTAGTGAAAAAAAACATTTCTCAAAATAACTACATGTAAAACATGGCAGATTTTATCTTAGCTTTAAAGTGGAAAAAGTGTTTAGTTTGTTATGGTCTCGAGGTCACCATTGTGCTCTCTTTTAGGTTGTGACTAAGAAGTACAGAGGTTTCGACATTCCCAAAGAGATGACGGCCATCTGGAAGTACCTGAATAACGCCTACACACGCGAAGAGTTCACCAACACCTGTCCTAGTGACAAGGAGATAGAGATCGCCTATGCAGATGTGGCAAAGAGGCTGGTCAAATAAACTCCTGCAGGGCTCCACCCCTTTAATCTCCAATCCATTCTCTCTCACTCCCCTGCACCTCCCACTCCTCACCATCTGGACTGATGTGGCTCATTCAGAAATCATTGAGAAAGAAGAAGAAGAAAAAACTCTGGACTTGTTTTCCTTCTCGGCTCATCCCCTCTTCCCCCTGCTCCGGTTTTATGAAGGTTTCTCTTATTTGAATCAGCAGAGGTCACCCTTGTTCCACATTTATCATTTATTCGCTTCTGTTCTTCACTCACACACGTTATAGCAGAGCCTGTCAGTGCTCAGAGTTAGATATATTACTTTCTAGTTGACTTTGTCTATGCCAGCGAAGGAAATGTCACAATCTGCAAGTTCTCCTTTGGAAGATTAAATTAGATTCTTCTTTGTCATTTTGGATGATTTGAACTCAAATAAACTTTTTCTTTTTTTTTTTTTTTTTTTTTTTTTTTTTTGCCTGATTCAGAGATCTTGTGAACAGTGTTGAAGCTTCAGTGTTTCTGCCTCCAGTATTTAACAGGGTTAGACTAGAAGTTGAAAGTAATACAAACCTGCACTCAGAGATGCTTCATTATAAAATAAAATATAAAACAAACTATACCAGCTGGTTTAACAATCTGGCAAACATTCTTTTTCCCCCTTGTTGGCCCTTATAGGGGTAACAGGTAGTACAACTGAGAATTGTAGGAAAAATCGTGCTCGTCTCAGAATTGTTAAAGCCTGAGATTTATAAAATATCCATACACATGTAGCTAACGGGGAAATATTATTGCCTCATTTCTGCAGCTATTCAAACCAATATTCAATGCAAAGATGCATCGTTTTGTTTTGTTTTTTATAGGCGTAGACATTGAACCCAAAAGAGGCGCATTATTCTGTGCTTTTTGTAGGCGTAAACGAGTTTGCACAGCTCAAAATACTAAAAATAAACTGTTACTTCATAGAATACACGGTGAAGGCCCCAATCTGCAATCGGGCTAAAATTAAGATATTTATCAAGCCAAAACTGAACTGAGAAGTTTTGGTGTAATCAGAACTTTGTCACATTTCACTTTCCCTCCCGTATGAAGGCGGATCTGAAGTAGCAAATGTACATATCGATATATAGTAGCTCCGAAAAGTGCTTTAACCTGGATGAAACGAAATGCATTTATCTCATTTTTTTTTCATATTCAGACTGTTGTTACGAAACAAATCTGCTTTAAAAAGGAATTGTAAATATTTTGTTCATTTCTCTGATTAAATGTAATGCATATCATCAGAATTCAGAGGAAGAAAAAAAAACGGGCCATTTTCTCGCCTGGTTTGAATTCTGGAGAAAACCGTTTCCAGTTTGCCTTACTTGTTTTCTCTGCAGATGTTTAGCAGGAAGATTCTTTTTTTAGATAATTTCAGTGCAACGAGAGTTTGTGCAAAGAAATATCTGAGGTATTTCATAGCTTCTTTTTTTTTAACATTATTGATTGAATTTAAATAAACTTCTTATTGGCACTTACACCACTGTGTTTGTCAGTTTGATTCTACATCTGAGTAGTTGTTCACAATGGTAAAAAAAGGTTTTGCCTCTGGTGCTGAGGTCTACTCTCTTCAGCTGTCTCAGATTACCGTGCATAGTCCCAAACGATGTCCAACGCCAACTCAAACAAGTTCCCTCTAGATATCCGAGGAACATTTATCAGATTTTTCTTTGGGGAGGATGAGGTGACATCTGTATGTAGACTCAATCCCACTAAACTAACACCACGCAACAGAAAGTACACATTATGCAGTTCTAGGGTTTAATCAGGATAGAATTTGTGGCCTATACCACATTTTTTTATTATTTAAATGAAAGGACAGAAGCCAAACTTTTATTTGTTGTTTTGTTTGGAAACACCAGGGTTCCTACAGTTTTGAAAAGTATGAAATTTATTGTTTTACCTTTTTTTCCCAAATCTGGATGAATATTTAAAAACAAGCACATGGAAAAACAGTCCCTGGACTCTTCCCCATTTTCCAGTTTTACAAATAATTGTTACATTTTGTTGGGAATTAATGGCTTTTTTTATCATTTACTGTTAAACTGGTACTTTGTTTTAGATAGAAATTGTCATTTATCTTCGACTAACATAAATACTAGAGACATTTCTTTCAATGTATTGTTTTATGTGTGTGTGAAAGTGTGCTTGAATGGGTGACTGTAGTGTTAAGCACTTTGGGGTCCGTAGGGACTAAATAAAGCGCTATAGAAGTGCTGGCCATTTACCCTATTTTTAAATTACAGATGGAGCCTATTTAAAAACGCAGCCTCCACTTAAAAAAAATGATCCAAAAAAGGGCTATGGTGGGAATATCCCGATGCAATTAGGATTTATTTACTCATTCTGCCTTTTATTGAATGTTTCTAGGATAGGAAGTGAAGTTAGAGGGGAAAAAGCTTATTGTTCCAGCACAATATTTTTCATAAAGATTTGTTAGTTCATCGGGATGACAGATGGGCCTAGAGCAGCAATCTATCTACTGGATGTTCTAACCTCTAGACTGCTCCATGCTTACAGTCTGGCCTTGACTGGTTCCTCAGGAGCTGAACAAGAAACATGTTGGGAAGAAAAAAGATTGTTGAAATGTATTTAAGATTTTAGTAACGAATGTTTGGGTAGGGAAATGCAAGAGTAAGCTCTGTTCCCTCCATGTTCTGGCCATGTCTTTCATTAAATATTTGAATGCCTTCAAGGACTCAGTCTCGTGGTGCAATAATATCCTCAAAAGGTGATAAAGCTCCTTACTTTTTCAATCTTGTAAAGTAAATTGTTTAAAATAGACTACTAGCTATAGCGCAGGGATGAGAAAACATCTGCAGAGTAGGCCTATGCTGCTTAAGATTACATGAGCCTTCATAGGGTGTCATCAGTTTCTCCATTATTTCTATTTGAGCTTTTCCAGTTAATAATAATAATAATGGGGAACAGTTCTGTATTTTTGTACACTTGAGGTTAGAAGTTATTTTTATCTCATAAACATTTGATTTTTTTAATTAAACCTTGCAATAATAAGCTCTTTCTTTTCCCAGTATCTCTATATTAGAGCTTTTAAAAGGCTGTGATGTCCGACCTGAAGAAAACATTTTATAATTTTTTTTTACACTATTTTGGTTTTAAATGTAATATATATATATATATACTTTTTTTTTTTTTATAGGCGTCTCACTTAAAAGCACAAATGCACCAGAGTTCCCAGATTTACATACTCCACTCCAAAATCAGTAATACTGGTGGTCATTGCATCACAATATCATCCAGGTTTTAATATTTCCCCCTTTTTTGCTCCCGAAGAAAAACCTTTGGAACCACCGCGCCAAGACACATGTGTGTTTACAGCTCACTGTCAGTCAGGAATGTCTCGTGTGGGTGTCCACCCATCGTGGCTTCCACCTCTGCCCGAAGACACCCTCTTTACAGTAAGTCTTGACTCTGTTTCTCAGCTACTCCCGGCACACAAACAAGTCTATTCTGCAGGGCTTAATGGCAACCAAAGTTTCACAAGAGAGGGTGAAGAGAAAGGAAAGAAGAAAAAAAAAGAGGTGTGGGGGCGAAAAGTTTTTTGGATTCCCTCCAGATCATTAAAGTCTCGTGTTTCAGCCTCAGACATTCTCTACTCCCTACTTACTGAGACGGTGCCTTTACTTGTAATTCTCATAGAGGAAATCCATCCAGACGCACACAGACTGTGTGTGTGTGTGTGTGTGTGAGAGAGAGAGAGAGAGTGTGTGGTAAGAAACAACAAAACAGGCTGGCTATCATTCAGACCACACAATCATTACAAGCAGGGCGAGTGTAATTGGGTAATAGAGGTGGGGCCAGGAGGGCTGAGTGTTGTTTCATAAACACATTGACTGCAAGTCTGCGTCCGCATAGCTGTGTGTGTGTGCTCATCTGTTTCTGTTTGTTTTTTATTTTAGCACCATTATAAATTTTAGACCAGTAAGAATAAGGAAGACTTTGGTCAGTTTATGTTTTGTCTAAAAGATGCATGAAGACTTGGTTTAAAGTTTTGAAAAAGAATGGAAAAATGCAGACTGATGGCGTAAAATAGCAGTAGAGGGAGCCAGCAAGTTTAGCGCTGAGGTCTTAACTATTTTATGTTCAAAAATAAATAACACTCATAATATATCAAAAATAGTTTGAATAATTAATTATTTACTGATCTATTAAGCAGTAAAAAAATGAAACTCTGAGACTCCTGTAGGCTAAATGTCTTAAGATAAAGCTCTATTTAGAATCAGCACCTAGAAAATATCCCTTTAATACAAACGGATAACTACAAGAACAGTAACTGGGAAGTGGTTATCAGTCTAAACATTATCATTATTAATAATTTTATATCTGTCTGATGAAGTAAAAAAGACCCTGGAGGACATCTGATAAATATAAAGAAGACTCTGTACACTCCAGTTCTTGCTCAGATCTCTTTGTGGTTCCCTACGTTGGATTCAGAACTGAGCGAAAGAAACGGACACTGAGAAAACCTCCGAAGAGTGAATTAAAATTAAAATGAGAGTGTAACTGTAAACTCTGATAGCACAATGGGCCTAGTAAGCTAATGAGAGACTGACTTTAGGAAAGTGTAGCGTTCATTCTTTCTACATTTAACAAAAGACATTAGGGAAACATGTCAAAGCTTTCTTGAAATTCTAAATAAGATAAAACTATTAATAAAGCAGAAACATTTATATATCATGAGTCATTCAATCCAAACTTTTTTAAGCGTAATTCTTCAAAGGGATAAAAACATTTAAGAAATTAAGGCACACATACTGTATTGGGTAAGAGGTCGTTGGTCCATCAAGGACGTTTTGTTGTGACCCGGAAAGAGTTGTATCTGAAAGGTTCAGTCTGAGGTAGACCGTGTACCACACAAGTTAGAATGTGTACCCACTGATTTTCAACAGATCTGTTTATGCTCTCAGAAAATATATATTTTAATAGAAATTGTATTTTGCTATTATATGCTTTTTTTTTTTTTTTTACAGTGTAATTTAATCAGCCATGTATTTTTCATCACTCAATAGTTGAGTGGAGGCGTTTCTCTTTGGCATTGACTCTTTCCCTGCACTGCCAGCTCACTTTGCAGCTTTTTACACAACACCCATTTATACAGCTGACCAAATATTTACTCTGGTAAAGTAGCTCGCTCAAGGGTACACAGCGATATCCCGACTGGGTTTTGGGCCTACAATGTGCGAAAAACTTTCTTTTCATATGAACTCTGTGCACTTGACATTTGATGTGGTCAGGGGACTGCTTGTATTTGATTTAGCATGCTGATTGACTGTGCACAAGACTTAACAGAGCAAAATAATAAAACAATTGTGACACTCTAGAAAGGAATTAGCTATGATTTTAATGCACATAATGTGCCATGCAAATACATTGTCTGGTTTCTGTTGAGATGGTTTGAAGTGAAATAAAAGGCGTATTTATAGCTTTTCAGCAGGAAAACCACACAGACTCATCAATCATCTAAGCCCAGATGTATTTACTATAAAGTTCAGATAACAAAAACTATCTGAATGTTTTGTTTAATTTTTATCATTGTCATTTCTCCTCATTTGAAGCAGCCGCATGACTGCAATCACTTTGAAAAGATGGTGATTTATTTGTCATAGTCTTTTTTTTACATTGAAAAGGGACTGCAGTTATTTTTATTACAATAGCTTTTGAAGACTCAATAATAACTGTGCCTTTCAAAAGTATTCCACCCCCTAGATATTTTACCTTGTTTATTGTATTCACAAATCAATCAGGAAACACACACTTTTGACAAATAAAAATCCAAAAAACCTTTAATGCAAAAGAAAAAACAATTTCTACAAAATAATGACAAAAATAATAATCAACTTAAAATAAGTGACTGCATAAATATTCACTTACTGTGACCTACCTAATTAAACACTGGTTCAGCCAACTGGTGATAGGAGTCTCAATGAGTGGAATGCTCATCATCTGCATTCATTGACTCATTGTACTGTGAAGACACGTGTGTCTGGAAAGTCTAGTCACTGGTTAATCATTATTCCTTGATACCATTACAGCACAAAGACAAAAAAAAAACCCACTCCAAACAGATCTGAGCAAATCTGACTGAAAAGTCAGGGAATGGATACAGAATTATCTTTAAAGAGCAACTCACCCACCTACTAGAATCTCGTTCAACCCACATTTCCGCTTTGAAAGAATACTTCAAAAGGAGTAGGACTTTGCTGCTATTCCAACACCAATTCGCCATGGAAGTATGGTCGAGACTTGGCTTGTTTTCTATTCTATAGCGATAGGATGGATGTCGTCAGCAGCAAAGGCTCAGCCAGTAGCAATGCTCAATTCAAATTCAATTGAAATATGCATGGGCATCCCTGGAAAATATGTCTTCTTGAAGGCAGCATATTCTGGTCCAAAATCTATATGTACATTTCAGCATTAATGGTGCCATCACAGAAGTGGAAATTACCTTTTCCAAGGACACTGATACAACCCTGAACCACGACAGACCCTGGCTTTTGGACTTGTTGCTGGAAACTGTCCGGATGAACCTTTTCTTCTTGGTCCGGAGAACACAGCGTCCATTTTTACCCCCAAAATACCTGGAATACTAATTCATCTGACCACAGTACATGTTTCCATTGTGTGATGATCCATCCCAGATGCCGCCGAACCCAGAGAAGTCAACAGCACTTCAGGACACTGTTAACATAGGGCTTCCTTTTGGAACAGTATAGCTTTAACTGGCATTTGTGGATGTAACTACAGTTTGTGGTACTTGACAAAGGTTTGCTAAAGTAGTCCTGAGCCCATGCTGTGACATCGCTGATAGATTAATGATCAGAGATCAAAGTTATTCAGCTTATGCTTGTGCCCTTGTCCTTTACTCACTGAAATTCCTCCACATTTCTGTATTTTTTTATTATATTATGCTCTGTTGAAGGTGAAATATCCAAATCTCTTCCATTCTTTATTTTAGGAACATTGGTTTTAAACATTCCAACCATTTTCTCACATATTTGCATATGCAAACTGGCAATACTCAGCCTATTTTTGCTCCTAAAAGACTAAACCTTTCTCAGATGCTGCTAATGTACAAAATCATAATCATCATGTTGACATTAACTGTTTCAAATCACATCATTGTTTAACAAATTTTCCTGATTACTGGTCTTAAATTGCTCCTATCCCAACCTTTTTTGGAATGTGTTGCAGGAAATATTTTGTGATTATTTTATCTGCAATTAGATTTTGTAAATTGGCTGATTAGCCAGTCATCATCATCGACCAATAAATCTCTAAACACTTCCCCCATCCAGATCCTGCCAGTGGCATGATTTTCAATGAGCACCATTGTGCAACATTTTGTACGGAGCCCCCCTGGTCCCACGTTGTTAAAAAAAATTAATTTGTACTATCTTGTGGCCTCAAGATAGTAACTTGTGGCCTAAAGACAGTAACTTGTGGCCTCAAGATAGTAACTTGTAAGTTACTAGATAAGCTACTATCTTGAGGCCACAAGTTACTATCTTGAGGCCACAAGTTATTATCTTGAGGCCACAAGATACTATCTTTACACCACGAAATACTATCTTGAGGCCACAAGTTACTATCTTGGGGCCACGAGATACTATCTTTACACCACGAGATACTATGTTGAGGCCACAAGTCACTATTTTGAGGCCACGAGATACTATCTTTACACGACGAGATACTATCTTGAGGACACAAGTTACTGTCTTGAGGACACAAGTTACTGTCTTGAGGCCACAAGTTACTATCTTGAGGCCACAAGATACTATCTTTACACCACGAGATACTATCTTGAGGCCACGAGTTACTATCTTGAGGCCACGAGATACTATCTTTACACTACGAGATACTATGTTGAGGCCACAAGTTACTATTTTGAGGCCACGGGATACTATTTTGAGGCCACGAGATACTATCTTTACACCACGAGATACTATCTTGAGGCCACAAGTTACTATCTTGAGGCCACAAGTTACTATCTTGAGGCCACGAGATACTATCTTGAGGCCTCAAGATACTATCTTGAGGCCACGAGATACTATCTTGAGGCCACGAGATACTATCTTGAGGCCACAAGTTACTATCTTGAGGCCACAAGATACTATCTTGAGGCCACAAGTTACTATCTTGAGGCCACGAGATACTATCTTGAGGCCACAAGTTACTATCTTGAGGCCACGAGATACTATCTTGAGGCCTAAAGATACTATCTTGAGGCCACGAGTTACTATCTTGAGACCACGAGATACTATCTTGAGGCCACAAGTTACTATCTTGAGGCCACAAGTTACTATTTTGAGGCTACAAGTTACTATCTTGGGGCCATGAGATACTATCTTGAGGCCACAGGATAGTACAAATTATTTTTATTTAACAACGTGGGACCAGGGGGGCGCCGTAATTATGCAGGAGTTTTACTGCTGTATTTATAGTTCTACACATCACAGTTAAAGCATCAATAAGTGCAATTGCTATATAATCTGAAGACATACATATTAACATACAGTGACATATGCAATATATTTTCATTCAGATTCTAATTTTATTGTTAGTTCAAGACGGGGGGTGGGATGGTTGCTTGTTGGTTGTGCATTCCTTTGTGTGCAAAACTACAAATCTGAAAATGTGGCTTAAATTCAAGATTTTGCCATCTTATCGACTGCCTTGCCAGTGTTCTCTGTGTCCAAAATGTGTGTAAACAGGTTCCTTAATGTGTTTAAAGTTGTACAAATTTTTCCATCATGTTTTTTTCCTATGAACCACAAACTTTGCGTAAACAGTTACTTACGTAATTTTCAGATCCCATTTTGTGCATAAGTAGGCTACGCTTTAGCCAATAAATGAGACCGCAGATCAGTTAGCATTACTAAACACAGTGGTGAATGAAAGTTTTTTTTTAATCCTGAAGCATGCTGTGAGCTACATTTGAGCTTTTATAGGTTTTTGAGTCAGAATATGTCGCTAACATAAGGCTCATTGGGTCTGTTCTCCTGAAAATATTTTCCTGTTCTGTGGGGAATATCACAAACACAGAACATGTCTGGGGTTAAATTTCCTTTTAAGGAACTTTGCAACCGATTATACCATTCCTCATCATATTAAAGACAGTGTGAACTGCTGAATAAATATTTTGAGAGATTTTTAGCACAAAATAAAATGTTAAGCTTTTAAAGACAAAAATTAAAATAGGTTTATATGTCTACTGCATTATTCAAGGCTGAACAGGAATGTTGTAGAAAAAAAAAGTTTTGTAAAACCTTTATTTCTCTTAATATCTCTTAATATTTATTTGTTAGACTAAAATAATATCAGATCAACATTTCTGATACCTTGAATACAAGAACAGTTTTTTCCAGATGGGCTTTGTAGGCAAAGTGGTTTGGGTTGTGTGTGTAGAGTCAGATTTTAAGGTTTATATCCTAAAATCACACATTCTTGGAGGCTCCTTCAATCATGAGTGTCCTTGGAAATACCTAAATTTGCTTTAACTTAACGTTGGGCTCCTCTTAAATACAACAATGATAGCTTAGATGGGCACAGAAAGCATTCATCTTGTTTTTATTTTTTAATGCCTGGAAATGGATACTTACCTGTGGTAAGCACAGTGTTTCTGCAAGAAAACTGTTTTTGCACCATTTACCAGTCCTTCAGTTTATGATTCAACAACTGGTTATTTCAGTCATTTCTAAGGAGCCTAGACCACATTTAACTTTCTCAAATTTATAATCTGAAATATTCAAACTGATCAAACTTCATATGGACTGCTCAACACTGAATATATGTTTAAATCACAAAACCTTTAATGTGATTGTAAAAGAATATTTTTTAAAGCTTTCCTGCCACCACGACCACTATTAGATTAAGGATAAGGTTTTTAAGTGCAATAGGAATCGATCACTTCTTTGGATCAACTTTCAGCTTTAATGATTTTGATTATACATTAGGAACAATTTCCCAACCTAACTCGCATCAGTTTTTATTAACTTACATATGAACTACATTTATTTGTTAACAGTCGTATTATGCAAGGTAATAATACAACTCTGACCCATGAAAATTACAGTAAGGCTACTTTTGTAAAAGAAAGACCGGTGCGAACATGAAGAGCAGCAGTAACAAACAACCATCATTCGTGTCTGCCTGTGTGTTATCTGTGGGTCTTACAACATTTAGCCACACCAGAATAAATCTACTTTACTGTCTAGACAAACTGTTTAAAAGAAGTAGAAAGGCAGATGTGTGAGGCCAAGTAGCATGACGCGGGCAAAACTAAATGGGACGCGGCCATAATCAACTTAATTGTTTCCATCAGCGCCTGCTCTACCTTTTCCACCTGCAAGAAGTACCAGCTGGAGATTGACACGTGTTGCCTGAATATATGTAGAAGGGCTACTCTGTAAGTATTCAAGTAGGCTATATGTGCTTAAATTGAGTCAGTTAATGGAGGTTAGTAGCTGTCATAGATCACATCGCTGTTGTTGTTGGACAGAGACGCATGGGCGCCGTAAAGGGGTGGAAGGTTAGGACGATTCTAAGGGCCCAGGCTGATGAAGGGCCCAGAAGAGCAGACCCTCTTTTTCTTTTCTTATTTCTTTTCTCTTTTTTATACATACGTTGAATGTGCTAGGGCCCCTCATACACTTAATGTGTATTTTGTCCGTTTTGACCATAGATTTAATATTTAACAAACAAATAATGTATTTACTGTTTAAGTCACACCCCCCTCACAATGGTTCATTCCACCTGCGCTGTCCGAGCTACACTCGCTAGCGTAACGTCTCTTGCTTAATTATTGCATTTGTTATGATGCAGTGCAGATAGTGACACACGCAGGCATGTCACATCAAAAGTCAGGGCATCAAAAACGGAAAGAAAAGAAGGAAAGAGAAGACCGAGAACGCCGAAGTCGACAGTATGTCACACAGTTTTTCAAAAAGAAAGGTAGCTTGCCCTATTCCTGTATTCCAAAACTTTCACTTACTTATTTTTGTTGCTACATGACCTGCTTTTATCTAGCTAGCTTAGTAAAATAATTACTGAATTATGATTTACATCCAACAATAATAACATCTCTGCTGTCTCCGGGTTATCATGTCTCGTAGACACAGATTCAGCGGCCGCTGCACACCCACGTCTTCCTTCCCCCGCGGCCCCCGTCCCCGTCTCAGCCAAACAAGGTGAGCCTGAGCGCAAAACTTCACGAAGATTGAAAGCTCTAAGCACGTCTTATCTACTGTGTTCTCCACATGATGATAACTTTACTAAACAAAAAGTAATCTACACGCTTCAAAAATTACAAAATCAGTTTGCCGTGTGTTCTGTGAAGTGACAGTGCTGCTGCTACGATCGATGCTGTCAAACTTGACGTTCTTAATATGAATAAAATGTCCCTTGAAAAAATAATATAAAGTGGAATAAAAATGTGTCTGTGGTAACCATTGGCTATAATTAGTTTACAGAATAGATATTTAATATTTTATATTAAGAAAACTATACAAAAAAAATACAGTTTCGGATTGTCTAATTTTTGTCTTGTGTTGTATAGTTATCTATTTCATATTATTCAACGATGCAGGTGGCGAGAGAGCATTCAGTAAGCTCAAACTGATTAAAAATTATCTTAGGTCTGCTATGTTGCAGGACAGACTTTGTCACCTTGCCATACTGTCCATTGAAAGCAAACTGGCAAGAAAGCTGAACTTTGATGATTTGATACATGATTTTGCCAGCAGAAAGGCACGCCGCTGGGCCATTATAAAGTGATGTTGAACATAACTTGTTATACCTGGATAACAAACAGTTTATGTCTGGTTCAGTACTTGTTTAGTCCTGGACTGGTTTAGGCCTGGCATTACTCCTGGTGTGTCTTGATTTTGAGCCCTTTTGGCCTAGTTTTAGTCTTGGACTGATTTAATTATGGGTTAGTTGTAGCTGATGTTTCCTGATTGAGCAGTTGGACCCAGTTAAAGCTTGTTCACGTAAAGTATATGTCAATATGTGTACATTATGTTCTGTTGTGTTTGCAATTGCAATTGAGATAATAAATATTCGCCTTTTATGTAAACAAGTACATATTTCCATAGATTTTTCTTGTTTTTGTAGGCTTTTACTCATCAGACATTTTAACTATGCAATGTGCTAAGTATCTTTTTTAAAGTATACAGGGCATGTTTATTGGGTTACATTTTATCTGTAAAAAATGTAGGGGGCCCAGAAATTTTTGTTTCCATAGGGCCCAGAATTTCTGGCGGCACCCCTGCAGAGACGTTCGGGCATTTAGACTTGGCCTATGGCATATCGCTTCCCATAGTCTGTATCTGCTACATCTACAATAATATCGAGCTATACAGAAAGGAAATGTTGGCAGCAGCTCCATAAACTGTAAATCCAGCAATGTGTCTTTCTTGCCAAACGTCTGGTTGTGCAAGCTGTCACTGCCCCATCAAATTGTCTTTTTTTTTTGCTGGATGAGGTGAGGTAAATGCCTATTAATACGCTCAATAAGTTGGGGGGGTGACCTCAATACTAAATTTCCATAATGCTCTCCGATTTTGTCTTTCACACCAAACAGTGTTCAAATTTGTGCAGTGGAAAGTGCAATAAACGGCTTAAAGAGGGGATCTTGAAGGTTTTATTCACAGAAGTAACATTTAACAAGTTTTATGTCTCTGGTGAATTATATTAGAGATGAGGGGAGTGTCACAGCTGGAAGAAATCATCTGAATATATTCTATGTAGTCTACAGTACCAAAGATTGTCCATACCCCTGGCAGACTTGGATTTTACATTATTCTTATTTAGTCTAGAAAGTTTGTTTGTGATCAATTAAGAGGCAGTTGTCTCCCTGAAGATGGGTGGTGTAAAAGAAGTATTAATTAAAAATAAAGGGTGATTTATTTTGATAACTTGTAATTAAAATCCTGTTGTCCTTGCTGAAGAAAAGTCTGCTGCTGCTCCTGCTACCATGCTTCACTGCAGAGCTTTTTTTTTTCTGGTTGATTTTAGGGTTTTGGGTCGCATGTAATATTTTGCTTGTTGGAGAAGAATGTCAGTGTTGGTCTTGCTTGAGCAGCACACCTCTTACTACATACCTACCTTGTCCCCATGTTTCATAAACGTAGCAGTGTTAAAAGCTTGACCACAAGTTTATCCCCGACCTGTCTGGTGTGTTCCATGGTCCATTTTGGTCACTAATGCTCTCTAACAGATTGAGGCCTACACAAATTAACATGAAATGTATAGTATTCTGAATAAACCATTTTTTTAGGGTTAGTAAATTGAAGAGGGCAGAATACACAGGCATTTCTCACTTTTTAGATTTGTATTTGTAGGTTTGAACATCATGTGTCACTTTCTTACAATTTACAACTGTGCGGAACTGTGTTGTAATTAAAAAAAAAGTGAGAAAGTTCAAGAGGTCTGAGTAATCTGCATCTGTAAACGTAGTGGCATTTAACCTTCCACTCACCTCCTTTTTTTGTGTGTTTGGGGCAGATATCCAGATGTCTCGAAACTTGCCACTAACTGTGTGCATGGCAATATCCTACCACAGGTATGTGAAGCATTTGTGCAAACGTTTCCTTTGACTTCAGCTGTTTGCTCAGTGTGTATTCAGACTCAAAACGCAACACTGTCTCCTCATTATGAGGGCCCAACGTTTGCATATGGAAGGGGGAGATTATTGTGGCATCATCAGCAGCCACATCAACCCCACAGACCACCGGAGCAACAGCACCAGCTTATCTGCTGCGCTCCAGTGCCTGCAGTCAACCAGTCAGGGTGGATTTATTTTGTGTTTGCTCACATTGTTTATTTTAGCCCCTGTTAATATGTGGTGCCTTGGCTTTCTCTCTCCAGGGCTTGGTGGCTACTGTGGTGGGGAGATAGGGGGCTGTGGCAGACCCCCTTGGGCGGCCCACATAAAAAAAAGGGGGGTAAAAATAAGACTCACTCTTTTCCTCTCTCTGCCTTGCCACTCACTCCATCTGGGTCTGGGAGTCACACCCTGTGGCAGAGCTGTGGTTAGCTGCAGCTGCTGGCTGTGTGAGGAGCCACAGTGAGGGTTCAGGGATTCAAACACACATGCTCCTTCTCTTTAGAGCCACAAGAGGGCAGTAAGTCACAGGAAGACTGAAGAGGGGAATGGGACTGCTTTTTTTGTGTAGGATTCCTCTTGCCTGCTGCAGAAAGTCAGCTCGAAGCATTAAAGCTGGTGTTTTTATGGGAGTTGAGAACCCCTTACAGGGGATAATTGACTTAGACCGGACTGTCCTCATTTTGAAGAATTGAAATGCATTTAATGTATTTAATTGGGCACAAAACATGTTCTTTGTAAAGTGCCTCAAGATCATGCAACGGAAGTCATCTTGAACAGAAAAAAAGTATTCAATAGCGAGGAAAAGGATGTTATTAAAGGACAAATTCTGACGCCAGCTTCGATGCCTCTAACGGCCCTTGTCCAGGCTGTTTAGTCTCTTTGTATGATGACAAAGGTGGACTGTTTTATTTTGTCTGAGATAACAAAAAAAGGGGGGAAAAAGCTAGTAGACATGAAAGACTTTTGTCCTCCCAGCAGACACACCCCAACTTTAACTCTTCATAGAACAGATTCACCTTGCAGTGCCAGAGCCTGCAGCAAGTATTTGTCTGGTACGTGCGGGATCATTCCTGGCTTCACACGTACAAATGTACCTAATATTATAACTGTAAGTGTAGTTTTCCAAATTCACAGTGGTTACTGTGAACTCAGGAAATATCTGTCCTGATGGTACCAGGTGTGTCTGGGAGTATCACACAACGTGGATCTATTAGTCTTTGTGCTAAAGTGAACAAGCAGGTTCCCTTTGAGTGTTCTGCTGTGCAAAAAATCTAAAAGAGAGAAAAAAGAAGAGGTCTTTGAAGTTTTGGTTTTGCCATCCATCTTTGGCTCTATGGCTTTCTTTTCATGCCAGCCTCAGCAGGCCTGTAAAAAGACACACTGCCCCCTCCCTCAGCATGCTCCTCCCTGCCTTGTCGCCATGCAAACATGACTGCAGACTACACTCACATGCTCCTGTCTCGCAGCACAGCTCCTCTCTTGTTTCTGTTTTTACGGACATGTAAGACAAGATGCTCAACACACACCCCCCGGCCACTTTATTGGGTACACTTGCTGAATTGTTTGTTTATTAAGTTAGTAAATCACATGGCAACAACTCAATGCATTTAAGAATCTAGATTTGCTGTATATTAAACCAAGCAGCAGAATGGGGAATGGTTGTTGGTAACAGATGGGCTCAACTGAGAATCTCAAAAATTGCAGATCTTCTAAAAATTGCTAATAAACTGCATTCAAACAGGGATGATAAGCTATACTGCGTTACTATGAGTAAGACTTTATATAGTGATCTTTAAAACGGTATTGAACTGTAGACAAACTGTCACAGCATTCTTAACACTCCAACCTGTTTCATCCATTACACGTGCAGTGTAATGGATGAAAAAAAAGTGTTATTGTTGCATCCCTAAAAATAACCACTCAGTACAACCAAGCTTTCATTGTAGAGGACAATGTTGGGTTCCATTGTTATTGAAACAGAAAACCTAGACTGCAATTTACAGTATTTACCCAAAATTGGACAAAAAGAGAGTGGAGACATAAAGCTTGGTCCTATTAGTCTCAATTTCAGCTGCAACATTCAGGTAGCGGTTTCAGAATTTGGCGTAATTACTTGAAGGTACAGATCCATCAAAGCTAGTAACTAGGCTTCAGGGTGATGAGGGCAATGTAATGGACTGGAGGATTTTTTTTCTGTGCACACTTTGGAAAGCTACTCAGGTGTATGAGGTTCGTTTCATATTGTTGCTTACCATATTTATCCCTTGATAGCCACTCTGTAAACATATTTTGATGGTTATTTTCCAGGTCAAAATGTCCAAATCATCTGGAACTGAACATGACAAGTTCACCACACTCTACTGGCCTTCACAGTCACCACATCCCAATGTAGTGGACCTCATTGGTGCTGGATGTGGATGGAGCAAGAGATTTACATCATAGATAGTATCACGCAGTCTACCATGTCAGTAAAGACCAAAAAGCTCTGAGGAAATTTTCTAACAATGCGGCAATGCAGTAGGAAGGTTTTGCAGGAAAAACTGTGTCCAACTAATTTCTATCTAGTTAAGTGGCCAGTTAGTGTATACCTCAACAGGAAGCCTGGGGTGATAGCTAATTAATCTGCGGCCAGCGTAAATGGAGATACCTGATCTAATGTCTGCAGGTGATGGTCCCCTCTCTTTATGTAAACAGGGGCCTCCTTTACTCAGCAGACAGAGAAATGCTCTGATGTTCAGCTTTAACACTGGAGGAGAAAAGCAGGAGCAGGAAGAAGAAAATAAAGGAAGATATCGATTGCCATAATCTGCTCCTTTTATAGCTTGTGTGCCTAGTTTGTGTTGGCTAAACCCTCTGCCCTAATGGCTTTTAGTCCTCCATTAGGTTGCTGTGAGGAGTGTGGTTTAAGTAAGTAACAAAAGGCTCTGTCAGAACGCTTTAAGCATTAATAGGGTGGCCTGTGTTCCTTCTCTACTCTGCCAGCTCATCAGGAATGCACAAGTTGAGATCACGTTGCCTAAAGAGATCTAAGTTTGTGCTGTCTTTGGTGTTTTTGCAAGGCATGAGATGTGTTAATGTTTAGACTTCTGGGAATTTGTTCAGTTGAGCTGTGAAAGCCATGTGCCGTTCACCCTATAAAACCCTATGGGCAGTAAAAGTTGTGTCTCACTCTGACAACTGAATAGCTTTTAAAGCTATTTCGGAAAAAAGATTGTGTAGTCTGAACCGGTTTAGGTCTGCTTTGATGGTGGGTACTCTGGCTGATAATGACATACATGCACATGCAAACAGAAGATATATTATTGTTCCACATACTGTTTGTCCAGTCTCACTGCTACACCAATCCTTAAAAAACACACTTTTTTTCTCTGAATATCGCATAGCATGTTCTCGTTGGTCTGTGTGTCTTAAATGCCTCTGCGTGCCTGCAATCCCTCAAAGTCCCAGCCTTTAATGCTTTCGTTACCCTGCTTTTCCACCAGGATGACTTGTCGCTTGCCGGGAAAGCTCCTCATCGTGTCTATGTGCATGCATGGTCTTGTGCCATTTTTGGACGAGCCCCTGTGCTCTCTCTGCACCAGTGCTTGGGTTACGGAAGCCTCCTGGGCCCATTTCTTCTGTGGGCTGCACCACATACCCCAGAATCCTGCTTTGGTTGGAAATGCATCTGTTTTTTTTTCCAGCCATTATAAAGAAGACAAACTCACCCACTGTCTCCCCGTCCGAAGTTAACAGGCTGTGTTTGGCCCTGGGCTTAACTGTAACGGGGCCCTTCTATGCTGCTGCTGGTTACAGTAAAACTCAACACCTTCATTACTCCAGACAGAGACTTTTCAGCATGCAGATCTAGTTTGATCCATGTCCACGTGGCTAGCACAGATATCAGAAACGGTTACTGAGTTTACATTACTGATAAGAACTTCAGAACATTTTATGTTCGATATTTGTTCAGCTTATTTCAGCGTCCTTTCATTAACTGTAAATCCATGTTAAAATAATGTAAAGCATTCCCTATGTATTGACACACAAATAACCACAGAGGCTTGATTGGGATCTGGAGACTTTGAAGGCCAAGTCAACAATGCAAACCTGTTGTGTTGAATCATTGTTTTGAGAAAAGTGTACTTGAGCGTAAGAAGCAAAAGCCTCTTTAAAATTTAAGATAAGACTGAATATAAGAAGGTTCAAGCCAAACAGACTTAGATCAAGATACTTTAAGATGTTACAAAAAAGTCTGATTGGAGGCATGTTGATGAAATAAAATTGAAGACATTTTAACAATACTTCATATTCATTTCAGGTTTGATGTGATTTCCCAGGATTCCCCTTTTATTACCCATGCAATCCAAAAAATTGCTCCAAGCCAAGGACGCATCTAGATTGGTCTGCTGTTGGATTGCTACTCTCTGCTCCACCAACCAAGCACGGAAACAATGGAAGAGAAGAACAATGAGCTGGCTGCAGATCAGTAGAGGCCCACTTGGCTGCTTCCAGACACTATGTCTTATTTCCTCTTTGATTACTCACGCCTGCATAAGGAGTGCCACACTCCCACTCCTTTATCTGCCTGCCTATGAGAGAAATCCAAAAATTACTTTTTGTTGTTTGAGACTGTTTTTGATTTGGAGGCTGGAGCGCCTGTGTAGAAATTCACGAGGTTTATTGAAAAAAAATGAGCTGAGGGGACTCACATTCAGGTACTGGAAATATGAGTGTTGTGTGGCTTTATGTGTAGAAGTGGGTTGCCATGTGGATATGAGAGAGTTTCCGCTAATGGGTTTCCAAGATCTACTCTTAAACAGCTTTTAACTTGAGGAACAGCAGTGCAGGTCAAACGCCATCGCCACCCAAGCGAGCTGCTCGCTGGCTGTAAGCTGCGTTCCCCCTTTATTTTGGCTTTCTGCGGCTCCCGCCACTGTACGTCACCCCCCTCCCCTTCACCACTAGGCCGGAGGTAGGAAATCAAACCAATTACGGTCGTATTTAAAGAAAATTGGAGCAGGGCCGGAAAAATGGGGGCATTTCCAAAAACCACAAAAAGAAAACTGCAGGGCCACTCTTTTGCAAAACATGCTTGACTGGGGCAGAAGGAAACTCAGAAAACTCTGGGAGAAAGATATTGTTTGAACAGTTAGTTTTAGATTTTATCTTAATTACACATATAAATAAAGTAAAACTAGATTCCTACCCATTGAGGGTTTTTTTTTCACCATGTTACAACCACAGTCTTAATGTAATTAATAGGGATTCTCTTTGGACAAAGTGGTATAGAACTGAATTAGAAAAAGGAGAACAAATACTTTTCTGTTTCACAAAAATAATTGGAAACGTGTTGCATGTATTTGTATCGAGCCAAGTTGATGCTTTCAGTAACCGCCTTGTGCTCCAAACAAATGTAAATGTCTTTCAGGCTATTTCTCTAAAGGCTTCGCACATCAAGAGAGGGACATTTTGGCATCAATTTTTAGGATCCACTATGATTTTCGGCATTTTTGTTTTAGATTATGTCCCTCACAGTTGTTCTCCCCACTGTATGTTTGACCTCGATCTCTGTGTCACTGAAATTCATTTTTTCGTTCTCTTGGAAATAATATTAAGGAAGAACAAGAGGACTTAATGCATTTGACAGATAATGTGTTGTTACCAAATATGGTTAATTGAGGGCGTTTCTGTATGCAAATGACTGTGAACGGGCACGAGAACCTGGGTATGCACAGGTTGGATTTATCAACACATGATTGCGGAGGAGCGTGTGTAAGAGTGGCCACCGCATGTTTCATAAATCAGACTTTTGACTGTTCGTACGAACATTCTAATTTTTATGAACGTTTGATAAATGAGGACCGAGGAGTCTTAAACTCGGTTTCTCAAGGAATTAAATATGTCTCTGCCTCCACGTCCCTGAAACAAAATTATATGATTAAGAGAGGTCTCTAGAACTTAAGAAAATTGCTTGAGGATAGCCATGTATTTGGCTCCATCCAACTCTGACCAGTTTCCCATCCTGTGCTAAAGAAGAGCATCCCCACATTATGATGCTGTGACCAAAATGTCTTACTGTGGAGATGGTGTGTTCAGAGTAATGTATAAGTAAAGTAAGAAACCAGAGAAGATCTTTTTTACTAATTCCACTGACTTGTGGGAATGATTAATTGATCTTCATGTCTTTTAACAATAACTGTATCTTTTTTCCACTCCTCCATAAGGGCCAAATTTGTCTAGTGCATAATATTGATCTTTTTTAAAGGTTATTCCACCTGAGCTGTGAATTTTTACAATTCCTCCAGTAGGGGCGGAGCCGAAAACGAATACGGTATTGGGAAAGGCATGAATAAGATTTTTTTTTACACATTTTTTTTAACGTATAATTATTTCAAACAAAGATTTCAACAAAGTATTAGTGTTCGGAAACAAGAAAAAAACGTTATGTTTAAAAAGTTTGGTTCCTGATGAGACCACAGTGCATTACCAGATGAGGGAGTAAGTGACGTTCAAGAGGTGACACATACTGCATCATTACTTGTGTTGAATAGATTTTTGAACCCTTTTGGGAAGCGGAGTTTGATCGGGAGGTAATTCCTTTACGCTGCATTACTATTGAGGTCTGCAGTCTGGTGCTCTCATGTTCGCTATGTCCTCTGTCAGCTCAGTAATTTAGCCATAGCCTCTTGACAGAGTAATGCTAACATTATGTGAAAAGGATAAAAAGAAGGCTTGTGTAGTTGTGCCCAATTTTGTGCACTTATGGGAGTTATTTGGTATGTTTAAGTCACTGTCTTTTGCAGACAGCAAGACGTAGGCTAGTGGGAGCCTAAGTCACGTCCTTCTACTTCCGGTCCATAGGTCCCCTACTGGCAAGAAAAATTAATGAGAGTCAATGGACGCAACTAGGTATGTCCGATATTATCGGCCTGAAGTCATTATCGGCCGATATTGGCATTAAAATGTAATATCGGAAATTATCGGTATCTGTTTTTTCACACCATACACATATATCAAACTCTTCAGCTACTTCTTTTCTCTCTCAGAATGTAAAAAAAATATTTGAGAAATTTGAGGTTTAATTTTTGAGATATTTTTTGTTTGAGATAACTTCTGGGCCAACCTTGACATTCTATTTGGGCGCACTTGGTGACGTCATCAGCCACAAAGGTATAATGTTGTTTACGTTTTCTAAAAGTAAAAATTTGTCCTGAGTGGTGGGCCTGTGTCAGTATTCTCTGTGTGAGAAAATGTTCCAGCTACTTTTTAAGACAAAATAAAAATGGCACCATTTTCAATTGCCTAACTGAAATTCTAGTACTTATTACATTTTCTAACTTTTTAAAACTCAAGTATGCATGATACAAGATATTTCATTGTGGTTACCTAAAAGGGTTTAGTAGTTTTTTTTTTTTTAAGAGGGAGGGTCCCCACATATCTGTGTCGGTTTATATCGGTATCGAAAATTATGAGTTAGCCTATATCGGTATATCGGATATCGGTAGAAAAGCCAATATCGAACATCCCTAGACACAACATATGTGTGAATCAGGACATAAGACAAAGCGGACCAGAAAATAACTTATCGCTCTATTGACTTCCGTTCATAATTTTTTCGGGGAGCGGACCCACAGGCCGACCGGAAGTGGAGGAGACTTATGTTCCCCATATAGGCTAGTTCAGTGTTTCTCTACCGGGGGGTCCGCAGACCCCTCTAGTGGCCAGTGGCGGTATTTCAAGGGGTCCTTGATAGTAAAAATGTATATTTTTTAAAAGATCCTCTGATATTTATAGAAATAGATTATTTTATCCACATGTCACCAAGACAATATTGAGACACATTTATGCAGTATTTTCAGACATATATAAAAACAAAATAATACATTAAATACATATTTCTGAAAAATACTATAAAAAGTGTGTTGTTACTATATTATAAAGTTTACTGCATGTATTTTGTTTCATAATGTTCAGAGGCTGCTGCATATATATCCTGTTCTGTTAAATTTTTCTGGAGACTGCCTAAATATGCCAAGGACCTACTGCTGATTTAAGTTTTTTGTTTTCGAAGAGTGAATAAATACCACAATGCAATTCCAATGGAAGTTTCTGCTTTTTTTGACAGTAGGTCCTCAGAGTTGGTCAAAAATGGGGTCCATGACCCCAAAAAGGTTGAGAACCACAGTACCAGTTAACCTTATGATAGCTTCCGGTCACTCATTAACGGAAACATTAGCTGAAACTCCCCGCATGAATTAAGGCAACCAATTTGAAAAGAGTGCGTCTGCTGCTAAGTCATCTCTTGGTCCTCCACCTGCCTCAAAATCATAGTGAAGTTCTGTGTGGAAGCATTTTACATTCAGTGCTGCAGATAAAACTAAAGTGATATGCAATGTGTGCAAAAGTCAAATAAGAAGAGGCAGAGGTATCAAAGATCTGTCAACATATGTAATGCATAAGCATGTGCACTTAAACCATCTTCTCCTGATATTGTCTTCTAACCCCTCCACCAGCACCAGTTCATCATCACAGCCATGTTTTGCCCCTGCTAGTTTAACCATGGATGAGGTAATGGCTAACACGTTTTTTTTTTTTTTTTTTTCAGTGACATTCTTTGTTACATCTTCATTGCTGGCCTCTTGGAAAGACATCAACCAATATTGCATATCCATAATCATAATGGATAATTAAAGAATATTTGCACTCTAATTTAGTAAAAACTGGATTTTTACACCCATTTTGGATTTTAATTGAATATTTTTTTAATTGAATACAATACAGATACATTTCCCTCCTAGATACAAATACCGTCTGTTTTGCACATCCCTATCCTCTAGGGTTACCATTGGCCTCTTGGCTGCTTCTACTCACCGTGGTTTAAGTGGATGACAATGTCTTGGTAGGTTTGCAGTTTTGCTATTCTCTTTCCATTTTCAAATTATAGTATAAACAGATGTTTTATCATCTCCCCCTGTTTTAAACTTCTACAAAACATTATTTCTGATCTGTTTTTTGTGTTCCTTGCTCCTCATGATGTATGTTCTTTTTCCACTGTTTTTCTGGTTATAATGTGACTATACAAACAAGTTCAAGGTGCATGACTATTTTTGTTAGGCGCTGTATTTTTTTACCAGGCAACCATACGTCAAAACCCCTCTATAGTTCATTACTTTGTCTGTCACAATCTGTTTCTCTTGATAGTGTTTGGTCCCTTGGGGAGCTGTTTGAAGGATAGATTTTAAGGACAAATTAAGTTTATGATTAGGTATGATGTGCCCTGCTGAGAGTGGCCTGTCAGGAGGCCTTGTGTCATAATGTTGAAGAAATTTACCATGACATCTTAGATGTCCAAATCCTGGGCAGCTTCAGCTTCTGCTGAGGAGTTGTAACGTCTCTCTCTTAAAGCACAAACACCTGTTGGCTTCAAGACTGAGGCACATCGCCTGTGTGTGAGCACCTTTAGCTAGTTTAAAAATCTCTTGACAGTACAAAATTTCCTTTGGCTATCAGTCGGGTAATTGGTGCCTCCTGATCTGATGTATTCCTCCTTTTAACTCTCGTCCCTTCACTATCTGTCTGTGATCCTACTCACTGTCATCTTTCAGGAAAACCCCCTCATTACCTGCTCTCAAATCTAAATTCTTCGTTTTCCATCACCTCAGCTGCTTTGTTCTATGGCCCATTTGGCTGTTAAATTTCAGCGATTATTCCTCAGTCTGAGCACTCTGTCGCACTCATCTAGATGTTCCCTGCTTTATCTTCATCTCTGGCTCCTGGGTAAAAAATAAAAGGGCAGAAATCAAAATCAAGGGATCTCATTTCTACAGCCAGATGCAAATGCATCATTTTGTTGCATAATATTGTGCACACTAAAACACACCCATGGATGGAGTCATGGCCTTTGTTGCACAGGTGCACATATGAAAAAAAAAAATCATGCAATCTGTTTACCTCCCTTGCATTCATTATAAGAGCAAGTAAGATGATCCTCCATTAAAGAAGAAAACAAACCAGTATGTAGGAGGTGTCCCCTGAGGAAGTAAAATGTTGCTATAGTGGAACCATGGGAACTAGTTACTATAGACCCACAGGGCATCTGTGGATAGACATGTGGGTGTCTAACACTAACACACACACACACACACACACTGCCACTGGAGACAGAAACACCAAAGCAATGTCTGCGAGTCATTTTGTCTTGTCTGGGAGTAACAGAAGCTTATAGGATGTTGGAAGCAACCTGATTTTTATTCTGGCTTGTATTTTAAGAGGACTTTTCAGAAGCTAAAACAGGAAGTGAGTTAAGAAAAAAAGTGTTCAGAGAAGAAATTGAAATTGATGACAAAAGTTTTGATTTTAGTATTTAATGTCACATATCAGAGGCCGTATGAAGTTTTGTACTTTTTGATCATTATTAAAAGCTCCACTAAAAGGTAAATTAAGTGATAATCAGATTTTTTTACATGTTTTTTTTAAAATCTTTATTTGTTCTCTTAGACTTTTATCTTATAATTAAAAAAGCTATATAAACTCACATAAACATGACAACATTACCTTTTTCACAACTGAAAAGATCAAAATGTAAATATTATACTTAATAGACTATTCAAACTAGATTTATTTGTGAAAATAAACTCTACTGCTTTATTTTTACTTTAATTAAATGTAGTAATTGAAAATTTTTCATTTCATTTTATCCAAAAAAAACAAAGAACAAGCATAAAAAAAACTATGTTATGCATCTGATTCTAGCATTTATGGCCATTGAAGAATTCTAAATCCTAACCCTTAAATAGTGGTCATAAACCTGGGTTCCTTACTATGAAGAGTGATTATTGTCTTAATGAGGTAAATTCACATCCAGTTCAGGTGTTCAATATCAATTTCTTCCTGTCTGGTTCATTACCATGGTAATGTTTCCAAATGAGAGCTCAATACCAGGAAAATGACAACTTAAAGATAAATACCCTGAGAAAATGAAATACTTATACCATTTCACCTACGGCCAGATACAGGTGAAAGTGGCCTCTGGGCTGAAACGAGTTTTGATGTCCCCCCCACATAGGTTTCTTTTACACATGTAAGTTACTACAAATGTATATTAACACATAAACTTCAAGATTTAAGGCCTTGTCTGCATTTTTCTATTTGTCTTTTCTAAAAAGTTTCCTCCTTCAACTGACATGGCTCAATATCTAGTAATTCCTTTATCTATACACCCACCCCCCAATATATTATGTCAACTCTGTTTGTAGCCTGTAAAACAGTTAACAAAACAAAGAAAAACCCCTCAAAGAATTAATGATTAATTAGTTTGTAACTTTGAGATCAATAAGAGAATATTAGAATATTGCTAAAAAGTTAATTTATTTTAATTGGTGAACGTTATTGTATAGATTTTATACACACTGTTTAAAAGTCTTATCTGTTAAAAATAATTACTTTTTATTTGCAAGTAATGAAAAGACAATATTTTGAATAAGAATTTACATTTTCATTCACAAATATGTGTTAAATACCTGCTTAAAGCTTAATTTCAAAAGGTGCTTTTAATTTGAAAATTAGCATCACTGGAAAGTATAATCTTATTTGCAAGTAGGGGTCCTGAGAGTAGAGGTCTGCAGCCAGACTCTCTTGTGCAACTCAGCATCCTTCCTCCTCCACATGCCAAGAGTTATATTTTGGTCTCATCTAAACACATGACACTTTCCCAATCCTCTGGATCATTCAGATGGTCTCTGACAAACTTTAGACAGCCTGGACATGTGCCTACTTAAGCAGGAAGACCTTTGGAGCACTGCAGGATTTTAATCCATGATGATGTAGTGTTACTTAATCTTAGTTTATACTTCTCAGAAAGCAATTTTGCACTCAGACACAGACATATTGACTGACACCTTTCATTTATAGTCCTCCGTTGATTTTTGTGTGTTACAAAGCAATCCCCAACTGGGACATCAGGAGGTGCTAACTTCTCATGGCGGATCTGCCTCCTGTTGCAGTGTTGTATCTGGTTAATTTTCTTCCATCCATTCATTTTCTGAACCGCTTAGTCCTCCAGGGGCGCGGGGGGGGGGGCTGGTGCCAACTCCAGCTGTCAACGGGCGAGAGGCTGGGTGCACCCTGGACAGGTTGCCAGTTGGTTAATTTTCTTTAGCTTGTGAATGCATTCATCCCTCAAGGAGCAATGGACAGCAGAAAGTAAGTTTTGTTTAAGCTATAAAGCTTATTACTAGAAGTGCAGCTCATAGACTACAGAAGCCTGTTTTGTTGTTTCTCTACACATCCTTGCGCTCAATCGCTAAAAGACCATATTAGATAAACTGTCTTTTCAATATAAAGCATGTAGTGCCCAATGCTGCATTAACTACTGATTACAGCAACTATAGAGCATCGTTCTGGTGAAATGATCTCTGGCTGATTTTGAGCTGACCAATCACAGGCAAATGCTCTCTGTGGACGGAGATGGATAGCTAGAAAATAGGGCTATACTTCATCCGTCCTAGCGTAGGTGACGGAGAGCCCTTGTGTTGATGGATAATGGCCTGTTCTAAAGATCATGCGTAACCCACGAGCTGAGCTCTTACATCGAGCCCCAGGTCAAGGGACATTGTCGTGATCTTGTATTTATTCCTTATTCTTTGCTCATCCCAGTCTTGTGCAGGTGTACAATCTTGTCCCTGGTGTTCTAAGATAGCTTTCTGGTGTTGGACAAGTTGGAGGTTGGAGTCTTAATGTTTGAATGTGTGGACAGGTGACTTTTATACAGATAACAAGATTTGCAAGATTTAAGTCAATGAGATGTTTACTGAAATATTTTTGTTTTACAAGTAGTCTTGTTTTCTCCTTCCCTATTGATTGTGAGTGGATGTGGTTTTACTGTTCCAGCTGCTTTACCTGAATGCGCATAGAATTTTTAAAGGCAGATGATCCAATGTTTGTCTATTTTTTAATGTTAGGAGTTTTTTTTATTTGGTCTCAAAACATGGTAGCATTCTTGGGGATGAGAAAAAGGGGCTGCTATGAGAGCATTAATGCACTTGCCTTTGCAGGACTTTACTCTATATGCATATGTTGCACATGCAATGAAGAAAACTGTATTGTATTTATTGTAATTAGCCGTATAACCAACAACAATTCCCACAATCCATGCATGTTTGTCGCCTTTCCTTCGTCAGACAGCATATGTATGGTTAGAGAATCTGATAGAGTTCGGAAGAAGGATTTTCAACATGAAGCATGCTGATACGTGCGTGAGTAAATGAATGACTGAATGTAGTGTAAAACACTTTATGGTACTCTGCCCGAAAAAGCGGTTACCAGTTACCACCTGCACGCTATTCATCCATGCAGAATAGTGTGAATCTAATAAATAGCCTTGAGCTATTTATTAGATTTAGGTGTGCTGGAGAAGAAATGCATCAAAAAGTGGCAGGACAGTAGCTCCCAAGAGCTATACTTGGGTGCCCCTAATCTAAGGGATTTAGATTCAGAAAGCTTGGTGGATGGTTAAGCACATTGATTCCATGGTCATTAAAAAAATGGTATTGCTGCTTTTGGGAGTCCACCGAACGTGGAAAGTTTGAACTATACATTTTTTAAGTGAAATGCAAAATTAACTTTCAACTAAAAATATGACTAATAGGTAAAATAGTGTACTGATGAGCAACAGTCCACTCATTTTTCTTGTTTGACCAGGTAGGGCTTCCCTATTGCTTGTGAACCTACTTTCTTCTCAACTTTCTATGAATTTCCTTGGATTCAGCACTCTGAACAACACTTACTTAGCTATGCACTTTTCTTTGGCTTACCATACTTGTGGAGGGACTGTCTGCTGAAGAACTGTCAAGTCAGCATTCTGTTCCCTGAATACGTAGACCAAAGCAGCCGGTAAAATAGGGACACTGTCAACAGAAATTACCTCAACCAGAGATGCAGCCTAACTAGTATAGAGGAGCCTACAGAGTTCACTTGGTTCTATGGTTGTCCATGCATCCAAACAAGCCTTGACTTGTGAGGGATTACTAGCTGTGTTGTTTGATAATCGGTCCCAGAACAAGATTTACTTTTTGCAGGACAAAGAAACTTTGAATAACTGCTAGAATATTTGCCTTTACTGCTTCCAATGCAGTCACTGGGAAAAAGAAAGGGACAGTGTGGATTTTAATGACCGTCCACATTCCCACGTGATCCAAACCAGACTTGAGCAATCATCCTCATTTAACTCGCTGCTTGTGCGCATGGATGGAAAAACAGTGAGGGAGATAGAGAGATAGAACGTGTGTATGTGAACCTTCCATTTAGTGAGTTCCCCTGCTCAAGTTAAAGGAGACCTGGTCCACAGGGATCCCCCGTTTCCCCTTCTAGCGTTCTTGTTTCCCCCTCCACCCACCTAGTACCCCACCATGAAGGGGGAGTGCCTGGCAAGAGCTGCAGTGTGTGCGTGCGTGTGTGTGTGTTAATTTCCTGTTTTATAGAGGAAACCGGGTTTGCGTGTGCAGATCGTTATTCGGATTTTCTCTGTGAGAAAAAGGGATTAAAAAAAGATTTGTTTCAATTCTCATGAATCTGTATGGGAAACGGTAAGCCATTTTTCTGGGAAGCTGGCCTAGTCACTTAGCAAAAACATATTTTAGTTTATTGGTAAAGCTCAAATGATGTGTCCATATCAGGATCTGAAAAGCATAAGATTTTATTATCGCAAAGAAATATCCTTCAACACTACCAGCTATTATCCATTTTAAACTTTTTGCTCTCCTCCCTGACAGACTAATTAAATTAGGGTCAGATTGGTTACACACAGATAACTGTAGTCTTTATAAAATGAGAAGAATCTAAATTGAGCCCATTAGCGCATCCAAATGAAAGTTAGCCACTGCGGTCTTAGCAAGAATACCCTCTAACCATGTTTGGGGCCACAGGTCCACCATGCAGCGGTCTGTTGGTTTGCTAGAAAAGCTGCCATCTGTGTTTGACTAATTCACAGTGAGAAGAGTTCAGAAGTTGCACTCTGCCAGAGCTCAGTCATATGCAGTCTTATCTGCGTCATCAAGTTCTCTTGTATTTTCACCTAAGCTTTACCTCGTAAATGCAATTGCATAAGCAGCATTTCTCTGAACTGCTGCATTTACATGTAAATATCCCCAGGCTCGATATAAATTCCCAACGCTTAGAAATCAATTCTATCAGTATTTTCGTGTGTGTGTGTGTGTAAGAGAGAGAGTAATCCTCTGTTTTACTAGCACTTCTTTTTTATCAAACAGCTTTCCAAATTAGATTTATTTCATTCATTTGTTAAAGATATACTTCATTTTCAGGCCAAAAAAAAATTGTACTTTACCTTGTGCCTGAAACATTTAGGAACTCACTTGTCTGGTCATTATACAGAAGCAGTCCCAATGGAAAAGTAGGTGACCCTCCTCAGAGGTGAGATTACCAAACTGAGCTGATGGACAAACACTTATGAGAAACTCATGGATGCCAAAAAATTGCTTGTTGATGTAAAAACCTGTAATTCATGCCCAATACTTCCAGCATGCCTTCTTTCAACAGGGAATAACAGGAAGCTGATCACCTGCTCAGCACGGTTCTACTCTTACATTAACACTTAAACAGAGATTATATATGTTCTCGTCCAGATGGACCACTTTGACCACCTGGAATCTCCCTATAAATGTCACAATACAACCATAGACTGCGTGTGTGTTGTTTTGTAATTTTACTACAGTAATATACTCAAAGTAGTGCTAAATTGTGAAGCTGAAGAAGGATACATAGTTTTCTAAAAGTTTTATTAATGAAACTTTAAAGGTGGCTGCAGTTAAATTCAACCCCCTTTACTCTTATATTCCTAAATATAATCCAGTGCAGCCAACAGCCTTTAAATGTCCTCTAATTAAAAAATGGAATCATTACAGCTTTATAAAGACCAAGTCAGTCACCAGACAGCGCAAGGTCAAGTTGAGATGTGTAAAGCATAGTTGTGTTAGAAAAAATATCCTAAGCATTAAAAATTTCACAGAGGACTGTTTTCAGTTCCTTAAATCTGGTGATGATGGATTGATAAAAATTAGTTGAAAGAGCAACCGCTTTTTTTCAGACTCCATGTGGAAGAAAGTCCTCTGGTCAGGTAAGACACATTTAAAGCTTTTTAGCTTTCATGCAAAACAGCGTGGTAGGAAATTCTCACCTGCCGTACACCCCCTGAACACAACATCCTTATGTAGCATGTGGTGGAGGCAGCATCATGCTGTGTGAATAATGTTTGTTAGCAGGGGCAGGGAAATATGTCAGTGTTTATAGCAAGATGAATGGAGCTACATTCAGGGCAATCCTGGAGGAATACCTGTTACACTCCAGATGAAAGCCTTTTCTCATTAAAATGGCCTAATCAAATTCCAGATCCAAATTTAATTGAGAATACCAATTGAAAAGAAAATAAGAGATATTATCCATCCCACATGACTGAACTTCAGTTGTTTTACAAAGAATGATGAAAAAGCGGTCCCTACATGTGCAAAGCTGGACGAGATGTACCTTACACCTGAATGAAATAAGTAAAATCTATTAGCAGCATTTGCTCAGCTCTAGAGGTCTGTTGATAAACTGCATGTTATAGAAAAGCTGCATCAAAGGCCTACTAATACATAGTAAAATGATTTTAGAACAAGTATGAAAATTTAATATAAATACGATACATTTTTGTGTAAAGTTGAAATATAATACTTAGGACTGGTGTAATGTGTCTGTCTGAAACAACTTCGTAGCTGACTGAAAAGTCTAGGTAACAGTTTTGGGCCCCCTGTTTTTTTCCGTTTCTCCTTTACTTTAGTGGGATTATTTATCGTTTAAGCAGGGGTTGACTCTGCAGCCTCATAGACTGGAGATGGGCTGCACTGTGGGAACTGGGTGCTGCCCGGAGTATCGTAACAAACAATAGTCTCTGTAGACCCAGCATGGATGAGAAATTACCTTCACTGGGATCCCTCTGAACTGGGAGAGCCCTTTCTCCAGATCCCACACCATGTCAGAGAGGCAGCACAAGCCATTTGTGTGAAACCAGTTGCATCACAGCTCTCGTGGTTTCTCGGTCATTCTGTGGGAACCCTGATTTTTGGCGTTAGCCTCTGTTCCCACCACCCGTCTGGTTAGAAAATAGACTCGCGTTCGCGTACCAGTTCCTGAAACCAAGCCGGTTCTTGCCTGCTCCTTCTCACGGGGTCCGCTGGAGAGGAGGTCAGCTGCTGCAGAAGGGGCCCTAATGGGTTTCGCATGCAGGTACCGCAAAAGCGACTCGGGATCATGTTTTCATGAGAAATGAGTTGTAGCGATTGTGTGCTTATTCCTAAACACTCCCTTTTCTCTGTTCTGTCTTTCTGTCTGTCTTGTCCATTCTTGTTTTTGTCTCCAAAGCTGGTTAAATTTTTATCTCTGATTTACGAGGAACAGGACATGATTTATGTAATAAAAACAAGACCCTTTGTTCTTTCCCCAGTTGTTTACTTTTTTTTGCTGTAACTTCCAGTACTTTTCATCAACTTTAAACAATTGTGTTTGCTAACCAGTTTTATACATTTGATGACAACTGGAACCAGGCAGCAACCTCACTATGGAGGCAAACTTTTTCCTCCTTTCCTGGAGAGTTAGTTTCTGAAAGAGGAGCAACATGGTGGGAACAAAGGAGATGGGAAAGATAAAAAAGTAGCAGTTCTTTACATACAAAACAAAAACTGATGTGCTCCCCACATGTGGACGAAGAGAGGCTGATCTCAAAGAGTGTGTGAAGACAGCTAGAAAATTCCCCTGAGCCTAGTTGAAAGCTTATCGTCTTTTCTTTGTGCTTCCTGAGCGGCGGGGCGATGCAGAGCGACTCCTGGACGAGACCTGAAGGGAATACCGTCATACGCTCAGGGTGTGAAGTGGAGCTCAGACTGTCTGGGTGGACAGGCTGGGGGGGGGTTGAAATCTGTCAGCACAGGATTTTGTAAGTGTGTGTGTGGAAGTGCTCTGAGTGTGCAGAGTTAATTGAATACAGTGTGTATCAAGGCTGCCTCCTGAGTCTTTGTTGTTCTGCCGACGCTGCCCCCATAGAAGTTCTGATGCAGAAACACACACACACTGCAGAAACAATAAAGGGGAAGAAAAAGAGCTGAGCGAGAAGAAAGGATAAAAAAGAACAGATACAAGAGAGGATAAACACAGAATTACAGTGAAAAACTGATGAAGAACAAAGCGCTTGGACGGGCTTTTCATGCCACACCAACAGGTGGCATTAGTTTAAAGACTGAAGATCTGTGAGTATTTTGTTACAGGTTAACCACATCTGAAATCAGACCACCCCACAAGGTAGTATCTCAAGTGTTTAATCTTGTGGCTCGCCTTCAGATGATCCAAACAGATGCCATAATCCTGGCATGAATTGACAGCCACAAAGCTGGTGAGAAACCCAGCCGACATTCCAGGCTTCTCCGTATTGTTTTTAACAAGTGACAACTTGCCGACGTGTGCTAACATGGACTCTGCCAGGGCAGTATTGGATTCCTTGGCTGGGTTTTTATGCACGTTCTGGGTACCACCGTGTTGACAGCCGAAGCATTTTTAATTCTCTAAGGGGTCCTTGCGAGAGGCTCGCTGATGGCAAGAAGAGGGTCTTTATTAGAGGGTTTTTGGGGACAAAATACCAATGAACATTGTGATGTTATGAGAGAGGGACATGACATTTTTTGGTATTTATGTTGAATAAGGATAAGACAATTAACTATTGAATCAGAATGTTATGGAATTAGATTAGTCCCATTAATGTTACAGGATTTTTTTACTTACCCTTTTCAACTCTAATTTGATGGTAAATTTTGTGAAGGTGAATCCTGCACTGTCTCCATGTTTCATATTTTTTAGTCCTTACACCTTCCACGGTTAAACTACAATAACCCCCAAAGCAGGATTGAAATATGTACTGCAATAGAAATATTTTTCATAACGAAGCAAATGACTTTAGAGAGGGACGCTAAAGAAAGGGACGAGTAAAACTAAAGGTAAAATTATGCATGTTAACTAAACACTCCTTAACTTACCAAATTTTTGCCCTCTATTGGCTTCTCAAGGCTTGTGCTGTAATGTCACTGTCGTAAAACCAAAAATCAATGGAGTGCAGGTGAAGAGGCTATTCTCCTGCCGTTTTTACAAGCTTGCTAGCCAAAACAACAGCAAACTAATGCCTTGTCAGTTGATAAACTGTCAGTAATGAGCAGTAATGTTGAGCGCCGAGGTGCAGTGTTAAAACAAGTGTGAAAACCGCGGGTTTATCGGTTGGGAGTATGTGACGCAAGGCCGTAAAACGAAAATCAGTCAGTACTTTCGGGAGCCATAGCGGGAGAGAAAAGTTGTATAATATGGTTTTCAGCAGCAGGGCAGTTACATCTTAGAAAATGAGATAAAAAATGCTGGTGAAATGCCAACATATTTCAAAACGCACGTTTTTTAAAGTATAAAAGTTGCGGAGTGCTTCTTTAATAAGTCTCATCAGTATGTGAATGTGTGCGTGAATGGGTGGATGACTGAATGTAGTGTAAAGCGCTTTGGGGTCTGTAGGGACTGAGTAAAGCGCTATTCAAATGCAGGCCATTAACCATTTTACCATTTCATTTAAAGTTGGTGCACAGATTTATTGTTTCTCTGAAAGCAAGTTTGTACCCAGATGTATTGACAGAAACCTTTTTCGTTTATATTCCTTCACTGATTTTTGTGTTGCAAAGCAATTCCCAACCAGGACAGCAGGGGGTGCTAACTTCTCATGGCGGGTCTGCCTATCGTTGAAGTTAACTAGAGTTTTTTTTTTTTTCCTCCTTCAGCTTGTGAACGCATAACTTTCCTCCTCAAGAAGCAATGGATGACATTAAATGAGTTTTGATTAAGCTGTAAAGCTTTGTACTAGAAGTGCAGCTCATCATCTAGGTAGCAGGGCAGCTAGATTAGATGCAAAGTCTATGGTACCGATGCACACAACAAGTCGAGTGTGTCGGCACAGTGGAAATCCATGCAGCTGCTGCTCAGATGGTCCGTAAAGGCATCCACGCAGCTGATGGGTGAAGTTGGGAACACTGAATCAACGTCAACCAATCAGTGACAAGATGCTGGCGGTACGGGCATGGGAGACGGTGGGGGGGGGGATGCCCCGGCTTAAAGGGCAGGGAGACGGAGGACGAGATGCCGGGTGGAGCTACTTGAACGGCGGGGTATCAGCGGCGCTCAGAGAGCTATATAGCTAGATCGAGCTGGAAGGCTACAGAGTGGAAGTCTCAAGAAGAGATTGAACATTATTTGGTAGAAGTAACAGAGGATATTAGAGAGCCAGGTAAGCAGTTAAACATTTTCTTTTTCATGTCCTTGTTATGTTGGCTAACGCCAGCCAAAGCTGGTTAGGACAACCACGGTGCTAAATACGCACTACTTTTTCCCCCATTGTCTATTTAGATGAAATCTGAAATAAAGCGCTGGAAGATATTGAGGGACATGTATGTCAAGTAGAGGAGAAAAGAGAAAGAGACAAAGAAGACCGGAGCAGAGGAAGGGAAAGTGCAGAAACAACAGAGAAATCCACTAACACACTGACATGGACTACAAAATGTGCAAGCAGCTGGGTTTTAATTTTAAAGCATCAGGTTTCATCTGTTTGACCGATTTGACGCCTGAACGCGGTAACTGGTTTTAATGTGGCCTAAAACGCATGTAAACAAACACAGCAACCTGTTTTGTTGTTTCTTTACACCTCTTTGTGCTCAAATTCGCCATAAAACGATATTAGATAAACTGTCCTTTTAATATAAAGCATGTAGTGCCCAAATGTCGCCTCATCCACATTTTCATAGCCATATATGATATGAATCACTGGTCTAGTGAACACTCCATCTTCCTACTCCTAGAGGGTTCAGTCTTTGTTGCATTGATGTAAGCTGGAGTTATCCAAACTGTAGCCCATTGAACATTTTCAGCCCATGCACTAATTTTGTGACCAAAAGAGAATTTAAGAGTGGTACTAATATGGCTTGTCAGCACAGTAGATTTATGCAGATTATTTTCTTAGGCTGAAATGTTTTAGACAAAAACAAAAAAAAAAAATTATGAAAAAATTAACATTTGTCTTCAGTTAACAATGCTTTCAGAAACATGTTTCTTAGCAAGAACGGAGACAAACATCCAGTAAATTAGATACTAGTTTAAAAAAAAAAGTGTCCCAGTAGTACCGTGAATTTGAAGATTTTGGCAGTATGGCATATCAAAGCAATTTAGCCTCTCTTTTATTTTACAAAGAAAGTCAACTAATGGTTGTCCTGTCGATAGATTCCTCCACCTGAACTGTGGACCAGAGGCCTCTTGCCTGGTCTATCAATTTAATTGGATGACAATGTATGGTTAGAGTTGCGTTTGTGCATTAATCCTTCCCGTTCTTCACATGATTGATTGAACAGTGCTCATTCAGATGCTCCAAGTTTGGGATCTTGTTTTATACCCTAACTCTGCTTTAGACTTTTCACGAACCTCCTCCCTGACCTATCTGCTGTGTTCATTGATCCTCATGATGCAATCTGTTGTCTTACGTTCTAAAACAAACAAAGATTAAATATCACACAGATGAACTCTGCTTAGTAATTGGGCTACTTTTGAAGACAGTTGGCTTTACTTTATTTAGGGGTATCAAAGTAAAGTGGGCTATATACATAACTGGACTGGAATTTCCAAATATGTTAAAAATACTGTGAAGACCATAAATCATTTTTCTAAAACATAACAATTTGCTATTTTGTGCAGAAATATAAAAATACTTGCAATAAAACTATGTGCCAAAATGTGGATACTGTGAATATTTTAACGTGCTGTAGATACATGGTTTATCATTAATGAAATGCAGCTCCGAAGACAGAAATGAGGGATGTTTTTTTAATTAAAATGATTAAAAACTACATTATCCGCAAACTTTACAAGCACTCATATAGAAGCAGTAATGGTTTCAGCACATACACGTTTTTTAAATTAACATATCAGTTTCAGATGTACATGCTTTGAGCATAGAAAGAACAGAGGAAAGATGAATGGCTTAAAATGAAAATGAAACTGGGGTTCTTTTAAAAAGAGAATAGATGGAACATTGTGCTCTTTAATTAAACATACAAAATAGGACTGACTTGTACATTTTGGCTTCATAGTTTTGCACAATAAAGTTCATTCAACACAGATGAGTTGCCACAAATCTCAACATTTAAACAGTTTTAAAGGCAGTTGTGTAGATCTTTGGTTTTTATACACAGTAACCACACAAACGTGGGATTTCTCTAGCTGCATGATGGTTTTGTCAGGTTTTTAACCAAGTAGAGGTTTGAGAGGATAAAAATACAACATGCTTTTCCTTAATAGGAACGAGACAACATTGGAAGGATAAAGCAGAACACTTCTTGCATACATGTATTTCTTCACCTGAGCTCCAAATGCAGGCATCTTTGGATCACTCTTCACTCTGAGATCAAACCTCAGCTGTGTAGCAACTAAACATCCATCTCTGATTCATGTCTGCAGTCTTGCAACCATCAGACACCTGATATCTGTTGCAAATACCTCAGCTCTGCACAGGAAAAAAAAAAAGTTTGTGTGTGAACAAACTCCAGAGCCTGATCAGTAAATTAGAGCAAGAGCGACAGTCGTGACCACAAATGCTTCAAAGCATTACTGATTACTCAGAACAAAGGGACCGGTGCAGAACAAGAGACTGTCCTCTGTGTTGGTAAGAAGATCCCACTCTGGACCCCTCCTCTTCCCTCTGTCCCATTAAAAAGGCCCTCAGGAGGGGGAGAATGTGCAGACACACCTGTGCTGCAGGATTGTGATTACCTTTGTGTAATATTTTTCAAAAGGACACTTGAAATGTGTTTGAAAAACATGTGCAGGAATATTTTATATTTCCCTCTGCACACTTTCAAATCACCAAGCAAAATATAAGGAAAGTAAAATAGTGCAAAAAAAATAGCTTTTTTTGGTTTTGTAAGCGCAGAAAGGCAAATTGTAAATAATCTAAAAGAACATGGCTCTAGGATCTTTTTGGGCAAAGTCCATTTGGAATAAAGGTTTTAGTGCACCAAAGCTACATTGGAAGGCAACAAAATTACATTAAAAGGTTTTTCTCATAATTTAGTTGCAATATATTACAAAAACTCCAAATTCATACTTAATAGACATGGTATATATACTGTTTATATGCTTATAAAAAGGAAAAAATAAAAAGAAATGCTTAAGGATTTGGGGTATTTGCATACATTTCCCCACAGTTTGGCTCAAATAAATATCAAAAGTAAACGACGTCGTCCAGTTAAAATAATAAAAACAAAATAAATTCAGGTGAGGACTTTAAAGAAAAGCTTGGATAAAGAAGTTGGAAAGGTAAAGAGTACAGACAACAGGACTCAAATTATTAGGAGAAAATAAACCAAACCGTTTTTTTCTTAGACATGGCTTTGATAATCATCTATTGTTCTGCTAAAACGCGATACACTGATGAAACAGCAGAGAATTCATTTCATAAACTTGAAAAAGCTTCTTTCTCAATAATGCAGCAATTGTTCTGAGACATTTCCTCTTTAACCAAAGGCTAATGTCTCTGTGTGGATAATAAATAGACCAAAAGGTTCTGCAGAAGTACTCTGAGCACATGAAACAGCCCTGTATGCTCACGAAAACATTTTTACATTTGATGCAAATTTGTTCAGGAATGAAAGCTTAAAAGGACCGATTGCTACAGCAGTGCTGCCATGCTTTGCGAGGAGTCGGTCATGGAGCAGAAAACCAGTCTGACTTCTCTTCTCCACCTGCCAAGTTGGCTGACTCAGTCTGAACAGTCTGTTTGATCAATGTCTGCTGTTGCTTTCATCTCATCAACCGTGCTGATTGTTTGTACTTCCACGCTGTTGTTCACTTGTTTTTTGAGTAGCAGTCTAAATCACAGCGATGGCTTTCCAATAATATTTACAGTCTCTGCTGAACGTCACCTTAACTCATATGGCTTTGGAAGGTCTTTGAGAGTACAGGTCTCAGGCGCAGTGCAAGAGATCACTCAGAAATAACAAAATGTCTTCAAACAGTAAAAGCAAAAGTCTTTAAAGCGAGAAAACAAAGGCAAACATGCAACATTTTTACGTTTTTTTTTTTTCTTCTTTCAGTGTTCAGCTTTGTTGTTCATGATCAATCTCTTCACTTCTCCACTCTCTCTGCTCCCAATCTTCAGAATTTCTAGCTCTCTTCCAGTCAGTACGGCCTCCAGACGGACTCCTCCAAACGACCCGAAGCGCTCATGGCTGTTGGGGAGTTGCTGTGGCTGCCGTCGGCTTCCACACCCTCGTTCTGGCTGTTCAAGCCCGGGTTCATCAGGCTGTTGGTCCCTCCAGTACCCGTGGCCCCCGAGCACGACAGGAGGCGGGTGGGGGAGCGCTCACCCCCGGTGTTCCCTGGCGCCACCATAGAGAACTGGTAGGATCCGGAGCCCGTGCCGTAATACAGGTAAGAGTTGGACTGGAAGTTTTGAGACTGGTTGTTTGTGTAGGGGGGCGGCAGGTAGGTGTGGTATCTAGAGGAGGCCGACATGCTCAGGCCGCTGATGCCGGTGCTGGAGGTGTTGGCAGAGTAAGGGAAGGCCCCCGGGTAATGCATGCGGGGGTCTGAGAAGCGAGGGTCTGTCAGCGGGGACAGAGACGGGAAGGTGGTCCTCTGTGGGAAGAGGTCTGTAGTCCCTGTTTGAGACACAAAGACGAAGAAGTTAGACGGATTCATCCATGATGGAAAACTGCTGTCACTGTGAAGAAACGATGGGTGCAAATATTTCCCTTTTGCAAACATCAGGATGCTCTGTGTTATTACACACTTCCAGAGCAGCAAACCTTCCTAAACCTCAATTCTGTGCTCAAATATCTTGCGATAAACCACTCTATGGAAACATTTACTCAAAAGTAATGAACTGAGACATTTTTTGGCTCAATAACAGTCATCAAGCTCTGACAGCACATCATCCCACAGCCTTGTGCACAAGACCGAAGTTATGAAAAGGCCCCCCCTCGCCAGCGCCCTCCTTACCGGCCCTTCAAAAGGAAATCAATATACAGGTTTCTGTCGTCTGAGCAATGAAAAGGGTCATTGTCAGTACTTTGTATAAACACTGACGGCTTGTTGCGCTATTGTGCAAGATGTCATGAATCATGCTTAGGTGAAACAGCAAAATTAGAGACAGCGAGACCGAGAGAGAGAGAGAAGAGGAAAGAAGAGAGGTTTTCTGTGTATGACTAAATGTGTATTACAGTGCAGATCCTGTCAAAGTTAAATGTGAAGTGTGAGCTCACAGGTAACAGAGCTGAATCGTTCTGGCTTTGTATAATTTATTTAGCAGCCAGAAGGGAAATATAAATAAAAATGAAAGCCTTAAAGCAGGTTGGAAATGTCTTCACTCCTTATGTCTCTCATTTAAAAAAAACATTAATCCTTCCTCCCTCTTAGTTTTTCATTTTGTAGCGTGTGTGTGCAACCTAATGTAAATTTATTCAAAAACCAATTCAATAAATGGATTCATTACATAAACAATGACCTGTTTTGTGGATTTATATCTGTTCATTTTGATTATCTTTAAATCTTGATTATTATGTTGTACATATAATAAAAACCCAAAACTCAGTTTCTCTAAAATGAGGATACAGATAATCCTTTAAAAAAAAAAATACCAGAAATGGCAGCTTTACTGAAAAGTATACCTATGTGCTCTACTCAGGCTGGGTTGGGGCTCCTTTGTCATTAATTTGTAGCACTTGGCAAGATTTTAAAGAAGTTATAAAGCAGGTTTTTGTACCTTAGGCAGTGTGTGTAGGTGCCAATCTTTGCTGAAAAATTAAATCTGCATGCCCATAAAGCTCTTTAGTGATGAGACACATGGATTTCTCTAGAATTTCCTGGTAGACACCTACAGTGACTTGGAACCTAAACAACAAAAACATTGGACCAACACCAGCAGATGACATGGCTGCCTAAGTCATGACTATTTATAGAAACTTCATACTTAACCTCAAGCAACTTATATTTTGTGCATATAAACTCATCATTAACTGGAAGATTGTTCTAAGAATTTAAAACGTGATGTATTTTTCATCTTAAAGGAGGACTTGGAGAACTGCTTTTCATTAGCTGTAACAAAAAGTAATATAAAGCATATGAAATATCACCCTCTGAGATTAATACATTTATATAATTAGCTTTTTTATGTAATGAAATAAACAAACCTTTGAGATTACATTCAAATTTACTCAGTCGCACCTTTACATGTAAAAAAATAGGCTGTGTCTGTTCGTGATATTAATTTATTTCTGAAGAAAGTCTTAAGTGCCTAAGAGTCAGATCCAAACTCCATAGAACTGTAAACGTCCTTGCAATATATTTGTATGTTGGACAAAGTTCCTCATAGTTGCTTTGAGCATGGTGAGCGTCATATCCTCACCACCTACAACTGCCACCCACACACGCACTCCTTCATCCAAAAAAAGGCTCTGTTATTGGATATTTGTTTGTCCCAATGCGTCTTTCTTGAGCATAATATCCCCACATGACTATAAGTGTAAAATAGAGATTTGGATGGCAGAGAAAAGAGAGCTTGTATTTATGAAATAGCAAACGCTTGCACGCCACAGCCCTGAGGGGGGGGGGGGGGGGGGTGCCAAACTTGCACGCTGCAGTGTTGTTGAAATCTCTTTTCCTTATGTCTGGAGTACTGGGTCCATTTTCAGCGACAGAAAATAGAGAATACTCCTTTATAATTTCCATGGTCCCTGCTATACTGTGATTTTTTTTTTTCATCCTCACACATTTGTTCATTTCTTTTTCCCTTTCACTTATAAAAGCAGAGAGTTTGTTGGTGGTGGGGGTGCTGTTTCTTTTTCCAGAGTCTACCAGGAAACAGCAGTCTGCTCTATATCTGATTTCATGCAAGGAAAATCCAAGCCATCAGCTGCTGTTGATTCGGGTGAAGTGGAGTCAGATTATTTCCTACTGGACTCCCAAAAAGCCTATGCTCCCTGTGCGTGTGTGTGTCCCTTCATCTCTCCCTGCCTGGTCTAAATTTAGGCCTAAGGGTGGAGCTGGAGAGGGGACATGATGGCTGCTGCATGCCCACCCTGCTCATGATCTCCCCCGTTGATTGGAGTTGGTGGAAACATGCCGGCTAAACTGTGGCGGGGATCGACTCCTGCATTCTGTCAGGGGAAACTGGATTGGACACTTATCACAACACTTTAATGGGCTTGTTCAGGCTCAGGCTCTTGGCTGTGGGCCACAAGGTGTCTGCAGACACCTTCCAGGCTCCATGGTACAGTAGCGCCCTCTGGAGGAGACAAAACTAAAACTCCTGTGTAACTGAGAGGTCGTCTGCCTTTTCTCGGTTCTGCATACTTTTATTGCATCCCCACCCTCCCCCACCCACTTTAAATATAGCCTTCGCTGTTGCGGTAACCGCGGTGCATCTTTGGGTCTTCCCAACCGAGCCTTGCAGTAGTTGCCTGTAACCTCAGCGGCACAAACCCCACACATGATCTCCATTAGACTCATCTGAATCGTGTTGACTAAATTGCAGGGACAGGAGAAGGGATGGAACCCAGAGGGCTTGTTGGCATCGTCTACCGTCTGTGATGTTCCCAGTCTGTGAAGTGGGTAGGTGGGAATCAGGGATTTTATTGAGAACATTGTGTTCCAACGTTCCTCTGTCTCCGCTGCTTCTGAGTTCTGCAAACTCTTTAAGGGCGGAGCCTTCCTCCTTTCTACATAGCCCCAGAAGTCCACTAGTCCACACTGAAGCGTGTAACCCAGATATGGCTGGAGGTTTGTCTCATTTGCCTACAGGAGAAACTGATTTTGCTTGTTAACATAAGGGCAGGTTTGAGGCGATCGCCTCCGTGTGTGTTTAATTGTGCATCGGGGCGTATACGTGTGTATTTGTCTGTCCAAATGTGGTGGCTGGTGATGGCAAGATGCAAATCCATGCGCTCACCTGTGAAATGTTTACTCAGGCTTGATGCAAACTGTGACAGCCAGGGCCCGGGGAATGGTGTCTCAGGCAAATAAGGTGGAGGGGGAAAGGAGAACTCAAGCTGCTGGCGTTAGAGTTTTAGTGTTATCCCCGAAGAGACCTTGCAGCACCTCGGTATCAAACAATCAGAAAAGTTCTGATTCACCTACTGGTTTGCGTGGTTTGAACGGCGGATGCCATTCCGATGAATAGTCACTGCTGATAACCATGAAAAGGCTGCTGCTGCTGTGCATGCCAGAGAACAGGAGACTCAAATGAACACAAATGATTTCCAGGTGTTTATTTAAACACCGAGCGCTCACAGTCGGAGCTTCAAGCTTAATGCAAATGACAATCACCTCTGTGCTGCGGAACCGCAGTCAACAGCCCCAAAAGCTTCATCTATGGTAATACTTAATCATGCCAGGCAGAGGGGTTTTGCATGTTCTCCACTTGTGACATGCAATACAAGCAATGGGAAGTGGAATTTGTGATTGTAGAGAAGCCTGTGATTTTACTAATGTATCAAAAAGCAAGGTGGCATGATTACTTTATTTGTTAAGTAAATCCTTTCCTCGGAGATACAGGATTCTCCTCTGCGATCTATTGCAGTCACCATTGGTCTTTTGTGTCTATGTCTAGTTTCAAATCTTGAAAAATAACAGGTTTTTAAGTCATAGTTCTGTTTTCATAAATCAAAAGGGAGTCAGACTACCCTACAGCCCTGTCATAAAAAGTCTTCTTCGTGTCTTAAAGTGAGTCCTCTTTACAGTGTGAGTGGATGACTCAGCACGTCTGGTGTTGGGTTGGTTTCTGGGTAATGCATGGATTAAAGGCAGTGGGGGCTTCTAAGAAAGCAGCATATATCCACATCACCGAGACACAAAGGAAAGAGAGACTGAGTAGGTGGGGATGAAGGAGGTGGTGTTAGTGGAATGTAATGGGATGTAGTAAGGCTCCTCAGACAAAATCAAAACAGACCTCACCCTTTACGTTACATGGTTTACTTATTTTCCTCATAACCCAGGAACTCTAAGCAGAGTCACAGAGTTGTGTTGATATAGAAACGGGACGACAGAGATGTCAAGATTCTCACCTGGCCATGATCTCAGATCCTCCTCCACCTTACAGGTCTTCAGAGTCGGGGTATCCATCTGCTCTGGCCACAGACCTACAGCAAAACACAGCGAAACCTACAGGTCAAAACTGGGATCTGCTCATTATAACCAATTTACACTTTTATGCTCAAACATGAACTAAAACTCTTCAGACATCCAGTCAGAGGGATGCCCAAAGCTTGTCGATCGCTTTAAAAGAATCTAGTCAAAGTGCAGTTGGTATATTCATTTATTTGAACCTGTATGAACAATTTTGACACGGTGGATGAGTGAAAATCCACTATGTAAAAATATAGAAAATTATTCTTAAAATAATATTCAAACTTTACACGTAATTATTCATATTCATATTTGAAAGCCCCCCAAAAAGCTGATTTTTTTGTGTGTACTTCTGACAAAAATTGTAGTATTCTCTGGATGATTTTAAGACTTGAATACACAAACATATGTATGGGTTGTAAAGCTTAGATTTTACAGCGATGAAATAATTGTATTTGGCTTGGAAATCTACAACACAGCCTAAGTAACCTTTTTTGTATGACAGACTGGTCCAAACTGTTCTGACACCAGGTGGTTTTGAGATATTTGTTCCTGTCACAGGTTGGCCTCTGCTGACTGAGCAGTGAAGACTGGGAAGAGAAGGGGTGGGTTTCTCACCACAGTGAGACCAGGCTTGGAAAAACACGCTCCATGGGTGCATATGAGGTATTTTTGGGCCCTTCAGGCGAGACACTGGAGGAGGTGAGATCTCTGAAGCGTAGGACACTCGGTAGCCTGTCCAGCAGAGCTGTCAGGAAGTGAAGGCAGGGTCAATGACCTGCTGGCCCAACGCGTGGGACCCGGCTTCACACCTTACGGCTACACCGCAGCAGGCTTGGGAAAAACAGAAGTCTGAGAAGGTGTATTCGCTACCAGACAACCTGCACGAAACCCTGTGGACAGGGGCACTTTAACATCTGATTATTACCAAACCAGATTTATCGTGTGGTATTCTGTTTTGTTTTTTTATGACACAAGCAATCAGCCATGACTCTGATACCACAATGAAGTAAACTCCCCATCTCTCATTGTGACAAATGGTGCCAAAGGGCAGAGATTGGGGGGGTGACACTGGGTTTTTCAGCCACATCTTGTGTAAGATCTTTCCTTCCCCTGGAGCCCCTCCACTTCCTTTGCAAATGTCCAAATCAGCACTCAGCCACCGAGAGGTCCCGCACTACGCCTCACAATGGCAAATTCTTACACATAAATGGCCTTATTCAGAAAAGCTTGCGAGCAGCTGGTGCGATTCGCTCAAGAAAATAAACATTTCCTTCAAATATTTTGATTGGCCAGGAGACAACATCAATACCAGAGGCACAGATTACCCCTGTTAATAGGAGGTACAGCCCCCTAGGAGGAGCTGAGGAGAGGGGAATGGTGAAGTGTTGACTGCGTCACTAATTAGGCCGCTCTGGGATGGTTCCAGAGCAATTTTGGGGATGACAAGAATAAATCCCCCTGCTTTTGAAGTTTATGTGTGGATGAAAGGGATGGCTGAAATATCGCTTGAGCCAAAATGGCGTCCCATCCTCATGACTCCGGATCTAGCAACGCCTCTGAGACATGTAATGCATTTGGCGTAATGAAGCGTGTCATTGAGACACAGTGAATACTGGTCCTTGTGCTGACTTCCTGTTTCGCTCGGGCCTTAGGCGTCGCACAGGGGAGAGAATGTGTGCGAGGGAGAAAGGAAGACAGAAAGAAAGACGCCAGGCGTGGAAAGCAGAGAGAGAGGAGAGCGTGTTACAGAGGGGAGGAACACGGCCTTGGCTCAGCTATGTGGGACATTTGATATGTCTTTTGAGCCCTTACTTATAACGTGAGCAAAAACAAACACATGGGCTGAAAAATCCTACGCTTCTCTTTGAGAGCCGGTCGTCCGCCCGCCCTTCCCGTCTCTCCCCTGACTCAATAGAGACTGTTCATGGCATACATGTAGTTTCTGTAATTGCTGAAATGTAAAACTCAGCCTCACTCTGATGTGAAATTATAACTTAAACAAACAGTTGAGTCTGGTTTAAAAAAAAAATATATCACTCTCACTTCTCCTTTTTTCTTTGTTTTTCACAAAGCCGGTGGCTTCAAAAGATTTCTTTTTGGAAACATTTTCAGTTTGAAAATGGATTGCTGGGTGACAAAAAAAAAAACTAACCACATGTAAAGCTTTCAGGCACCATGACAAATAAACTCGTTGGCAGCCACTGGCATATTATGTAAATATTAAAGTGCAGAAGTACAACAGAACGTCTGAAAGGCTGCTCCAGATTCCTCCTCATTTTTGGTCGTATTAGCCTTCGAGCCCTTTGCTTTGGTTTGGCAGAAACTTAACGAGCATGACGCCTCCTCTCAAACATCCCTGCCGCTACCGGACGGTGCTAATTTCCTGCCCCTCTACCCCTTCTAATTGGCTTATCATGTCACTCTCGGCGTGTGAATTAGTTGTGCGCCTCCCAGCCGAGACGGCATCAGGGCCGCCTCAAACCCGGGGGTCTGGCCGGCATGTTTATGCGGAGTAAACAGTGTGGTCGCTGTGGACGGGCCGGGAGGGGGGTACAGCTGCATAAAAAACCTTCTCAAGTTAAGTCCAGGCCAGAGGCCACGACGTTAAGATACCGAGAAAAACTGCCAAGGCACAGCTGCAGCCGATGAGTGCCAGTTGAGCAAAATTAAGCCAGAAGTAACAACATTTGTATTAAGTGTCATACATGGAATGAATTTGCTTTTTTTTATGTGCAATGCTTTGCAAAATATCCATACTTAGGTCTATTTTTTTGAGATTTTATGTGATAGACCAAAACAAAGTAGCAGGCAACTATGAAGTGGAATGAAAATTATACATTGGTTTAAAATGCTGTAGAAATAAAAATTGGTAAAGGGAAGAATTGCATTTATATCCAGATCCCAGTTGTTACCACTCTTGGCTTTGCTAATCTACAGACTGAATTTTTTTTTTCCATTTATGTTTTTTGTCTCCAGCTTAGCCAGAATGGATGGAGAGTCTCTATAAGGATCAGATTTCATGTCTTGCTCAAGACTTTCTATTTGGTTTTGACCTTGACTTGGCTATTCTAACAAATGGTTCTGTTTTAATCTAAATCTACCATTTAAGTACTGGCTGTATGTATGATGCTGCTACCACCATTTTTCACTGCGGTAATGATGTGTTTGTGGTAATGTGTGGTGTGTTTTTTTTTTTTTGTGTGTGTATTTTTTCATGCTAATCTCACTAAACGACCAGATTTGAGTGCAAAACCATATTTGTTTTCCTGTTAATTGTTGATTCTCTGAGTTTCTACTGTGTTCCTTGGTCTTTCCCTGCTTGTTCTCCAACACTGGCAAATTTCTGGGGAAGCTGGATTCAAACTGAGATTACACCACAAATGCGTCATTTGTTCAGTAATGCGGTGTTTTTCTACCACGTCATAATTATGCACTATTTTGTGTCTGTGTGATGTGCTGCAAATACCAATATAATGCATTGAAGTTTGTAGTTCTGACCTGACTAAATGTGAGCCATTTTGCAAAAGCACTGTAAAGTCTGAAGGATAAAATGAGAGTATGGTCTTGAAAAGGAATTGTGGGAGAATGTATCAGTTCTGTAAGATTTTAGCCACTGATATTAAAACCGTCTCCGCACATTGTGAGACACCCAGAGAGGCGCTTTCAAGCCCTCATCAAAGCTCAGAGCGCTGGATGGTGGAACGTTATGCTTAGGGTCTGATATTCATCTTCAGAGGGGGAACACACAGGTGTTGGAACAAATAACATGTCAAACGATACCACCTCAAAAGTGCCAGCACTTTCTGTTTGGATGATTAAATTGGTGCTGCGTTTCCTTTCTTCCCCCCCTTCTCAACTGTTAGAGCAAGTTTAAGTTTAAAAAAATGCCTTTCTTCTGCTTTCTGTTAGAGCACATGCCAAGAGGTGGTCGGGTTTTGTCTGGATTAAGGTAAAAACTGAAATCTGCTTTCCACTTTTTTCCACCCTTTAAGCTAAATCACTTCTTCAATCATCCTTTTTGCTTTTATTTTATACTGGAAATACCTGTGTACACACTATGAAATGCTGTCAAACTCAGATCAACCTGAAGGAGGAAAAAAGCAAACGATACCACCCACAGACATTCAGCAAGACATGTATCTCGCTTGAGGTTTTAAAAAACCAGAATAACAATTTAGTGCTTGATTGTCTGAGTGTCAGATTTGCTTGGCTGAACTAGGCGAACCACACATTTTCAAACACACACACACCCCTCCGCCCTGGCTGAGAATCATTCCACATGTCTAGCAGGCTTACCTGTGGCCACCGAAGAACAAAAACAAACAGCGAATGAAGCGTCTGCCAGCGTGCCTGAATCCTGTCACTGCACGCACTGTAATGAGCTCTTAATTACCCCGTCTGTCTCGGGCACTAGCAGAAAACTTACAACACCGTTCTCTGTGTGTGTGTGAGAAACGGTGTGTTTTTTATTTTCAACGTGTCTATGGTGCAATTGTGTGATTTAAGATTTTGCATAGATGTCTGAAGACGCATCCTGCTGACAACAGAACAGACAGTATTTCACAGCTCAGACAACAAAATGAAGCAAGAGGGCTTTGAGGAGAGGTGACACCATATTTTCCTCTTCTTCTTTTTTCGTCGATCTCAGGGGAAAAATGTAGGATAATGGAAAACATCTTTTGTAACAGAGAGATGGGAATCCATTTAATTATAGCTTGCTGATGGGTGATCTATCACCCGGCAATACTCAAACAAACAGGCCTCCCGATTTAAAGTATCAGCAGAGCACAACAGCGTCTGGCAACCCTGAAAAAAGCAGAGACGTGCGTGTTGTTGATATGTAAACACCTCCCTGTGTCTCTGGATGGGATTTATTACAAGTGTATTTTTGTTTGAGCTTTGCTTCCAATTCTAGTGTCCTTGTCGTCTGCACGAAGTGGATGATGCTCAGAGGAGACGACGAATTGGGAGAGAGGACCCAGCCATCTTACTCTGTTGCTTAATTATTTTACCACTCTTGCCCTGCGGTGCGGCGAACACGACTCTAATACCAAAGATTAAGGTGTGCGGTTTTTATGGCCCTTCCCCTCCTCTGCAGCTGTAACACGAAGCTCAAGGCCTTCAGCGTCTCTGACACTTCCAGCTGATGTTAACATGTTTTGTCGGCTCTCCGTTTATGCGCCGCAGAAGTGTGTGTTGCAACACTGCTGCTCTTTGAAGCCTCGAAAGCCTGTGATGCTCTAATTCCCGCCCTAATCCTGCGCGAGGAGTCTGCCGTCTGGACTGTGTCTGCACACCTCCGCGCCCCGCATATTCAAGACAGGCCTCAGAAGCCTAAAGCTCCCAGCATAAGCTTAGCTGCAGGGGGCTTTCTGCTGGCAGGCGAGCCACAGAGCTTCTGCCAAAACAGAAAATTACCATCATAGTAGGGGCATTGTGAACCGTATATAAAAAAAAGAGCAAACTACTTTCAGAGTTTAACGGTAGTTGCTGTTTCTAAAATGGCCGACGTGTTTTTCATCCCGGTACAGGATGTGGAGGGAACAACATTAGCGTCAACAGAAAGTAAGGACATGGGGGAGCACCAGTAAAAGACCCAGTGTTCCCAGCAATCAGCTGTTAGATTAGGCCCAAACTGTTGACTCAGCGCTGCCTAAGCTTAAGCGCAAGGCCAAACACTGTATGGCTGTGATGTTCTGAGATTGGGCTGTGCCCACGCACAGCTAGCTGACAAGACCTCCTGTCCACAGCAACACACTCACACAAAGGTAATGAGAATCATTAGGCTGTATGAGAACTGAAGAGTGGGCGGAATGGGAGTGACCGTGTTCATCCCGCTTGCTCCCAGATATCCCGTCGAAAGAGCCTCTGACACATGGTGAGGAATGAAGACTCATCGTCATCCCAGCAGTCATCCAGGCAGCTGTTCTCAAAAGACACACACACACACACACACACACACGATAAAAAGGATCGCGCCACCTCAGTCTAAGTCACTGCCTCCTCCCACCCCCACACATTCGACCAGTCTGACGTGAGTGCCAAGGTAGCGGACGGCTGTTACATTCCAGAGGCTGTAATGTGAGGTTCAGCCAAATACGACTGGCAAGACTGGCTGTGTCACCTGGTAGTTGGTTCGGCTGCGGGGGTGGACTCTCCAACACTGGTTTCCAGGCACACTACTGCCTCTGCCACAGCTACACGCACACACTCACACACATCCAACCAACCCAGAACTCAAAAGTCCCTCATCATGAATGCCTTGACCTGAAACCCTCGACAGAACATCATGTGTATACACAGATTTGTGGTACAGATTACTTTAAACCAGTTTCCCTCAGAGTAAGGTGATTTTTCAGTGTTTGGGTTTTTTTTATTTTGAGGAAGTCGGCTGCTGCTGTCTGAAGCCCTTACCTTGTGTGGTACTGAGGTGCGTTTGGTGAATGGGCCGTGGATTGTTGTTCACCGAGCCTAGCCGCATAGTCCGCTGGTAACGCTCGATTTCTGAAAGCCGGTCGGAGAACTGCATCTTTGTGGTGTCTTCCATCTTCACTCTGTGTCCTGCAAGATATGGAAACGTGAAGATTTAACTTCCTTGATAATGTTTTAAACATCCTAATTCCAGTCCTGTTCTTTAAGTGCAGCTCACTAAATCAAACTATTATTAATAAGCTAATTTATTTCAGTAATTTAGTTGAAAAAGTTAAAATTGGGTTTTATATAGATCTGTTACATCAAAAGCTGTTCAGCAGACTGAGTTCCTCCACAAAGAGGGTAAACCACAAAAGGCCATTGCTAAAGCTCAGTGTTAAAACACTCTGTCCAGGTATTTCAATGGAAGGTTTAGAGAAGGTAAAAAGTGTGGTACTTTTTCTGTACAGTATTTGAAATTTCCTGGCTGGAGGAAAACCCTGCCGACTTTCACCTTCACCTTGGTAAAACACTGTGGACCAAGTTCATGACTGATTAAATCATCACTAACTGTAACTTTTTACGAGACCTCAAGGAACTTGGATTCTGTATCTCTCTGCTCTTCCTCCAAAATGTTTGACTCTAATTTCTAAATGAAATTGCAGAATTTAATTTGGACCTCCCCTTAGGCAAGGTGAGGTCGTTAGACTATGTTTCTGAATCAGGAGTGGTTTAACATAAGGAACTGGGTACTGGATATGTCTTGGAACAAAAACGCAGTTGTCTTGTAAATCTCCTTCAACCTCTTGAACAGGCTGTGCTTTTATAGTCTTCACAAGGCTGTGATCATCCCTGTTGCTTGTGGACCTTTTTTCTGTTCGCTTTTACTGCCTCTCAACTTTTCAATGATATGCTTAAATAAAGTAATCTATAAAGCCATTTCCTTTCGGTAAATGGGTTAAAAGGGTTAGGGTTAGAGTCATTTTTGTATTTAAAAATATGTTTAAAATGTTGTTCTGTAATGACCTTACTATCGGAGAAGCTGAATATAGTGTTTTCATTAGATATAGACCATCGCAAATACTCAAAATATTTCTAATTAAATGTTGTGTGAAATGAAATCTGTTAGTTTAATTTATTTGATTTAAATCACTGAGATTAACATTTATATAATGATTATGTCCTGAATTAGAGAACAAATGCATTTTTAAACTAAGAAATGGCAACAGCACCCCTAAATCAACTTTTATATTAATCCAAGGTAAACATATGTAAAGAGGAAGCCACTGTTGCCATGTTTTCAGCTGCCAAGCACAAAAATATTATTAGAATGTCAGCAGACCTTGAAATACATTGGCTAGACACTAAATGTTGCTCAAGCTGCACCTGCTGCCACGTCACCCACAGATAACGATAGTGTAAGTGGCTGAAAATAATTGCTGGAGGAATGTTGTTTTCCCTGAAACCGAAGTTTAATAAAGTGTGAATTAAAGCATTAGTTGACTCTGCAAAGTGATGAGGTTAAATGATCTTTATCTTTGCAAACTCATTTGAAAAACAGCAAAAGGGTGACTATATCTACCCCCTAATAACATCCCCCTCTCTTGAACTCCCACACACACCCACACAAACACAAATTCAGGTCTGACTGACACAGCACTTAGTCAGAAGGAAACACCCAAACAAGGTTATGAGACCTTAAAGTCATCAGTTTTGAATGTAACACAGAAAAACGACACCGAAAGAGATGTTTATGTGCACACATGTGTGTTAAGGGGGTGAAGCCTGAGAAGGAAAAGTGACGCATTTCTGCTGCACCTAGAAAAACCAACCAACACACTTAGTGCCCTTATCACTCTGCGGTCCCCTTCGGGGAAATCGTAAGCGAAAGAAAACGAAATCTGATTGGGCCTTTTACGTGGACGGACCCATGTGTATTCGCACATGCTTTACATGTGAACACACCTTAAATGTCAGACGTGAGTGCGGATGTCTCTAATGGGGGAAGAGACTTTAATGTAACTATCAATGCACCAAAACTGTGTCTCAACCAGCATGTATACATTCTGTGGTTTTCTCCCTGGCATCTCTACAGAGTAGCCTAATGTGAAGTAATGGCTGGATTTGAATATTTTATCAGAATATAAAGAGGGCAAGGCAGACCGACCAATATGGATTTTGCCCGTCCTTTCTCTCCGCTGACCCATGGGCAATATATCTTCCCTCCGAAGGCTGACCCATGGGTAAAGTTTTCTCCTGTTTACCGCTTTGTCCATTTGTTTGGGCCCACCGACTCCATTCAATCTTCTTTTTAAAAACTATATTAAAATGTCATGCTTTGACACCCCTCCAGGTATCCCGGTCAATACCGATATCCTGCTAATTTGTTTAATTTTTAATTTTTATTTTTTTTTATGAAAAGTAAATGAAAAAAACTGAAGTACATTCTTTGAGTGAGGTAGTAGTTTTAAATTAATAACATGTAATACACATGAAGTAACTCAAAGATGCATGTTGTGTTTAAACTGGAAACGGTATGAGTTCTTAGTTTTGATGCATCTAATATATACGGGGGGAAAAGCAACATTTTGTTCCTATTTGACCTCCCGATCTCTGATCAGACGCGATCAATTGTGAAACTGTCTGATTCTGATTTCTGGCCAATTGAATCTTGTATCTCTGGTTTTAAGCAGCACTTTCTTTATGCTTTGTCTCATTTACTGTCTTTGTGCATAGCATTATAATTTTTTGTCAAGTGAGCAGCCACAAACAATATTCACAAGGATACATGGTTTTGGTTTTACATTTCCCTCACTCTGTGGACCTAAAAGCTTTCTTTGGGAATCACCTGGTGTAAAAATACATGTTTGTTTTTCACACTTTTTCAGTATTATTTTTATAGATGTTACAAAAAAAATGGGAAAAAGTTGTTTTTTGTGACAGTTTGAAAAAAAATTGCCTGAAGATAAAATTGAAAATTAGCTATTTGTTAATTAGTCTGTTATTTTTTAACAGGTGACCAGCATATCACTCAGGTTTAACAGACTTCTAATCAGGGTGTCACGATACATTTGGCCCATGAAATGATTCGTGATACGGAGTTACAAAAATAAAGATTTTTAGTTATATTTTTGGACAACTACAAAAAATTACAAATACGACTTTGATGGGAAATGTTACGTTTTTTTACGCAAGATCTCATACCATCGCTAATTTCTCATTCTTGGCTGATTCAAAGGTCAAAGGACGCCTAATTAAAAATGGAACACAAGAACTTCAACGCAATCAAAGACATCCAGAAGCCCTGAAATAATGACCAAGACCAGAGTATCAGAATGTTTGGCTTCTCGGAAAAAAAACTATTTATTAAAAAATGATGCATATCGAGTGAAAAATCTAGCGACAGAACTCCAGGATGTTGCATTTTCACACGTTCAGATCAACAATAACTTTGAACTTTACACGTTTTAGAAAGACTCAGTTATGACTAATCTGCCTGAGCAGAAACTACCTTTCTCTTGCTGCTCTAAAGCGGCTTGATTTCCTGAACATAATGACACCATGGCAGCTGCCATACCAGTTTGGTTTGTGCCGTTACTCAGGAACACCACCCTCCTCGTACTCTGGGATCTCTCTATATGCAAATCTTTTGCAGCCGGTCCGTCTTCTCTTTAAACTGCAATGGAAGGAATGGAGCAGGCGTTTTCTGTCTCTGACACAGAGACTACTATCTGTTCCAAGCCAGAGCAGTGCCAGCTAGGGGTAGCAGCCCTCCAAATATAGCCCCTATATGTGTCCTTGTGAAGTTATTAAGAGATTTGCACCACCTCAAACGTCTGAGGTCAGTGAAATGATACATCCCAATACTCTCTGGCTGGAAAGAAAAAGCAGACGCCACAGGGAGGAAAAAAGAAACATAATTGGTCAGTTTTTCTGTTTCCAGTGGTGGTCTGAGATGAATTGGCTCTTTAGAGATGAAAGTGATCATTCAGCCGCCCACAAATGCACACACACACACACTCGAGCTGCAGATCCCGTGGCCTGTTTCCAGCTGGCAGGGACACACACAGACACAAATACGCCGTATGTGGCGACAGTGTTCACAGCTTCCAGCAGGGGGTTTAGTGAGATGTGAGAGGGTGACGGTTTTTTGGTTGGAATGGGCGAGTTTCAGATGCATCATTTGATCAACGCCTGGAGCCAATTAACCCAAGACCCACAGTTGCTGTTAACACCACTAATCAACTGGTTGGCAGCTTAAAACCCTCTTTCCCGCCATCCTCTTGTTCTTTTTCAAACCCCTTTTCTTATTTTAGTTGGACAAAATTAGCATTTTGATAAAAAGATTTGTGTAGTTATTTAATACATTTATATATTGCTCTACATACATGCTCTTAAGAAACTCGTCCTTCCTCCCTCCATCCAAAAACAACGTTCTTTAGGTAATGAACCACCTCAAAATATTCCTAAAGTGTGACCATGTGCACGCATGGCTGTTTCTGTCTTGCCCTGGGATTAAGTGGTGACCCATTCAGGGAGCATTGGGCTTCTTTGTCTTAAAAAAAGTCCTTAAACAAAAACAATGTACAGACTTTTTTATCATCACCTCTTGCACACATGCTACAAGTGCATCTCACTCAATTAGAATATCATAGGAAAGTTAATTGTTCTTCACCAGCTCTAATAGTAAAACCAATATAGGATTCCTTACTTGCAGGGCATTTGTTTTTTGATATTCTAGAAGATGTTTTTTAATGAAGTGCTTCTTCAAAGCATTAATGGAAATTAAGTGGAAAGAAAAAATGTGGTATAAAAAGATGCACAAACAAGATAACTACAGCCAAACAATGTCTTTGGTATAGGACTGTTATTTTTAACAGACTCTGGGAAATTACCGTTTTCCAGTAGCCAGTAATGCTCACCCTCCATGCACCACCAAAGGTCGTTTAAGAAATTGGCTGTTCAGAGGGATGTGTCTAAGCATGTTATTGGAAGGTTGAGAAACTACATAATCTGTTTTTTTTTTGTTAAAAAAAGGAGCACAATCAACAGGTATCATTGGAGTGATTGAAGGACTATGAAGCAAAGTCAATTCAAGTTTGGGGGAGATTCACAAGGCATGGACTGCAGCTGAAGTTGGTGCTTTAAAAACTCTATATTCTGAAGCAAAAAAGTACTTTAACAGTTTAAATCCTCTGAATGTACGATCTTGTTAACACGTAGACCCTTTAGCCTGTCTGGTTCTATATGCGGGCGCGGCTCGTCGGGTCCGACCACCTGTGCTTGACTTAGACTTTGCAGGGCCAGAGGGGTGCTCCACACCAGCCCCATTTCAGGGAGGGGGGGATATTTCGTGGTCAGATGAATATTTAATGTGTCAGGGTGCACTTAGTAGAGAATGCCCTGGTTCTTTTTTTCTATCTATGATATCATAACCACAAGATAGAGCTGGGAGATAGGAGCCAATGCACATATGAGGCCTAAACAGCAGCTCAATATGCATCCAGTGTCGAAAATGGATGCTGGAGGTTGTAGATTTACTAGCCTCCTCTCAGGGTAGTGGTCGCATCAACTGAAAGCATTATGGAAGTCTGTGAAGAATAAATAAAATGCTCGATATAAAATGTCTGGTATTAACGATGCACTGAGAGGCGGTGGCTGTGTTTTGAAGAAATGACTGCGCCACTCCCTGCTCTGCTTTGTTTTGTTTGCGTGTTGTTTTTTTTAAAGTTTCCTGATAGTTTCTCATGATTGCTGTAGAGCAACTTGAAAAGTCGCTTTGCATTTTTACTCCAGGCCTTTGAAGCACTTGGAGGCAGGTGAAGTGAAAGTGGTGTTAAGTTGTTTCTCATGCACACATTGCTTTTCAGTGTGGGAGCAGGCCAGACCACATGAACTGTAAAATCCACCCAGCTTTTCGTCCACAAAGCCCATATCAGCCCCAAACAGAGAGACAGTTTGCTCAATGAGGTGACTGGCCGGGCTTAAACATGATGCCACATCTAAATGAGCACCCAATACGATACGTTTCCTCTCCTCATTCATCAGTCGCTGTTTTTTTCCAGCTCGTCTTTCTGTGACTCCATTAAAACAGTAAAACATATATATATATATTTTTTCTTTTTCCAGACACACACTACATGAGCTTTCCACATCTGTACAGCAAAGGGCAAGACGTGCTTTGGCTCCAGAACCAAACCTTCACACAGTATATTTGAAGTGTAAATATTTGCATTGACTGTTTAAATGAACCTGATGCATCCATCAAACATAGTGAAAACTATGTCTGGACTGCATTGTCTTGCATGCTTGGCATAGGATTACATGTAAAAAGAATATAAAGGGTGGAAAATGCATAATTCTCATATTTCAGTGAAAATCCACAGTTAAAAACATAATTCATCCTCACTTGCAGGTCTTATAAGTCTTTACTGGATTTGTTATTTGTGCTGAAAGCTAATGAAAAAAACCCAACCATGCGCCGCATCCTTATCTTGCTTCTCAAAGCCGTCAGCTCGATGTGGAGCGACAGTTGAACACATGCAGCGTTGGGGCCTACTTGCCTGTCTGCAAACTTCCGTTTGCCCTCAACAGACACAGAGTACGTTTCAACATCTGTTGAGCAAAGCAGTGCACACCTGTCTTCCTCTTCCTCCTCTCCAGCGGCCCTGACCCCCCCCCCCCTCGAGCTCTCGCTCCCACCGCGTGCTTTCCGCCACCCTTTTTCTTGTACTTCCCTTTTTACCTCGATTCCACGCACCCTGCTAACTAAGCATCTCTGCGGCGGCAGCATATTTGGGACGGCACTTGCCAAGGCCACCAATCACACCGCCGAGTATTTTCAGTGGGGCAAATCAAAGTTCTTGTTTTGAGGCAGACCCTGAGGGATGTGGGTTTTACCCTTGGTTGATGATTGTGGCTGTCTCGTCTGAGCCAAAATGAGTCGATGCTAGCCACATATAGACATCTCCCTGCTTTAAAACAATTTGCATAACTCTAACACTTTCAGTATGAATTTGTGAAGCTCCATTGCTGTATTACTATCAGATGAAATGCTCGCAGTAATTATTTCTGGCAAATGGAGGTAGAAAACTGAAGTTGCACATAGGGGTTTAATGGAAACACTGTTTGGGTTTTCTGAAGTTATCTGTAGCTCATCCTGCATGACCACAACTCGGATCTGCTCCCTCAGGCAGATGCATCACGATCTCTGGGGACATAAGCAGTGTGAAAATCCCCCTCGCAGGCCTGAAAACAAGCCGCTCACAGCGGAAGTTGCTACATGAGACTGTTTGAGCAAAGAGCACAGCCTTCCTTTTCTGATAAGGGGGGATAAAGTGCTTTGTGTGTCAGTGTGTGTGGGACAGAAGCAGCACAACACAAGGACAGGCATATTTAAAAAAAGACACGTTGAGACAGGCTGGAAGGGGTGCAGGGGTGCCAAAATACGAGCCAATGCACCCGGATTCTTTAACAATATAGCAAAGCCCGTAGCAAGTTGAGAGCAATCATCCCTCTTTGTGCTGCCGCTTTGTTCTTTCTGTGTGTGTGTAAGTAACTGTCTTCTAGTGGAACACAGGCGTGTTGGGGGGTGATAGAAACGAGGCTGTTTTTCAGGCCTCTTGGCTCCTTGCCTGCAGACGTTGCTGATTTCCCAGTACTGCTGCTGCTGTTTTGGCCTTGTCTAGCAAAGAAGGCCTATTTGGGTCCACTGACAGCTCAAATTAAAGCAATAAACTGTTGTTAGTGTGTTATTTTAGCCCTAATAGTGAATGGGGTTGTTGTGAGTGCACGTGTTTTGCCGTTTTTGTATGTTTTTGAGGGTGCTCTACTCAGCGAGATGCAGGGGCAAAGGTGGGGGCCCCTGCAGAAATGTGAGAAAGGGAAGCAAGTTGCTTGCTGTCACATACATCAATGCAACGCCAGCAGATGTGTCAAACGGCTTCTTGTTCACACCTCTGTGCACACTAGGTCACACAAAATAAAGTGCAACAAGGAGTGCATTTGCCCTAAACAAACACGCAGCTCACACAAAATTCCACTGAATGATAATTGATAGGTCAGGTGAGTCAGAAGCATAGACTGTAAAAAAGAAGACATGAGAGAGATGTAAATGCATTAATTTTCCTCTATACAGGCGTCACTTTCAATGCCCTCTCTGAATTCATCATGCTGTTCTAGGGCTACAGCCACAGGGCTGAGGTTACAAAACTGACCTCACTTTTTCTGCCACGATTCCAGTCAAGGCTTCGCCCTGTGTTTACCATAAGGATTACATCCCTCTCCACTTTTGGAACCTTGTTGCACCTATTATGTACTCGCTGTTCCTAACTATTAAGGTCCAAAGAAATACATTTCCAAACCGCAGAGTGGTGGTACACACCGTCTTTTCCAGTAACCAACAGGTGCCTCATTCCCTCAAACCGCCCCCGAAGCTGCCCTCCCAGCGCAGAAAACGGTTTATTGTCATAATGCAGCAGCCTAGAAAAATGCACCCCACCACCACCACCATTCACGGGCCATTTATTTTTCTAAATGCAGATCAGGACTTTTATTGAATTACAGCTAAAAGGTCGTAATGGTCCCCTCCCGTACGGGTCAGTGTAAATAAGGAAGAATGAGCACACAGAGTGGGCATTCTGCTTCCCCTAGTAGGTGAGTAAACAGGAAAGACGCCTGACTGGTGAGTTTAGAGGAGAGCGAGAGTAGAAGCCAAGCTTCTCATCTGATTCTCAGAAAGTTTCTGCTTGCATCATCAGAGAGAGAAAAAAAGCACCCCATCGGATTCCTCTGTGAATAATTTGGTAATTTTCTAATAAGTTATAACTCTCTGAGTGGTGTCAGTAAACATAGCGGAAATTTTAAATAGACCCAAGTTGTCTTTGCTGTGTTTGACAGTCATCAGCTGGCCCGAGGAGGTGGCATTTAGACGTTTTAAAAAGTTAAACAATGTTCTTTTTGTCTTTCTTCTTCGGCAACAGGAGAGAAAACGAGATAATAAACAGGACAACAAAAAGCTTAAAGTTACATCCTATTTTCAGCGTTTTGTAGTAAGAAGCACAGGAGGATTGATGTAGCTGTGTGTGAATGTGTCACACAGGGAGTCGGCCTCAAAGCTTCTAGATGTGGTTAAGGTGGCAACAGTGGTCAAAAAGCTTCGTTTTTCTGCCTCGCATAAATAGATTCTTCAGAACTACTAATACAGCAATCAGGCTTTTCCAGGTCAATACTGATTTCTGGTTGTCTCCTTTTTTTAAATCCCCCTGAGAATTAATTTATACTTAACTTAGCTATAATACTGGAATGCAGGTTACTCTAGAAAATATGTACAAGATATTTTTGCTTGAAATGAGCTGAAGACAATATATCTTAAATATAACAGAAAATGTCCATAAATAAGAGATTTCTACTTTGTTGAAAATAGATTTTGACAGGACAAGTGAAACCATGAAATGTGTTGCAGGTTCCATTAAAATAGATTGTAGATCTCAAAATTGTTATCTTACTTTCATTACACACAGACACACATATATATATATATATATATATATATATATATATATACATACATATATACTTAAAACCGGTAAAAGAAAGATTGTCTGATTCCAATCTCTGAGATTCTACACGACTGCTGGGGGAGACAATCATCTGTGGCCAATCACAAGCCTCAAAACCTCAGAATGTGGTGAATGTTTTTGCCTGGAGTATAAAAAAATGTTCCACTGCATTCCAGCGGGTTTATCATATGCCCAATATTTGCTCTACCTCAAATCGCGGAGACTATGCATGATTTGTCGGCAGTGTCCCGGTGAGGAGAGACATGCCACAGTCTTTAGTTACTGTGGGTTCAGCAAAAGTAATGTTAACTTTAAGGGGACAATAAAAATGCTGCTTGTCTATTGTCATCTGTTGCTTAGTGGCACGAAGGCAGACTAAGCCAACTGTAGATTATAGATGTTGAGGAAAGCACCTGGAGTCTCACACACTGCCCCCCCCCCCCCCCCCCCCCCCCAGCACTGATACACCTGTAGGCCTTTCTTTCAAAGACTCTCATCTCCACTTTCAAACATCAAAGTTGTCTTTGAGAGCCATTCGCACCGAGGTTGAGCCCTTTCATGTGATTTGTGGAGCATGGGCGTGGCACTGTATATTAAGAGGGGGTGGTGACTTCTTTCCCTTTTCTGTTTTTTTGTTTTTTAAGAGATGCACCTGGCAGGTGCATGAGCTTGAGCACACGCAAATGCATCAACATGCATGCTGTCTTTTTGTTTACTTTGCAGAGAGACTGTAATATCACAGGAAAAATAACACAGCAAAAGTCATTGTTTAGGTATTTGCATACTTTGTACAGTCTGTGTGCAAAATGCAAATAGACTCAACCCGCCAACTCGAACATGCCCCCCTCCTCCCTTACTGCCACTCTCAATCTTTCATTCTCCTGCTGGAGCTGAGCGAACACACCCAGCCGAGCAAATAAGAGCAACAAAACACAAGGGTACTCGTGTGATATTTAGTGGACAGGGGGCCCTCTGGGGTATTGAGGTACATCTCCATTCATCTTAATGCAAGCAGGTGTTACTAGCACTGTATAGAGATATCATTTCCACCTATCGGGAAACAAACCGCCACTTTAACCCCACTGAATTGAAACAGCCGCTGCTGATAAGAAAATTTCAGTTTTCAGATATGACTTTAAAAAACATTGTATTTTTTCCTCCTTATACATCTAACCGAAAGCAAACAGGTTTTGTAAAAGCTATTTGTAAAAAAACATGATTCAATGAGTAGCTAATTTTATTGCCAAATGTAGGAAATAATTAAAGAAGAAAGTATTTTTATTAGAATGATTTGAATGTTTTTCATATATTTAATGAGTGATTTCAATTAACTATTTTCTTCCATATCCATATATTATTGTATTTTATCCAGAAGTCCCATGTAGATATAAGATCTATTTTAAAAGAAACGTTTGCCAAGGTAGCAGCAACAATACAAAACAAAATAACAAGTAATAATAGAATAAACAGTGAACAACAAAATTTAAAATGAAACCTTTTTAAACACTATTTCTAGAATAAATGACATGCATCCTTTACCAAATGTTCCATGATAATATTAAAATGACTAATTATACAGAATATTGTTTTTCTATGTTTTTTTTTTATAAAAATGAACATCTGTAGGTAATTGCTGTTTTGCCCGAGTCTGTAGTGCAATCACTTGGAGGCATGCAAACAATAACTACAACAGACAGAAAACAGGGTACAGGGCTTTATAAAAGCATATAAACCAATGTTTTGTTAAAAAAAACAGGTGACTTTCTCTGACTAACTAAATCACAGAGAATATTAGAATCACATCAGAGGTAAAAGCTTCCAAATTGTCAAGGTTTTGCAAGTGGGCGCTGGTTTTCTGGGTATTAAAACCACTTTTAAACACGTCTTCAAGTATTTACTCACGTTTCTTTTTTTTTTTAAAAATCAGTCTCTGAAATTAGATCCTCACCTCAACCTAAGAAACTGTGAATACAATTTCTACATGTTTCACAGGTTTAAAATATCTTGCGCTTAATAGACACAGACCTATAAACAGCTCTTACTCTGTCGGTAAATAGGTAAGTGCTGATATCATGTTGAAGCAATGCTCTTAGAAAAGTTTTTCAGAGTTAATATAATTCCTGGAATCCGATTTAAAAAGGAACTCTTTAATTTCTTTTCAATTAGTTTTCGTCTTTTCTCCCATTTTCACTCGCTGCACGTTGTCCCTTGCTGCGGTCACCGTTAGTTACAAGCACTGTTTCCGGTTTAAGCAAAGGCATAGTATGATAATGAAGTGTGACAGAAGATAGAGCTGAAGGAGGAGGTGGTGTGTGTGTGGTGGTGGTGCTGTTTAATGACGAATGCCGGATGTAAGATGAGGAAATCGGCAGCAAAGAAGACAAAAATACTTAGCAGAGCATACTTTCTGTTCGGGAGCAGAACTTGTCTCTTTGTGTGTGTCCGGGCATGTGGAGCTACATTACTGTACACAACTGTGCCTAGACAGAATGCGTCTAACCTACTGCTCAAAAAGGCATGCCATTCTTTGTTTTATTGCCCCGAGGAAGCCAACGTTTCAGTCTTGTCCATCAGGTTCTCCTGACTGGATCGGCAAACATTAATTAAAACGCCCTCCCCCCTCCGTGCCTGCTCCGCTGCTGCGGCTCGGTTGGAAACCATGCAAATGCAGAGGGGCGCTGCACAAACAGCCTTGGGAAGCCCTGAGCAGGACGGCCCTCCTGCCTGAGCTGAAGCTTCAGCCTTTCGGCAGGGCACTTTGTGTAGCATCATAAAGCAGAAGCAGATAAAAGCTGTTTAGGAGTGCATAACTGTCCCCAAATGGATGCAATTAATAATGAAAAAAATGCTGGTAGTTTTATAGTGCCTGTATACTTTGTTGAATAGTAGCGATGTAAGACGGTTCCCTGTGGTTAAGGGGGAATCTGATTATTTTTATGGTCCTAATAACGACTGAAAGGCAGTGAGTGTTCCTGTTCTTCGACTCTGCTGCAACATGACTCTGAGAATGTGTTCCTTGTTTAAATATGAGAGCTCTTTTATATCATCTTGTGCAATTTCTATTTCAAGGCTACAACGTCTCTAATGCAGTAAATTGAACTGAAATGTCATCTCAGCTTCTGATCTGAAAGCACATTCAGCCCAACATAATGAACAATATAAATATGCTGTATTTGCTTGTTTCAGTTGCTTTGATGATGCTGCAGGATGATTAGATGTGTTGTTCCTATTGATCTTTTAATGTTTCCTCTGTTATCAGGTGGCTAAACGTATAAGGTTCTACTTTGTAAATATGAAAATTATATTCATTTAAATCAGCTTAAGCAGAAATGTATTTTTGCTCCTTCTATGAATTCAGCTCAGTGTAAAAGCGTTTTAAATGGAGCCCTAAATTCCTCCTGGCCTAAATTAAACAGTGTCACTTTATAGCACTGAGCGCCAGAGTAAAAGTAGCACGGAGCCGAAGCTGAAACGTGTCGACAGACCGACGGGAGACAACTTTAATGCACGCAGTTATTTCAAACTGGGGACTGCACATCAATATGTATTTATGCACGGACATATGCGTCTTTAGAGAACTTCTTTCTTTCTATTTAACAGCAGAAATTGAAACCATACACACATAGTATTTATTATGCAGTCAGTGTTCTGTTTTATACCGCTGCAAATAGAATTCAGCATGGGGGGGGGGGGGTGAAGCTGCTCATATCCCCTCTCATGTGACACTCCTGCCCTCTGTTTTGACTGGGTTAAATCCACCCTGTCCCAGTACCCACCTCCATACAAACCACAGCAATCCATTTGTTTGGAGAGACCTTTAACTCCACAATAATTGCACTCCCCGCAGAGATACCATCACAAATTTATGCACGCACAGTTCTACCCTGAAGCGAGGGATGCATCTGAGCAACATTAAGCTCCACCATCCCCTCATATCTTACCCCACACATGAAACGCAGCTGCATGTAAGTAAGTGATGGCGCTAACAGCTTCAGTACGCTGTGGGAAGTGGCACCGGGTCTGACCTGCGTTAAATCAACGAGCCACTTATGTGGTCAGACAGGTAGGACCTCTCTGACCAGCGCTGAGAGGAAGGTGAGGAGGAGCGGAGCCACCTGTGGCTTAGAGTCTCGCTCAGCAACTCTTAGTGGTCTTTGGTTTTTGCCTTAATGTCCTGAAGTTTCCTCCGACTGGACCTTTCCTGTGATCATCACAGACTCTCACTCGCACACCTGCATTGCTATTCTACTGAAAACAATATGCTGCTCTACCTTCATCCTCTAGAGGCATCATGCCTAACCTCACCTTTAACCAAAACTTCATTTTTATCTTAACCCCAAAACCAAAAATTGATTTCTTCACTTCTGAGTAATGACACAGCATTTACATCTACACATGAACACATATCAGCCTTGTTCTGCGCTCATTAAAAAAAATAATATATATATATATATATATATATATATATATATATATATATATAACTCAAATGTAAACTCGTGCAGTTATTTTTATGGTGAACAGATACTAGCACCCACACATGCTCGGATGGAGTGGCTGTGCAGCAGCCGCATCTCACCGCATTACATGTCAGATTTCTGATGTGTGTGATGATGTCTGTGTGCAAGCACTCACTGCGGGGTTCCCGGGGTCCATCCACGGTGACTTTGATGGCACGATGATAGGTGGCCACCTGCGGCGGTCCAGTGAACACGGTGATGGTCAGGGTGAAGCTTTTTCCTGCCACAAAATCACATTGCATGTATGATGAAGGGGAACCTTTAATCCAGTTAAAATTTGACACTAAACGTGACTGTATCATATTAAAGGGGAATCAAACTGAAACATTTGAAATTAAATCTGTCTACATTATTATTTTGGATTAATGTAAGCTGGATAAATTACATTTCTTATAAAATGTTGCTTTATAAATAAATCTGATCAAATTAAATTAACAAGTCACTGACGATTTTTTGCTAATTTGAGACCTTTAAAATGACATTTTTGCATACTGAAATACATTTACAATTAAATAAGTAAATACATAAATGAATAAGTAAATACTTAAATACAATAAATAAATATAACAGCCATATTGTTGACTCTCTTGCTACAAACAGGATTTGGATTACTGACAATGCCTTCCAGATTCCTCCGAAAGATCTACAGCAATAAGTTATTGTTCAAGAAGGCTAAATCTTGCTTACATGTAAATCAAAACAGAGGCTGAAGCTATGGGGGGGTAATGACCACCACTATAAAATTGCTGTCCATCCACCATTGCCAAACAGTCTTATGTGCATGTATAATTATCCACATATTATTTTTGTTTATAGAAATGTAAGACAGAACAACTTCAGTTACTTGCAATATTTATTTATTTAATTGTATATTGCTCTATCTAAGTCTGATCAGCGGCCCTCATTCCCCGTTCACATTCTCTTGATGCACCCCTGCATTGGAGTCGATGCTGAAAGATGAATGCTGCATTGGGGTAGGGTGGGGGCTAAGGGGGGACTCGTTATCTCATAAATAGAAGAGTGCATGAGAGAAGAGCAAATTGTGTTAAATGCTTTTGCTTTTTTTGGTGTATTTTTCGATTTTATTTGCAAATTAATCAATTAAGCATAAACTGCGTGTTTTTAGCCATTTTTTGAGTAGGGAAAATAAAATTTTAAAAATGCGTTAATATTTAAAGAAATGCCTCTTCCACTCGGTGACATTCAAGCTTTTTTAAATAATGCTTTATGTGGAGTAAATCGGTTGTTTATGCCCAAAACATTTAGAGGTTTTGATTTGCTTGATAGGGTACAAAAAGAACAGTCAGCAGGCCTGCGCTTTGACCGCAACATCCTGAACTCGGGCCTTCTAATGTGTGACTTTCTGCACAGAAGCTAAACCCGACACGACTGGACTTAAAGGGTGGAAAAGCTGGTTAAAAAATGACGCATCCCTTTCCACTTACAAAGCATGGTTGATTATTTGCTTTTTATTCTCTTAGATTTGGAATATTACTGATACGGTGCCTTAGCGCACCAGGCCATAGTTGTTCTGGCGATAAGAATGGACACAAGTGACTCTAAAAACCTAACGGAATTTAGTTTTTATGAAAACGGAGACAGATATTTTCTTTCATGCTGCAGAGTGAGTGCACACAAACACGGAAATATGATTATGATCTATTACTTTCCATAAATGAGCAGAAGCATTGTCACCATAATTGTTTGCATGCAAGGCCCTACATGTGTCTCTCTGTGTGCGCGCGTAAGTGTGTTTGTATGTGTGGGAGAGAGAGAGAGAGAGAGAGAGAGAGAGAGAGAGAGAGAGAACCCGAGACGGTCGGGTTGAGAAGCTTGTCTCACCTCGTCCGCTCCTGCCCACGAAGCGGAGGTCGTTGAAGCGGGCCACTTGGTTCTTCATCACCGCGGAGGCGTTCCGCAGCTCGGCTGAGTAATTCTCATCGTTCCCAGCCATGACGGTGACCAGAGTCCCGTCGGGAACGTCGCCGAGCGCTACGACCTGAGCGCAGGGGAAAAAGCAGATGGTCACTTCACTCTGGGTATCCCCCAGAAAACAAAAAAACGAAAAACAAAAAACTACTCCATCGTAGAACTGTGCGGAAGAACCCACCCCCCTCGCCCCACTCCCGGAAAAACTCGCGTCTTGCTCTCCTGTAATTGATTCCAAATTTCTTGTTTTTCAACGATGACAGCATATAAGGGATAAGAAATGTGTAGCACCGAGGAGAGATTTTAATAATAACACAGCAGGATGCGTTTGCTTTTGATATTTACTTAAATGTTAATGTAAACATTTGGTTTTGCATGGTGCCCATTTAATCTCTATCGGGTTCTTTATTCCCAGATGACTGCTCATCTGAATAATGTATTTTTATAGAATATGGATATATATATGCAAAATGTAGGCTTTAACAATGAAGCATAACGAAATCTTAGTTTCACATTTGTAACCTCCAGTTGCAATTCCATATTATAGCTACTGCCTTTAAATGGCGCAAATGTATCTAACTGCATCCTAACAATTACATTTTAGCTCTGATAAAGTTCAGAGTCGATTTCTAAAAACATAACAATTAAATTCCTGCGCACAGTTCATCTCTGTCTTTCACCACAGTTAAAAAAACAACACTTTGTGCATCATTACAATGAAAAATAATTAGTGATGTAAAAACCACTAATCTTGCCTTGAAAGCCACAGGGAGCGTCTTGTTGCACCGCCAGTGCGACGGCAGCACGGAGCAGAGGAAGTTGGGGCTGTCGGTCCGCACCAGCTCACCGGCGTGGTCCGCCAGGACGTCCACCACGTTCCTGTTGTCTGGCCGCGTCCTCAGGGGCCCCGGGGTGGCCATGGGCCCGTTGCCGTCTCCGATCTTACTGCAGGGGAAGGACGTGGAGGGCGGTGTGAACCGTCTTGTGGTGGGCGGCTCTACAGGAATATGCATCACAACAGCTTGGGTCAGCGCCACCTGACTGGGTTCTAACAGAAACTTTCTGGATGACAGACAGATTCTGTTTATGTGCAGGGGGTTTTGTCTCTCTTTCTGCTCCAGACGCCGCTGAACTCAAGGGATGGAGGCAAACGCGCAGGAGGTGAAAAAGAGTTCCACTGAGTCGATAAAAAAAATAAAAACTCGGGTAGTTGTGGCGTTAGATCATTAACCCACAATGTGTCATCTTGAAGAAGATCGGAGTTGTATATATTTATCTTACAACAAGCTGAGCCTCTCCAAACTCTGCGCAGTGTTGGACTTTTCTATCTGCGCTCTGATCTACCGCACACTTGAATACTTTCAACCGCGTGTAAACAATACATCAACACCACGGATCGCTTTAACTCTTAGTTAAAACCCCGAACCACGAAAAAAAAAAAAATCACCCTCAATATTTTGTCGCAAAAGGATAATCCAGCCAAGATAGTTGAAAAAGTTAGAGTCCAGCTCAGCGGTTGTCGCAACTTCTAAATGATTTCAAGTATCACCATAAAACTACAATCGCCGCTGAGCAAAAAAACTAACAAAAAAAAACAATCTATTTGAATGTCCTGAACACGATTTAAAAGAATCAAACTGCAGCAGTCCTTTTGTCCGTGCTTAAAAATTTTTCCCGCATGGATCAACGTGATCCCGAGATAAAAGGAACGGTTCCCCGTCGCTCCAGCTGGATTTCCTCTCAAAATTATCCTTTATGGGGTGTAAAGAAGGAGCAGTGAAACTGAGCAGACTGCAGAGTGCCGCGATATTACTTTTACACAACTCATTTTAGCTTTTGGTGGCTGGGTTTAGCCAATGAGGGCGCTGGGTTGGGCTTTTTGAGCACCAATCAAACTGCGGCGATTTCTCCGGATCTGCCCCGTTGTCACATACAGCCGCTCAATTATTGATACACATCGGTGTCTTTTTTGTGAGCTGCAGACTACACTGATATATACTTTTCTTAAAAGTTTAATATCAGTATATTTATTTTTAATGCACAGCTGAGAATGCAAAACAAAACAAACGTGCTGCACAAAAAAAACAAAATCATAGATTTATTTATGTTAAATTATCTCCGATTTATTAAAACCTCTCATACAATGTATTATAAATTTAGTCCCAACAGCGCAACCGTTGACGCAAGAAAATGTTACACTTAATAAAGTATCTTAAACTTTATTCTCTCCACATTGATTTATCTCATCCCACGTCACTGACCTATTTTTGTTTTTATTTGATCTGTTTTTAGTTTATCTGCAAAAACTCACAGGCCTGCGGTTTTAATTTCACTGATTCATCTTATAAAGCCATCAGCTATGTCTGGCGGCTCCATGCCTTCACCAAGTAAATAAAATCTTTCATAAAGGAAAATTAGGGGTTCAGGCAGATTCTTATCACGTTAATTACCTGATCTGAAATAAATTGGGAAAATTAAAACACGCGGGCAATAGTCTCTTAATTGTCTCCACATCAAACACGCAACCCATTTATAATTGCATGTGTCTGTGTGCGCCAGAGGCTTAATTCATTAGGAGCTCGAAAAGTTGCGGCACACCCTGCACGCTCCGAGGCCATGCGTCCTTCTGACACTAGTTGGCGCGTTTGTCTTTTCAATCGCTGTCAGCCCGACCAGTCTGAGAAACGTATTTCAAACTTTACTGAGACATAGAGAAAAGGGCAACCTTTATCTGCGCTTGAGAGTCGAACATCTGAAATAATGTAGATTAAATCCAGATATTTAAACATAACACTTTAAAGTTGTATGCTTGAAAGAAACCGAACATTTTTTCCAAATTACATAAGATCATATCTGCTTAATGTGCTTTGGTTTGTTTTTCTGCAAATTTAAAGCTTTTAAAATAATTACACGTAAAAAATGAATGGATCTACATATCCGACATATTTGATATTAGTTTTTGTGTCTTAACGGAACCGAGGTTTGCCATTTCTGTATGTATAAAGTACCTATTTAAGTTTTAGAGTAGTTTAAGCACTAGAAACAGTTATTTTGGATTTAAACGATGATTATTGATTTATTAAATTTTGGACTGCGAAATTATTTACTAATTAATCTATATCATTTCCCCGTCATTAAGGGTTACAAGCTTTCGTATTGCTTATCTTAACCTTAAATCTAAAAAGGAAAAGCATGTTTTTAGGTATATCTAAAATGCTTTGCATCAGCGGATGCATAATTGTGAGGCAGTTGCTATCGTGCTTGCGCGTGTTTTGTGCATGATTGGTGGATCTTGAGTTGTTTACTTGCAAAAGAAAACATTAAATGACGAAAAGCGACGCCGAAACTGGCTTTAAATTCTCACTGATTTCCCGTGAGTTCAAAACTAAAAGTAGGTAATTTTAAAACCAAAATTAACTTTAAAGGAGGGCTTTAATGTTAATGACATTGTCAGTAGCCTATATAAAAATAAGGGGAGTAAGTACACAAATTATATTTTACTTAACTAAATTAAATTAGTGTTTCAAAAAACTTGCTGCCTTTATCTAAATATAGAGCTATACATGTGATTAACACCTTTTTATTTTTATGTCAAGAATTGCTATACAGCATAACAACACAGCAAGAAAAAAAAAGAAAAAAAAGAAAACCTACTAATATAATCATGTAGGAAAAAAATACCTTAAAGTGCCCTCCAGAATGTTTTTTAATGGGTAACCAGATGGTGGCTACTTCAATTTGTGGAGGTGACACACCAAAGCCAAAGCCAGAACAGAATTTCAGTTTTATGTGATTCTTTAAAAAAAAAAAAAAAAAAAAAAAATCAATTTAAAAAAAGCTGTGAATAACCTAATAAGCTTACTACACATTTTGAGGTTTATGTATGTAGAAAAACTATCAATATATTATGTGAGCATGTGCTAAGATTGTGAGTCTATGGCTTTTGAAACACTGTCTCTCTCTTAATTTCTGACATAAGAAACTTCATCGGTTGAACGTTTAATATGCAAACAAAATTATGTGTTGATGTAAAACTCCTAAACACATAGTTTCACTGTGTTGTGGTCTATTATTAATAAATGAAAGCCTTGTTTTTTTCTTTTCTGATCCTCATTTGAGCCACTTGATAATTATGAAATAATAATTTACCTAAAACTGTTGTAAATTAAAATATACAGATACAAGTTAGTAAAGAGGTCAAATGACATCGAGGACTGCATCAAAACTTCTGTTTTATCTTAGAATATATGTATTTTATTTTGCATATAGCAGATTGATCAGTGCCCTTTATGCCCCTGGCTCTACCCTTGTGCCTCTACTGAAGGATTTGGATTATATGATTTTGAGTAATGCTGCAAAATACTAGACATGATGCTGATTCAGACTGAGGCAAAAAATAATGATAACTACCAGAATAAAATTCAAATTTTCTCAGTTCTAGCTCATATTGTTGATTCAAATCAGTGGCACCAGTAAGGGGGGTCTTGACGGGGTCAGTGGCTTCTCTAATTTATTTTTTTGCGGTGCCGCATGAACATTATTGTCTTGCCACCTCTTGCAAAACTTTCTGGAGGCGCCCCTGCATTCACTGATCAAATCTGCAACCCTCAATATTCAAAAAAAGGAAAAGAGAATCATGTCCAGTCAGATCACCTATCATGCAGCATCTATTTCAAGTACAGCTCAACTGGGACAGTGACAATGCTGGTGATATTTTAGTCGTCGTCCTGCCCTAGTTCATTATTAATACGTGACCGCATGCTCCAGCTTCACCCCACTCAGCCGTAATGTGCGCTCCGGGCGCCTGTCACATTTAGACCTCCGCATTTCACCACGCAGTTTCTACGGTTTCAGCCGCACAGGCATTGAGGACGGAGCTCGCCATGCCCCTGAACGATTTTTAATGATCCGAGTGGGCTGAGCCTGAAATCAAGACAAGAACTCCTTGAGGACATGTGAAACCCCCGGACCCACCTCAAAAAGTAGGCTTGGTATATAGGTTACTTGCCATTAAAAGAATAAAAGGGAAAACGGATCCTGCATTTGGAAATCATGAGGGCATCACATCAATGTTGACTGTTGGTTGCTGTGTGAAAACTTGTGACTAAGATGTTCTCCCCATCTGAATTTTCCAGCTAAACAAAAAACATGCCTGCTTTATCATTAATATTATAAACTACTGAAAAGGTCATATAAAATGTCTTTTGGAACGATTTGAACTAACAAAATTAACTTTAGAGTCCTTACAGATAATCTTTCCATCTTTATTCTGCTTTAAAGCTGAAGGAAACCCCAATTACTTTAAGCTTTAATGGGTAATGAGTCAGATTGTAAAGACTAATATGACTGGGATCATCGTTAGCAGAGAAACCAGCGAAAGCCTTTGGGGTCTGCAATGTATACCTGCCTCTAAATGCCACCCACACTGCTTTCAGCACCACTTAAAAGTCACTTTGAAGATGGGGACAGTCTCAGATGCACAAAGCTGCTCTTAAAATTTCTTGTTTTTTAGTGAATTTGATCTATTAGCTTGAGTAAACTCCCAGGCTATTTTCAGTTCAGACGTGGCACACATAAGCCGTTTGGATGGGTGGTTATTCATTTGGAGAATAAAAAAAGAGGGGCTAGAGGTAGGGAGAGGGGGGCAATTAGAAATAGTTTGAGGTTCGGCGATGACATAAGACAAAGATTTCTATCTTTAGAGGAGCTGTGGCGCTCACACATTTCTGTACATTCACAAATTACAGGGCGAGCTTTGGCCCTCAACCCACCGAATGCATTCCTTCCGAAAAGTGTCTGCTCGAGTTTCAGCCGGGGGTTTCTCTTCACTGGAAATATGAGTGTTCTGAATGAATGACTCCTATGAAATTGAGTTTTATTCCTCTTGGATTAAATTAGCTCTTCTTTTGGGGCTTGAGGTATATTTTTCTTCTCTATGAATGATGAATTCTGCGGTGGCTGTGGAACGTCGGCCTTGTTTACCCTTCCCTCCTATTTTTTCTCCTTTTTGTTGAAACGCAGCTCGCTGTGAAGTGGACTTTTTTTCTACTTGATATGACAAGAGTGTCTGTGATTAGACTTCCCAAGCATGATGTAAGTCACCAAAAGCCATTTGTGCCAGTCCCCTCAAAGCCAAATCATATTCTAGCGTCAGAGTGTTTATATACACAAGTATATGGAGAAACTTTTAAACAACACTGAGTGGGTACAGACTGTTTGGGTTTTGGGTCTTTCGTTGCTCTGATGGCTGATTCTTCCTCAAATTTTGATTACACAACGTGTCAGCACATCACAATTGGCGGTCATTTTTGTCCATTTTGATGTTCAGACAAGAAAATAGGAAACACATTGAGCAATTTCGATCATACAAATTTGTATGTTTCTTTTTTCTCCGCCGAGGTCGTCTGTGTTAGTTTTAATGATGGCAGCAATGCATCTGTGTGCTCAAACGTCTGCAGTTTTTCTCATGCAGCTTCGCTTTGTACATCAAATAACTCGTAAATAAAAGTGTCAGGCCCTAATTTCAGATCCTTGAAGGCACCGAGAGCGTATTTTATCCCGGCGAAAATGAACAGAGCGGCGACATTTCCAAACCCAGCACCTAATTACTATGTAAGTATGATGAGCTGAGATGCAGCGGTCACCGGAGGAGACAATGAGCACATTCATCTCATGCATCTCTAATATTCTGCTTGCATTTAAGAAGAAAAAAAAGGTGCAGAGCTGAGGGCTTATTAAATTTGTCTGAAACAACTGAGCGACATAATGGCTGCTGGGGGAAAACTCCAAAAGGTTTTTATTTCTATCTGCTGAATGTAAATGGGCTTCTTAAAGAGATTTTCAAACATATGATACATGTAGCTGTCTGACACATCCTTAATCCTCCAGAGCAATCTAAATATATTTACTCAAGTACCACATTTAACTAACAATTTTATTTATTTTCAAATTGTGCAGGCTAATCTATTTTTTGGTTCAAATTAAGCTTCATACATTAAGAAAAATGATTTTTGAAGTTCTCATCTTTGATACTGTCCTATCAAAGAGAGAGTCACGATTTATTTCGTAAATAACTTGACTAACTTTATAATAAGTAGCCTAACAGTTCTCTGAAGTATACATCATCTTAAGCAGGATTTTTCTAAACTCCCATTATCAATGTATATTGCTCTTATGCAAAACATACAAAGGAATATTAACTGTACTAACAATTACTTATTTATGATCTCTCCCATTTCTATGTGTCCCACAAACATAATAAAAACTGTTTTCAGTCATTTTTGGGACTAATTTAATTCCTGGAGGGTCACAACCACAACTTTAGGAACTGCTAGTCTAAAAAAGTCTTGCAATTGCAAATAAATGCTTCATCGAAGCTGCAGCTGATGTAAATTGTCAGATGAGTAGAGACACAAGGCTAAATATTTTAGGATATGCTTTTGTATCAATTTTGTTTTAAGCATTCTGAGCCACTACTATGACTGAAACCCTATGGGAACTTTTTACCAAAGTGTCATTATGACTGTGTCTTCTTCAGTGTTATTAATAAAGGTCAGATTTAGCATCTTTTAAAGGTTAAAAAACCCTCTTCTGCCATAGTAAGCATAATTATCCCCTTCTCAAAGTTACTTGTCATTTGAAAAATGCAGTATGCATCTGTTCCTTCAGTTTTCTTTAGATAACAGACAAAGAAATGTTAAATTTTCTGACAATAGAGTAAAATAGAGCAAAAAGTTCTTGAAAGGAGGATTGAACAGATTAAAAATTAAGTTTTACTTTACTTCCAGACATCAAAATGCATTCTCACAACTGCATTCAGCAACAGACATTTGCAGGTGAGCATTTAAGCAACCTTGAAGCAGTTTGTAAACCAGTCTTGCTGAACTAGAGTAAAGGTGTGGTTACAGTGAGCATATATGGAGCATTTTTGGAAGATCAAGATGTGTTGAAATTCTGAAAATGCCTTCCACATTCTTAAAGACGAGGGGGAAATAATCATGGTTTGGCTTTGTGTTGCAGCTAGAGCTACGGCGAGTCTAGTTAAAATAAATGTTAATTGTGAAAGCAAGTTTCAATTAATAAAATAATGCTTGAAGATGCACTATTCGCACTTCATGATGACTTTTGTTGTAGAAATGCAATACTATGGCCCACACAATAAGAGGGAAGCCTGCTGACTTGAAAGTTGCTTAGAAGACAGTCATTGAGACACTTTAAAATGAGAGTAAGCTACAGAGGGGCTTTGCAGAAATCGTTGTGTGTCCAAGCTCGAAAGTTGAGTAGAAGGAAAAACTGGTGCACAAAAAACGGCACAAGCAGTCTTTTGTAATACTTTATTTTCTGAAAATTTGAATTTTGCAGATCAAACAAATGCTTCAAACATATCTTTTGAATTTATTTTTTTTCCACACAAGTTTCCCTTATTTAAATTGAATTACTAAAATACATAAACTTTTTTGTATTGATAATATAATTTATATACAGCTGTGAGTTCATACAAGTTAATCAAAACACATCATATAGGCATTAAAACTGAGATGCAGTTATTTTTTCCTCTGAAACTGCTTGCAATTTGATTCTTTTTAAATTATTCACATTATCTAATAGGGCTTAATTAGGCAAGGATTTTAAATAACCAGCATTCAAAGTCAGCATTAATTTAGACTTTCAAGTGTTTTAATGCATTTGTTTAAATATTTTAAAAGTAAATATATTTTATTGTAAAACGTAATCATTTAATTGAGATTCTCCACACTTTAAATGCAACTCCAAAAAGCTTTTATTTTTAAAGCTTATTAAATGTTATAGTTTCTCTTTATATTCATTCCATGACTTTATTTCCAGGTAGTTATTTGGTAACATTTTCTTTTAAATGTAACATTTATTTTACCTTGGAACACTTTGCACATTGTCATCTCAAATGTGTAAACCAAAAATAAATTTTGTTGTATTGGTGAATCTTTTCTCTACTTTAGCTGGTACTTTGAAGAAACTACATTTTTCTAAACGTTGCATTGCTTCGATAGAGAATTTTTCTTCCACTGCCCCGGAAATTTAAATCCCATTTGCGTACTAAAATGTGATTGTGTGACCAAAGGAACCTTTCTTTTCGACACCAAATTTTCAGGAATTGTTTGCTCACGTTAAACATTAAAACCGGCATGAGCTGATGGGTTCGCTGTGATCAATGGGGTCAGACCCTCTCCCTCTCCTTTCAGTCGCACTTCAGTAAGACAGTCCACACCCAGTGCAGCCAGGGGTTGGGTGGTGGGGGTAACTCCCCGTACACTTCAGTGTCACACTCGCCCCGCCCCCACATCATCCGTCGGGTACACTCAACCATCGATGACAGTGAGCTGCCTGTGATGTGGTTCGCGCGCCTGTTTATTCTTTTGGAAACCCACTAAAAGTAGAACTGGATGGTAAGCTCACCAAATGGCCCCAGTGACTATTATAGGAGCACTTTGGGTTGAGTTTTGATCTGGTGGGTTTGTAAATAGGGCCCTGCCTTGCTGTGGGGCACCACTTTTTGGCTATATTGTTTAGTGGGACCTGAAGGAAAGTTTCTGATGCTCATCATGATTTGTAACCTGGAACCAAATAAATGTAACATGTGGCATTTAGGCTTGTGTATGCCATGAGGACATCAGTGTACAGTATTCATAATGCTGATGATGATGGACAAAGGATTCATGAATGTACCATGCCTTGCTTTTTTTCATGGTAGTGAAGGACGGATTGCATTTCTTCTTGCTTTATTTACCCCTGAAAGTCAGTATAAGTTTTAAATCTAAATGAAACCCATAAATACGTCAACTCCCCCATTTTTTTCAGTTGTGGTTTTTGGTGTGAGCTATAATCATTTCTCATCTTTCTTTGTCTCTGGGTCTCTGTCTATTTGTGTGTATCGACACACATCCACACACAAATGCGCAGTGTTTCTCCTTTTCTGGCGAGGGCTTCTGATGCAAGGACGGCAATCTGTAATCTGTAGTAATTGTATGTTGCAGAAAAACATTTTTCCGCTGTGGTAATCGCTGCAATATGTGCAGTTGCCTTGCCAAAGTGACAGCACCACCACCCCCTACAGACAAACACACAAGCCATCGGTACTTTGCCAAAAGAGTCCTGCTAAAAGTTTGCTGAGTGCGCCTAAAGATGGTTCATGGACAGGCAAAAACTGAAGGACGATAACTGGGAAGCACAAACACTTACAGTGGCAGGCCAAAGCATCAACACCCCTGAAGATTTGTTACAGTTTGCCACGTTACAACCTCAAACGTCCCACGTTTTTTATTGAGATTTTACAGAAAAATTTGAGAAATGCTAAATTGTTAATAATTGCTAAATGGATGAAAGAAATAATCTCACTTGAAATTTAACTGCTCTGTGTAATCCTCAGAGATTTGTTAATAACATTAGTGAACAAAGAGCATCATGATGACCAAGGAACACAGCACACAGGTCAGGATCTAAGGTATAGACAAAGTTATCCCAGAGTTGGGATATAAAACAATATTCACAACTTTCAACTTGTCAGAGAGTTCCCTTTCAGTCAAAATCCTGACTATTGCACAACTGCAAACCCACCACAGTGTGACTTTCAATCTACATTAACAGAACGGTGAAGGAAAGCATTAATCAGAAAAGCAGACATGATAACTCTGGAGGAGCTGCTGATAGTCCCAGCTCAGGTGGAAAAATCTGTTGTACTCCACTGATCTGGGCTTTATGGAAGCGAATAAAGTAATAAGTCATTCTGAAAGAAAACCCCATAAAATTTTTATTTGCTGTTTGCCTCAAAACCTGTAGGGTGCAAACAGCAGCAAATGTGAATGAATGAGTTTTAGTCAGATGAGACCAACATTAAGGTTTTTGGGCCAACATGCAAAAAACAATTCACGCGGAGGGAAACTGACACACTTTTCAGAATATATAATACCCTAGTGACACATGGTGATGGCAACATCATGTAGCAAGATGCTTCTCTAATAATCTGTGGCAATAGTCGAAAACTGATTAATTTATCTGTTGAGTTGGACTAAGATTGAGCCACTGAAAAAGCCACTGTGAAAAAGAAAAGGCAGACATTTCATTCTTTTTAGTTGTGCAAAGCTGGATTTCACAAACACCTAAAGACCTGCTGCTGTAATTACAGCAAAAGGTGGTTCTATAGGATGCTGACTCTAGGAAGCTGAACACATATGCATGCCACACTTTTCAGATTTCTATTTAGATACATTTTTGACAGCCAAACATCATTATCTATTACACAATTATGCACTAGTTCATGCTAATCCATCTCATAAAATCTGTGTGCAATACATCAAGGTATGTGGTTGAAATGGGGAGAAAATATGGAAAAGTTCAATGGGTATGAATACTTTTGCCTGCATTGTATATAAAGCACCTGTGGGACTGTCTAAATGCATTCACCTTCTGCAAAAGGTTTACAGTTCCTGTTAGTGACAGTTTAACTGCCATGCGCTGGTGCCAGAGCCCAGCTGCCACACACAGATCACTACTTTAAATCTTTCACAGAAGCCACATCAATTCACTCCTCTTTTGCTCATTTACTGCTAGCACAAACTGCAAGCAGGTGATGTTCCAAAATCCTCTCATAAAGAAGTTATCCTGGGCTATTGCAGAGTTCCTCTTACTTATTTGAAGTCTTGGCCACATTAAACGTATGTGGATGTAGTGACGGTCTGTGGCTGAACCATTGATGCATATTTATCAAACCATCGGCTGCCATTTCAACACTCTCACACCAGCAAGTGCTCGGCTCTGTTGGACTGTGGCGCTGTGTTATGAGGTCACCGCCGCTGAGAGTCTAAGCCTGATAAAGAAGACGGCGTGTTTCACATCTCACCACCTCAGCAAGTGGCCGCTCTGTTGTTTGCATCGAAGCAGTGAAATCATTACTCAGGGCGTCAACAGCCCTTTGCCAGGCAGTGCCCCGAAATATGTCAGCCCAGTTTACGACCACACACACCTACTAAAAGCACAAGTAACGCTCCGAGACGTTTATAGATACACAGCACAGACACCAAGATTGCAACCAGACTGTGTGTGCAAACCTTTTCCACTCTGGGCTGTTACCCTGGCTGCTGAGGCCATCCAACCTCCCTGCAGTTGAACTTCCCTGTGTCTCTAATGGAGTCTCTGTGTCAGATCAAAAAGCTCCCACTGACGTGGGGAGGAGACAGCTCGTGGAGCTGGAAGCCATTCAGTCTGACAACTCAAACACGTTTGAATGGCAACACAGCCTGTGTCTTCTCTTCCCTCGCTCGAGATCCCACACAAATATAGTAGCACCACCGGAGAGAGGGAAGAGGGGGTGAAGAGAGCAGAGGAGGGGGGTACGGCAGTCTGTCAACTCGGAAAATAAGTTGTGAGGTGTCCCTCTCACACAAAGTCAAAGCCCCACAGCTCAGACTTCTCTCAAAATGAAATCGCATGTGAGCCGAATATTAGGAAGTGCGCATGGCTTCCAGTAACCACCAGGCCCTTTTAGCCGAGCCTGAAAACCACATTTTCACCAGCAGACAATGGCTCTTTGTGCGCGTTGTGTGGCTGTCCCCACTTGATTGAAGCCCTACACGTTTAAAAAGTTTGATTGAAACTGATGAAGAAGTGTCAGTTTTAAGGAATGCTGGTTAATTGTCGAGGTCGATGTCAGTAGGGGTGAGCAGGACGGTCTGCCCTTATTTAACACCACTGCAGGGGAGAACTCTGATGTGGCTGATCGTGGAATGCTGTTGTTCATTCCTCTCTGCAACAAAAGCCACATGTTTTTACTTTTTCAGACTAGTCCCTGTTACTTTGAACTGTGAAGGAACATTGTGGGGTATGTAACGCAGGATGTGTACAGCTACAGCTCTAAGTCTGCAAAATACAATGATATTGTACAACTAAAAAAACGAACAAATAACCAGTTTTATATATATATGATATATGGTTGTTAAATCCTGGTACTGGATTTAGAAGTCAGAAAAGTCAGCTGCATCATACTGTCTTTGTGTCTTTCTTTATCTTTATTTAGAGCTTGTTTTATTTGTATATTTTATTAGAAATATAACTCATTATCCTCTTTCTGTTCTGCTGTCAAGGTTGACAGTTATTTGCTTCCCCTTGGAGTACTCTGCGATGACTTCCACCTTGTCGTTTTTCTCATTAGTATAGGTAAGACGTTTCTGAAACTGTCTGGTTCGTGACTGGCTTAATACAAGTTAATTCCACATCGTCTCAAACTCCCCAGGGCACCTCTTTCCATTAAGTTTTTCCTTCCACTAAGCTTTCTATTTACATGTTTGCATACATTAGGACCCCATACAGCTAGATTCTTTTGCAACGTTTTGTGGCTTACTCTTAACTGTATAGGGTGTCACTGAATGTCCTCTGGAAAGCTGTAAATTTAGAACTCTTCCTCATGACGATGTAGGCCATAAAGTAATTTCTGTAATAAGTATATATTTACCAAACTTTTTTTGGATTATAATTTTTTAAGAATAAGGATTTTTAAGGAAAGCTTGAAATTTTTACCTGCGTGTAACAAATTTCTACTTATAAACACGTTTAACTCTTTGAATTGAAACAGATTCTTGAAACAGACTGACTTTTCAGATATATTTAGATTGATTGACATAGAAGTAAAAGAGACAATAATTTAAACTGAGATGCATTTCCTAACTAATGTTTGCATCTTCTCACTATATTCTTAATATTATCTCAGTGCATGCAGCAATTTACAGTAAGTTGCATTCAAAGTCAGTATTTATTTTGGCTTAAAAGCATTTACGATAATTTCGTCCTTAAATATGTTAGTTAAGATATTGTGTAACCAAATATTTTTAGAGATATTTTTCTGCTTAAATGTTGACTGTTATAATGCTCCTAGTTTTTATTAGTTTTCGTGTGATGCTTAGAAATATTCTTTCTCCATTGTTTTTGCCAATAAAGTTTAATCCAGGAGCAAAACAAGGGCTCGAACTGTCTAAAATAGTTCTAAAATCATAAAAAATGCCAAGTTTATTACATATGATGTAATCCGAGCTTTCACAGACGAATTGATTTAGTCAACTCTGTATTTTTTTTGTTGTTTTTTTTTTTTTTGTTCCAGTGTGATACAACTGCTCACATGAATTCAAGCATAGCCACACAAAAATGCAAACAAACAACATGTATTGGTTTTTGGATTTTTCTATTTTTCTGTTCTTTCAACTTGTTTCATTGCTGCACAGGCATTCTTTCAGGTTCTGTCACAGGAATTCATCAGCAGACAGACTTCAAAACTAATCTCAGAGGGCCACTGTTCCAGAGTTCCATCTGACTCACTGTAGACTTCAACCAGATTGGAGCAGAAACCCGGTGCCGCTTTCCTGACAACTGTCCATGCCACTTTCCTCTGCAGACGTGAGACAACTCTTGGAAAGCATTCGACTGGTCTTCTGGGCTTCTCATCGTGAGGAAGCAGGGGTGTGGTGACTCTCAGGCTGCAAGTCAAGGAGCTCTGAAAATCCCTCAGCGCATAATGTTGTCATACCTTATTTAAGTAACTTTGATCACTGGATGATTACAAAATTCATTAAAAGAATGAAAATAAATTGATTTAACGGTGGCAGTAGAAAGTCGCAGCTGGACTTGATTCCCACTTTAAGATTAAGCTAACCCGGTTAGAAGCCTTTGCATCCCCTTGGATTTATTTTAATCCTGTAAACCACCTGTGGGTCTGCAGTCACTGAATGTTTCCTCTCATCATCTGTGTAGCTAATGAGCAGTGGCGCTGCCCCCGTACTAAGAGCAAAGCAGCCACGTGAAAAACACATATCGATGCAGGATTTTCCTCTTTTGACTCAGAGCCCAAGGCTCAGACTCTAATCCCCTGATTGCTGTGTTTAGGCCCGGCACGTCGCCGCCCCACGTCAAGGCAGCCGCAGCTAACGACGAGCTAATGACACAACGATGACAAGCGGCGTTTGTAAACCCAATCAGTAGCTCCGGGTATGGCTGCCTGGTGATTAGGTTAATCAAACCTCATGTACGGCCTGAACAAGCGGCCCGCTGCCTGCCTCTGATGTCATCATGATGATTAAAGGGGAAAAGCTGCGTTCGAGTCAGTGTGACACAGACCTTCTGCCAGGTTGGCAGTGTTAGCAGAACTAGCTGTCTTTTTGTCAAATGTCTTTTTATCGTATTGCAGAAAATAAAAGAACTGGATGTTCCTTGGCCAACACAAGAGTTTCTGTACTTAAAGTCTGGGGAGAGGGAGTCCAACACGATTTTAGATTACAGAAAAAGCTTCAAAAGTCTCATGCTTGGCATTGCAGTGCACAGTTTTCAGCTGATTATTAAAAACCCTGCTACATAGTCACCCAGTGAGTAATTCTAGAGGAGTAAGCCATCAGGAGGCCATATGTTAACCTGGACCAGCTATTAGGATGAGCTCAGATAGCATTTAGAGCTGAAAGAATCGTCATACTCGTCATGATGACACGCACTTCTCCTTTCTGACTCAGCATTAGTAAAACTCAGACTCCTGTCTGTGTGCAAGTGTCCCATACGTTGCAGTTAAAGCATGATACTATGTCAATTTTTTTTAAAATTATACAAGTGAGTAAAGCTCAAAATTCTTATAGTTGTTTGACCTATTCCCAGAAATAAATTGGTCAAATTTGTTCATAATCCATAAAAGGTGAGGAAAGACAAACAACAAGCAGTTTAAAAAAGCAGAACTTTTTTAAAATTTTACTTTATAAACTCAAATATCTTTACAATAAACTGAAAAATTGCTTGAAGATATTTCCTGTAAAACAAAGAACAAATATGTATTCATTTAGCCGCCATTTGTGGTTTGTATAACCATGTTTGATGTCACTTCTCAGATTTTCCATCGGATTAAGGTCGTCAGTTTGAGCTCGCTTACAGGTGTGTCAGGGGTTGTCATGTTTTCGAAAAACCAATAACATAGCAACTGTATTTCCTATTCAGCAGAGGGCAACATGACCTCCAAAAATATTGTAATATATCGAAACTGATCTAGGAACCCCAGTATGTGATAAATTGACCCAACATCATATAAATAGCCCCATTTTTTTATGACTGAGCCATCTTGATTTACAGTGTACTGTTGAAGTATTTGGGGCCATCTGGTAAACAGCCTCTGGCCCCCTGACCCAAAAAGAACAAACTCCCTTTGATCACTCCTTAAATTCTCATAAAGGGGAGCCATTGTGTCCTTTGGCTAATTTTAATCTCGTCAGAATTTTTCTTCTTTTGACAGAGGCCTTCGTTAAAAGCTTGGTTTCACACAGGTGTCTTCTAGTTGTTAAATTAGTTATGGATAACTGTCGATCTTGAATCACCCAAAAGCCATGTTAATTGGGCTTTGGCTGTCCTTGCCATTCTTATATCGATTTAAATTGCAGGCATGTATGTTTGCTCTTCTTTTTTTTTTTTTAGCTCTTCTAAACAACACCCGTTCCACTCATCTTGTCTGATAAATTCACCAAAATCAGCATATCCCTAAATAAAGGCTACCTTCCTCATAACAAATTATGTATGTCAAACACATAAACCCAAGGTTATTCATATCCTTACAGACTTAAACTTAAAGTTATCTTCTAGGTTAACCAAAAATTTTCTTCTGACGGGATAAAATTATGGTTTAGAGTTGTCACAACAGAGTACAGAGAGGAGCAAGATTGGGGAGATGGCAATAAAACTTGGAGCTTATTGCAAATATATATATATATATGTATATACATATACATATATATATGCTTTCTTTTTACAACAAATTTGAATAAGCTGACTCCCTGTTCAACTTTTAATATTTTGATTTATTTAGCTTCACTAATTAAAGCATGTTATACGATTAATTGCACACCGACTGTTTTTAAAGCATTTTTTACTGTTAATTATGATGACATCTATAGTTAAAATATTACATCAGACTAATAAAAGAAAATTTTTATTACAAAAATGTGGGTTTATTGAATATCTCTCCAAAGGCTATTTTCAAAAACAAACATTCTTTTTTTATTTAGCTAATTCATTGTCCCTTTATTTGGGACACCATTTTGCAATTACAAATCTGAAACTTCATGGTTGAATGAAAATAATTTTAAATAATTCTTCCAAATCTACCAAGATATTAATAATTTTGAGCTTAATGGAGAAATATAATTTCTACCAAACCAGTGTCTGATCTGCTTAATAATGTTTGTCTGTTGTTTTTTTTTAAAGTTTTTTTAAAATTTCTTTTAACACAACTGTACATCTGTGCTCGTGACTGCTGCGTCCGTGAGAAAATCAGACAGAGTGACCTCGCTGCAGACAGACTATACCGAAGGAGCAGAAGAGCCACTTCTGCTTAGGGGGAATCCCTGCCACGGTGTTTCCTTCTGAGCCAGTGCAGAAGTGAGGCACGACGCAGCAAGTATGAGGCCTCTGAAGTTTACTTCAGGGCAAAAACCTGCGATCAGTTTGTAAACTCTTTAAAAGCTGCCGTTGTACGGCTTATAACAGATGAGAAACACAGAATTAACATTTAAACAGGAAGTAGATTGGAGCTAAAGCCGCTAAATTAAAACACTTTATTATTCAGAGGGTTGTATGGGACTTCCTGTAACGGTGCATTTAAGATGCTGCAACTGGCCACAAAACATACTTTGACACGTAGTCCTATATATTAAGGCTAACTGTCATTTTCAATTTTCAGTTTCTGCATATACTGGAAAATGTTTTATCACATTCATCAAGCAGAGCGGATTTTCCACCTGTTTGGATCATTTATGCGTAACTTAGCAAACTAAAATGCAAGGCATGCAATGCTTTCTTTCAGCCGTAACTTCAATATTTTCCACCGCTTTAGACTAATTCTCCAATAGTCATAACATGAAAGAGAATGATCAAATCTGCTCAAAAGGAAATAGCAATTAGGTGGCCCATTACTAACGAAGTTAGCATCTGTGACGGTTATTTGTTCCCCCAATGAGTAGTTGAAGAGAGAACTGAAATACCAATTTTTCGAACGCTGGCACCACAAAAGCCCCCAAGATATCATAAAAAAAATTCAATTCTCTGCACTTAAAATCATGTTTGAAGAGAAGGGTGACCCCCCCACCACCAAAAAAAAAAACTAAAAAACAAACATATTTTATTGCAGCATCAACAATTAGATGTGTGTAAACAAGTTAGGAAAAAAGAAATTCTGGGAAAATGCAGGAAAATGAAGAATCAGAACATCTCGTAGCCTGCAGCGTCTCGCATCCTATCATTATCTGCATTTTTCCTCCTCCGTAATTAGGTTCTTTCTTTATTGCTTATGGGAAGAAAGATTGGCTATAAGGATGTTTTGAGCATGATTAAAGTTAATCATAAAGAAGTGAAGATTCACTGTGAAAGATGTGAAAAACATGATTTTTAAATTCTTTGATGGTGACAGAAAGGCGCCTTTAGATCTTAGCTAAATTCTCACACATAATAAATTACAACTACTCTTGTCTCCAGTCTAAGAAAGAAATGCTGTTGCCGTCTGCAGATAGGTTTCAGAACATGTGGGCTCTCCATAAGATGAAGTCAATTTCTTTGCTGAGGACCAGACCCATGCCTGCCCATTAAAGTAATTTGTGGGTTAGGATGCAGCTGTAATGTTAAAAAAGAAAGTGCAAAGCAGTCGAATTCGTTCTTGGTCATGCTTTGCTTATCCACCTTCTTGCAGCAGGAGAAACCATGTTAACAATGCAGGGAGAGGTCTAAACAAAAAACGCTTCTTTCTTCTTCTGAGTCATCCCTAAAAAAAACAAAGCAAACCTGTGATGAACCTTTAAATCGTTTGACTTATTTTCATCTCTGCTGGAAATTGCCAACATATTGAATTCGGTTGCTACATAATTTTAGGTCGATGCGTAAATTAGCTCACAATGGTGCTTGTGTTTTTGCTACGGCCCCGGCTTTAAAGCTTTACAGACCCTGAGACCAGCATATGGTTTAGGGCGTAGGTTTAAAACAAAATAAAGAATCACAAAATCAAGATGGAGGCTTTTCTTAAAATTTGTCGTCTTTGATGGAAACCAAATATATTAAATCATTTATATTTTAGTGTTACAATAAAACCCTATCAGCTCATCTGTGAAGCACAAGCACAACATTTTTATATTGCAATCATTTCAACGTCATTATTGTTATAGATTGTATTGAAAAACTAATTTTACCTCATTAATGTTTCCACATTTTTTTCTTAGTTTGACTATCACAAATGACAATGTATTGGCAGGAGTAACGCATAATCATGAAATGGAAGGAATATGATGTGCAATTTCTAAACTTTTTTGCAATAATAACAAAATTGTGGCTTACATTTGTAACATTTGCCCGTTAGAAGAACCACCTTTCAGTGTCATTAGAGCAGCGGTGTTAAAAGTAAATCCTCACGAGCTAATATCCGGCATGTTTTAGTTCCTTCCCTGGTTCATCACACCTGAACCAAATGATGGTTCATTAGCATGCCTCTGCAGAGCTTTGACATGCTGAGGAGGTAGTTTGACTGCTTGAATCAGCTGAGTTGGAACAGAGACACATGTAAAACTGGCTGGACACCCATGAGTTAGAGTAACCAGTTATTTGGACTCTGTCTCTACCAGCTTTGAACATCAAAGACAGGATTATCCAACTATTCTTTCCAGGCAGAATAGCTCAAGTCAGATTTTATGAAAAGTATCTGTGAACCTGTTAAGTTTTTAAGTGTTGCAGGAGATTCTAAGTTGGTTTTATGTCTGGTCTGGGCCATTCTAGCACATGATAATCTCATTGATAAAAATCTATTGTAGCTCTGACGGTATGTTTAACTGTGACCAGTTTGTTTAGCTCAGACCAGTTTTTCTGTCCTGTTGTAGAAAACGATCCCCCACGATTCCCTGTTTTTCACCATGGAGAAAGTGTGTGTTCAGGGTGCACAGTTTTCTTTTACATTCTGTTTTCCATTTAGACTAAAGAGTTTTAGACTGGCCAAGTTTTATTTTTGCTATGTTCTCTACATGTCTTGTGGCAAACTGTAGCAAGAATCCTTAAAACTTTTAATCAAATTTTTTTCTTGTCACTCTTACATAACGCTTGGATTTATGGAGAGCATGACTAATAGTTATCTTGTAAACAGATTCTTCCATCTGACAAGTGGATCTCTGCAGCTCCTCCAGAGATACCCTGGGTGTCTGGGCTCTGTGATGAATACCCTCCTTTCCTGTCGGTTTAGGTGAAAATCATGGTATGTGTACAGATGTACCATACTTTATTTTCAAAAGATGTGTTGAACATTTCTCTGTGATATTTTCATTGCTTGAGATATAGTTTTGTGACCCATTTCTTTAGTTTTATGACACTGTACTAACTTTCTCTGTTAAATCTCTACAGGCTTCAAAGAAACAGTTGTATTTACACAGAGAGGAAATTAAAAACACATGGTCTCTGTTTAATAAGTAGGTGAAGAGGCAACTGGTTGCTCTTGGTTATGTTTGAGGGTATCAGAGGAAATGAAGCAGACTACAAATATAAAAACAAACTGGAAAAATAATAAATCATCTTCAGCCATTTTAGCTATTTGCTGCTTTGTGTAATATTTGACTTTAAATCAGAATAAAATTTCTCAATGTTTATGGTGGTAGCCAAAAAAAAAAAAGACATTGTAGTAGCTAGTTCTCAGATTATGAATAATTTTGTAAGGCACTTTGTCAGTTCTGCATACAGAGTATTTTCCTTCAAAAAAGGCGCCTAAAACCTAAAAAAACACCTGGATCTAGATCATTATTTGAACCATAATAGCTCAATGTCACCATACACTTTATGATACAACCAGTAAAGTCTTCAATTCAGTGCATTTTCAATTTTTGCCCAACCTTTTTTTGATTCACATTGATTCTTCTTTGCATGCTGCAGCTCCATTTTACATTGCAAGCAGAATTATCCCCCCACACCACGTCTTCGCCAACGAGTGAAGCAAGCTTGTTAACTTTTCAAAGCATGTTTTTTATTCAAAAGAAACCTTATGAAGCCAGTTCATTCCATCAGATTGGCTGCAGAATAATCTGGGGCAGTGTGGTTGCTTGCCGACCACCAGAAAATTGTATTTACAACAACACTCTAACCTTGACCGACGCAAGGTTGAGCTGGACGCTTTGAGCCAAAATCGGGCGGATCGGGCCTGGCTTTGGGATCAGTCGACCACATAATCAGTACACCCCTCTACCTCGAAGCCATCACACTTGAAGGCCCCTAAAACTGTTACTTGTAAAGTTGTGTTGACAGGAGGTGGAAGCGGCGAGACGGACTGAAAAGTAAATAAGTACCCAGCAATACGCTTATAGCCCTAATCAAGTCCAGAACCTGCTCTGTTTCCCATATGCCTTCATAGTTTTATAAATACATATTATATTATACTAAATTGGAGACAGTGTTTTGCTGCTCTGTGGTCGTCATGAGTTTTCTATTATTTGCTTTCGCTTTAAAATATTGAAACTCTTTATATCTGGTTACAGTCTTTTCATATTTGGGCCTCTTTCTCAGCAGGACTTTGAATGGACTCCAATCAGGCATGTTAATTTAACAGAAAAAAAACAAAATCTTCTCCAAATGACATATTAGAAGCAAGCCATGTGATCCCACAAATTTAAAGTCTCTTTTTAGATGCCGTTACCATGCAGGGGCGTTTTATTTGTCAGTAGTTTCAAACATTTGAATCTTTTATCCCTGGTGAGAGAGATTCATTCTGGTGATCCTAATTTGCCGACTTCTCACTGCGCAAATCTTCTAAAACAATCTGTGCTGAGGATTTCTCTCGCTGAAATTCTCACTTCCATTCATTCAGCACAATAAGCCAAACACATAAAATACTTCCACTCTAATAAACCCAGGGCCCTTTTTTTAGTCTGCCACAAAAGGAAGCTGGCTCCAGAGCGCGTAACACTAAAAAAAAAATAACCATGAATAAAAACAGCCTGCAGGGGGAACACAGAAGCCCTTCCAAGCAGATGGAAATGAGGCGACAGAAACCAAGCCAAGGATATGACCCTCCACAGAGGCCCAATCTCTGCTGCTAATAAACAATTTTTTTTTTTCACCTGATGCAAATGTTCCCAAACTAACCACACTGCTAATGGCAAAAGGCTAATTTATCTTTCTATGGCGCCTGCTTCTTTATTTATCGTTTTTCTTTCCAGAAATGCTGCTCTCTGAAATAAATTGTGTGAAAGTTAGCAGGTGTAGCCTCATTGTGGTCGTTATCAGTGAAGTGCAGCAGCTCCATGAGTCTGCATCAGATTAACACCTCGGCGAGGCTCAAGCATGTATGTCTCTAAGCACTCTGTCAGACTTTTAGCTTTTTCTTGTGCTCTACAGAGTTAAACAGCATGAGAAAAGCACTGTCTGTTCCTCTGTGTCTGTGTGTGTGTGTGTAACTGTGTGTGTTGTGCATTTTATTTGTGTGTAGTCGTGTGTGTCTCCCTGAGCTTTCAGCGGAGGACTGAGGTTTCTGAGGTGAGGCGTCCTCTAGCTTCTCACGCGAAGTGCATCTGATGTTGCACATCACACGCTTAGATGTGTGCACTATGAGATAGGTTGTAATATATAAAAGAATCACCAAAATAACACTCAAACGGCGATAGAACTCCGTTTGTGTTGATTAAATTGATGCCTAATTTTTCTTTTTAGCTTTTCATTGCCTTTTTTAAAATTTGAAAGATGGTGTTACATGAAAAGAGAAAAGATCAAAATGATTTTCAGAGTCTGTATTTGCACACATGAACTTGATGCTGCTCTCGGTTGTGTTTCCTGACTTCTGAGGAGCTGAAAACAACGTTTCCATACGCTTCATTCTCTAAAACTGCTTCTATCCGTTTCAGATTGAACCTAAAAGATCAAATTGCTTTGAATTTGTGATGCACCCTTCTGGGTTGTTTTGCTTGCATGTGGTAGACATAATTTAAATGCTTAGACTGAACTGGATGATTTAACATCTTACGGCTTTTTTGAGTTTCGTTCAGTCCCCTGACTACATGGATTTTAAAATAAATTGAGCATTCTCTATTGATTTTGGTTGCTGTTTTGAGTGCCCTGTCTCTTGTTTCCCTTCTTGTCCTGCTGTCCCCAATCCCGCCTTACATCTCGAAATCAAAATCAGATCCCTAGGAACAAAAAGCATGATAGACTGTGCATGAAACCTGACATTGGGGGTGCGCTGATCTGATGAAGGAGGGCACAGATCCAGCACTTATAAAGGAGTAAAAGATGGGTGGTGGAAGGGGGGGGGGGTGACTTGAAGCTGTCATGAGGGAAACTATAAATGCCGGCAGAAGCTGCGAGAACACTGGAACATCATCTGCTGTCACTGAAAGGATATCAGAGGATTGTTCTCACGTGAGGCACAGATGCGGAGTCTGACTACAAATATATGTGGGGCTCCGGAGATTTTTAGGATTATCTCTGCAAACAATTATTAAGTGGTAGTGCGTTGGCTGTCTCTAATTAACCCAGCTACAAGGCCTTAATTGGGATCTTTTTTTTTCATACTGTCTGTCTGTGGCTGAAAATGACTGAAACCTCCAGCCTGAATTAACAACTGAAGTGTCAACAATGCCTAACATTTATTTTTCTTGCTGTTTGGCAAAACTCGCCATCTTTCTCCTCTTCTTCTTATGTTGTTTGCGAGTAAAAGCTGTCTGATTGCAAATGCCATGGTAACAAATGGTTTCTTCATTAAGGACAGCCAAGTGCACTCACCTCACCACAAAGACCAAAAGTACCTCCTGGAAGTAAGGCACTAATATGTTTTTCTTTTTCTTTCCTTTCCCTGCTCACTCTTTCATTGCATTGGCGTGTTCCAGTAAAGCAGCCAGTCACATGGAGCCTCTGAGCTCGTATTCTCGAGGAGAGTTTCACTTGATAATGAATGTCTGTGGTGAGAATCCCATTATGGAGCTACTCGATCAAACCTACAGAAAACACAGAAGCTAAGAGGCCTTTATGGGGCCATATCAGTCAAGTGCAAACCAGATCCTCTTTTTTTTCTATAATCTGTCTTAGGACATTAAAGCATCTCAAGAAGAAAAAAAACAAACAACAATGATATGTGTCAGCGAACTAAACAACTGGGTAGAAAGTAGCAGAGATGTGAGGGTAGGTTAAGGGCTCACCTCTAAGTAGACTGCTGCTGTAGTTGGAGAAGGAGTCAAAGATGCTGTTGGATGCCATGACAGGACAGGACAGTGTCTCCACAGTCTCCACCAACCTTTGGAAAGACAGGGAAAAGACAGATTTAAAATACAGAATGAAGTAGACGAACACGAGAAAGAAGGCGAGTCTGAGAGGGCAAGAACTCCTGGAGCACTGTTTGCAACCAAGAATCTTTGGGTTTTCTCACTACCACAGGAATCCCAAGCCACAAGTTTGCAGAAAGAGCAGCAGCATGTGTGAGCAGCCGCACCAGAACACGTTTGAGCGAGAAAAGCAGAGGAAAGAAGAAGCAACGCATGGCACTGAAGATGCTGTGGTTCTCAGGTGTCCAGGTGTGGAAGGTGGACTCACCAGGGCTGGAGATGAGAGGGGGGCCCACCTAATGGAGCCCGGCGTGGAGGGCTGGCTCTTTGGCGGTCTGTCACTCTGCAGGCCGACACTCCGAGGTTAACCCGCTTGTCTGACAGCGTGGTCTGCCACTTTTCTTTCTCTTCCTCGGCGGCGGTGGCCTGACTGGAGCTTCAGTGCTAGTAAAAGGCTACAAGCCACAGTCTCTCTGCATCCTCCTCGCCATCCTCCACACAGAGAGACAGACACACTCCCCTCTGTGAGTGGTGGAGCCCACGTCACATGTCACATGAGGTCACCGGGCCTCTCCCTCCCTCCCACCCTCTCCCTCTCTTCTTCTCCTGCTGTCTTTTGCCTTTTTTTCTGGCTTTTTTGGTTTCCTCCTGTACTTTCCACGCTTCTTCTCAGACTTGCAGTCCTCACTCTCACTTTTTGTTTGTCGTCCTAAGTTTTGGAAACATATTTTCTTTTGTGTTCAAACCATGCAGGGACCTGCACCGCTGTTGCACGTTCAAAGCTTTAAAGCAACTGTAGATGAACCAGTGAAACAGTGATAGGCAGTGAAACCGTAATAGGCGAGGCAAAGAGATTCGACTGAACTACCCTAAACTTGTTGCTGTTTACTGTGTACGCATGTCCTGTGCTAGTTTTATGTTTGTCTGACTCACTGCACATCTGTGTTAGTAAGAACCGGTGGTTTTGGGCCCGCAAAACCTCCACCCTCACTTACCACTTGATAGTATCATAATCTCAGTCTCATCAGAAGCAGCTCTGCCTGTGCCTGGGTCTTCTCCTTCCCCCTTTCTCTGAGCAGCCACCTTCAAACTTGCTTGTTTTCAGCTTTTTTTCTAACTGTGTACCTTGAATGATTCTCACGTATCAGTATGAACCCAGTTCACTTGAATTTGCGTAATATTTTTTGCATTTCCTTTATTCCTTTTTTTCTAAACTTCCTACAAGAAGTATTGAAGTATCTGCGGCCTACTGTAGTGTCTCACCCCGAATGAAAGTACAAAGCTAACCTGATTGCGGTTTTCACACTTTTTCATTTTCTAGGTAGAATTTAAGAATGGAAAAGTGCTCGCTGACTAATTAAAACTGCCAGTTAAAACTGCCAGCAGATGACATACAGATGCTTTACTTCTTTTTCAATAAATATTATTCCCATGCCAATAATTACCTAAATTCACAAAATGCCTTGAATGAATAAGCTTAAATTGACCAAATTAAGTGCAACACATTTCAGGGTGCAGGGACTGGGGATGGTTTAGAGCAGACGGCTCTGCTGTCTCTGTTAATAGTTTAAATGTGCAATTAAAATATTGTGGTGAGCAAGGGGCTCACCCCTGATAGACATTGTGAAAATTTCACTTTGTTGCTTCATGCAGAATTTCCTTCTGAACACATTTTGTCTAAGTTCATACGCCGATTATCATCAGCTTATTTGTTCACAGAGCAGCAAGAAGGTAACTTAAGTGCAAAATTTCTGTGATGAACCAAAACAAAAAAGTTAATAATTGTGAAGTGGAAATAAATATGTATATTGATTTCAACAATTTTTCTAATAAAATTCTAAGAAATGTTTTTTTGTTATTTCAAGTAAAACCGACTTTTGTTCACAATCTAAATCATTCAGGGTTGTGTCTCTCATAGCACTTTTGATGTGGACCAACAAATTTGAAGTCTCATCTGACCAGATGTTCTTCCACATGTTTGCCATCTCTAAATCGCTCTTTCAAACGTGAAACATTATAATTAATGGATGTCTTACAACAATACCTTTCTTCTTGCCATTCTACCATAAAGTCCTGACTTGTGGAGTGTAAGGCTAATTCTTATCTGGAGGGGTTTTTATTTAGGGGAAGGGATGCAATGATACTAACCAATACGATACCGATTCTTGGATCTGAGTACTTGCCGAGACCAAGTACCAATGCTGATACTTCTACAAAACAAAAAATTGAATTAATTGGAAGACAGGATTTATTTTCTCTCTGCTTGTTATAACAAATGATGGTGAATTAGATAAATATATATATTAATAAAAATGACCACAAAACAAAAATTTCAAGTGAAAAATCAACATTTTCTTTGAAATTATTGCAGAGATTCCACACTTTAAATAGCGATTCGTGGTATTGGTTAGCTAACCAATACTGATATGAGTACATTAGGACAATATTGGTCCCGATACCAGTATCCGTATCGGTGCATTCCTATTTAGAGATATCAAATTAAATTAAACTAAACTTAAACTAACAGACAAAAGATGGTGCATTAAAAACAATGGATAAAAAACAACACTGAAAATGATTAGAAAGATTAGACTTTCAGTACTTCACTATTGAGGCATTTTTCCAGGATTTCCTAAGCAGTTAGTAGGAAACGATTTGATTGCTCAACATTCACAAAGAAATTATGGATGTGCAAATTGATAAAAATGCTGCCAGAGAACTTTCATTTTGCTGTGTGAAGCTAACGGTCCTCCCAAAAAACATATGTGCATGTGTGTGTGCGTGTTGAAAGTTCATGTCTGTTTGTGTGAGAGTGCTTAAATCACTGGCATTTGCAGAGCTGTGGTCTCCACACTTCCCTTCTCCTTTCTCCTGTCTCTTAGTGACACAGTGACCACGTCTGGCTATGGGACAACAGACCCAAACCACCGTCTGGTCACTCATGTGACCCAGTGCTTTCCCTAGAAACCTGTATGGGTGCAGCTACATGGGTTTTTTCAGTTCTGTTTCCCATGTTATTGTGTATGGATCTATGTCAACCTTGCACTTTACTAATTGTTGGACACTTTGTGTGTGAGTGTGTGTGTGTGTGTGTGTGTATGTATGCCATGTTGTAAATGCATGTGTGTGTTAAAGAATGAGAGAGAAATGAGGCGAGAGCTCCCTGTTCTTCCTGGTAGCCCACACTGCCCTGTAAATGAGCAGTTGCCGCTGAGTTAGGCGGCAACGCGGGCTAAATAACACGGCGCGTCAGCAAGTGTGGCCGAATGCTGAGGCCACAGCCGCGGCCCCAGGGCTTTTATCAGTCCGTCCACGAGGCCACTACGGGACCTCTGACTTAACCTCACGCATAGCGAGGCTTCCTTTTCTAACACCTCTGCTGCCTCTTGACATGGCCTCGTCCCATGGCCTGCCAGCCTGGGGACAGATTACAGCTTGATGGAACACAGGGAAGACGGAGGTCCTTGGAAGGCCAGAGTCACAGGGATTTTAACTTCAGGCAGCCTTTTAAATCATCTGCAACTCTTTTTTGTGACTAGAAATACGTGACATGAAGCAGATGCTGAAGAGAGGGCAACATTTGTTATTTTTTAAAATTTATAGTTATTTATGAATTTGTACAAGTAAGCTACTTTATTTAATATTTTTAGATTTTATTTGAGGTGCTCTCAAAAGTACACACACCCCAGGAAAATCCCCGACATGCTTTGTCTTTTTAAGACACCAGTCGGTAGTGGCGGATGGCCACTCGTACTGAGGCGGGTTCTGTTGGAGATTTCTTCCTGTTAAAGGTTTTTTTTTTTTTTTTCTTCTCCACTGTTGCTCCAGGTTTTTTTAGGCAAGACACAATGCCCTGGTTTCATGAGTGTTTTCATCCTTAAAATAAAACTTCATGTTGATTTAATGTCAGCATTCAGTTTTCTTTGATGGGAGTCAGTCAGCATCCCACATCATGCCTATTTGCCCACTCTACCTTGCAACAGTTCTCCTAATCTATTCGGTTGTGAGGACGCATTTTGTCAACAGTCCTCTTCAAGTGATTGCAGAGTTTCTGTTAGGATTTGTTCTTGACTGTGCCCCAGAGCCATCCCAAAGTTTCACTTTCCTTCTGGTGAAGTCATTATTTGGTTGTATTTGATGTATGTTTGGGCGTTCTTTCAGACAGCTTTAAGTTTTGGGTCAAACCTGGCTGGAATTTGTTCATATTTTTAACTTCAAGTTCCATCTGGATAAATGTTTCCACTGTCCCTGAGGCTCTCCCTCATGTTACACAGTGGGCATGATGTTCTTTTTGACAATGCACAGTGGTGTTTCCAAGTGCCAAAAACTGTTGGCGTTATGATCGATAAGTTCCCATTCGGTTACATCAGACCATTTTCCAAGAAGGCTTAGGTGCTTTTAGTCAGGCCATTCTCAAAGAAAAGTCCTGCAACCCTACTTGTTAATCCAGAGATATGGAGAATACAGCAGGATGCGCAAAACAACAATTTCCCGTTGCAAATTGCCGAAGTTCCTTCAGTATGACAGTGTGCTCCGGGAGACTTTTCGTTCTGTTTTGATCAGCTAGGGAGAAATGTCTTTTTAGGTTGTTTTTTTGGCCACATTGTTTTTCCTTCAGATTTAGGAAAATATCTTTACTGTACCACAGTATATGCATATAATGCTTTTGCTATTTTTCTGGCCCCTTCTCTCAACTCTGACCTTTGCATATTGGTATTATTTTGATCCTTGGTAACTTTTTGGAAAATTTCAAGCTACAGGATGCAAATGAATGAATTTTAGGATAACTCTCCTAGGACAGCTTTGTTTCAGAATGATCAGATTCAACATGGCAGATGTAAACACCTTTGCAAGCAGGCTACTGCACCTTGTTATATTTTCTTGGGTTTTTCAGAGGAGATTTGCGAATTGTTTTTGTTAAATTGCGCATAAAATATGTAACATTAAAGGTAGAAAAGGATTCATCACAGATTTTTTTTTTTTTTGGGGAGGTAAAGGTTTTATCGCCATAGTTGCCTTTATTTGAAAGTGGGTGGCATAGCAGAGGAGAGAAAAGTGGGGAAAGACACAAAGCGAAGGTCCACAAGGTCAGGACCCACACACTAACCACTAAGCCAACCAAAGCCCCATGGTCACAGTTAAAAGTCTAAAAAACCTGGAATTTTAACAGTGAGGAGCCACAATAAGTGATAATTATCTTTCTCTTCTTGCAGTTTCCCGTGGCATGACTCTTATATTGTCAGTTTTCATATATTTGTTCCCCTGTGGAAACAAGACGTATCTGGATCCTCAACAAAGGATAGTGGGAAAACTAAATAAATATAGCAATGTCCCACAGCATTGTGCAAGAATTGGCTGTGTTGCTGTTTAGTCCAAACTTGATATTTGAAGAAGAAAGTGCTGCAGTCAAGGCCTTTTGCTCAGTGTGTTTTCCCTCCTTTGTCTAGGTAAACATCTGCTTCATGTTTTGAAATGTATCTCATTGCTTTGCACTGCCCATGACCGTGAGGGGAAAATAGTCTGAAGATCATTGTGGCCGCTTTTCACTAAATCCTTTTTTTTTCTTCTTTCCCTTGCCCAGGCCTTGTTTATCAAGCCCCTGTATTTAAGCTTAATATAACTCCTGTTTTGCTGAGAAAACTGTGGTGGTTTAATCACTGTCAGTGGTCCTACGCCTTTCGGGCGTGGCTCTAGAAGCAAAAAGGACCCAATGCGGTTGTGCGTCCAGCTGCAAAGGGGCTTATTTTGTGGTCTAAAAATTGCAGGCTTCCCCATATGTTCCCCATAAACGTGGAATGCAGCGTGGGACTTGAGGAGGTTTTTATAATGAAGTGGCCGTCATTGCATCAAACACCAGGGTCCTGCCTGCCTCTAGCATTCGGCCATGGGAGCCTTTTTCTTTAGACTATTTGCAGTCCTGACTCCTCACTTACACCTCATACAGGGGGATTAATCTAATTTAGTCAGTAACTTCCTTGTTTCCCAATACCAGATTCTCACACATAATTTTATCGAATGTTAATTTTGCTGCGATATGATGTCATAATACATTTCTACTGGAAATTACTAGGCAATTCACAGCAAAGAGGAAGTTTGCATGAGACGAGATGAAAACTTTTTTTAACTTCAACAGTCCAAAGAGGTCGTAAGTAAAGAGAAGCTGTGTGCTCTCTTACCAGCTGGGCAAGAATCTGTGTGTCTGCATGTGTGCTTTGGTTTGTGTTTTTATTGTCAGCGAGACACTCCCAGATGCAGTGGTTTTCAGCATGCAGTATCACCATTGGAAGTGATCACCGGGCCCATTATTTATTTATTGGCTCAAGCAGACAGGAGACTGTGGTAACCACACTGAAAGGAGGGGAGCACGGGCCCCTCGTTACCACACACATATACACACACACACACACACACACACACACACACACACACACAGGCCGAATCCCAGAGATCCCGAGAGGTGTGACGCGCAAACAGGACAAGACGGAGTCATTTGTCACTGTTATTTGTGGATATTGGTGTGAATTACTGAAATTTGTCAATGCCCATAACAATATTCACCCAGACAGACAAAACTGAAGCATGTGACAATGCACACCACCATGACAGCAACGGTTGAAGAATGACTGGCTCGTTTTTAGGCGGTTTCGTAGTCTTGGCACCTGCTGCTTCTCATTCGCAGAGAAATGTTTACAGGTAGTAAACTCTCCTTCCGACCCCCTTCACCCAAAACGTTTCCTGTTATTCAGAAACCATGCCAACACAAAGACTCTGCATCCAGCTTTTCTTTACAGCAGGTTAATTTTAAACCCCTCAAACAGCTGCTGGCAGAAACTGAGCTGACTAATAGGGCCGTTACTGCCTGTCAAACAGTCTCTCTTGTTTATTTAATAAAACTCAGTTCAAAATAAATAGATTTTGTCATGTTGCATCAGTTCTATGTGAAGATTTAATTGCTCAGACTAAGGTCTTTAAAGAGAATCAAGTGCAGGTAGCAAAATGCATTATAATCCTCACCCAGAACTTAAAGTTTAGTTTTATAGAAATCTTCTGACTTGTATTTAAAACCAAGAGGTAACTTTATATTTTTTCCAAAATTTAACAAAAACCTAAAGATTACTAACAAACTTTCAAGTTTTACTCCCCCTAGAACATAAAGATATAACTTTCCGCAACTTACAAGTTACTGACTAGAATCCGGCCAAGACAAATGACATACTTTACAGGTAATTTCAATGACAGTGTTTTCAGAAAGGTACCTTAGGGCTACTTTGCAAAATTTACCAATAACTTGGTAAAGTTATTGGTACTACTAGTAATACTGGTACTGTATTCTAAATACTTCCCCTTAACACCATTTAAGTCTATTAAATGTCACCATATGCGTTGGTAGCTACTCATGCAGGTAAACAAAGGACATATTAATGCTAAACATTTGGTAGGCTACTGAATGGAAATAAAAATAAAGTATTTAATTATTTTTGGCACAGCACTGCTACTTCTTCGCGACCAAAACCAACCAACCAAACAAACAAACAAACAAACTGTTTTTTAGTAGTAATATCTCTTTACATTTTATTAGATTTTATATTTAGTCATTCGAAATGAAGTTGAGCTGTTTATCAGCCACAACCAATTAGGCTTTTTGCGACTTTCTGTTAAATAAATATGCAAAACATTGTAAACTGACATTCATTGCACTCCACATGGAAAGCTTTTATTCTTGTAGCAATAATTTTCCAGAAACACACCACAACAACACGTAATCAAGCTAACGTCATGTCAGATACAACCAACACAGTAACTGTGAGAAATGACCAAACTAACATGATAAGAAGCCCTATCAAATAATGGACAAAAAAAAACAGTGGCAGAGAATTTTGTTCTGTTTTTGTACATAGTTCGTCTTCATTTTTTTTAGTGACTTTCACATAACTTGAAAGGCTGGCCAGCCGGATGCTTTGTTCAGGTTTGCTGTTGACATTGTCGATATGCGGCGTCGATTCTTCAGAACCGCCAGCAAAACTTTACACAAAAATATTAGAATTTTCCCACCCCGATCATCACTAATCTTTGCAAAAATATTTTAGGTGGTAATACAAATATGCTGATTCATTCATCGATACCGAATTACAGCTGATCCAGCAATCACTGGAGTTTGCCTGCATACTTCACAGATTTACACCATAAGCATTGCGGTGCAACCCTGTGACTAGTGTGGCCAGATTTGATCTTTTCCCCCATTTTAACCACCATGGGTTTAGTCGGGCTGTGGTCAGGAATGCTTGAATAAAATCTAGCATCACTTGAAAAAAATGAACTGCGAGAGAGCGCCATTGAATGCATCATTACCTTCACTGCTAGTAGGTTTATTTGGCTGCAGTTGTGGCTCCAACCCCCCCATATCTGGCCACTCACGTAAATGTTTGTGATAGTCGGGAGTGTTTTGGCTATAGGATATCTATGGTTTAGGCAGCATGTTGGTATTATGGGATAGTCTACATTACGCAGAGACACACACTTCCCAAAACTTATATCTTCATCTTTCAGGTGGAAAGTGGAAAACACACAAGCATTCCGGTGGTATTACGAAAGTAATTGTATTCTGAATACCATGTTTAAAAATAATAACTGTAACTGAATACAGTTACTCATAATTAGTATTCTAAATACCTAACGCCGGTACATGTATTCCATTACTACCGAAAACTGTCTACAGGTCACTTTCCCAAAACTCATACGTTACTCAATTACTGGAAACTAACCCACAAATTTAATACAATTTTTTGCTAAATCACATTTTTTTAGAAATATATTTGTATTATGTGTGCATTAAATATTTGTGGGATAAAAAATAATATAATTCATACACCAAAAATGAATTAGAATAATTGTGAAACTTTCTCTTGTAAAATTTTAATTACATTTATTAGGATCATCTAGATTTCTATGTTTTGTTTTCCTTAAAGTTAAATTGTATATGTCAACTAAGTAGTTTAGAAACTGGTAAGAGTATAAATGAAACTGAATAAACAAATGGCAAAAATTAAAAATTACATATTAACTTATCTTATAGAATTTGCGTTTTATGATTTATTGCTTTTTTATTGGGTCATTTTTGTACAGTTTTAATTAGTTGCTAGTGTGCATTTACAATCTAGAGTTTATCAAAAAATACTTTTGTAGAAAAAGTTTTGCCTTCCAGTCTCAAATCTTCGAGGAGGATCAGGTACAATTACTTTGAAAATCAAACAAGAGGATCCTATAAGCAATCAAAACATCAAGCTAATTGCATTCAGAGTTGTCAAAAGTATTCACTTTCAATACTAAAGTAGAAGTATACTAGGGCAGTGCTCACCAACCCTGGTCCTCAAGGCCCACTGTCCGATATGTTTTAGATGTTCCGCCATTGCAGCAAAACCTGACTCAACTGGTTTCATTACCTCCTTATCATGAATCTAATTGTTGCAGAAGCCTGTTAATTGCCCATTCATTTAGGAAATTCAAAAGTAGTGTAAGTTTTTTTTTAATTCTGTTAAGCCGTACCACATCACTACCATACCTCCCAAGAAAACACTTTTACTGAGGCCATAATAAGTATAATGTTAGAAAAAAAAATGATATTGAAAAATTTGGACTGATTAGACAAGACTTCCTGTTTCATCTGTATATGTCGATTGAAAATTAATACATTTCAGTGAATTTAAGATTTAAGATTGATGGAGTGGAAGATATGACTGCTAGTTGCCTACTGAATAGGTATTGTAATGGTGCATATGCTTGAGAAAATTACATTGGCGTAACAACTATTTTTAAAATACAAGGAGTAGAAAGTACAGATTACTGTGTGAAAATGTAAGGAGTAGAAGTAAAATGCAGGCTAATAGTTAATTACTCCATTGAAGTATATGTACCCCTAATTTTTACCTCAGTAAAGCAATAAAGTATTCATACTCCGTTACTTGACACCTTTGATCGCATTTCAGTTTTATTATGTTGTTTTTTTCTGTCCTTATCACATTGTATTTGTGTGTTTTGTGAACCACTTGTCTTCACCAGAGTGGTAAATTCACATTCTGCTTTGAGGTGCACAGAGGCACCACATCATTGCAACAGAGCAGCTGGAGGGTTAAGTGCAGCAACCTCACATAAAAAGCACCCATAAACCCTAGACCTCAGCTACCCCAAATGCCCCAATGCTCAATACGCTCACGTATCTCAGCCCCGAGAAACACCAGAGTAAACGGGACCATCTCTCCACAAACCCAATACATCCTACCGATACACTATCAGGATCATTAAGCTACCGAAGGTGGAATGCTGCAATGCTGCAATGTTGCAATAAGTATTTCTGGTTTAAAGTCACCAATCTATTGTTCTTACTCAGCTGCAACTCTAAATGTTTACTTTTTCAACATTGCTTTGAGTTTCATTTGAGCATTACTGGTTTTAGTCATTCAGATTGCTCTCCATCGTGCTTTCTTACCTGTGCATGTAGACTCAGTTTGCATGTGTTTGTGTCTATGTTTGTGCGAATACGTATTTCCTGTGGTTCAGACATGGGGTTTGGATGTGACAGACGAGCTTGCAAACATGCAAGTCTTTAGGCAGGATGTTCCTCTTGAGCAGATGCATAGTGGTTTACGCTGAGACTGTGTGCGTGTGAGTATGTGTCTGCACTGTTGCACTAAAAACTCACTTTATACATGCAACTTGTTTAAGAAAGGTTTTCTGAAAATAGGTTAACTCTGTATGTAAGTTAAAAATATAGATTTGCACCAGTTAAATGCTAGTTCTGTTAAGAGTATTAAGCTTGTTTTACTTGAAGAAAAATCTCAAAAAATAAATTGATGAAATTCTGAAGTTGAGAACTTAGAAACACTAATAAGAAAAACATAAACATACCAAATTAATATTAACATCCAATATATCTATACAGTTTGACATTACCACCAGTACTTGTTATATAAGCTATTGATTTGTCAACATTTCAGGCTAATTTAAAGCAAATACTAACCTGTGCATACAACTGTGTAGCATTTAGCTTTGTTTATAAAGAGTATTATAGAGAAAACTTGGAGGAGTCTGTAGCAAGAAAAGGTCGGATAGCAACAAATAGTTTATTCAAGTTAGGACTACAAACCCAAAGCTGTCAGTTATTTAAATATGGGCATATTTGAAATATCTTACTTTAAAATTTCAACATGAGATAAGATATGAAATGTTTAATTAGCAGATTGTTTTTTGTTTGTCGCTTCATTTCCGGCGGAAATTACGTTTAACTTCTGAACCCAAGAAGCACTTTTGAAATGAAGATTTAAATTGTAACTGCATAAATGATGCATTAGCCACATCAACAGAGGCAGGATCATAAAACTATCCAGCGGCAACAAATGAGGCGCTTCTCAGGCGGAAATGACATCAACCTAACTTCTGTCGCACATTAAACATGTCCTACTCAGCCATTGGGCTTTAAGCCCGCAGCCACGGGCAATCAGGTTCAAGTCCAAAAACTAAAAGATTTAACTGTAAATGTAAACTGAGGACTGAGAGCGAAGATGAAGAGAAACATAAAAACTGCCAAACGATGTGAAAATACAAACCAGCGGTTAACGAACAAGCAAAGGAAAAATGGTAACATGAATACTGCCTAGGTGCAAGTTTAATTTATATATATATATTCATTTTTAGAATAGTTTTCTGTGATTTCAGTTTAAGGTTTCATTTTTCTCATTTTTCTTTTTTTATTCAAGTTAATGTCAATGTCTTTTTTTCTGAGTGTACAATGTGTTTTTTTTTATTCATGATGAGCTTATCCTGTTTTAGAGCTCTATACATCTGGCATCTCTTTGAATTTAAATGTGTCCGGGTGTGTTATGCTGCACTGATAGAAACAGAAATAGAAACAGCATCCTAGGAGTCAGGAATTTAAATGTGTACGGGTGCATCTCAAGATTAGAAAGCCTCTGAAAAGGTTTTTTTTTTTGTCTATAAAGACCTATCATTGTAGGGTTGTAGGACAGCTAAGAAGTGAAACTCAAATTTTTAAGAAACTTAATAATGCATAAAATAATGTTTCAAACCATTTTTCATGGTAGTTGACTCATGGCCGCAAATCCTGTTTCACAGATAATTTGAATATTAAGACTATTATAATTTTACATTTTAAAATTATATTAAGTGATTTTTTATTTTATTTTTACAGAAATGTCAGTCTACCAAAATGTATGTTCAGTATTTACAGTAAATGTAACCAAGCCTGATTAGGAAGGACAGCTCTGTCCTAGGAAGCCTCCATAACCCAGTGTAGGAGTCAGGGAAACTCTTGCAAAATAACATCTCTATTGGACAATGTCTCCCAGCATAAAGTTGATGCAGAACTGGAGAACTTTTTTTGTGACAGACTGATGAATCCTACGAGCACAAAGGAACGTTATCGCAGGTCCTTTCCCCCAGGAGCAGTTAGACTTTATAACTTTCACTGCTTGCGACAAATTTGTTGTTTACATCAATGCTGTTATGTATAGTCTGTTGTTTAAAGCAGAAATACAAAAGTACAGTTGCAACATTTTCGTTATTCTACATCCCTTGCAAATTTCTTAGAACCTCTGTAACATTAGATTTTTCATTTAAATTTGCCCGAATTATTTCTTACTTTTTTGTTGTTGTATGTTACCTTTGTTTGAATCTGCATGCTTCCATTTGCCTTGACTTACTGCAGTTTCCCAAATAATTAATAATTAATAATATTTCAATTCTATTTTTATTTCTGTTTCTATTTCTGTTTCTATCAGTGCAGCATGACAAGGAGGCTCTACTAAGATTTTCAGGAAGCATGTTTGCGTTTGTAGCAGCCATCAGCTTGGCTGGATTTTTATGTTAGGTGTTTCTGATCTTCCTCTTACTCCATACATTTTCTATGAAGTGTAGGTTAGATATATTTTAAGGCCAATAACACACAAATTCACTAAACCAAATCTAGATAGTTTTGGCAGTCTGGTCAGGTTGAAAAAACACAGTGATAGGTCATGACTGATTGTGGAAACGTCACACTCTCATCAACTAGCATGGATTCTGTGCCTCTGTACTCTTCCTCCAGATGATGAGACCTTGATTTCCAAATTCAAAGCAAGGTTTACTTTCATCTGAAAACATGAATTTGGACCTCTAGGCAGCATTCCAGTAGACATACTCCTTAGCCCTTTTATGATGCTTCTTTCTTTGTCTCTAGGTTCAGAAGTGGCTTAACCCAAGAAAGGCAGTGTTCGCCTGTGTCCTGGTTATGTCTGTATGGTAGCTCTTGAAGTTCATATGTTGCTTGCAAAAAATTTTCCAACTCAAATTTTCTTGCTCACATACATAGATACAGCATTTAAGCAAACAGCTCTTTTAGCATGACCTTTTGTTTTGTGGCTAACCGTCCTTGTGGTGGGTCATTGTTGGACTACTGTCAGCAGTCAGCCCCATGATTTTACAGCCCATGACGTGGCCATCACCTAACTTTTCAACTTTTCCGTGATATTCTAATCTATTGACAGGCACATATTCTGTTTATGTTTTTTTGGCTTTAGGAATCAAGATCATTTTTTGGTGCAAAAAAAATAATGCCATGAGCCTTTAGTTTTTGTGCAAAAATTTTATTTATTTGTCAAAAATAAGACTGCAGATTTAAAGTCCTCATGAGAGCACATGAACCTATAACTGACCCAGATCTCAAAAAGGGGCTGTAATGCTAATTCCATAATATTTGTGCAGCTGTGAATCAGAAAAGCCTATTTACATTTTGGACTACTTTCTTCCAACATGTTCAGCGAGATGGAAAATGTTATGATTTGAAAATGTCACGTTTAGCTTACCAAGAACTGAGTGACTCAGTTTAGTGGACAGTACTGAAACCATACTGTTTACCGCACATCAAATTTGTGTATGCGTGTCTGTGCTGCAGTGACCTCGTTTCACATCGCAGCCCACTCATTTTTCGTACACGGTGGGTTTTACTGACCTAGAACAAGGGAAGGGGGCTCAGGAAATCCAGGGCTGTGTTCCTGTGTGTTCTTGCACATGCACACGTCTCTGTAACTGTAAATATACGCACATGTGCATAAACCTTTAATAGGAATTTGAAAGCCGGTAACATAATAGCGCGAACCATTTTTCTGAAAAATGTCGTTCTCACTTTCTCCTCCTCCCTCATGCCGCCTCGCTTTCATTCGTCTCCTACTTTGACAAATAGGACCAATGTCCATTAGGATGCTATATGAGGTGGCGGTGACACAGGGCACTCTTGATGGCCCCATAACACTGTCTCAACTCCCCAAATGCACACACATTTAAGTCTCCCTCCCTTCCTCTGCCTCCTCATCCATTCTTCGTGCTCTTTAATATCGGAGCTCGTTGCTCTTTGTCATCCGCTGCAAGCCATCCCTGCAGTGTCTCTTTATGTATGTGTGTGTTTGGCTGAATCCCCTACCTACACCCCAACAAAGGTCTGATGTATGATCTAGGGCTGGCTTTCATTCTGAGGGGAACACACTGTTTCCCTTGCGGGTGGGGAGTTTGTCCTTTCGCCCGGCCTCTAATTCTTTCCAGCCCCCCTGGACTGAGTGGCAGGCTGGATGACAGGTAGACTCCACGGTGCGCAAAAAGGGTTCAATGGACAAATCTAGTTCAGTTCTTTGCCAGTGTATTGTGGTTTCTTAGAGCACCTCGACACCATCTCTAATGCATTTATTCACAATATAAAGGCCCGAGACCTCAAACTGTAGCTGATGGTAGCACACAAACATTGTTTGTTTCAGTAACCTACAAAAGTATAAAAGCAAGGTTTTTCCACATTTTGTCCGATTACACCAACAAACGTGAATGTAATTTTTAGGATTTTATGCGATAAACCGACATAAAGTTGTACATAATTGTGAAGCGCAAGGAAATTGACAAACAATAAAACTCAGAAAAGTTGGGCACGCATTTCTATTCAGTCCCCCTGATTCAATACTTTTTGAACCAAATTCACTGCAATTCCAGCTACAAGACTCTTGTGTCTCTAAACTATTTGCACATCTTGAATTTTCTGCCCATTCTTCAGAGGAGAGCTCAAACTCAATTAGAATGAATGGAGAGCGTCTGTAAACACCAATTTTCAAGTCGCTCCATAGATTTTGAATTAAATTTATGGACCATTCTAACCTGATTTTTTTTTTTATCCACACCCTTCCAATAAAGCCATCTGCTAGTTGATTTATTAAGGTTGTTTTCCTGTCGGAATGTGAACCTCCTCCCTAGTCATAAGCCTTTTGCAGCTTCTAACATTTTCAAAATAGTAGATGAGCCAATGAATGTCTTAAGAGTTGGTATGTGATGACAGCCAGGAAGTTTGTTTCTACCACTTGAACTATGGATTTCTGCAGCCCCCCCCCCCCCAACATTATAGTCCTCTTGATTGCTTCTTTGATACATTTTTTAGTTTTCCAGCCTGGTAATACATTTTTTGGTTCAAACAGTTCCTAGTGAGTTGCTCACTGCATGACATACTGCTTTATAACCTAACCCTAATTTAAACTTCTCCACAACTTCATCATTGACCTGCCCGTTGTATCATGTAAAGCTATTTCTCCACAAACCTCTGAGGTCTTCACCAAACAGCTATATTCATAGTTGAACTTTACACAGATAAAGTCTATTTAGCAAATAGATGATCTCTGAAAGCAGTTGCTTGAACCAGACTTTTTTAAAGGTTTTGTGACTACACAACAGGATTTTTTAAAATAAAAGTAAAAGGGTTAAATACAAAAGCACATTACACTTACAGATTTTTATTTGTAAAATCTATTGAATTATCCACCATTATCCACCCTCTGCGTAATATCATACAACTTCACAATGCTCTTTGACAATTACTATGTTTGCAATATTTATGAAAACCCTTTTTTTGTGTAACTAATTAAAACATGCCATTAGCAATAATCTATAATTTCAATTTAAAACTCTATTACTCAAACTTTGAAAACAGTTGGTCTTACATGACTACTTTTTAAAATGGTAAGACGACCATAAGCACTTGTGATGTTATATACAGGAGGAAATATTGGTTGAACCAGTCACTAACACGTCACAGAATGCCTGTTGCGTCTGAAACCAGCACTGCGGTGCGGTTAGGGTTTATGTGAACAAGAATCTCACCATGCTCTTTGAATGTCACATACTTCCCTTTGTAAGAAGCGGGAACCATCAATGCTCTCTTTACTTTCAACCTGGATAATTAGGAAAAAACAAGTGTGAAGTACGTTAATGAAATCTCATCACAGATTTTATTATACCCACAATTTAGCCTAAAATATTAACCATGAAAAATTAACACAGACTTTAACTGGGTACTCTTATTTTATTTTTATTTTTTTCTTCCCCTACAGTCTAAAACATACAAATGCATGCTTATTTGTCCTGGGTCCGCTTCAGTTGTCGCCTGGTGATAACTGCCAGAAACTCCGAGAGTTAAAACAGATAAGTGAGCTTGAAAAATAAATTGTTGGAAAATTTTTGTTTGCACGAAGAGCCATGAAGAGATAAAAGTGATTTATGTTGGGGTCTTTTTTATTATTTTCAGTGACACCACAGCTAATTTGTTCATAAATATCTGATTGTCAAGTGTTAGTCTTGTGCTTTAAGTAGAGTTCAGACAGTTTTTTATTAAAGATTAGATCTCAGTGGAAAGGTCTCAATGAGATAGAAGTACTCACATGGTGGTTAGTAATCCAATGGCGTTTGTGGTTGTAAAGCAGATTTCCTTCAAACTGTTTTTTTCTGCCAAACTTTGTTTTTTAAACAGTTTAAAATCAACCAAAGATACATTTTTGAAGGATTATGGTATCATATGATTTAAGGTGTATACTCTATTCAGTGATTAATGGAAAGGTACTCCGCAGCAGCACAGCTGTAAGTAGACTTCTTTGTTTCCATTGATATTTTGAGTAATATATTTTTAAATAGGTTCAAAGGTTTTAGGGTTGAAGAACCTTCTTTAAACCAAACATCCAATCACCACATTATCAGTCAGAAGGAGGGATTGCTGCATGTGTAACACAATACAATCAACTGTCCACAGTCACCTCTTTCTTGTTGTACCCACGATGCTCTAAGTTCAGTTGACATATTTACACACTTTTTTCAACATCCGTTCATGTTTTTGTCTTTAATTGAACGTGTAGCTGTCTTTCACATATAGACAATTGCTGATAGCATAGTGCCTAGCATTGCAGTATTAACAGTATTAGCACTGTTTTTTCATGTTTTCAGGTTACAGCCACACACCTCAGTGTGTTTGTTTCTTTTATGTGATACACATTCAGTAATGCGTAACTATGAAGGTATGTTTGGTACAAAAGTACTTGTGTCTTGTAACTGGGTAGTTAAAGTCAAAGGAAATTTTTTTTAGCAGTTTCGTAATTGTAGATGTTTTATTGTCTTTCACAAATACAAAACAACAGTTACACCTTTCCAATTTCTTAAGTACAAGCAAAAATTGCATTCTTTCAGTCACACGTAAAAAAAAAAATACATTTACAGTTTTGCCCCGGTTGATCCAAAACAATTGGTTCAAAACATATACACATATCTGTGTGTTAAAGATAACTTGTGTATGGTTTTTGTCGCTCACAGACACAAAGCAGTGAATGCAACTGCACAAAAACGCTGATGCGAGTCACGAAAACCACTTTACAAGTCACACCTTTTTCCACATGTTCCTCCTTTTGCCTCATTTGTCAAGTACATTTTGTGACTTGTGGGTAATCCTAATGCTGTACAGCACAGATTGATGCTATTAACAACCCTTGTGTGCCATGATGGTTGTATTGTGATCCTGCGGCTGTACATCGGACTTTCAGAGCAGATTAAATTGCTAAAATGTTCCACGAAATCCTCAAAACACAAAACATTGAAAACATCTGTGATAAATATTAATAGAATGGTGAGGCCTCTCTGAATTGCATAAATTGGGAGATATGAAGCTCAAGTTGGCTTCCTATTGTAGTCTGACTTGGAAAAGGCTAAAGGCCAGTTCCACCCAATTTCCACTATCGTGAGCAGGTTTAATCTGGTTTATACATTAAATACTTTGACTCTTGAACCAGTGCTGACCAAGGAGCATAGGTCTTCGGCTGGAAGGCGGACTGTTTTTCCGGCCAAACCACTGTTGGGTCAGTCCAGTAAATATTAAATATTAAATATCACCATATATTAAATGGACTCAGTCTCTCAGCCACCATCTTCCTCAAGCCCCTCTAAGTGGCCTCCCATTGGCCACCAGAGGTTATAAAGCCAGCTGAATCACCTGGCTTGGCCCCTTTTTGTCCACCAAACCTCACGCTTGTCGGAAGGGTTATTCAAAATAGTCCAGCTGACAGCAATCTAGCCTCCACAAGAGCCTCCTTTTGTCCATCGAGCCTTAAGCTTGTATTATGGAAAACACGCTCTTCATCTGAAAAGATTTTAACTGCTAGCAACCTTCTACCTTCTCCAATCCACGACTGTTACCGAAGGATTTAAACCCCAAACTGCCTGGGCTACCTTGCTTCCTCAATTTTCACCTTTTTGGTGCCCCATTTTCAACCGAAGTTGCAGCCGGCACGATTCCGGGAACGCGCTCCGATCAGCCGATCAGCTCCCCCTCCCTTTGCAAGTCAGGTGAATGGATTAAACTCCTTTTTGTTTTCCAAGGATAAACTTTCTGCAATGCCTCCCCTCCACTCCAGCCTGAAGAATTCAAAAAGTAGGAACTCTTTTCTTTGATTAATCTGGGTGGAGAATAGGTTACTTTATTTTTTATTGACCTTTTTTATTAACTTGTGGCTCTCCTGCTAGAACTGATTATTGTGTTGTGCTAAGTTATTCTGTTTTGATTTGTAAGCAAAGCAGTGTGTGTTTAATTTTATGTTTTTATGTGTTATTAGACTCTTTGTGCGGTCGTTTTATAGAGGGTGGACGTGAAGCGACGTGAGCGTGAACCAGCTAGGCTTTTGTTTGAGCCACAAGGCTATCTAGTTATTACCACGCGGTCCCTCAAGCTTTACTTATGTGGGGGTTGCAAAGCTTGCAAAGCATGTGGGTTGGGCTTTCTTTGGCAGATGTTTTAAACAATGGCAGATTTTGGTTGACTAGACAACGCTGATGTCGGGTGACATCACCACTCTCGTTCTCGTCCTCTGAAGGAACGTCCACCCAGTCGCCCTGACCTCCACATGCTCGGGGCTAATCCTCCTGTTCGTCTGGAATCTGACCTGGAAAGGGGGGCATCCTGTCAGAGTCTCCTTGCCCTGCTCCTAATTATTATTTGCTACACCTATTTAATTGGACTCACCTGATCCTTGTTACCTCTTTACCTGTTCTGTTATTTAGCATTCAGTGGGTGCTTCATTCCCCGTTTGATCAGTCATTCCTGGCATGTTGTATCTCCTGATGTTGCTTCCATCCTCAGGTACCTCCCTCATTCCACAATAAATCATCATCTGGACCTTTCTTTGTTTTTTTTTTTTTTTTTTTTTTTTAACGTGTCCTGTCTAGCAGTATGCTACTCAGAATTGGTGTCTGAGTACCAAGTACAAGCCCAACAGTTTTACTTTCCAAGCAGAGTATTACAGCTTCGCTGTAGTACGCCACTTGATGTATATGTATGAAAAATCTTTATTAGTGATTACTGTGGGTTCAATTTCCTGACGTCATGGACATTAAACTGAGACAAGAAGGGAGAAAGGAAGAAGGTGAAGAAAAGAAACCGGACCAACAGAGGGGCGAACCGATGACACACGACAGGGAGGCAAATAAAGAACACAAGAAAACATCCCAGTCCTCCACCTCTGCCGGACGGCAGAGAAACAGTAATACAAAAACAACAAAGTGTACAGAACCAAACCAATAGTTCGGATCTGGTAAAATAAACAAAGAATTACACATTCACTACACACAAGCATTGATTAATGAACATAATACAAATGTTTCTGGTAAGCTCCTGTGAACAACTAACTAATGATGATAACCTCAGCTTAAGATATGTCCGTCCTCACTATGTCCCCACACCTATGTGTGTGCGAGCATGCAGGTCGGAATAAGGTTTCCCCATGCAAGTGATTGATAGCTGGTGTAAGGAACCGTCAATCCGTCCTACAGGAATCGGCACAGACATGGAGGAGGCAAGAGATGTTTGCATCCAGCGTCCCACAGAGTACAGAGTCCACAGGCGGATCAGCGCAGGGTCGATCACCCACCAAGAGGGGAACAGATGGAAGCCCCAGGGGAGCACCCACCAGCCGCGATGCTGGGGCCCGAGAGATCGCAGTGACGAGCCCACGGGCTCCGCCGGTAACCGGCTACGCCAGGGCGGGCCCGGACCAGGAACCGGAGGCCACGGGGACCAGGGGCACCCCAGCGGGGCCCCAACCAGTGACCAGCCGACAAGGGTCCCCCGCTGCCGCCGCAGGCAAGGAGGACCCGCAGCCAACCGACGGACAACAAACGCCGCCGCCACCCCGGACCAGTACCCACCGCCAACAACCCGGCCCGCCCCCACACATCCACACGCCAGGGAGCCACAGCGGATGTACGCCCTCCCCAGGCCGCGCCCAGCCGGCATCATCTGGACCTTTCAATCCACATCTGAGCCTGGGTTTCTCATTTATCCAACAGCAACATCCTTACAGTAAGTGCAGAAGTTTTAGCCATCAGAAAATGAATTACAATAACTTCAATTTCAGTTTGCATTTCTAAATATGAATAAATACTTCTAAAAAGTTTCTATGTTTAATTTGAAAGACTTTCTTTTTATTTAGACTGAGCTGAATTAAATATTGTAGACTGAATTGATTTACATAGAAATTGTATTTCAAGTTGTACGCTATTCAGTTTTAATTTAAGCAATGCAGAATAAAAATAAAATGTTTTCAAAATCAGTTTTTAATGGCTGAAAGTGTCACCCCTAGATTAGTTAGATAAAAATCAAACTGAAAGATGTTTGAGAAGAGGTTGATAAGATAGAGGCTATAAACTGGTAGAAAAGAACTACAGCTATGTGTCAGATCTACAGCGTTCCATCCCACGTCAAGAGCAGACTGTCAAAACCAGAGAATTTAAGAAGACTGGGAGTTCTATTAGGTCTGTTTAACCCAACAACCCAAGAGCTGTTTTGGGATTATGTTGTTTTCACAGCACTGACTCCACCACCCAAATACTAGGCTCTGCTGTTTTCCAGCATGGCCTGACCTTACATTCACCACTGATCAATATGATCAGGTGTAAGCAAAGTTTTCATTGTCATATATATGACTTAAATTATCTTTATCTGGTGTCACCCTCCAACAGCTGCTCCCCTTTTGAACTGGAACTCTGATGAGGCTTCATGAGCAGCACCTGTTGCAGCATCTGCCAATCACACCCTGAGGAGAGAGGTAACAGAGAAACACACAACCCATCCATCAGCACACAGCAACAGACTCCTAACACGTAGAAAGTTTATTGAAGGAGATAACTTTTTTCTACACAAGCTGTTTGTCTAATGTAATCTTCTGTCTGATAGGCTTGTTGCATTTTAAGATGCATTAAAATACAGTAAATGGTCTGTATTTGTAGTGCTTTACTTAGTCCCTGGGGACCCCATTGGCTTTACACTAAGTTCAATCATTCCCCCATTCACACACACATTAACACACTGGTGATGGAAAGCTACGTTTCCACCAGTAGTAGGCAACAAGTGAAGTGTCTTACCCAAGGACACAATGGCCGAGACAGTTGGAGCAGGGGTTCGAACCGGCAACCATTTGATTACAAGACAGACTCACAAATCCTGTACCATGGTCATATATATTTACCCACTGTATGTATTTGTATATTTAAAAAGTACTTACAAAGTACTTGCAAAAATGTTTCTTCTGCTTAAAAATTATTTTGTAGTTACACTACCGTTCAAAAGTTTGGGGTCACCCAAACAATTTTGTGTTTTCCATGAAAAGTCCCACTTATTCACCACCATACGTTGTGAAATGAATAAAAAATAGAGTCAAGACATTGACAAGGTTAGAAATAATGATTTTTATTTGAAATAAGATTGTTTTTACATCAAACTTTGCTTTCATCAAAGAATCCTCCATTTGCAGCAATTACAGCATTGCAGACCTTTGGCATTCTAGCTGTTAATTTGTTGAGGTAATCTGGAGAAATTGCACCCCACGCTTCTAGAAGCAGCTCCCACAATTTGGATCGGTTGGATGGGCACTTCTTGCGTACCATACGGTCAAGCTGCTCCCACAACAGCTCAACGGGGTTCAAATCTGGTGACTGCGCTGGCCACTCCATTACCGATAGAATACCAGCTGCCTGCTTCTTCTCTAAATAGTTCTTGCACAATTTCGAGGTGTGTTTTGGGTCATTGTCCTGTTGTAGGATGAAATTGGCTCCAATCAAGCGCTGTCCACTGGGTATGGCATGGCGTTGCAAAATGGAGTGATAGCCTTCCTTATTCAGAATCCCTTTTACCCTGTACAAATCTCCCACCTTACCAGCACCAAAGCAACCCCAGACCATCACATTACCTCCACCATGCTTAACAGATGGCGTCAGGCATTCTTCCAGCATCTTTTCAGTTGTTCTGCGTCTCACAAACGTTCTTCTTTGTGATCCAAACACCTCAAACTTGGATTCATCCGTCCACAGCACTTTTTTCCAGTCTTCCTCTGTCCAATGTCTGTGTTCTTTTGCCCATCTTAATCTTTTTCTTTTATTGGCCAGTCTCAGATATGGCTTTTTCTTTGCCACTCTGCCCTGAAGCCCAGAATCCCGCAGCCGCCTCTTCACTGTAGATGTTGACACTGGTGTTTTGCGGGTACTATTTAATGAAGATGCCAGTTGGGGACCTGTGAGGCGTCTGTTTCTCAAACTAGAGACTCTAATGTACTTATCTTCTTGCTCAGTTGTGCAACGCGGCCTCCCACTTCTTTTTCTACTCTGGTTAGAGCCTGTTTGTGCTGTCCTCTGAAGGGAGTAGTACACACCGTTGTAGGAAATCTTCAATTTCTTAGCAATTTCTCGCATGGAATAGCCTTCATTTCTAAGAACAAGAATAGACTGTCGAGTTTCAGATGAAAGTTCTCTTTTTCTGGCCATTTTGAGCGTTTAATTGACCCCACAAATGTGATGCTCCAGAAACTCAATCTGCTCAAAGGAAGGTCAGTTTTGTAGCTTCTGTACCGAGCTAAACTGTTTTCAGATGTGTGAACATGATTGCACAAGGGTTTTCTAATCATCAATTAGCCTTCTGAGCCAATGAGCAAACACATTGTACCATTAGAACACTGGAGTGATAGTTGCTGGAAATGGGCCTCTATACACCTATGTAGATATTCCACCAAAAACCAGACATTTGCAGCTAGAATAGTCATTTACCACATTAGCAATGTATAGCGTGTGTTTCTTTAAAGTTAAGACTAGTTTAAAGTTATCTTCATTAAAAAGTACAGTGCTTTTCCTTCAAAAATAAGGACATTTCAATGTGAGCCCAAACTTTTGAACGGTAGTGTATGTTCTAGTAATATAAATTATATTAATTTAAATCAGGCCTATAGAACGTGTAAACCTGAATCATCACCCGTTTCAACACAGTTCTGTCGCAGTGCTTTTTGCCAAAAAACGTTGGTAATAGCCATGTTTACATAAATTTTTCCAATCGGTGTGTCGTATTCTAATTTCACACCGGTCAGTGTATCCAGGCGTCAAATCGCTCAAACGGACGAAAGTTGATGCTTTAAAATTAAACCCCAGCTGCTTGCACATTTTGTAGTCGGCGCATCATGTCAGTTCGTCAGCGGGCAGGCAGGGATTTCTCTGTTGTCTCTGTTATTTCTGCACTTTCCCTCCCCTTGCTCTGCTCTTCCTTGTCTCTTTCTCCTTTCTCCTCTACTTGACATGCGTGTCCCTCAACGTCTTCCACGCCACAGCTTTTTTGCAGATTTCAGCTAAATACACAATTTGAAAATAGTAGTGCGTATTTAGTACCGTAGTTGCCCTAACGGGGGCGACTGTGGCTCAGTGGTAGAGTAGTTGGCTTGCAATCGGAGGGTCGTAGGTTCGATTCCAGCTTCCTCCAGTCACATGTCGATGTGCCCCTGGGCAAGGCACTTAACCCCCAAAATCTACATTGTCCTACCGAGCCATGTTGGGTGTCGGTGTATGAATGCAAGTGTGATTGGGTGAATGCAGCTTCAATGTAAAGCGCTTTGAGTGGTCAGTAAGACTAGAAAAGCGCTATATAAGTTCAGTCCATTTCCATTTACCATAACCGGGTTTGGCTAGCGTTAGCTAACATAACAAGAAAGTGAAAAGAAAATATTTAACTGCTTACCTGGCACTCCAATAGACTATATTATATTCTACCAATAAGGTCCGATCTCTTCCTAAGACTCTGACTCTGCAGCCTTCCAGCTTAGTCTAGCTGACTCCGGTTCTCTGATCCCGGTGGTGACACTGCTGTTTGTGTAGCTTCGGACGGCATCTTGCCCTTACCGCCGGCATCTCGTCGGTTGACGCCCCGCGTTTGCTGCCTCAAAATTCAGTTTTCCCAACTTCACGCAGCAGCAGCGTGCACACGCTGATGCCTGCTGCGCCGACCCGCACGACTTGCTGTGTGCCCACTTACTGCGTAGGTACCATAGACTTTGTATGTAATCTAGCTCCCCTGCTGCCTGGACACTCTGGCCGGTGTGAACGTGTACATTAGGCATCTTATGGTGCGTTCGCACTGCCCCAAACGTCAACATCAAGAGCGGCAAGATTACATGTGAAATCTATGGTTGAGGCCGCCAGATGGGTATCAGAGTCTCTGCGGTGCTTTGTGTGCGTAGGCCGTATTGATTTTTAAAAAACCTTTCCTACGTTTCAAGCGGCAAAAGCCAGCAACGCAGAAGTTGATGCAGCGCGTCAACAAATGCTGTGGCAGTGGTGACGTCGCCCGACATCAACGTTGTCTAGTCAACCACAATCTGCCATTTTTTAAAAAATCCGCCAGAGAAAACCCAACCCACATGCATGTAAAACTCAGGTTTAGGTTTATTCTAAGAACATCTGGAGCTCTTTAGCCCAAGTAGCCACCCCCTAACCCCAGCCCTGGTATTTCTTTCCCCAAATTTCCCACACCGCCGTACAAGACATGTTTGTGGGTAAAGACTCTGTTGCAGATCTAAGGTTAGAATGAGGTTTAGGTTTGGATTAGGTAAGGCCTGAGGTTAGACAGTAAATTCTTGGTTAAGATTAGTGTAAGGGGCTGGGAAATACTTTATGTAAATGTATTTCCTCACCAAGATATCTTAAAAAAATACTCTGTCACTCTAACCATCTTGGCAATTGCAGACATTTCCACAGCATCTTCCTCCTGTCTTATCTGCCTGACTGGGCTTCTTGATCTACCTGGTGGGGTTTCCTGTCAGTATACACCTTCTTTGGAAATTAGAGACCCATTTGCACAAATAATACAAGATGCTCGGGTTCATGCAGACATGCCTTAGAAATACACAAAGGAAGCTGTAAATAGATCTTCACAAAGATAAATGTAAACATATAATAGTCACACACATTGAACATAAAACACAAAGTATCTGTAGTGCAATCTGTCACTTCTAAAGACAACCTTTCTGATGTTGTTTCCCACGCTCATCACTTGAAATAGGTCTAGAGGCCTTCAGGGTTCATCTGTAAACAAACTCACACCTACACACAAAATTTGTGACACAACATGTGATTCCTGCAAATCTTTGCCTATTTTTACAAGATATAGAAGGGCTCTGAAAGAAGCAGGTGCGTTCTGCATAATCTATTTTAGATGAGCCAAAGATTTCATCTTTAGGCGTTCACATATGCCTAAAGAAATGAGGTGCATAAAAAAATGGTGCATACATATGTACGTATGTGTGTATATATATATATATATAACTGCATATGTTTGTCTGTGTGTTTGTCTGCTGTCTGGGAGCGGGTGTATAGCCAGGTGCTTGCTGACATACTGGGGCTTTGTGGTTGTGGTTGGTGGCTTGCTTGCTGTGCAGACAACCGAGAAGGAACTGTCTACTTTATCTATCTTCTTGTGTGTGCATGTGTGTGAGTGTGTAAGAGAGTATAACATGAATATAGATTATTTTCTGTGTCGTTCAGACTGTTTCGTGACAAGTCGAAGGGGATATGGGTTTTTGCTACAGCGTCACATCAGTGCATGTGATCGTGCCCATTGCACTCTGCCTGTTGTGCATGCATTTACAATCATGTCACGATTTTCTTCCGATTTTTAGCTGTGCAGTGGAGCAAGAGTCAGACAAAATTTGGCGACATACGTTTTGTTATTGTCTACAGTCTCCTGAATGCATTAGCGCTGCATAAATACACCAGCAGGTGACAGATCAGAGAATATGGTAGCATTGGCTGTATCAAAGGCCGTATTGCAACCCACATGCAGAGCTTACTCGCTACAAATAGAAACAATGGTTGGAGTGGGAGTAGTTGCACCCTGCCATTCCCGCAACCCTGGCTCGGGACCTGTGGTGGCATATGATGCTTGGGTGAGTATGACTGGGGTTGAACAGGCGCAAAACAACAACACAGGTCTGTGGGCACATATCATGTCATGCCATGTAAGAGGGTGCTATAGCATGTGCTATAGTTTCAGGTTATTAACCTGGATCAGAGCCATTTTTAAAAATGTGCACATTAAAAGTAATGCAATAGCATCCAATAAATAGCAGCTCTGTTTTGTAATTTACTAAGTTGTAAAATTATACGCTTTCTGTTTAAGAGCTGTGCAGAGCAACATTTTTGTTTTATCTTTTCTGTTTGCCCAAATTATTTCTCACATGGCAAAAACATTGTTTTTTTTTTCTTTGATCAGTTTCTGAAGCTGTGAAAAACCTTTGCTGCCATCTCAGAACAAGAGCAGAAGCTAGGCTGATGTTGCCACAGAACAGGACATATGTTGCCACATTCTCACGGTGTTGGTTAGCCAAACCTCCTTACCCAGAAGTCTTGGCTAGGTTCTGCTAAGTTGAGTCATCTCAACACAGCTAAAGGCTTCACCCACACACAAACCGCTGCTTACTATCTGAGTCACAGAAATGAAGTTCCTAAATTGTTTCATTTTACATATTAAATGCACAGATTTAACCATCCTTATACTTTGTAGTACTTATTTTATTACTGTTAGGAACTGAGTGGGTTTATAACTTTAAATTAGGTCACAAACATCAGATTTTAGGAGGATATTGCATCTCAGTCTGTAAAACAACTGGCATTTGTTGGGATGCACTAAGAATGCTTCAAAGTAGTTTCTGCAAATCCCCCCACACACACACCCACACACATTCACTCTTTTCCATTGTAACGCCAACTAATTCTGCACCACCTGATATTTGAACCAAAAGTCACTGTTTATATTCATGTATGTGAGTGTAGGAATGACTCGCTCTCTTGCATCACTGCTCAATACAAGATGCCCTTCCAAATGAAATTAAATCACCTCTTGTAATGAGGACCTCTTGAAATAAAATGGTACATCTTCTGGGTTTGAGGTTACACTTCAGCTTTGGGTCTCAAAAAAGTTATAAAGATGGAGAAAGATATCTTTCTTACCTCAAAATGTCAAAAAACCAATGTAATAGTTGCTTTTATTGGTAACAGTTTATAATGGTATATTAATTTTAAGATCAGTTTGCTCTGCATTTTATTCTGCATAAACTGAATCGATCAATTTCTGTTTGTGACCCAGCTTTAACTTCCTATCTGACTTCTTAACACTGTTGCTTTATTAATATAGCTCATAATGTTATTTTCCCATGATGTCATCTAGTGTGTGAAGTGTGCCAGTATCTCCTGCTGTTAAACTACCACACTAATTTAAGCTACTTCACAGTCGGGATGGCATTCTAATGCATAGTACGACATACTATTTTGTTTGTTTCAGTTGTAAAAGCGGTCATACAACCGACTTGCACCGGGCCCCTCTTAGTTGAAGTTTCACACCACAGTGGTATGGTACTGTTAGGATAGAGCTACTGATATCATACAACACAGTTCATAGATTGGGGGACAGAAAAACATCACTGCTTGTGACAAACAATAGACTGGTGTATGTGGTTTCTTGTCATATTATTACTAAGCCATGTTAGTCTTTAAGGTTAAACCCCAACTGCACAGTGGGAGCCTAACTGGGGTTTAAAATGGTCTCTTGAATACCATAAAACAGCATATCAGACTCTACCGACCCATGCTGTACTGCTCAGTGGAAACAAGGCATGAGACTTGCAAACTTTTCCTTTCTTATTCTAAGGTGACAATGCTCACCGTGGCCTAACACTTCAATTGTTGTTTCATCAGACCACAGATAATGTTAGGGTACAGCCACAAACCTACGTTCCGTTTTTAAACTGTAATCTGGCTTTTTATGTTATGCTTGGAATTATGACTTCATCCTCTTCCTTTCAACCCATGTCGGCACAGCATCTTTAATTGGTCTTCAGATTTTGTTTTAGGTTCACACCAAAAATAAATCTATTCTGTGACACAAAACCCATTTTATTCTTGAACATTAATATGGTTGGACTTTCCCAGGCACTGATATATATTATTGTATTTACCAGTATTACTCATAAATGGAGCACACTTCGAAACATTTGTATTGAGTGATCTTTTTTCCATGTCAAACTTGAAGTAAGCGCCTTATATAGTTCCACCACGTAGGAATTATTAAATTCACGTTGATAATTCAGAGCTAAGCATTCACAATGATCTTCATATTCCCTTTGTGAACTTATTCACCTCCATTTTTATCATGCTTTGTATAAAAGCAAGAAAATCATGCTTCGGTGTAAACCATTACAATTCCCTTATTTCATTCCATAGAAAATTTGTGAGCAAAGATGAAAAATTATCCTATTTAAAAGGCAATGCTAGTAAATACTTACCAAATGCATATAAAACATTATGACTTTGATTAAATGATTTATCTCCCTATTGTGGTAACCAGTAAAAAGAAACAATTTTGATCATTGTAACTGACCTAAAACAGGACAGATTCAGAAATGTATTTGTTTTATGCTTTTTTCCTTTTTATTCAGTATATCCATGTGAATTTAGGTTTGCTATGTGCAGGACGCCGGCTGTCGAGTGAAATCAGTGACAGGCAGGCTTGGAACATAATTGCCTTGGCACAGATCACTCTGAGGACGGGTTCCGGTATGAGTTTACTGTACAGTTTGCCACTCTGTGGCTTGACAAGTCTGTGTTCAGAAAACAACTTAACCATGCGACAGACTTGCTATGCAGTTTCCCACAGCCGATGAGGAGCTAAGGCTCCCCTTAATGTTAGGTAACATCAACAACTCGCCGAAACGTAGTTTTTGTCTTCCTCTTAAAAGACGTACAAACCATCTTGCTTTTTGAACTGTGAGACATGTTTTTGTTTCTGATATGATTTTGTTTTCTTGCGAGTTTTAACACAGGAACCCACTAGAAATATTCCTAATTGGGGTTTTTTCAGATTCCTTCCTATATTTAAGATTTTAAAAAGTAAAAAAAAAAAACATCTGAAAAATACACAATTAAAAGAGGTATTAGGCTCTAGTGTTTTTAAAGTTGCAAAGCATTGAGGCATTAATTATGATTTAGTCTCTCAAAACTTGCAGTGAACTGCTAAAAATAAGAAACAAATGTGTTCTGTCCCATCGACCACATGGTTGTTTGATTTGAATGTTTTAGTCATTATTGAAAGTTTTTCATTATGCAAATTAGTAAAATAAAGCTGAAACACTAGCTCCTGCAACACTGTGTGCTCTGAACAAGAACAAGTCTGAGTTAAAAAAAACTAGCCACTTAAAATATATGTAAAGCAATACATTTCACAATAACGAGATGTTTCAAAACCTGAAATTCCTCCTGCATTCTTTCAGTTACTTTCAGTTTTGTCAGAAATGCAGAGGAGGATGAATCATCACGATTATGCGTGCTGCTTGCTGCATCAGCTTTAATAGCATATTTTTGTAGACTTTTTTTTTTTCAGCAACAGAGTGTCACTGTGGGAAGATCGGCTGCTCAAGTCGCTGCCTGTTGTGTCTGAGCGTCTCCCCGGCCTTCCCTAAATCAAGAAGGCAGAAGTGAGAAACGGTTGAGAAGTACAACCAGTGTCTTCCTGTTATGTGTGCGTGAAACCACAGACGGCTGTCTCAGTTGCTCGCACGCAAAAGCCAGCCCGGGAACCATGGCAACGGCAGGTCCCCACATGAGGAAGGCGGAAGTGAGCCAACATGCAGAGGAAGTTATTGGTTTTTTGATGGCCATTGGCGTGGTTTCATGAGAAAAACCGTGACTCTGCCCTTGTGCTCGACCAATGGTCAGTCGGCGTGGGAACGTAGACTACAGACTGATGACGGCGAGGACATCTCAAATCAAACGGCATGTCTCTTTAGCAATTCATCAAACGTGCGAATTTAAAAATGGCTCTGCATCTACATAGATGACACACCACGATAGCCGCATTGAGATACAACATTTCTTCCTCAAGGGATTCCTGGTCAAGATTGTGGCATAGATGCAAACAATAATGATATTTGCAAAAGGTTCACCGAAAAAATTAAATACAGTGTTTAAAGTAAGTTTGTTGTTTAAAATTTGAAGATTTTTCTAGAGATCAAATCATTGTTTTCTGTTTTGTTGAACTCTGAGTCCATCATTGGAACGATTACCAACATTTAAGCAAAATAAACAGTCACAGTTAAGGACTGATTGGTTGAAGGTTTAATGAAAAAGGTCTTCTGATGGTGTCTTAAAGCTTTTCTTTAGACGTTAGCTGCCTTCTCCCTAATCTGCAGTCCTGCAACTTACAATTTTCAGAGGAATATTGTAGTCAAAGGGACAACTCTAATATTTGAAGTAATCTAGACTGGAAACACTCCTAATCCCATCTGATTAATTAGTGTTGATCCATTTTAAAAAAACAGATTTTAAGGCATTTTTGTTGGTAATCTCTCATAAAGAAATATATTTTTCTCATGAAACTGAACGAAGAGTAATGCATTACTCTAATAACCATTTTTTTTCAGTAAATAGTAATTTAACTTGTTACTACGTCCAAAAAGTTACCAGACCAAAGTTGCTTATTTAAATTTTTGCATTCATGTGTTTGTGAGTGGTGTTATGTGTGTGAAAAGTCACGTTTTTAGCATGAGGACAAGTCATGTGTAACACATACCAGCAAAATAAATGTAAATGAGGAGAGAGATGGGTTTTCTGACTCAAAAACTGTCACTATTTTGAGTTTGTGTCAGATAAAGATGATAGAACTAAACTTTGTTGTGCACTCAGTGCTGGTGACAAAATCCTATCTAGATTTATAAAACGGTACATTAAAAATGAAGAAATGTTTGGAGTCACAGCATAGCCCAGTTAAGCTTTCAGAGAAGGTCCTACCAGGTAGTATGAAGCAGAGTTGTGACTAATGCAGGAGGTCCCCACCATCCAAACAACAAAAGCTAGATTTTGGAGCAGAAACAGTAGTTTTTGTTATCAAAAATGCTTATGTTAGGTTAATTCAAGAAAGACAGTGGATATTTTTTTTCAATTATGTACTTTTTCAGAAAATATTTTATAAGCTAAACTTGAAATATAAGTAGATATGTTGTTGACATTACTGTTAAAAATGCACTTATAATACAGCGAGTCTTAGCAAGACCGGTAATTAAAAAATGGATTGGGGGAAGAGGGTTGTTGGCAGCTGATTACAGTTACTCTATTAGTTATATTAATCTAAGTTAGTTAATTTTGAAATCAATTAATCAGTAAGGTATCAAAGTTATTTTTTAAAGGGATAATTAGTAATCCGATTACTTCAAGGTAATTTTGAGTACATTGTTGAATCTATGAAAACTACTTAAAATAACCATTAGCTATACAGAAACAAAAGCCACATGGTGATTCTCAAACAGTTCTTTGCTAAAAACAGAATTAGGCCAAATAAAAGAAAAAAGGCACCGTATTCTAAGCAAAAACAATCAAATAGCTTCAAGTCAGGAGAACCGTAATTAGCCTATAATTGGCATCAATATTATAAAAAACATTTTTATAAACTATCATTTTACATTGCCCAATTCACATAAATACATTAATTAATGCAGCAAAAAGACATCCACCACATCTGCTGTCAAAGTGTCCGCCTGCTGCAGTGGAAACAGTTAAATATCACCTGCTCTTAACAAACCACAGCAGAAGGACATTATGCCTCTACTTCTACTGTCACACACTCGCTGAGTGTGAGGGGCCTGAAGCATTCAAGGCATTCACATGTTAGATACCACAGGTACATTAAAGAAACATTTCTTCTTCTTTTGTACAAAATTGTAATCAGGAAAAAAAACTGAAAGTAAAGGCAAAGATCTCTTGATCACAAAGATAGAGGGTGAAGTCTCAGCTTCAAGAAACAGCATTAAAGGCTAACATTGTTCATGTATAGCAGAGTAGTGTCATGTGTTAATTTCATTTACCATTCATCAACTTAAAATAGCCTGCTAGGTGGCTAGCTTAAAGTGTAACTAAACCCCAAAACAACTTCTCTTTTTTTGCCTTTAAACTGTATAATTTACCAATGTTTTCAGTTTCAGGACATTTTTTGACATTTTCAAGTAAACTTGTTAAATTCCACATTTTTTGGTCTAAAAACACCTTAGTGTTGCCGCTCATGGTAATCGTGAGGTACTGCATTTGAATTTGTAATTGGATGATAGTGGTACATCTTTTCCATTGTCTACGTCACAGGCACGGTCTCACAGAGACGCCCTCCCTGTCTCAGACACACTCGCCCCGCGCCATGATGAGGTGAAACTGCTTATCTTGCCAGTGTGCTACGTGCGCACACTGAAGCATACTGAGAGAAACAGAGATGCTGAAATCCGTATATATATATAGCCGTGACTGTCTCTCCATACTTGGCCATGCCACTCAGTGCCTCTTGGCCCTGACCAGTTTGGTAGAGTTTTTCAAATGTTGCTTGGGGGCGAGATGTTTTTTCATGGGGTTCAGTTACATTTAAAGACAAACTCCATAACTTTGCGGATTTTTTTCCCTCTGTTGCCCCCTCATTGCTTGTGACTTAGTGTCACAGTCGTAAACCCACATCCCTATGGAGCTCATCTGAACCAGTGACTGTGTTACAAGCTCGCCAGCCAAAATTTAAACATAAAACTAACTGTGTGTCAGCTGATAAACCATCAAACCGCTGAGGAAAGCAGACACGGCTTTAGTGAGTACAAGCTCCGCGTCAGGGGATACAATTTCTCACGAGGATCACTATCTTGGCACAACATGGCACTGCATCACATCATCATGACCAAATAATGTGAAGATCTACAGAGCTACCAAAATGAATAAAAAAACATAAATCAGACGGTTTTATACTCTTTGCATCGAGTAGCAACGGGACTAGTTCAGCATTCATACATCCTGCTGTATCTCTGTCTCAATCACAGCGGCTGACCACACAAAACTGAAAAGTTGTAACTCTGGGCTACTTTAAACTGAACTGAGCAGCAGTTTGACAGAAATTATCTTTCACAGCAGTAATGGGAAGGAAATGTTCTCTGACCTGACTTTACCCACCTTGCTGCTCTGCCAATGTAACACTGCAACTTTCCAACCCCTGATTCACACTGGGTGCAGAACGGATACGCCCCGGTATGAATCATCATAACAAACATTCTGCAGCAGTGAAGCCCCGGTAGCTTTCAGCTGCTGTTGCAGCACAGTCTTTTTTCCTTGCTTCTTCTGATAGTGTCTTTTTGGGGGGTGAAAAGTTTGCTTAGCTCAGTGTCCTGCTCTGCAGCTAACACCAGGCGCATCTGTTCGCCCGGTATGAATTAGAGGTTATTAAGCTTTCTCCAGCCGTGAAGCTCTGGTAGCTATCAGCTTGGGAACAGTACCCTTTCCTCGCTTCTGACAATGTCTTTGGTTTCTTTGGTGGATCTGCTATGGCTCAAATCTTAAAACCGTGGCTTTGTTTATATCAATAGGTAGCGCAGTAGCGCACCGCCCTAAAGTGAAACTCAGTCAGTACATCTGGAGAAGCGGTCTGCAGGAGAAAACTTCTCTAGCGCAGTCAACAGCAAGAGGACCTCCGAAAATAAACATTAAAAATGGCGTTGTGCCACTTAAACGTTTCAAAAACACATTTTTTTTATGGTGTAAAAGTTACAGAGTGGGCCTTTAAGAAAGCTCATTGGTAACTATTTATATTTACTTAACTAACCTTTTTTTTATTACTTTTGTAGTAGTTTTACAAGACCGTACTTTTTACTTTTAGTGATGTAAATTTTCATGAAGTATCATTACCCTTACTTCAGTAAAGTTTTTGCCTACTTTACTGACAGGGAGTAACTTTACTGAATGAAGCTGAATGTTTGTTTTAACCAAAAATGATCACACACACAGTACAGTTTATGTTGAAATTAGATGTCTTGTTTGTACACAAGCTTCATCATTTTAATATTGTTTTCTATCTGGTGGCACTGTTGTGCCATTTGGAGGTCGAGTTGTGATACCTTACCCTGGTCTAGCATGCATACATTATCTACTGTAAGTACTTTTACTTTTAAATTTTTTTTTGCGAATAACTGAATTTTTTCCCAATCACATAATTGTTAAATATTACATTGTGTGCGATGATCTCAGAAAAATCCTTTACCAAAAATGTTTTTACTCTTCCTTGAGTAAGTTCTTGGATAACGTGGAATGCACAGAAATGGGGAGAGACATCCGGCAAATGTCCTCGAACCCAGGACAAGCGCTTGGAGAGCTAAGGCCTCTAATCACGGGGTTCCCGTCATAATCACTGTGCCACGCAATGTCGCTGCTACTTTTATTTGAGTAAAAATGTTGGCTGCTCTACCCACTTCTGGCTGTATGTGATTGATATTAACATATATGGTCTGATTGCTAAGATTATACAAGACTGTTGTCTTACCTAGAATGTCTAGAAAACGTAAACATTGTTGTGTATCGTTATCATATTGAGTTAACTGTGCAGTCTGCCACACATCTTTATTTACCAGAGACATTGGTACGTGTTTTGTTTCAGTTTGGGAAATGGGATAAAATAAAATCTTGATTTTTCTCTCGGGATACCGTGTATCACTTTTGCATGTGCCCAAGACCAATAGTTTAACCATTTTTGTGTCTTAGAACACAAATAATCCCTAGAAAGCCACAAAATTATTTCAGGCCCTGTCCAAGTGTGTTTATTTCCGGGAAACTGGTAGCTGAATGCTATTGGTTCGTTTGCGTTCAGGGGGCGGGGCTGAGCGAGACTGAGTGACAGGTCAGTTGGTCGTTCTACTATATACTGGCAAAAACATTTGTGCATAACACTATTCAGATTTTTAATTTCACAATCTAAAACTGAATTTGTTCTCATCCAGTTAACAGTTATGCCCTGCTTTATTTGGCCTGTGTCATAAAATTTGAAGTTTGTGGTTGTAACGGGTGAACATGTGTAAAAGTCTAGAGGGAATGAATACTATGGGACTGTAAATTTCATGTTCAGCTCCTATATTAATACACTATCTGTTACAGTTTGCATAATGTATTTTTTAATTAAATAAAGTAATTAAAAAAAAAAAACGAAGGATAGGCCAAGCTTTACATCTTTCTTAAAATTAAAATGCTGATGCAAAAGCTGGAATATTTTCTGAAGTGCACTGTAATTTGAGTATGTCATATGGTTTTTGGTTTTGGTTTCAACTGATGGATGTATCTGTGTTTCCGTGTGGCAATAAATGGCCTTTTCCCTCAACATAGCCCATTTATTTTCTAAATTAATTATTTTAATGTACAACCAAATTAAATTACAACACACACGAGGCCTTTCAGAAGCAATGTGTGGCGACGCATGTGGCTGTTTCCCATAGCCACACCTGCCACAGCCCGACTTCTTCTTTGCCTCAAGCCTCCTGTGAGCTGCGCTTAGGTTGACCAAGCATGCCACCAAGCACCGCTAGGGAAGGGATCCCCATCCCACCCGACTGGTCTGAACCCCACATCTCAAAGCCCGAAATGGGGTGTCTGTCTAAGATGGCTGAGGGTTCTGTGGTGTTGCTTCGAGGGTTAAAATTGGTTGAAACCAAAAACAGATCACATGGAAAAAAGTACCTGAGATCAGGAGGAGGCGTTTTGTGCACTCAGAGCTCAGAGAGAGTGAAACAGAGAGGGGAGGAGAAACGAAAGTGAGGAGAGGGGGGTTAGGTTTATGAGCTGCTAAATGCCAGACTCACCACAGGTGGAAGCTCCACTGTTGACCCCATTAAATGCAAGCAAAAATAGAGGGTCTGTTCAGCCATTCTGCGACTCATACGTCTAACAATGCTGCTTGCAGCGATCAGCGCTCATGCAAGACGAACAGCTCAATAGAGAACAGAAGCAGTAAGATTACTTTTTGTTCTTCAGTTTGTTTGACACACTTGTAAATGCCATGTGGTTTGGTTGGGGGGGGGGCAAGCTGCTGGGGTCTTTTTGGAAGTTCCCCTCTGTCAGATATGTGACTTTCTTGTAGAGGTTACTAGCAGTAAAATCTTCCAAGCACAAGCAATGCTGGGGTGATGATTCACTTGTTCATTGTAAACGGGAAAACCAAATGCCACTGACCTAGAAAAGATATATATATTTTCATTGGACTACTGGAAGTATAGAAAAAGCCCCCCTCAGAAAGTACATCCATTTTTCATCCAGGAAAGGCCAGCATTGCGGGCTCTTTCATCTTGAGAACGCATTCAAACTCACTGAGGCTGTAGCTTTTAATGTCATATCAACGAAACATACTGTTTTATTTCAAGAACACTCGCTGATCCTAGGGATTTTCTATTTAGTCGATCCTACAGTCTCATTGCGGCTGAACGTCTTCACTGCCAATGATTTTGTGGTAAAGTCAGCAGATCCTATTGAGCTCCATTACATTGTCCAGTAAAAGGGTACTGGTTTTAAGGTTCTGGTTAAAAACACAAAACCAAGCTAGGCTTTTAGGGTCGGTGCAAAGGAAAACCACCACTTCACAACAATGAATATTTTACCTTGCTACCGGTAGTCCGGCAGCATTTACTGACCACAGGCAATGTTAAGTGATTCTGACCAGAGGCTAAGGGGGCACTCAACAAATAATAATGCCCACTATGTGTCAGTGCTCTGGGCTGCCACTGTTGCCTGAGAGGTCCATGGTGGATGGATCCAGACTACTCTACATCCACCACTGACCTACCAGCTAACCACACTCTCAACCGCCTTCCATACACACCCCTCTAGTAGAAAAGGACTTTGTGAAATGACACCTATCACTCTGGTGGCTGACTGACCCTCTGACCCAAGCCATCAGCACAGAATGACACCAGCCTGACCTGCTTAAGAGGCAGTGTGCTGTAAAAACCACAAATGCACTCAGAGAGATGAAGGCTACTGGAGTGAAGATGTTTATGGGGTTTCCTTAAATTCTTAGATGGAAAAAAGAAAATGTTTTTCAGTACTGACTTCCAAGGGCTCTCTGGTTTAAATGGTTAGTTTTGTTAATTTTTAAAGCATTCGCAATCTTAGTTTGAACAATCAAGGAGAATTTTAATGGTGGAGTCAGGCTTAAAGCAACTCAGAGCAGCATCCAAGAGAGAGGTTAAAACCTAAACCTCACCTGCAGTTTTAGCAAGCACCGTATCGATGAGATGATGCAATATAAAAAACAATAACTATACTTTTACAGGTGTAGGTTTTACAAATCAAAAACTGTGTTTCAAAAGAGCAAAGTAAAAAGAGCTAAGTAAACCTACTAAGTAAAGTAAACTAGTGTATGTATGTGTATATATATGTATATATATATATATATATGTGTGTGTATATATATATCCGTTTGCATGCATGTCCAGTACACGGGTGGGTCTAATCGTGCCGGATTGTGCTGTTTGTATGTTTTCCACAATAAAATAAAAGGTTTAATCACTGTGTAGAAGCATTCATCTCCAGATCCAGTAGTAGGAGCATTTTAGATTTATAAATAGACTCATTAAAATCTGTGAAACAGACGTTTGGCTTTTACTCAGATTTTTATTGGCAAATAGTTAATCAATAAAGCCATTAGAATCTTTTCTGTCAGGGTCTTTTTTTGCTACCAAATACCCAAAAGGTGCTACGAAATTAATTTAAAAGCTGTGAAGAATTTTTTATATGCTTATGTGAGCAGATGTTATGGGAAACCCCAACTATAAGTTTTCATGTTTTCACTCAGTCAGCAAAAATTACCTGATAAAATAAGAGGCACAGATACTTTAGGGTGTTAAGCCTGAAACACAAACCTGTACATGCAGGGCTCACAATTATAGCTTGCAATCACTGTGTAAAATAGTGTGCTTAAAGCAACTGAATAGTGCTTGATGAGACAGTATATAATTTGATGACAAAACATTGTGCAATTTTGATATTGTGAAATCTAATTACTACCTTAATAACTACATCATTTGTCACCCCAGCATTATTTGCGCCCTGCAGCAAAGAATGTGAAGACCAAAATGCCAGCCATTCTTACCCAAAGCAAAAAAACCACCAATGTAAAACAGTTATTGGGACTATTGTTAATCTGCATCTACTTCAAATTTTCCTTCTTATTCATTTTACCCCGAAGGAACTGAGGAGACTGACAGTTCGCAGGAGATTATGTGTGCATTTAGTGTGCATTAATGAGTTAGAATGGCTGAGTCAAAGCCTAGATATATATCCAATTCTGAATTGATTGCAAGACTTGAAAGTTCAGAAACTCTCCATCCAATCTAACTAATGTTAATGTTAAGGTGTATTGCAAAATAATTTTGAGCGACCGACGCTCAGGTGGTAGGAATTCATCCCATAATTAGTGGGTTGCTAACTCGAATCCCCACTCAGTCTGTCTTGGCCGTTGTATCCCTCAGCAAAACATCTTACACTGTTGCCTGCTGGTGGTCAGAGGGCCCGGTGGCGCTGTCAGTGTGCTCCAGCGCAGCTGTGGCTACAATGTAGTAGCTTGCCACTATCAGCATGTGAATGTGTGGGTGAATGACTGTAGTAGAAAGCCCATTTAGGTGTCCTCTGACTGAAAATACGCTATACAAATGCAGGCCATACTGCAAAATTAAATAATGTTGAAGTTTGGTTTCTACATGTTTTTAACTGTTACAGACACATTCAAGTATTTAAAGATCCAGTTGATGCAAAAGGTGATTTTTACATTTTGATTCAGAGGGGGTAGTTTTCAGATGTATGTGCTACTTTGAGTTAAAATGTATTGCCATTATGGTTAAACTAGATGAGCTTAATTGGGGTAAGATTTTATATTCCTGAGATGGACTGATGACCTGTCCAGGGTGTACCCTGCCTCTCGCTTCTTGATAGCTGGAGATAGGCACCAGCCCCCCAACCACCCCTTGAGGATAAGCAGTATAGAACATGGATGGATTTTATATTCATTGGCTTCTTTTTTCTACTTTTCAAATTATAAAAGATTTAATTCATGTTATATGTATTAGTTGGTAGAATAGTCATCTTGCCACATGTGCCCCTGGGCAAGGCAAGTAACCCCAACTTGCTTACTTATCTGTATATTCTGTATGAATATGTCTTAAGGTGCATAATGTACATTCATTTCAAATGTTAGTAAGGCTGGGAAAGCTTGATATAAATTTAGTCAATTTGGTATTTAACAATATTAACTGATGTGGTTATCCATCACATTAATACTGTATATTTTGGTTGTATTTTTGTTTGATTATTATTCTTTTTTTTTTTTTCACATCAACATTTGTTGATAATCTGCAACCTGTTAAGTTAGTCCTTGCTCATAGCTACTCCAAATAACCCCCACTTTTATATGCACAAAACCACCACAGACATTGAAGGTGCCAAAATTTCAAGCATGTCTGTCAAAAAGATTTTTTTGGTCAACAAGATTCAGCAAAAGCCATTCAGATCTTGCTGTCTTGTTTTTTTAGAGATGCATGCTTAATGCTGGCCGGTTGGTGTCATAATTTCTGTCCAGTTGGACTTGTCACCCAAGGGAACTTCCAATGTGAGTTAATTGTTAACTGTGCCTTCAGCCAGTTCTATCTTGGTTTCATATGACATGATAACAGCCAAGGGTCTCTGGGGTAAGGCTCGGGTGTGACCATTTTGGACATTTAGAGTGATGCTGATCATCCAGGTTAGCTCTAAGCTAAGAATCCCTCAAAGTACTCATGAGCTTTAGATTCACCTGCATACAGTGGACACAAACTGCTGCTGCTTTTGTTATTTTCCAACCAGGATTGTTCAGCTGTATACGTATTTTTCTAAACTATATAGTTGTATTTGTATATCTGAATAGTGTATGTACATGTGTTTAAACTGTATGAATCTGTATTTGAATGTCTACTGTGAGTGTTTTTAGACTAACTGTATGCACCAAGGGTCTGAGAGTAATGCAATTTCGATTTCCTGTATGTATGTGCTGTACATGTGGTAGAATTGACAATAAAGCATATTTTACTTTTGATTATGACTTTAACTTTTCAACTTGTGCCACATTTATATTATTGGGTTTGCAGTAATTGGAAAGTCTTTAACACATCAGGCTGTTTGTCAGAAACATGTAAACCAGGCGGCTCCATCTCTAAGGTGCTTGATGGGCATCCTGCACCTTAACAAACTCTGTCTTTTCCAATTGTTCCCACAAATATTAAAACCATGTATTGATACGATGAAAAGTATATTTATCTAAACAAATTAGTTTACAGTTGTCTTTTTTTCCATTTGTTTTTTTGTATTGGCTTGTGAAATGCAAGGCTGTGGAAAATGTTCCAAGCGTCAATAAGTAAAAGAAAAAGTAGAGTTTTTTTGGGTTTTTTTTGCAAAATGTCACAGGAACGGGAAAAGGAAGAAAGAGAGTGACTACATATCTAACTTCCCTCTAATTTTGGCCTGAATGGCAGCCAAAGAAACAGCAAAAGCAGCTCAAGCTGTGTGTGTGAGGGTGGAAAAAAAGGGGGGAAACAACTGAGGAAAAGTCGGACCCTCTGTGTGGTCCTCCTTGAGAGCTTGTTCTGTTTAACTCTCGCTAAAGTGTTTTAAAAGTGTTCCAAGTGCATTAGAGCGTTGGGTCACGCCTTTGCTTGTGTAACCTCTGACCCCCCCCCGAGACCCTGCAGCAGCTCCAGACCTGAGGGTGCGCTCATGCTGGAGGGTTAGGCCCTGCTCTTCAGGCAGGGAGTTGCCCCGGTGGGTTGGGGGAGTGGAAAGAGGGCAGATGAAGCCGGGGGGGGAAAGGGCGGGAGGCAGCCTGTAATGATCTCCTCATGGATGTTTAATGGCTCCCCTCCTTTAGTGTTGGTGTTCACACTGGGGGAACACTGAATTATTCAGCAAGCTAAAACTGTGATCACACACACAGATATGCTCACAGATGTGTATTCCACGCACACACACACACACACACACACATCTATATCTCCAACTTGAATACTTTTTTATTTTGATTATGTACATCTTTCTTTTCATAACCCCTGCACTGTTTTTCTGAGAACTGTTGACGGGTTGAGTTTGCTGATTTTGCAGGTTGCAATCACACGGTGAGCATGTTTGGAGACATAACATCCTTTGATGACAACATCATGTTGCTTGTAAAAAAGCTGAAGATAGCCAAGGTGCTTATCTGGGTGCCGTTTGGCAATTATCTGACAGATCAGCTGCTCGCATGTTGCTCCTGAACTTTACTTTCTGTGCTGATGTTTTTGAACATCTCGTACGTATTGCCTGTTATCCCCCTGAAAATCGAATGCAGTGTGTTGCTTACTCAACAAGCTTTAAAAATTTGTCACAGAACTGTGCCTCACATCTGAATGTTTGTGGTAATTATTTTTCATTGGATTCCTTTGTGCAAGTGTCTCCAAAGTGACCATGCCACCTAGTGGCAACTCAGCCACAGGTCTTTCTAAGCTCCATGCTTACACAAACTTCCTTTTTGAACAGCATAGCTGATTCTGATCTGCCACGAGATAGATGAAGATAAAATCAAGACTGATGTTTGCTGCCTGTGCGATCAGTCCTCTAGAAACCGATTTGTTTTCTCCCATATCCTCTTAACAGAAGGTATAAAAATATTTCATAAGCACTCTCATTCCTTGTCCGGTTTGCTAATACAAGCAAAACTTTGGCTCTTATTCGAGTCTTTAGAGAGACATATGCAGCCTTTAAGCTACGTGAGCTAATTGCATGTAGATACTGTATATACGCCGTCTGACCATTACAACCTGCACCAGTCAGTACCTTTAAAAAGGAGCCCTCTGCTTTCAAGTGCAATCATTTAAGGCAACCCAGTGCTGAACAGCCAAACAAAACCACTAACTATTTGGCTGTTTATATTTATTAAAAGCATGCAGTACTGTTTGAAAGTTTTAAACAACTCTACATTTTATTTATGCTTTGCTTCCAAACAAGATGACTGGTTTGTTTGTGTATTTTAAAACGGTAATCCTTCATAGGATTATGACAGCCTGTCTAATAATGTATCGACCCCCGTTTTTACTACCAGAATTGCCCGTTTAGGCATGGACTCCACTGTCTTGAAGTACCTGGAACATTGATAGCAACATATTAGCAGCAATGACCTTCAAGCCCTAAAATGTGCAAGGTGGGATCTCCATGGTTCAGGCCTGTTTGTCCAGCTCCTTCCACAAATGTTCAATTGATTTAAGATCTGGGGGCTTTGAAGATCAGGTAAACACCTCAAACTTGTTAATATTCCTCTCAAACAAAAAAATGTTATCTTTGGTGTTTTCACAGATTTACTCAGCAGATAAAAACAAGTACCCATAGTTTCTTTTTAACAGGCACCTGTTAAAAAAAGTACCTAAAGATCCAACCATAGATTTCTTCTTTAATTATTTATCATTTGAGTTTAAAGACCTTGGTAACCCTGATGGGTTTATGGTTCAGATTCAAATGGCTTAAATAAAAAAAAGAATAAATCTGAAAGTTGGATGCCATTTTGTATATTCAGTTTCAGTCATTTCTTAAATATTTATTTGGACTTAAAACCAGTTTATGACCTTGGCATGCGTCCTATCAGCTTTTACAAATCATGATTTAAAGTGTTTATTGTAATCTGCTCACAGGCATCTGTAAGGGAAATGTCAAGAGGGAGATCGTAACCGCTATCCCCTGGTTTATCGGACACAACGTCCAGAAAGCAAAACTCTCTCAGCCACCTCAGGGGTTACGTTAGAGTAAAAGTCTGGTTCACTGAATTCAATAATTCCAGAATCGCTCTGACTCTTTTTTTTTTTTCCCAACACCCAACAAAAAGATTTTCTGGGGAGTCTGATCTATCGATAGCTGAAAGACTATTGATAGGTTCCATATTACTCCAGTCTGGCACTCCGAGTCCTCCATAAGACATTTTTGTTCACCATTCCACCCTGTTGCTGGGGTGCTTTATAACTACCATCATGTTTGAGTTTTGGAAGACCTTCAGAAAGCCTGTAGAATTATCAATGAAGATGTTTTGAAAAAATTGGGCTTCTTGAACATACAGGTCTAACTAAACCTCTGTGATCCAAGCCTTATTGGAGGAATGTATTTAAGCATATCCCATATATGCGAGTGTAAAAGCCGAACCCAGTGTTCTGTATCACTAGCAGGATGTATGTATAACACAATAAGCTCTGATTGAACATGTCACTGATGGCTGATGGGGGGTCCCTTGGTAGTAAATGACCCATCGCCTTCCAGGGCGGGCTTCATCTGTCTCACTCTCACTCTGCAGCTTCTCCTCCAGCCCCTTAAGAGGCAGTTTTCACTGTGGACCCAGGGGTCAGCTGGAAAACATACACTCATAAACAGCATCTATTATTCATGTCTTCAGCCCTGTAATCCACTCACATCACGCTCCGGCTACACCAGTTGTCCAGCCACTTTGTTTGCTGACAGACAGATTGGATTTGTCCAGCGGCAACGTCTACGTTTGATTTAATGTATGACCGCCTCCACCAACTGTAGTTATCGCTGTGATAAACACATCTGGGTTGCATCTGTGCTGAAAATTCGGCAGCCATACACACTTGACAGCAGCCTCGTTTCTGTAAAGTTGATGATGATCGCTCGCTGTAAATACACTGTTTGTACTGTTGCCGTTTTCTAATCAACTGGCTCAAAACACTGGGCACAAAAATTAGTCATTTGAGTATTATGAAGTCCTTTGTTGATTCCTAACAGGGGCAATTAAGACTTTTTCAGCACAGTGATTGTGTCATTTGACAATGTTAGCTGTCGTGTGTATAAGTGTGGGCCCAGCATGGCCCAGATCTGACCGTGTCTTAGTGTACTAATCCATTAGTGTCCCCAAAGGCCTCGTGATTACACACATTGCTAATACAAACATTGGCGCTTTTCTTCTGAGACTTTTCACTGATGGTATCGGAGGCCACTTGGGTGGTTTCGGTGTATAGCTGTGAATGTCGGAGGTGGGGGTAGATGGATATTTGTGCCAATATTTAGGGTCTAACAGCTCATAATGCTTTCATTTATGTCAGAAGTGGAGTGATGCTTGTCTCCTTACCCACCCCCAAAAGCTCCCACAAAAACCGCCTGTAACCCCACATTTTCCTACCAGCCTTCACGGCAGCAGTAAGTGGATCAACCTCTAATGATTTTAATCATCTGCAATCAGGCCCAGGAGTCTGAATCTCTGGACCAGAAACAGAGAGACAAGAGCGAGTGAAAAAAGAGGAGTGGGTTTTCATTGGAGATCCCGGCTGGCTGTGGAAAGGTGGTCACAGAGCAGTGAAGGAGCCCGACACAATTACCTCCAGAGCTCTGGGGGAACATGACTCCAAACTCCGGAGCAGGAGAAGAGAAATGAGAGCGGCGTTCTGGCTTAAGCGAGGCTGATCTGTCGGCTGCCTGTTTTGGTGTGTGTAACAGGAGAATCTCAAGTCCTCATCAAGTAATTTGACAGTCAGTTTCCAACTCATCACAGTGGCAGCACGCTGTAACTGTACCAGAGACGATTTTAGTCTGCGCTCTTGATGACTTTAACATTGGGTAATGGTTCATTGAGCAACACAGTTAAAGTAGATTGAGAGCAAGGGGACATACAAAAACAGGCCTTTTCACGGGCAAAAGGAAACTTTACTAACGCTGTAGTACTGAGCACTGTGTAAAAGCAATTCTTCATCTTTATATTGGTCTTCCAAGTACTCGTTCTTTGTTGTAGTGCTTTGTAGGGCTCTTGATTAATGTTTTTTCAAGGTTTTTATAGAACTTTAAAGTTTATCTTTAGACCCATCTATCAGTCTATTCTTTGTTCTCTACTTAGGTCTTGTTCACATGGCAGGATTTTTAATCTGATTTTCGGCCCGATTCTCCCCTTCCAACAGTCACAAGGATGTCTGATTATCGGATAGGCTCTTAAAATAATCCTGGTTTGTTGTGTGGATAAACTAGCATGTAGCTTGTTCAATGTAAGGTGTAGCCAATGAGAAAGCGAGGTGACAGGAATTTCTTTGTGTAGGTGCTCCTGCTTGTCTCCACTCTTTTATGTAATGCTTTTTTTGTATAATTTCTTCTCCATTAAAGCTGGAACACCAAGTATTGCTAATGCCTCATGCTATTTATTTACTCTGAAGTCACGTTGTAGCACATAAGGTTTTGTAAGATTTCCTATCTGTGGTGATTTTTGTGATTAAATTGTTTGTGTGTGCCATCTTGTCATTGCCATGTAGCCAAACACAACACACTGTAGGACCAACAATGTTATAGCCACAATTTTTTATCCCGAGGTTTGGAAATCCTCAAAAAATAAGCAAACGACCATTTTAAAATTCTGCCGTGTGAACCAGGTCTTATCTGAGTAAAGGCCATAAGGGTACAGGAGGGTAACCAAGAACCCCTCTCTAAGCTCTGGTAGTGATATTTTCCAGCACATTTTGGGGGAACGTAAAGGGATCATAACCTGGCAAAAGCCAGATCTATGTGTAGCCCCGCCATGTGTCAAGTCTACACATTAATCTGGAACTGCTCCAATGAAAAGAGTCTGAAAAAGGGAGGGACATCTATTATAATATTTTGAGCTGATTGGAGGACGCACCAGCAAGTGTCTGCCTACCACGATTTGTTTAAAGCCAATCACAGTAACGACTCATACAAGTGGTGCAAGCTGGTAAATAAAGCCTATACCATATCCAGTCGGGAGAAAAGCACACACATGTTTACCATCAAGAAATGCATAAGTTCTTACCTTTGCTTATTTTTCAACAAAAAAACTGTCTCTAATTCTCCTAAAACAGGGCACCTGCACAGCCATGGTTGTTTTGGTTTTCCTGGGCAGTTGCTACTAGCGTTGTAGCTGAACACCCAACTAAACTCAAACCCGCCCAAAGCACAATGCTAAAAACGATTGGTCCTCACCACCAGTGCAGTTGATTTGGACGGTTTAGTTGGACCCGTATGGATTTTTGTACTTTTGGAAAACTCCAAATTTAGCAAGAAACCAGCTTGCTTGGCAAGGTTGAAGGGGTTGAAGGGCTCCATCACGTTATTCATCCTCCAGGTTTGCCCTCCAAAGAGATGTACCAGGAAAACAAGATATCCAAACCACCTCAAGTGAACATTTATGTGCGGAGGAGCCCAATCACTGAGCTACTCATCCTAATGCTGATTTCAGTCACCCTGATATTTTCAGGATTTTGTTATTTTGGTCATCATCCATATGTTATGGCCATCATCGCAGGGTTTAATGTAAATTGAGAGCTTTGCTTTAGGCTCATCTCTTTTTTTTTTTTTTATCTACACAACAGACCATAGCAGCTCCCACTGCTAAGGCAGTTCTGAGCAGCAGTCATTAAATCCCGAAGGTGCTCCTTCACCAGCTGTCTTCAATGAGACAGCCGCCAAGCAGGACAAGAAATAGAGTAGAAAAAACACGGATTACAGGAATTAGGCAGCAGGCAGTAACATTCACCAATGATCCTCTGCACCCACTGTCTTTATTAACTCCTTTCCTGCTGCGAAAGAGTTCCAGGAAAGTCTGGCTGTTTGTAGGTAAAATATAATAAAATCAAAACTGATGAATTCAGGTGTTTTGGTCAGACATGTTTCCATGGGCTTGCATAAAATAAAACACCATGCCATGCCATCACCAATTTGCAAGCATCTATTTCTTGTGTAGGGTTTAGGGACTTCAAGGGTGGTTTTCTGACTACAAGCCACGTTTGCATACTGTCAGAATATACTCATGAAAATTGCACTCTAGTCAGTCTGATTTAGATTGAATTTTATGCCAAAAAGAATGTAGTATTTCATTATATAGAGGTGAAAATCAGATATATACGTAACTCAAAAGATGCATAGCTATAGCTGAAGCAAAAGGTGGTTCTAAAAAGTAATGACTGTTGGGATTTTAATGCAAATAACTAATTAAGCAATTTCTGAAGTTGGTTGATTGCATTGGCTTTTATTTTGGGGTATCATTCAGTACTAAATCTATCTTTTGACAATAATCAGACCAATATCATAACCAGAGTTGGAGCCATTGTCCCAGTTTACATGTTATTTAGAAAATTGAAGTGCATTGAACTCCACAATGTTAGGTGTCGACATGCAACCTTTCAAGAAGACATTCACACAGATAGTAAAAAAAAATGCTAAAGTCAGTGATTCAGATGAAGTAAAACTGGAAATGCATGATGAACAAAGAAATGGACAATAACGCTGCAGTACAGTACATTTTGTAAGTACTGCACTTCATTGCTGCTGCTTGTTCTGTTATTTTTATTCCCGCTTCCATAGTCTCATCACTTCCAGAAGGGGGATTGCCAAGGCTGCCAAAAGCTTGGCTACTTCTGATTTTCATTTACATGCAGAGAAATTTGGTTTTCCAGTCGCATTATCTGGGTGCCTTAGCTCGATTAAGAGAGCTCTAGCTCTATTCAACTTAAGCCAGACTAAGGCAATATTTTGTGTAAAGGGGGTTAATTAGAAATGCATGCCAGACTTTTCAGATTGTATTTGTAAAATACTTAAAACAATGAATAATTTACAACATTATGCAATACTTTGTGCTAGTCAGTCACATAAAATATGTTTTTTAATCCAAAATTTGAATCAAAAAACATCTAATTTTGTGAATACTATTGTGAAAATGTATAAAAACATTTTTGAATGCTGTACGAAATAAATTTGTTGAAATGCCCAACTAGACATCCAACAAGAGTACAAGCTGTTGTAGCCGCAAAGGGGATTAAGCTCCATACAGTATAAAGGCTTTAATACAGTATTATTACCCTTTTTTTAAAGCTTAAAAATCCTATTAAATTATATTTTGCAACATTTAGTGACTTTCGATGCTCCATATGAGCAACACAGAAAAGTTGTTTTTAGCAGGGAGGGGTGCAGAGAGGAGAAGAGGTGGGGGCAATTTGAGCAGAGCTCTGCCAAAGCTGCATGAAGCAGGACCACCCAAGGTGGCGTCAGCAGCTTGGCAGGGGTTTAGGGAAGTTGGTCGGCGGGCCGGCAGGCAGCCCGTGCCCGAGGCTCAGGCACTCCGAGTTGCTGCCAGGGTGGACGGAGATATTTAGCTTAGCCCCAAAAAGGCCACTTCAGCCTCCTGCAGCATAACACACCGGAGCCACAGTGATAGGGAATTTATGCACATCCGTCCGTGTAGGTCTGGGAGAGCTCGTGAAAGATGACGATGATATTTTTAGGACTTGCTTTCCCATGATTTTAAAGAACTCTCCCATATGGAAATAATGAGGTTGAGCCAGAAAATGTTTATTCATGAGAAACCCAAGCATCAGCAGCATCTATCTTAGGATGTCCTGGCTGTGCTGTACAGCACATAACAGCACAGTATGCTTCTTCTTCTTTTTTTTTTTTCTTTTTTTTTATGGTGCATGGAACCACTGCTTTCATATAAGCTCTGCAAATGTTAACCAGTTCATCTCTGCTGGCTGCAAACAAAAGCTTTTCCCCTCATCTTTATCTCCTCCAGTGGGGCTAGTCATTTCATCGTAGCACTTAAAGCTTATAAACTCCTTGACAAATCACATTAGGATTTAGCTACTCTCAGCAGTTTACTGCCTGGATGCGAAAGTATCGTTTATCACTCTGTAATTCACTTTACCGGGTAAATTCAGTTTGGCAGGGTCTGCTTGGTCTGTCTGTAGAAAGGGAATGAGGGAGGAGAAGGGATGCTGTTTGAAGTTTAACCACCTTGACTGGAGTTTTATAAAATCAGACAACACAATGTTAGATGCAGGATGCGTTTAGGGTTTCCTGAAATCACTGGCAGATCCAAACAAACAGTGATGGTGAGAAAGGCTGCTGCTGTCGAGAGCTGGCACTCTCACATGACCCAGCTGTCCGGCCTGATTCCATTTAAAGCCTACATATTTTTATTTATTTTTTAAATGTAGAATCATACGTGTTGTCAAACTTGTATGACTGTTATGCCAACAGAGAGAAAAAAGGAGAAGAATATGCAGAGTCAAAAAGAATTTACTTGCACCTTTAAGCACAGCTGCTAGTAAGAAAGTTGTGGAGGTGCAAGATTAGCACTTTTGTACAGTAAGATTACACTAAAGGACTGATTCCTGGAGTTAGTATCAGTATAAACTTGGTTTTTCAACAGAAAATACTGCACTTTTTTACATCCATGACAGCAGTTTTTGTAACTGAATGTGTATACTCACTCCGTCTCCCGCATATTGTTTGTGTTGCACTGACCTGAAGCTGGGTAAGGCAGGTTTCTGACAGATCTTCAAGGCCAGATTCCTCCTGCCGATTTATCACTGACACAGCCCAGTTCAACCCCCCCCCCCCGCTCCCAGCAAACTGCCTTCCTAAAGAGTAACCAACCAACTTAGCTTTCAATAACACTCAAATGTAAAAGAGCTGTACTTTCATTACTCATGCTCTCTATCGTTTTCTCACCATCCCCTCATGCTGTTCCCTGTCTGATCTCTTCTCCATCCATCGATTCAAATAACTTTCAAAATGTTTCACTTTTGCCTGATTCCTGATTGCGTTTGTAGTTAATTTCCTTAGCCCAGAATGCTCCTTTCCTTTGTTCTATTGCAGAGAAAACTGGAAATGATTTAGATGTTTTAGCTGCGGTGTGCAGCTCCCTATTAGGGACAATTTTCACTACCAGACTTTTCATGAGAAAGATTATAATAGCTTGTGAAAGAGATTATTTTTAAAGAAAGTTGAAATAGACGGACTTTGCAGTATTCTGCAGCAATCTGCATAAGAAATTATTTTATGTTTGTTTATCTTAGCTATTGATGTAATAAAGGAGTGGACACATGTTAAAACACCACAGGGTTTAGTGCTGAAATGCAACATGAGGCTGTTGCTTCCTATAGGCGTCAGATGTGGTCAGTAAGGTAGCTGTGAAGCTGTGAAGGCGTGAGCTGTGAACTTTTTAGAACCTCCACCCTGACACTTCTCCCCACCCTGTACATCTCTCACAGGCACTTCTACAAAATTCACCCCGCAGTGACACCAAAATGACCTAGCAAATCACATCCGTCACTTCAGAGGTAAAAGAGATGCTGATGGCATTTGTTTGAGATAAAAAGAAAGCATGTATTTCTGTTGATTGCTTTTCCTGTGTAGTTTCATATCTGACCTGTTAATATTGACGTCATTTTTTCAAGGTTTTCTGTGTTTTCTGACTGTTAGGTAAAGGAGACTAATTTCGTAACGTAAAGGTTTTAAAATGCATTAAATGTATTTTGTTATTCTACAATTTACAGTGAATCAGCAGCTTTCCATTGGAAGATATTCTCAATAAATTAGACAAAAATAATTCTGAAGGGAACTTAAAGTTTGGTAATATGTAGTTTATTTGCACATTTCAGTTATTTGCATGAAATAAAACACAGGAATTCATTCAAATACAAAAATACTTTACTGATCACAGGGTGAAATGAAGTGTTGTTGTCGTTCATAGTAGTTAATAAATTCTTTAAGGAGTTGTTGTAGATCATTGTAGTTGTGGGCAGGAAGGATTTCCTGTAGGGGTCTTTGCTGATGTGAAACTGAAGAAGCCACCGTTGTTGAAGACACTCTGTCTTTGTAGGATACTATCATGAAGAGGATCCTGAGGGTTGTCCATTTCATTGTTCAATTTCTTTTATGTCATGAATCTTCTGTTTCATGAAAATCTTCAGTGGTTCCACATTAGTGCCAAGAACAGAACCAGCCTTTTTTATTAGGTTGTTGAACCTTTTAAGTCCCTGTCTCTGATGCTGCTATGTCAACCGATGATAGCTGAAGAGATAACACTCTCCAAAAGAGATTCTGCGAATCTGAAAGATTTGCAGAATCTTGCTTCAAACCTTGAAGGACAGTCTGCTCTGTCACGTCTTGTGGGCGATAACAAAACAATTCATAACTATTTTAAAAAAAATGTCCAAACATTCAAAATTTCAAAGAATTCCACAACAAATCCAGAAGGAAATTATTATAACGTTCAAGTGAGATAAGAAAACCCCAAAGCACTTATTATAAGTCAGACCACAGCTAACACCACATTACAAATGAACAAACTCGGTTTGGCACATTCAGATTGAAATAGAGGAAATGAACCTTTGCAAATTGTGGGAAGCAAAATTAATGACTGGGAAATATAAATAGTTAACTCATAATGACAGAGCCTTAATTAACATTTTTGTAAAACAAAACAAAAAAAAAACCCAAAACAGACCTCTAAACTGCTCTTATGCTGAAATTCTGGAAAACTGTAGTTTTTTTTAAACTATGGGGTTTTAAAGTCTATGTTTTTTTGAATCAGTTAACAATAGATGGATAGTTAAGAAAAGCTTAATCGCTGTGTTTAAACGTTATCTGAGTTAACAGCGTGTTTGAACAGAAGCGCTGACATGGGTGAGAGTTTTTCTCTCTAAAGTATTTAGATAAAATAGTCATAAGTCTTTCATTTAAGGCTCCTGAGCCTATGAAAACATCTTTATCAGAAATCAACATTGTACCAAGACAGGAGTAGCTTACAGTATGTAAATTAACTGAAGTAGTCATTTGTCAGAGCCAAATGTTTCAGAAAGTCAGATGAGTCACATACGCTCCTCTCTAACAAAGGTGAGAATTGTATCTATTTTATTTAAAATACAGTCTTGCAGACGTGTTGATATCATTTAAACTTTTATAGAAAAATATAATAGTATTTTATTTGGATTTATGTAACAGACCAACACAAAGTAGAGTTTAATTAAGTAAAATTAAAATATTACTTTTTTTATGTTACACTGATAATTCACTGCAATTAAAGATACAAGTATTTCAGGCTATGTCCGTAGCAGCTCTGCACATTCAGAAATTGACATTTTGCTGATTGTTCTTTGCAAAATAGCTCAAATTGCTTCAAACCAAATGAAAAGTGTCTTTGAATACCAGTTTTTTAGCCTTGCCCCAAATTCTGTTTCTTTAAGAAACTCGTCTTTAGATTGAGGTGTGGTTACATTTGACAGAAAGAAAGCCCAACTGCATGCTTGACTGTGGGGACGATGTTCTTTAGATCATACTGATAAGTAGATGCTAAAAAACTCAAATTCTGTCTTATCTGGCCACACAGACTGCAAATAGTTTTTTTTTTGTTTGGGCTCACATTTTTTTGTAAAGCACCTTGTGAAACACATTGGGATTTATGGTGGATTCTTTGATGGATCTCTCTTGCAAATGACTGTCCGAAATTAATGTTTTTCTCAGGGAGCAATGTTTTTTTCCTTGTACACCTTTCATAAAAAGCTAAAGGTCTGTAGTCTTTTTCTGATTGTGTATTCATGCACGTTCAACGCTTCTTTAAACTCTTGCGGTCTTTTCCATATCAGAATGAGTTCAGATTCTGAGACTCCTTACCAGAACCCTGATCTGCTACCATCTTCTTTCTGATAGCTTGAGGCAGCTTTTTCAATCTTTCACTCTCACTTCAACAGATAGGAGCTCGCCAAATGAAATATCTGAGATTTAAACATCTTTAGATGCTGAGTATGAAGTTTTAAATCTTGTGTGCCTGATGTGTTGGATTTTAGCCATTTTAAGTGAATGTGGCGGTGTCTTAATTTTTGGAGTATGTTTTAGAGTTAATGTAATAGGAAAGTTTATGTGTATGTATTATTTGTTATATTGCTAGTATAGGCTCTTTGACTTCGACCCTTAAAGAAGGAAGGACATTTAGTTTGTCTCCTGTTTATAGCGTTCTAAAGTCACGTGAGGTAATATTAATTCCACATCTTGCTAGGCTACATAAGCTAACAATTTCTTAAATTGCTAAGTTATGCAAAACATACCTTTTTCAATAAAAGGTTGTCAACTAAAGGTTATTTCTTTCAATTTGTGTGTTTTGATGCTAGCTGCAAGTAAGTGTATTATTTATTTTTTACTACTGGTACTGTGTAAAGTTACTGAGGAATTGTATAGGTTATTTTTTATCTATTTGAGACGTTATTTAGTTTCCAGCTAGCCTACTAGTGCTTACCATTTTCTGTTTAAAGTGTGAAACAGTGGTCGGTTTTTACTCAGTTAAGCTTAATTTGAGCCTACAATATATGTTTTTTTGTTTACATTAGTCTTCATTATTGTGGTTATACACGCTTTTTCATTTGTCAAAACATGGAGCAAGAAAATAAAGGAGCAATGTGCTCGCCATCTTGGCTTGTGAACAGCGAGTTTGGGTTAATGTTAAGTTGGTCTTCACACATCAACATAAAAACCAGACAGACCAGATTAGCTGAGCTTTTAAAATAACTTTTCTTCAGATTTTAAGTTCTAAATATATTGATTGGAGCATCCAGTGTTGTTACAATTAAATTATATTCTTATGTATAACTCCTCTTAACAAGGTCTTGGGAAGCTATATATTCAAGAACTTCTACTGGCACTCCTTTAAGGAGCTGTGCATGGATAAAACACAGCAGTTTGTGTTTGGGCCATTAATCGGTAACCAGCACTAAGAAGCACTTTTTTTCTTTCTGATTAATCGGTCAGATTTAGTGAAAGTATACTTCATTCTTATGAAAGACCAAATTTGATATCATACTCTGAACTGCATTTCACTGTCACAGACTCTTTAAAAAGTTACTGTATATTTAGGAGCTGTGGACATCGTCTCTCTATTAGAGAGCTATAGTCCTTTGAAAATAAAACCGCATTTTCTCAAATGAACAAACGTGGTTGAAAAAACCCTGAAGAAAAGTCTCCCTCAATAGTGATGAACTCGAGCTTTACAGCGAATTATGTGGCCACTGGTCAAACACTTGTTTATATTGCCAACACTTTGTTCAACTTGTTACCCTCCCTCAAAATTTCAGATATTTTTGCTGCAGTCTTACAGCCTAGTGGTTGTCTGGTGGTTTTGTGGGGTGGGGGTGGGGGATCTCCATCCCAAGGACAAAGTTGGCTAATTGCCCCCCAACAGCCACAACACACACACACAAACACATATGTAGAGACACACGCACACACAGTTGTGTTCTTGGTTGTTCTGGAGCTCAGTTGGGAGGAGAGGAGGATTAATTCTAATTGCGATGTGTGGGAGCCAGGATTACTGAGGGCTTCTCTTTGATCCGCAGAGATGCTGATGGTAATGCTTCCTGCCCTTCCACTGCCAGCTGCCTGCGCTGTGCAGGGATCCGACTCATGCCACTCCCACACAACCATGCAAGTGTTCAATTTCATGAAGACAGCAACCCTTAAGTATAGGCTATGTGTCCTGAATCACTGGGGTTGGTGATTCACTTCTCCCAGTGCAGCTTTAGCCTCTCTGTGGCCTTGTGTCAGGACTGTCTGCTGCTGTGTACGCAACCTGAAGCCCCCAGTGATGCTTTACTGCCTCAGTGGCCTTTAGAGACACGGTTAAAGCTTTCTCTGATTTGGCTGGGATATTGTATGGCTAGCAATTCTGCACAGACCCATAAGGTGTCCTGTCATTGTGTTTTCTCTACAATCTAAAGGTCAGTCAGAGGTCTGCTGGCCGTCCTGTATATACTTTAAATACAAAAATCCTCAAATGATTTTGATTTTGGCCCACATCCTCGTTCTTCCTGTGGTTGGCCTTTTTGTTTTTCTTTCATTTCTGCAATTTCTTTCAATTTGAAAACCCTGGATTTTAAAAACCGAATAAGAATTACAGTTTATTAAAGTTAATTTCAGTAATTCAGTTAGATAACTGAATATTAGATATTACATAGCCTCATTAAATGCTTTAGGAATTAAAGCAAAAGAAAACTCAAAATCCAGTTTCCTAGAAAATGAGAATGTTACATAAGAGTAATGAAAGATGATTTGTAATTTGGCCTGGTGAAAACTAGATCCATGTACAGTACAGTATATGCTCAAAACTTTTTTAGTGCTTGTTTTGCATGAATTGCACCATTTTTGTCTGCCTGAGCAACAGATTCTTAAAGCGGTTTAGGTCCGATTAGTTTGTTGGCCAACCAAACACACTGATGCCATGGTCATTGAGGAGCTATTGGTACTTTTGGCTGTGTGGGATGGAGCCAAATCCTACTGGAAAATAAAATTAGCACTTCTATAAAACCTGTAAGCAGAGTAAAGCATAAAGCTTTCTAAAACTCCTTGGTGGATGTTTGCACTGACTTTGGACTTGATAAAACTCAGTGGACCAGCACCAGTAGATGACACGGTTCTCCAAATCATCACTGACTGTGAAACAACTTTGGACCAGTGAGCAATACTCCAATCCTTCTCATCTTTAGCCCCTTGAAGGTGTTTATAATGTTGTATTGACACAAGGAATGCAACAGTTATAGCCCATGTCCTGGGTACATCTGTGAATGTTGGCTCATGAAGCTTTTACCTTAGCCACAGTTTGGAATCTTTTACAAACTTTTGTATAAGCTTCTTAACTTATTCCAACTTCTTGTGCATATTCTCTGTTACACTTTTTCCTTCAACTAAACTTTCCATTAAGGGTCTCATTCACTTGTTGTTTCAATGAATTTGGAATTCATTGAATTAATGTGGAAAAAACAACAACAAGTGAATGCATCTCTTCCTGTTTCAGGAGGTTGCAGTTGGTGGAAAGAGCCAGACCTTTTTCTTTTGTACTTCAAAAGCTGCCTTGGTTGAACTACTGTCGTGATCCTGCTGTGTCTGTTTTTATGTGGAGGTGAGGAATCTTCTTTAATGGAAGACCTTTCTGAGCTGTACTGGCACTGGTCACCTTCACTTATCTCTACCATCCGTCCGCAGATTGTGTACTTATTGTACTTATTTGAGATTGCTGTACCTAACAAAAACTGGTCCACATTCTCTGGGCTCAGATGTTTTCTCCAATCTTGAATCACCAAATCAGCTGCAGAAAAGTCTTTCTCTCTCTCTGCTTTCAAATAAAACTTTTACAACATAAAGTGTATTAAATACATGCTAACAATGCGTAATGTATCCGTGTTACACCAGGATTCCATTGACAATATGGTGTGTTTGCCATATATTTAATTGATGTCCAAATGGCTTACTCTAGATTTGTGTGCTTGTCTGATGCCTTTTTGGTTAAAACATGTTTATTTTGATTCAGTGAAATTATTCAGAGTAGGTAGTGGATCCAGAAAATGTACTCAAGAAAGAGTCGCTTCATTGTAATTTTACTCCAGTAATAGTAAAAAGTATGGTGTATTACTTAAAGTTTTTTTGGGGGGGTGTCCTAAAAACTAATTTGGTCAATATAACTAGATACTCACCTCTGGTTGTGAAGACATAAAACTTTTTTTGCCTATAATTACCTTAAACCCATTGATATTATTGTTAGTATAAAAACAATAGAAATATTTTTTGTTAAAATTATGGTTCCTCTTCCATCCTTAGTGCGATCTGATAAAAGGCCTTTCCAAACCAAGTTCCTGGGCTGAATTTCAACAGCAGCCCACCCCTGGAGCAACACACCATATTTCGTAAAGAACATGTATTTCATGGTTATTTAGTCAATGAGAGCTTTAATATGCTTGAAAACGGTGCACTCTGAACATCCAGCTTCTTTAGCAATAACGTTCTGTGCTTACCATCTATGTGGGTGTTAGTATCAGCCTTACAAAAGTTGAGTAAGGAGTTTTTTTCTATGGTTGTGCAGGTTGTAACATGAACATTGCCATATTATTTCTATGTCAAAAATCTACTTTTTTATTGGTCCTATATCTTATTTTGATTTAAACTAATTTGGACTGAACCAAACTTAATTTAAAAAAAAGAATTAATCATAAATCGAATCTTTTAAATACATTATTTTCTTATTTAGATACACATGGAAAGCTCCCAAGCCACCACTATCATCATGGTCTTTTACTTCTCTCATTCAGCATGAAGCTACGAGCTGGAAAGTTTCTACCCCATCAGGCTTGTACACCATTTTAACAGCCATTGTATTTAAAGCCGCAAGCCTGCCCTCCTGCTTTAACAAAATCATGTCAAAAAGCAATTAATATCTTAATACCTCCATCAGCTCCGACCACCAAGCCGCCAAAAGGCTGGACTCTTTTGTTTATTCCGCCCCGGTGAGAGCGACTCTTGCCCGGTCGTGGTTTCCTTGGTTTCATCTCCCTTTGCCCCGGTGGTCAGCTGTGGTTTTCCAGGGGGCATGGGGTAGGACGTTGTGGGCAGAAAGGTCCTCCACTCCACCCAAGCATTAAGTACTACTCTTCAGGCATAAGAGCTTCACTGGCCGCAGCCCTGGCCCCATCTAATGGGGAGGCCCACGGATCAACTCCGATTGAACACACTCATCCACTCTGCAGGCTTTCCATCCATTAGGCGCAGACAAGAAAACGTCGACACCTTTTAATTGTTGGTGGGGATTTAAGCTCTGGGAAGCTTTGCTGCACAGAACGGGATTATCCACTTTTTGCTTTGATAAAACACAAATGCTTAAGCAACTTTCCTTTTTTTTTTACTTGCATATCAAGACATGCCAGAAAATGATTAATGATGCTGTCTCTTCAATTCCTAAGCCCCTGGAATAAAGAAAGGCTGACTTTTGTATTTATTTTCTCATTACACAGCTTACCCAAGCTTACGTTGCACAAGACACCAGGTAATATTAACCACACAAACTCCTCTCCTGTCATTAAATCCTACTGAAGTGTTTTCCTCATCTGTCATCCACACAATACCTGGTAGCAGTTAGAGGTGCATCTTTTAAAACTCTATTGCTCTTCAAACGGGAAGGAAAAGATGGGTTTGGAGGTCTGAGGCCTGCCTCCACAATATTTGGTTTCTCTACATTTTTATTCATTTCTCTTGGCAGGGTCGACCAGCAACTGGTGGAAGGTCTTGGCAGAACATACAATAAAAGCTCATGATTAAAGAGACTGAAGCATGTACTGTATATAACTCGTGTCCATTAACCACCAAAAAGGAAAGCAGAGCAAATAAAAAGTTGTTTTTCTAATCTACAGTTGCCTAGACACTCAGTCTTTATTATAAATACATGCGTCCCTTTCTGGGTTATGAATTCATGTGATGCATGCACTATATGATCCACTCCTGTTCATGTACTCACACTTTAAACACACGGTCTGTCCAATTCCAGCCGGCAGGCCCACACACCTTGGCCATCCTGGGTGGTGGTGCCTTTGAGCACACTGTCGTGGTTTGGCTCCTCGCCCCCTTGCCTGGCTTGCCTCCTCTGGACAGTGTCAGCTTTTTTGAGACCGAGCTATACTGCCTCCTTTTACCTTCAGCTATATAGCAGCTGTAAAAACACATATACATTAGTGCAGGCCTTTATTAATGACTTTATGTTGGAAAGTCTCTGCTGCGGCGGCCCTGATATTGTAAGATATTGTAGCGGTTGTTGTAGTGGTGGTGGTCCGGAGAGTAGAAACGCTGACACCGGCGGACTCTTCAAGGGTGGGGAGTTAGGGGGTGGCTCAGAACCAGCTGGATTCTGCTGAACTTCAGGAAGTGGATTTTGAAGCGTAAAAGCGAATGCCCTGACGTGGACGATGTTAAGTGCCTGTGAAATATTATGTTACAAGTGATTTGGCTGCTCTGCACACATTGTCTCTTTATAATGACCGGTTTTATGATTGTAGGTTCTGAGAGCTCCATCTGCGTCAGGCAGCCGCATTTTCCATAACTCTGATTTATTTTCGAGGCAATGACAAAGATTTGAGCAGCTTGAGCTGTTGATGGTTTGAGACGGAGGACGCCCGTTGCAATCCATCCTGTACGAAATGCTAAATGCAGCCCATTCTAGCAAAGATTGTTTTACTATTCATCCCTCTGGCAGCACAGATAGGGAAGAGTCATAATTCTGTGCACCAGGGAGATTAAATTCCTGTATCGCTGTCAGCTACATTAACTGACTTCCTGGATCTCAATTCAATTAGCGCAGCTGCATTCTCTAGCATTAATAAATCAATAGTGATGGCCTGCAGATAGACAGGCTGCGTACAGTATGTCAAAGATGCCCTCCTGCACACATGCATGAGCACACATCACACATGTGTATTACAGTTTGCCTTTGTACTGTTTAATAATGGTTCCCAGCTCAGCTGTTATTAGAACAGCCAGCTATACATCTAACCCCCAACAAACACCTGCTGCAGTGAAATCAGCTCTCTGAGAGGGCTTTTTCACTGACTATGAGAACCAAGCAGTACACAAAGTAAGAATACCTCTTTGAACTTCGTAACATTAGAACTACAAACTTTATTATTATTTTATATGGGTTTTATATGTGATAGACTGTACAAACTGGTGCATAACTGTGAAGTGGAAGGAATAGGATACACTGTTTGTAAACTTTTCTTCATATAAAAATCTGGAAAACCATTGCATGCATTTGTATGTTTAGGTCTGAACCCCAGTCCCAATATTTAGCAGCTTTTTCTTCTACATTTGCCCTGGATTTATGTTCATCTATGTTCTTATTAACTCTGAACAGCTCTGAACACTGCAGAACAAAAGCATCCCAAAAATATGATGCTGCCACCACTGTTTTTGAAAGAGGAGATTGCATGTTCCGGGTGGTGTGTTAGATATTATATTCTGTCCGCACTTTCTAATTTTGCTCCAATATAATGATTTCCATAAATCCATGCCTGATTCCTAATTCTTCCGCATGATCCTGTTGCTTCACAAATCTTCTCAATCAAACCTGTGAGATTATTACAAAATAGCAGGATTTTTACTGAAACTAAATTACACAAGTTAATATTATTTACCAAATTGGTGATTTCTAAAGGCATTTAATTGAACTGGATTGTTATTTGATTTTTATGCTTTCCACTTGTAAAAGAATAAAAAGGTCTATTCCCCAAGCGCACATTAAAGTTTTATCTTTAATGTAGCACATGATCAAAAACCTAAAGGGATATGGATGCTTGTGGAAGGCCCTGTATTTATTACTTCTCCATTTTACCCACTTCTGTTTTGTTGAGCAAATAAAAAGACACAAGTTTTGTTGTTTCCATTAAGGATGTTCGGGAAGTGCCTGTGATGGCCACCAGAGCGACAGACGCAGGAGGAAAGACATGCTGTCGACCTTTGAAAGTTTTTGCGGCATGAAGAAAAACGTCACATTCTCGCTGATGCTGCCTGTGATTCACGCATTGATTTTTCAGTTAATCGATTTATTTAAATGTTTGACGACACTATCCCAGTGTTTGTTTCAAGGAGAAAATATGCAGTTTAAAGTTTGGGGTCAGCTTTTTGTGGTTTACTTAAACAATTAAACTTTTCAAACTTATTAGACAATGTATTTACTTTTTTGTCGGTTGCACCACAAGTGACGTAAATTCAATCAAGACATCTTTCATTAACTTTATGGTTTAAAATGATGACTTTATCATTATCTTCATCACTTTCTGAGGCTCTGGCCATGTCTAACTGTTCACTGTTTTTCCAAAGGATGCCCTCATTTCGTGGCTGCTGATTTCTCCCTGATTACCCAAACTGTGCGTCACTCTGTGAAACGCCAAAGGCTAATTCACCCCGTCGGTCTGATGAGACGGTTGATAAGGGGCTCTGATTGCCTTTCCCTCTGAAGGAGGGAAGGATTTCATTGCGACAAGGATACTGGGAAACACGACGTTCATTTCAGCAATCAGCGAACCATCCGCCCTCTTTTCCTTCTTTTCTACGTTTGACTTATTCCAGCATGTTTTCAATATGGATTACACTGAATGCTCTGCAGGGAGGTAATTCAACATGAAATAAAACTTTTTTAATCCCACTGAATACTCTAGTTGAAGCAGGTTAGACATGAAGTTTGAAGTGACTTGGATGAATTTGGACTCTTCTTTGAGGCACACAACAGGACATTTCCCCCTCATGAGGTCGATTTGGTTGTAACGGTCTAGAGAGCACAACTTAAGTCAAGTCCTCCCCTTTCTGGATGTGATCGCTGCTCAAAAAAAAAAGTTATAGCCCTTCATTATCTTCAGTCAGGCAATTTTGGGATGTAATACAGACTCAGTATTGTGAGCGCTCACCCCCATCAGGACTGAGACCTGATCAAACCACTCGCACGGGTAAGGGGAGTTAAAGAGAAGCATGCCCACTACTCTGTTCATCTCCCATCAAAAGACATATGGTGCAAATTTCATCAAAAGCTTAAGGGGGAGGGTTTTAAAGGGCACGCAAGTCGTTGATGTGAAAAATAAGGCCGGGTTGTAAAAAAGCAAATCAAACCGTAGTAGACTCTCTGGGAGCGATTAAAGCCAAAGAAGAACCAGCTGCCTCATCGTCAGTCGCATCTCAATCTCCTGTTCTTGTTCTTGGCAGCCTACTGGCTGGGCAAAAAGGAGAAGGACAAATGCTTATTCCTTCAAGTGCTTCAGTAGCTCCTGGGCACTGCGGAACCACAGGAAAAGAAAAGACAGTGAACCAGTTTAAACCTCTTTCTTTTTTACTTTTGTTCACAGAGTTAACGCTTACATAGGCACAGAATTGAAAAAGGTATTCTACGGAATACTGAAAAAAGCTGTTTAGAAACTCAGAGTGAATAGACTGGTTTTGTTGTTGGGGGTTGAGCTTTCTGACCAGCTCAGAATGAACAAGAGCACAGATTGTAACAGCTTTGTTTGCTGTATATAAGAGTTGACAAGTATGATGATAAAATAATTGATTACCTCCGCCAAGGAGGTTATGTTTTGCCAGGGTTTTGTTTGTTTGTCTGTATGTTAGCTACACAACTCAAAAAGAAGTTATGGACAGATTGTGATTACGTTTTCAGGAAATGTCTGCAGTGGGGCCAGGAACTAGTGATGAGATTTTGGGAGTGAGTTTGTTAGCAGCATTGGTGAAAAGTTATGCTTTTCTAATTTATCTAATAAATGTGGATAAAGATGTCCCATTTAGAAAAGGAAACAAACTTGTGGAAGGCTGTCCGTGACATTCAGAAAACAGATGAGACCACTAAGTTCCACACATAATTTCAGACCCAGTAGTTTGTCTTTGACATAAAGTCAAGGTCAACAATGTCAAGCGCCTTTAACACATTTGAAGGGGAAGTTCTTTTGGACCTTATTTTTAGCATTTATTATGTTCATTTAGGGTGTATTCAGACCTGCACTGTTTGGTCCACTTTAAACGGACCGCAGTTCATTTGGAACGCTGGTACAGACCTTTTATGCAGGTTTGAATACACACGAATGAATTATTCTGCGGATCAGGGAAACGGACAGAGGTTTGCTGCTCTGACATGCAATTGTCGGGAGATCTTGACACGGACAGGACAGTTTTCTCAGAATAAACAACAGCAGAGCAGTAGATAAACAGGAATGAACATTAGCTTCAGTCTGAAGACTCCTGCACTTACCACTCACTGCTCAGTCATTGTTCCAACCTTGATTCTGATTGTAACCAGGCACCAGTTCAACAAACCACGTCACCACACATCTTGAAAACTCTGATCCAGTCCGCCTGCTCCATCACTCTCCAGCTTCATTATGCGGCAGCTCTCACTGCTGGCTGTTAGCCCCGGAGCTAACTCCTCCAGCAGCTCTGCTCCGACTCCTCTCAGGTCTCAAATGCAGCTTAGCCCGTTAGCTCGGCCCCATAGCTTGGCCTGGTGCTCCCTCAACTCCCAGCCTTGTCAACTCCTTGTCTTCTTCTAATCTTGCTCCGGCTCTCCTCCACGTTTCTTCGCCTTAGCATCCATCACTGCAGCTCTGATATCCATATGATTTTGCTGCTGTTAACGTCCATGTCTGGATCTTTGCGCTTAGTTCCGCCTACGTCATTGCCATCCAATAGCAGCACCGATCGTCACACACGTGGATGTGTTTACAAAATATAGATCACTTGCTAAAAATTAACAGTCTGAATACAAACCGCACCAAAAGAAACAAAAATGTTTGCCTTTGGTCCAGACCAAACAACTGGACCAAAGGACTTTTCTGGTCTGAATACACCCTTAGTCACCCAGACAATTGTGGAGCCACTTTCAGTCCTTCAGAAGAAGTTACAATCCAGTTGTGATCAGCGTATATCCCTATAATGGGAGTCGTGGGTGCATGAGATTTGCCGCCTGTAATAAGGCAGTATCTGCCCCAGAACTTCTTTATTAATGTAATGTTTTGTTATCAATAGATTGCAGTATTCCCCTGTGAGTTCAGAACATCTCAGAGGTGCTGCAATATAGGCTTCTGGGAGTTTTACAAGCTTTTAATGCAACCGATTCCAATTGACAGCAACCTTGGATATCTATGATGTCGCAGCTGCCCATCATTGCGGCTGTAGTTTGGGTAGGGAGCCTGTGGAAGCTGAACTCAGTCCAATTGGCCATTCGGTTAGTGCAATTTGGAAACACGCAAACACAAACCATGTTGATGTCTGTAGTAGCAAGTTCTATCCAGCAGACCGCTGTAGAGCACAGAGTGAAAGCCCTGCTCAGACTACAACTAGGATGGAGCATGGCAGCGATGTAACTGAGTAATGTAGCTGGCTTATAAACCTCCCCAACATCCCGGAAGAGAACAAAGAAGCAATCTGGACTCTCTGGGAGTACTGCTAACTAATCATAAAACAATCTGTTTAAATAAAGGAGTTTTGGGCAAATAATGCCTTTTTTCCTCCCACTATATGGATATATGCTGATCAAGCATATCATATGGATATAAACTTCTTCCGAAGGACTCCAAGTGGCTGCAAACTTGTCCATCCATCCATCCATTTTCTTAACCGCTTAATTCTTAATGGGTCGCGAGGGGGCTGGTGCCTATCTCCAGCTGTCAACGGGCGAGAGGCGGGGTACACCCTGGACAGTTCGCCAATCCATCACAGGGCCACATAGAGACAGACAGGACAAACAACCATGCATGCACACACCCACACCTAAGGACAATTTGGAGAGATCAATTAACCCGACAGTCATGTTTTTGGACTGTGGGAGGAAGCCAGAGTACCCGGAGGGAACCCACGCATGCACGGGGAGAACATGCAAACTCCATGCAGAAAGACCCTGGGCCGTGATAGGAACCCACAACCTTCTTGCTGCAAGGCAACAGTGCTAACCACTGCATCTGGGAGAGTAAATTAACATAATAAATGTGAAAAATAAGGTCCAGATTGAAAAAAAAAGGAATAGGCCAGTACAATAGTCTTTGGAGTCCAACATTATTCCAACATCAATTCGTATTTTCCGAGAACCAGTTAATGTATAAAATGGTTTTTGTAGAAGCCTTGGGATTCAAAGACTTCCAAGATCTTACAAAGGCATTGACACTTTACATTTACATCAAAATATACCACATTAAAACTTTGCCTGTGACGAATGAAGCCCACTTAACCAGTGAGCATGAAGAACAATAGCGGGTGATAGGTTTACATCCTATAAAGAGTGTCAGTGCTTCATAAACCAGTTCCAACATTTGGCAACAACGTTCATTAAAATTAATCCTTTCAGTCTGGTGGCTGCAGCAGGCCCCTTTAAATGGAAATAAAAGTTTTTCCTATAAAAGAACTGCAATTCTCACATATAAAAATATAGAAATATTGTAGTTAAAGGAACGTTTAGCCTAAGGTTAGTCATTAGGGACGTGTTACGCATGCAGATGGACTAATGGTTAAGAATCAGAAACATTAAAAACAGCTAAACTAAAGAAATAAAATGCTAGGATAGAATTTACATCTGTATTTGGCTTTTTCATTAAAGTGTGCAAAATAAAAGCTTAAAAAAAACCAGATTCTTGATAATAAAATACAGAGCAATGAATGGATGGGAAAGTGAGGGAAAGGAAGAAAGGGAAATGCAAAGGAGTAACAGAGGTCAGGGTTAGAAGAGGCAGAAGAAAATATATATTGGCCTGCTTCATCCTCTTGGGATCTCAAATGGAAGAGTCCCAGTATGTCCTTAAATATTGATGTGTAGTGTGAGTTGCACGCCTCTCTAATGTTCACTAGTTGGCCCTATGAGACTGGGCCCTCTAGATATCCTTCATTTCAAATTACAGCTTACCATTCAGACAAATGCTTAAACATTGTTGCTTAATAGTTACGTCATCCTGTGCAGATGAAATTTGAAAGATGAACAAATCATGTCAATGAGTTCATGATCTGGGCTTCCTTTTAGTTTGTTTCTGGTTTTGTGGCAAAAGTTACTGAGACAAAAATAAGAGAAGTTCTCCGCCCATGCCTCCAACCTTTTCAGGACCCTAAAAGCACTGTTTGTCCTCCACAAGGGAGCGGTGCGAGATGGAGCTGAGAGAGTGTAGCCACCGGAGGGACTATATGCTGTACTTCATGCAACTGCTTCTCGTCACCATGAATCATTCAAAATACTCAGCAGAGCCTTACGACATCTCACTTGTCCCCATAATTCAGAGCAGGCAGTTGCATCTTTTAGCAATGCTTTCACAAACCTCTGATATGTGAACACTTCTGTCCAGAAGTAGTAATCAATGCCATTACGGATACATTCTGAGTCGGAGCAGGGCACGGACCCCTAGTTTCCATCTAAACCCACAGTCAGGTTCAAAGGTGAAGGTCAAGCTGTCAGTGACTCTTCCTGCTGTAGCTAAACCACAAAGCAGAAGGTTCAACTTGCTTTTTGTCCTGACCTGGGCTTTTTCTTCACTTTGGGCCACAGATTGGTGACCCCTCTTAGATGCTTCTGAGGTTATTCTTTGCTAAGATGATGATCTTGGAGACAGAAGAAAGTCAGTGTCACAGACATTTTCTGCTATGTTTAGGGAAATGGATGAATTAATGATATTGATTAGTTATCTTGTACTCTGAAATCATTACAAAAGCTTCTGTAATGAAACCTTTAGCCATACTAGATTTCGATAATAGATGTTTCCCATATTTATGCTTATCAAGTCCTCTTTCAGCTATAGATTAGACTTCTTGACTTTATAGCTGTAGCCAGATTAAGCTATTTTAAACTCTATTAAGTAATAATACAAAAATCAAAAGTGGAGAAAATTAAAAGAAATCAGGCGGTATGCCTAAAGGTGTTCCATTTTATACAATTATAAACAACTTGGATTTAGAATCAGTGTGCTTTTGTCATCATACAAGTGTACGACAAAATTTCTGCAGCTACCACTGATACAGTACACCATAAAACCAGTCAAAATCCATCCATAAAAATAGATCACATTTTAAAAAGTATTTTTTTTTTTATTATAATAAATTCCACAATATATTACATAGATTTTCAGGGTTTCAAAGAGAGTAATTTAGGGTTCTAGCTGCACATAGATATAAACTGTTCTTTGTGCTGTTCCTCAAAGGCCTCAAACAATTTTCCTGATTGGAAGCAGTTTCAAAAGTGTCCAACCATCATATCAGTCAGAAAGAAGACAGATTCTGTCTCCATGAGATGTACATGTTTTTGGTGTAAAACGTGAATATTGGGAGGGAAAAGCGTACTGTCACTATCGAGAGTAAAATTAGTTCTTATCCTGCTGTGTGTGCGTTTTTCTATGTGAGTCATCGTACCTTTCAGAGGATCTCTGTGGGATAGCAGGGGAGCCTGCTGCAGCCTGCTCACCTATCTGCAATTTCCTGATCAGGCTGGAGGAGTTTTAAGAGGAGCAGGGCGATGGGTGAAATATTTGGTCTGGACATAAGAAAAGGAGTTAAAGTAGCAGGAATGTCAAATTTTAGCTTGTTTTAAAAAAAATTGAATTCCAAACAGTAAATAAGGATTAAATTATTACCAAGTCTGATCCCAGTTTCTTTAGTCTCTGTCCTGATATTCATGTTGTATCTATTGTTGCTGTATCACCATGGTGGTGTCTGTGTTTATTCTACATTTCTACAAACACGAGACTGATGACTCACACAGTAGACTTCAAACTTGCAACACTTGATTCCTGTGAACACACGAATATTAAGCAAACACTTGCAGACTCACTGTGCCAAACTCTTAGCCTTCGTTTCCACATATTCATAATACCAGTTAAATCGATTCCAACCAGTTGGAATTCTAGGGTCTTTTTTTCAAACTTCTTGGGGTTTTAAGGAGCATTTTTAAAACATTCAGCTTTTGTGAGATCATACTTAATTTCTCTGGTTTCAGCTATTAAGCAGGGTTTAAGCAGTTTTATTAAAAAATATATATATATCCTGAGCTTTGAACAGCAAACAGAGCACTGCTCAACCCATTTATCAAAAAGAGAAGCAGTATAGCACAACAATAAACCAATTGAGACATGATCATTTACCTAATCTGACACGGCAGGAAAGTAGAATATTAACTGGAAAAGCACCTAAGAGGTCCATGGAAACTCTGAGGAACCTGCAGATGTCTCCAGCTAAAGTAAAACAATTAAAAAATTATAATACAACCATTAGTTTTGTTGATGGAAAGCCATAAAAAGTAACTTTTAAAGTTTGCTGGAATGCTATTTAGTAGGCACAGCAAACAAGAAGGAGGCAGATCAGATCAGACGAAGATTGGATTATTTGGCTAGGATTGGTGGCCCTAGCTGCTAGAGGCTGTAAAAGCCTTGGGACTGGTGTGGCAGTTCATCTTCCATAAAGGCAGACCCACAATGGAATGATTTACAACCATTTTTTTGTGTGTTCAATTCAGTTCAAAAATACGGTATTGATCCCAAAGAGAAATTAGTTATTGTAACTCATAGTATTTAAGTTTCTACAGGGAGTTGTTTTAAATGCTGATGGCTGTGGGCAGGAAGGATCTCCTGTAGCAGTCTGTGTTACAGCAAAACTGAGGCCAGGTCCACACATAGCCGTATTTTCCTCCGCTCCTTAAAAAAAAGAAAATCTCCATCCACACATAACCAGATAAATATGTTTTTTAAGCACATTCATGGACGTGGCAAACCTGTAGGGGACAGTAGTTCTCCCAAATCCTGTCCGTTCAGAGTAAGTTCTTTCCTACTTCTTCAGCACGCAGCGATCTTACAGCTTGTAAAAGCAAACAAACAAAATGCGCTATAACAATGTATGATACCAACACAGCTGTGGGGGCATAAATGCTGTTTTTGAGAGAAAACACAGGTCGCACATGTGGTGTTTGAGTATTTTGTGTCATGGATAGTGACGTTACAGGCTGTTAAAACTCTGTTTTCGTCCATCCAAACGCAGATACTGAAAACGGAGAAAACCCAAATCTCCACTTTGGCCGGAGTTTTGAAAGATATTCGTTTTTAGTACCAAAAGTCTCAGTTTACATGTGGATGACAGGCCAAACCATAGAAAAATATCTCTGTTTTGTGAGATACCCGGCTACGTGTGGACAGGGCCTGAGAAAGCCTCAGACTGGACACATTTTGTTGTTTTTACCCTAAATAGCCCAGTCCAGGTCTAGCCTCAAATGGAGGGCAACTGAAAAATTGCTGTTGAACAATGATCTCTCTTCAGTTTGACTGTAGTGAAGTTAATTTGCCAAGACAATTTGTCAATAATTGTATTTTCTAAACATGCAAATCAGGTAGAAATATCCTCCAAAAATATTACAGGTGTAAAATAAATCATAGGTGTATATCACAATTTTCTGATTTTGTTAGTAAGAAAATTTGAAGATCACTGACTTTTTCCCCCCTCCGGTCCAAATTCTGCAATACTTTTGTTGTCCATCACCTGTGCGTCCAGAAGCTTTGCCTTTGACAGTGTGCCCCAAGGCAGCTATGGCAACATTGTTGCTCACCACCAGCATGTGAATGCTTGCGTGAATGAGTGAATATAGTTTACAGTGCTTTGAGGGTCCTCTGACTGAAATAGCTATACAAATACAGGCCTTTACATTTAAATCCTGACGAAGTATGTTACAGTTTGTGTCCTAATGGGTCAAAATGTGAAAAAGTTCTAGTATAATGAAGACTTTTACAAGGTGCCCTGGACACAAACCAAGTAAAATAGAGAAACTTTGAAACACCTGCACTGAGAAAAAGGATCAGCTGTTAAACTTTAGACTTTTGTGACATATGCAGAAAAGAGAAAAGTTTGACAATAACCTCCACCCCTTTTGCTATGAATTTTAGTAATTTTTCTTTCCTTGTGTTTCTTAGTATGGATGTATTCAATCAGAAGCTCTTCCCACTGAAACATGTTCTTACACAGCAAGTGAGTAAACCTTTATGTAACCGCTAGTTGAGAGGGGAGTTCATTTGATGGAGAGCCCTGCTTGATTTGTTTGTGGCTCCAAAGAGGCTTACGACACGCAAGCTGCCCCTGTTCTGCTCTGATAAATGGTTCTGGTGAGAGGAAGGAAGGAGAAAAAGTGTGTGCGAGTCCGCGCCAAGGACTTTGGGGTTTTTCACAGCTTAACTATATTAAGAGACAATCCCCTACAGACACGCACACACACACACCCATACACACATTCTGATATTTAAAGGTAAAAAACTTACTTACTTACATTAGTCAGTCAGGATTACTCTTTTTTTTCACACAAACTTAGAAACTGAAGTTTCTTATTAAAGTATAGGGGTAATGTTGAGGTAGGATGCTTTTCAGTTTCCATCCTGCGGCAAAGTATGTGTTTTCTCTGGTGTCTTTCAAGTCGACCCAAACAAAGCTGTAATTAAAAGTTACCTATCTCACTGGGTCAGTCGCTGGCAAAACGCTGCCACAGCTGATTACAGCACACTACAGCTATGCTAATGGTCCGTGAATGGCAAGGGGCCCATGTGGATTTAAGATGGTGCGTGTGGCTTTCAGCTTTGTCTCTATGACTATTATCTGTAATGAGTATTACTGCAGTGACCCACTGCTGACAGGCCACACAAAAAAAGAGCACAGTGGTCGTGCATTTGTCCCCCCCCACCACCAGCCCACACTACACGGCCCTCCTGTCAAAACCGGGCAGAGGATGTGCCACTGGAACACACAGATTTGCTCCGGCTGATGGCAAACCGCAGCAGTGGAGCCTGTGGCGGCCTGCATTTCCTTTAATATCCTGGCTAATGTACAGAGAGAAGCCAGGGCCTCTAGAAAGCCGCTGGATTCCAGCCAGCCAGCCCAACCTTCCACCACAGCAGTCTTATGTAATGTTTTGATCACTGCAGTAGGCAGTGTTTAGTGTGGGAGATGTAAATAGGACTTATATGTGGACATGGCAGCGGCTCCAAATGCTGGCAGACTTTCCTCTCTAATAGCTTATGCATGGTCTTTTGGCATTGTGGTAAAATTTTACTTTTTGCTGAGCACTAAAGAAGCTTTGGTAAAGTTTATAAAATAAAATAAAAATTGACAAAAAAGATAAAGAAAATTAACGCTGCTTTGCAACAACTACCTGGCAAGTAGCATAGACACAAAAACTGTCAATTCCCCATGTAAATGTTACATAAATGTTATGCCCTATAAAATAATTTCAGCTTCGACATCACTAATCCTTCCTTCCAATGAGTGAGACTATTTTTACTTTTGTTAAAGAGGTTTTTAAACAACAGAATTTCCAAAGGTTATTTGGACTATGGTTGATATTTTACTCATTTTCTGTTTGCACCAAGATAGCAAATGTGCTTAAAGGAGAAGTTGTTTTTGGTCAACCTGGACCTTATTTTCAGCAAATATTATGTTCATTTACTCACCCAGACAAGTTCGGTGCCACTTGGAGTCATTTGGGAGAAGTTTATATCCAGTTGCGATCAGCGTGTATCCAGTGTTTGGGAGAATGCTTTGTGAATGTATTTAGTTATAGAATACTGAATACCTGAATTAAAATGTATTTTGTAACGTAGTCTGTTCCTTTGCTGAATCCTGGTACTGTATTCTACATACTTGGAATACTTCCCCTTAAAAACAACATTTAATTCTATCAAATGTCACAAAATGCGCTGGTAGCTACTCCTGCAGGGAAACAGAGGGCATATTAATGCTAAACATCATGCACTAACTGGGAAAAAATAATTGAAACCATTTAATAATATTTGGCACAGTACTGCTACGTCTCAGTGACGAAAAAACAAACAAACTGTTTTTTAGCATTCATTCATTCATGGATGGCTGCAACGTCATTGAAATCCCATGTTGGTGTAAGTTGGAATCGGTTGCATTAAAAACCTGTAAAATACCCAGAAATTAATGTCTCAGCACCTATCAGACATTCTGAACTCACAGTGGAATATCGCTAATTATTCATGACAAAAATGGCTAAGCAATGGAGTTTTGTGCCAGATCATGCCTTATTACAGACTGCAAATCTCCTGCCCTTATTGACTCCCATTTTATGGATAAACACTGATCGCAACTGGATATAAACTTCTCCCAAAGGACTCCAGTTGGCTCCAACCTGGTCTGGGTGAGTGTATTAAAGTAATATTTTCTAAAAAAAAAAATAAGGTCCAGGTTAAAAAAAAGAACTATTCCTTTAAGCAATTACTGGGAACTCTAAAAGTATAGGACAGAAAAAGAGGCCTTGAAGGAAATGTAAATAAAACTATTGCATTCAAATTAACAATAACTTTGTGAAGGTCATGGCTTTAAAAAATGAGAAGAAAAGTCTGTCAGAGGCTGTCAACGAGATCTAAGGCAGACAAAAAGCATTCAGCCAGCTCAACAGAAGTATTCAGTAAATAAAATTCAGACTGATTAAGCAAATTGAACAAATTAAGCAAATATTTAATTGTAAGTTTGTTCTATATTGCTTAAAAAGTCCCTTGAAACCGAACACATAAATCCAGTTTCAGTTTCTTGTGGTACCGCAAATGGTAATGGCAGATCTTGGGCAAGTTAAATTACCAAACCTGTTGAGTGCCTGTACAGAACATTAAAGCATTTGAAAATTGGGTTTTAAGGCATGACTGAAAGAACACTTACACATTTTGGTGGATATCCCTTTTAATGAAGCCCTGGGCAACTGCCTGTATGTCCTATATTAAAAGCCAGCACTGCTCATACTACTGTTTGATTACTATAAAAATGCATACTAAAGATGAACAGGAGGTTGAGATCTCAAGGAAAAATCAAAATAAAAGTAAAAATAGTTATCATTGGTGGGGGGTGTATCATAACTCAAGACCCAACTGAGCATGCTTCATGAGCAAAACTTTATTGCAGGATTCACAGCAGCTGGAGAAACCGCATCTCCTCCCCTGGATGGAAGCCAAGGCCACAAAAGAAAAAGAAAGAAAAAAATATTGAAAGACACAAATGGAGGACGGTTTAGCAGGCAGCACGAGTGTGGCGTCGGGGGTGCGGGGGGGTGCTATATAGCCGAGGAAGGAAACCACACCAGGATTACAAGCGAGGGGCACTGTATTGCAGTTAAACCTTTCTCTCTCTTTTAAAAACCGTTAAATATACTTGCTGACCTTCTCTAGCCCAGTTAGAGCTTCCTTCCTCTGTCTACCATGCAGAACCCCCCACCTATCCACCACGGGCCAAATTACACCCCTCACCTGGACTGTAACAGTTCATAAACGGCCCCACCGAGAGAGGCTGCCTAGACGTACTTCCTTGCTTTCTAGCACATCTGTGCAGCCACAATTGTGTACACTCAAAGCTAAAAACTGGCAGCTCCATCAAATTGTTGAGCAGTCACACTTTAGGTCTGCTTGTCGGAAAAGATGTAGCTGATGCTTCTGTTAATGTGATGAAAGGCAAGGAAAATATTTAAAAAATATAAAAAGAGGGCTCACTCATTGCTGGTCTCCATCTTTGTTTCTTCTGAAACCTTCTACTGACATTGTGATTTATCAGGGGTTGTTTTGGTCTCATCCGGAAACCCTGCTCACAGAAGAAACTGATTGAAAGTTACAGATTCATATTAAAGTACATAAAGTTACATTTAATACAGAATATGATAAAATACAGTCAGATTCAATTGAATATAATGCTAGTTGTCAAAAAATATATCTAGAAAAACTAAGCCACTGGTGGCTTTGCAGCATTTTTTTCATCATTTGTCAAGTATGTGGCATTGGTGAAGAGCAACAATACCCTTTTAACAGGAAAAAACATCCACCAGAACCAGGCCACCATCTGCCTCAACCAGCTGGCAATTAAAGGACGGGTATATGCTGCTGCTAAACACAGCAGCAATAAGGGAAGAGAACCTTCGATGGAAAAAAGGTCTATGACAGCAAATACTCTCTCTATATTTTTGTGTTCTCTGTCAAAACCTATTTAGAAGGTGACATATGTGTGAGAGATCAGATATTCAGCCATTTGTTCAAGCTACATTTGCAGACTACAACTGAAAGATAGGTGTTGCAACACGCAAAACTGGAAAATATCTGATGAATTAAATGAAATCGTTAAAAAGATAAACATCAGAAATGAATATAAACACCAACAGAGACTCAAAATCAATAAATAATTAACAAAAAAACTCAAATATCTGAATACTTTGACAAAATGTAAAATTAAATAAAATATGAGCCAGTCAGGTAGATACCAAATAGCTAAAATACAGTTTTAAATTGATAATTGTTTAAATGATCAATACACCAAAATTCATAACAACAAGCCAAAAACATTTCTCTTAAAATGGTCAGAAACCAATTAAAAAGGAAGTCAAAGGCCAAAGATAAACGTTTAAGGTTTTTCAGGAGGACTAAGGAAATATCAGGCTAGGTATTAAAACTATAGAGGAAAGTCTGAGTTTTTGCATAACTGTATGTTCATAGAGTCATGTCATTGTTTTGAATATACACCCATGTAACATTCATTAATGTGTAATGATTAATATCTGTCTCTTTGCAGTTATTTATTTCTTGTACAGTTTACAGTAGGGTCCTGACCACCTACATTGTTCAATCGAAATCCTTCCAGCTGCTCTATTTCCTCTGTAGCGTTTGTAGTGGAAGATAGGTAAAATTAGCAATAAGGCTGTGTACATTTTCCTTTTAGATTTCATATTTTTAGCCACTTCACCAAAAAAATGACTTTTTAAGGGAAAAGTCACAGTAGATTAGAATAAAGTATTGCTCTACAATCCTGCTGGTTGAAGAGAAGGAGGGCAACATCTGCAAAGAGCATTCGTGATTATATGTGAAGATGTGTAGAAAGAGAGAGGGGGGGTCCTATGAAGGAACAAAATAAAGGGAGGGAGTAAGTAGACAAAAAAATGTCTTGACTGTGAAATGACTGCCAGATTCCTATTTGTGCCTCTTGAAAGGCCCGTGTCTCTGCCGCTGCATATGGGATGTGGGATGAGAGAGCTCTGGTAAATCAAAGACGCCCTCGATAAAGATCTCTGGAAGCCAGTGCTAGTAAACAGCCCCATAAAAGCAACTTGAGGGGTGGAGCGTCCAAAGATGGGGGGGAAAAAAACTTGAACATCTGCCCACCTCCAATAAAGCTTGAGCTTCTGAAGGCGTCAGTTCCAGTGCTGCGCACGGCCAGGCATACTGAGCTGACGGTGGTTTGGATCGTCATCACTGTATCATATCCTCTGATTAAGAACCATCAGTCATGCAGAGCATTGCTGTGCCTCAGATAGATTTTCCAACGTTTCTGCTAACTTTTTCATCAGTCTGTCCCCCCACTGCGACAGTCAGCCCTCTCAGTTTGTACTATTTCAATTTCAAACATTTAGTTTTCACATGTATCCCATCATTTCCTGATATAATCAACTAAGCTTTTTAAATATCTAATCCACAAAGCAATGACTTTCAGTAAGTGTATCACTAATACCAGCTATTTAAACCTCCTGAATCAGCACATCTGCCCTGGGTTCACATTTAATCCTGCTTTTACACTTCAAGGCTGCCAACATCCTACCTCTATCAAGGACGCAAGTGTTTGTGATACTGTGGCCAGAGAGGCAAAGAGGGCGGACGTGCTGACGTGAAATTATGTCATTTAAAAGCTCAAACCTAAGAGCATTCCACTGCAGCCAACCCTGCTTCAGTTTGCTGACAGAACTTTTCAAAAAGGAACACAATGAAACAAAAAACCCTGGCTGTGTGGTTTGTGGTAGAGAGACCTGTATGGCATTGCGTTTACCTCACTTTTTATTTTAGGATTTATATCTGTAGTGATATTGTTACCTCATAAAAAATATATACATTTGGACAAAAGTACTATTAAAAGAAGATCATCTTTATTCTTCTAGTGGGTAGAAATATATACCTCTCTTCTTGATGGTCTCTTGTAATCTTAACGGTAAAACAAAGAGTGCAACAAGCTAAATTAATTCCCATCTATGTTTGCAGCAGAAGCCTCTGTCAACAAAGAGTGCAGTGTGTGAATGCAGACAGAGCAGTGCCCTCCAGTGGTCCGGCAACAAAAAAACAAAAAAAAGACAGCCTTTCACAGCAACCGTGCATGCGTTCCTCCTCGGCCCTGGCTGACAAAGACACACACAGCAGCTACACAAACTAAAAAAAATAAAACAGTTTCCACCACAGTTTGAGGAATGTTTATCAGTGGTAAGCACGCTGCCCTGGAACCATATGGTGTGGTTTCATTGCTTGGGGTGCACGAGAGGTGAACTTCAGGAAAAGTCGTATGATCATCGTCGACTTAACAGATGGTTGAACATGTGAGTTTCTGCTAGTAAGTCCCGCTTTATATTGCCCTTATAACACATAAAATCATCGGGAAAGTAGGTTCTTTTTCCATTGTTTATTTTTGTGCTTTACTAAAAAAGTCCTAGTTTTGCCCACAAATACGTGACATACACACTGTATGTTAAGTACAAACCAACATCAAACCTATATACCTATGCCAAACCTACACACTGTAGATTCGGCTTTTTCACAACATCTATTTGAATTGTGAATAATAAATCTTTCAATTGTAAAATGCACCTAAACTGAGCAACTCAGCCCCCTTCCAGAGTCTTCCACCAGCTACATTTCCAGTTAGAAAAATACGACAAAAAGGAGCCGTTGCTTGTCGGAACAAGGGAGGGATGGGTGGCATCAGCATTTCCTTTCTATTCCAAATCCAACTCCCTACGGAGGTGTGGTCAAGACTGGGCTTGTTTTATACTCCACTGCATGTCATGTGCCACCTGTCCAGGCTGTACCTCACCTCACCCAACGCCCACTGGAGATAGGCACCAGTCCCCTGTGACCCTGCAAAGATGAACAGGTATATAATCTGTGGGCTTTACAAGCCTTATGCCAAACTGTAAACTGAACTTCTTACTGTATGGCTGTCATTAATTAATGATTGTTTGGTTGTTGTTGTTTTTTTGGGGGGGAGCGGGCTTTTCAATTCCGGTCTTCATATAGGTCCGATTTGAAGTATGTACTACTGGAGCACTAAGAACTAAGAAGGTGTTTCTCATTGCCAACGAACCTTGACTTTATACCTTGGTCCCGCCCAGGTTGCCTAGGAGATACGACATCAGGGACCGCCATGGTGTGTTCCGATGTTCATGAGCTACCGAGGAATCTGTCCTCTGTTTGTCTGCCATTTAGCTAACTGACTAAGGATACATGGGAGGTGCCTTGATGCCTTCCCTCAGTCAAAGATTTCCCAGAATACACTGGCGCATTTCCTAAAGGAGGAGCCATCTTATCTTGCTTATATATAAAATGTTTTTTTAGATCCAAAGCAGTTATATATGGTTGGTTAGTTGCTTAGTAGTTGCAGCTCCATTATGCTTGTCTGCCTAACAAAATCCTGCTAAAAATATTTTTTAAGTAGTGTAATGTGACAAAAATCTGAAAAAAATGTTAATCTAAATCACCAACAGACAATGATTGTCTTAGGTTTTGCATCAGGTCTGCTGGAGAAATAAAAAACAATAGAAATCTTGTGTAGTTAACATTGTTAACTGTACTTTGTAATATTTATTTGTGATTTGTTGATGGAGCTTTAATTTATTAGTATTGATAAAGCAGAATTTAGTGACTGTCTTTTCCTAGCCATCAAAGTACAAACCCAAATTAATAAATAGCTTTCCACAGACTTCCCAAGTGTTGTCAAATCTGGACAGCACAGACTGTTTCTAGCATTTGATCGAACCAGTTGTTTATCTTGGAAAATGTGTGTTTATGTGCATTCAATGCTCCCTTCGTTAGCCCTTATTCAAAAACTCATAAATTACAGTAAACGTCCTCTGTAAATTCGTCATATATACATCCAAACTCATAGCTTCTGTCAACAAGACCCCCAGCACCATTGGGTTTTATGAGCCCCCTACCCAGCAAGCCTCGTTAAGTTCTCCTCTGAACAAATTGAAGGTGTTGCACATGTCAGAGGTCAGTCCTTTGCTCTGAACGCAGAAAGATTCACAACACATGTTCACACAGTTTTTAACCCCCAAAAGGTGTTAACTCAAAGTTCAGTGCCTCATTTAAAAACCCAGTCGCTGCCGCAGCCCATTGTGACTGAGGCGCTGGCTTACAGGGTGGTTGCACGTTTTAAATAAAAAAAAACGTTCTGACACAAATCGCTGTTTTGACTGGATGTAGAATAAAGACATTTTTGTTACACGGAGGCATGCAAGAGAGGGATGGTTGGGACTACGATCCTGAGATTTTGGACCAGAAGATGAAACTGTTCTCTGTGTGGTGTACCGCCACATGCTACTGGCTGATATTTTATACAATATTTATAGATCGGAGGCAGGGCACATGTTGCTTTGAGCTATGGGGTATTAAAATCCCAGCCTGTACATGAGAGTTTCATCAAAAGCAGTCTTGTATAAAAAGATTTATATCCCACAGATTTGACAGTAGAAGAGCCAGCTGATATGTTGCGATTTAAAATCTGCTGCTTCCACACTTTTCCAGTATGAATCAAATCAAAGCTCAAACATCTGCAGCCTCACAGAGGAGCTTATTAGTGAAATCAGATCAGAGTCCATCTGCAAGGACTCATATAACACCTCCTGGAACAAATACACTTGTTTATTTTGGTCCTTACCCTGTGATTTCTCGGGTTTAAGTGTAAATTACATGTCGCCGCCATTAAATATTAAACCCAGTGGAGCGTTAATATTTAATGTCACTGCTTCTTATGCAACGCAGGCCCGTAGAGCTGGTCCAAAGAGGCCCTCCTTTGCATTAGGCTTGTCTTTAGGTTAGAGACTGCGGCCACCATGCCCTCCCACTTCTTTTCAGCTGGCTGATAGATGATTGCAGGAAGTTCGTAAAAGAAAATCCCAGCCCCTCGTCAGAATGGCTTTGGGAGGGAAAGGGACTGCCTACTGAGTGGGTGTAAGTGCTTCTGCAACCACAGCTAAGTGTGTGCTGCGGAGATGAAGAGCTGTGGGCAAGGTTGGTATAATTGGTGCACAGAATGGTGCGTGTGTGTGTTTAGAGAGAGAGGTAACCCACATGGCCTCCAAAGCCTGTTAGCGTCTCCCTCTGCCTCCAAAGTGGTGTGTTTGGGGTGGCTATGGCATTTGAACAAGATATCACTTCAAAGGTTTATTCAACTAATAGACAGCCATAATTACCTTGATGATAAAAGCTAAAACCACCAATATGATTTAATAGTGAGTACAAGTTCTTTGACACTGCTACAGAGACTGAAAGCTCAGAGGAACTGTAGATTTATGCAGATAAAGTAAATTTGAGAGTTTTTTCCCCTAATATTACTATTATGGCACAATATAGCACACTTTCGACACAAGGCAATTCCAGGTGCTTTACATGATTACAAAAATGTGAAAATTAAATCATAGAATCACTAAGAGAAAGCATAAAAAACATTTATGAAAGAAAAAAATGCATTTTAGGATAAAAACATTTAATAATAGTATTGGCAATAATAGTATCAGTTACTCATAAGCAAGTCTAAGTAGGTACGTTTTACATTGTATTTTAGTGCAGGGAGCAATAAAAGTACAGTTCAACTGTCTTTTTCCTGTTCTCTTAGCTGCTCCTGGCAGTAATCAATACAGCTTAATAATGACCTATAATCAGTCTCGTCAATTTGAGAGTGATGGTGACTGATAGACCTTTACTGTGTCTCCTGCTGACACTAATGCACTGACTGTCTGTGAACAACTGTTTATTACTCAGTAAGGACACTTGGATATAGACTGTTCAATAATGAATGGGGCTTTCTTAACTCCTGAATGCATGAAGGCAGCAGCAAAATTACATCTAAAGTGCAGTGTGTAGGGCTTTACAACATGACTCCTGTTTCCATCTGGTGTTTTATTTGCATCGTCAGTGTGTTCCTTAAAGTTAGTTAGAATCTAACTGTTAAAGATACATGTAAAAGTTACTGAATAGGTTTTACCTTTTGGAGACCTAGCGGCTGAGTGGCGTCAAACAGAGAAAATTCACTGTTTTCCCAAAATAATTACAAAAATTACAGCTGAATTTTGTCCTAATGCATTGACAAATGTATTGTGAAATCACACACAGAGGTGACCATACTTTGGCTCTGTTTAATTCCGTTCTATTTAAATTAAATATTCTATTTTTTTTTTTTAAATGCTGTAAATAAAGAATTAAAGGCGATTTTTAAGACCAGTGTAAATAAATCTCAGTAAAAAAATCAGCTGATCAGAGAAAATTTGTAAAATCTTTTGTGTGGTGGAAAGCCAACCAGGCACACCATAGAGTTTAGAGGTGGAAATGCTTTACTTCATCTTTGACAAGAATGCTAGTCAGATTTAAAGTGTGATGGATGGAGTTACAGAATAATAAGGTAGTTCTTGGAAATAAGCAAACAAAAACAGTGAAACGTTAATACTTGAGTGGCTATTTATGTTCCAGCAGGTCAGTGTTTCACGTCTAGTGGTGGAATTAGACCAAAGCACAGAGATGAAAATAGGAATCTCATATTAAAGGTGATGAATCAACAAACTTCCAGGACCGGGATAAAACAACAAATAACTCACTGAGCAATACAAACCGAACAGTGGATAAGTAGCTTAACAACAGATGAAACCACAAAAGAACAAAACAGGAGGATCTGACGAGGGCCGAAGGAAGAAGGTTTATAACCGCTGGGGAGATGATCACTGTCATGGAAACCAGGCTAACCGAACTTATAGAATCATTACAGGTTTAAAAAAAATCCTAATAAATGTAGAGAATCTAGATGCATATGGCTTTAGGGAAGATTTCAAATTTTGTCCATTTTAAATGTCTCTAAGTTTATGTTTTAGCTCTTAATAGTTTTTTCTAAGTTTCTACCAAAAATGTTTACCTCAAATATGAGACTCCCATTCTACTGTCAGTACACAAAGACAATGTTTTATTTTAAGGCAAAAAATGTTTGCCTTAAAATACATTTGAACTGGGGCCACCAATTAGCTAAAATGCTTAAAATTTAACCCATCAGAAGTGACATAATGAACTTGGCTTTAATGAATTTGCAGTGTTCTTTAGTTTGAATTAATACCCTGTGAGTTGTTTTGTGTGGAATAAATGTTCTCACTCCTGTTTCAGGAGTTTGCAATTAGTCTAAGGAATGGGGAGGTGTCAGGATTACAAGTCTTATTCAAACATTTATTAATGAGATGCAAACGTATCCCCTCTGCCTGGCTATCAGCATTAAAACTCGTATGCTACCTTTAAACAAATAATTAACTTAACTTACTTCACTGGTGGTGTTCCAAGACAAATTCCAACTGTTTCTTCCTGATGTCCACATGTCCACAAATAACACAAGCCCAAACGTGTTCCAACATGTTGTGAAATTTCTAAGATTTAGCTTCAATTAGGCGAGTTGCTGTAGCTTCTACTAGTAGAAATGTCCTCTGCTCTCTCCTGGCCGTAAAATCAATACAGCCTTGTCGTGGGTGTCAAGTCTGGTAAGACCTTGAATACTAATTTTCCCTGTGACGTAGTAAGGACTGGCCTTTTCTGTCTCAATCGTTTTTGCCTGCCATTTCCTTTCAATCGCTAATGTGGGCCGGAGAAAACGTTTACCTTCAGCATCCATATTTACCTCAGAGAGATTATATTTTACAGTTCCTCACTGATTGTCAAAATTCTCTTTTTGATAAATAACTGAGTTTTACAGAATGACTTAATGCAATCAGTTGGGCTTTACCACTTTGCATAAAGTAAGCTTACCAACTTGAATTGCCTTGTGCAATAATAAGAATCAAATTTGGCTCTATGTTCTTAAATCTGAAATGATTGCATATTTAAATTGTATTAGCAACAACTACATTTATTTGATTTATTTTGAAAACCTGATACCAAGTTTACCTTTTTGTCCTGTAAAGTGTTTTGAACTCACATCTCTTATCTAAATTGAATTAAATTGTAATAGTTATTTACAGATGAAAGGACCGCTAACATCTTGAATCCTTTTATACAGGAGCGTTTAGGGAAGCAGACATTAGATACTGCCGAGTTGTAATTTTGCTGTTTGAGCTAAGGTGGCCCTCCCTCTCAATAGAGGACCATTTTATATAGTCAGAGGACTTTGATTCTGGTCTGTGAATGGTTCTTTTCAGCTGACACTCTCGCTTTCAAGCAGCAACAGCGACAGATATATAAAAGCACCTCTTCAGGCCTCAAAAAATATTTTGGGAAACCAAAATAGCCTGGCACTTATGTGAGAGAGAAGGACACTTTTTCCCCTCAATGTAACTGGAAGGGCGACAGGCTGTATATCTACCTGTTGAAATCTCATTGGAAGAGGAAAATGTTTATTTTTTTTCTTCCTGGCCACAACTTAGAAACCCAAGGAATCTGCTGTCCTCCTCTCCCCACCATCTGATGGTTTAGTGTTGGTGTTTCGCTCGTCTGGGGCGAGATTTGGGGAGGGGGTTGACTGACTCTAAAAGTGGCTGAGGTTTTCCTATGGTCCTGTTTGAACACAGCGAGATCAGCCTGTGCAGAACCCAACCCAACACCAGGAGAATCCCGCTCAGAGAGACGAGACGCCCTATAGTCTGACCGTCTCTGTCAAAATATTTGTTCCACATACATGGTCACAGTGCATGAGTGTGTGTGTTAAATAGTACGATCAGTGGTGCTTCATGTGTGGGCACTGCCCTGGCAATCTTTGCTACCACACACACTCGCTCCTCTCACCTTCGCAGGACGAGAGCATGTCCGTCCCTGTCCACACACACATTAGCACCCTGGTCTGACCACCCAGGCGTGAGGAGAACCATGAGAAGGCCACTTCATGCTCCCAGACAGCCCAGTACAACCACAGTGGCGCCCCTCTAACACCCATGCAGCCACTATTACCCACAAAGCTTGGTGTGTCTTCCTGTGCACGGGCGCGTGCTTCATCCGCCCGCGTTGACAAATGTGTGTGGACGGATTAGTGACTCTTCTCTTTATATTCTACCAACCACAGGCTCCAGCACATTTAACTTGCTTAATTTAGTCAAATGACTCCAGTTCAACATCAGACGGTTTACATTTCCTGCATTCTTGAAGTTAGCTTCATGTTTGGCCTCAGTCAGTGCTCCACAGCTTCCGTGGTGTGTTAATCGAAGCAGAATAGCAAGCTAAGCTGGTGAAAAAGGTAACATTTATACTTGATGCTTGTGGCTACCTTGGCTTGATTGAAAATTAAAATTCAACAACGTTTGCTTTGTTCTATCTTTCATGCAGTCCATCAGCCAACCCTGATGGAAATTGCCAGGACAAATTAGCTTATTGTGTTAAATAATGGTTAGACAATTGACTGAGCACAGCTTGGCTTGGTTTCTATCAGAATTTGTGTTTGATTGAGTACTTGTTCCTACCAGCACTGCAATTAAGTTGCTGTTTCACTGTCCCTGTGGGTGCAGTGCAAGTACATTTGGCATTTGTTTGTGTTCATTTTCAATTCTTCGTAAGCGACTGAAAAAACGGCCCTGACATCTTCTTTGATTCCAGTGACATTCCTGGTGGAGGCGGGACGGGGAGACAGGAGGGCAGTGCACCAACAAATCTGGAGAAGCATGAGTCACTTTTTGTGATGCTCTTCCAACCAAACCTCCCACTGCGTCACGCACACCATGACAGCGTTTGATTGATGACTGCTGCTATTGTCGGACCGCCTTCCTGTGATCTTTTAATAAAGTTTGTTTTAAAACCAAGAGAGCTGGTTAGACTTGTTGCACTAAGGGAATCACAAGTAGCACAGACTGAACACTCAGTTTATCTAAGGCCTTTTATGAAACTGGGCAAAAATTGTAGAACATTTATATTTTCTTTACCATTTTAGATCTTGTGTAATCTTTTAAAGAGCTAGAGGAAAGTATTAAGCCATTTTAAATGTTTTTCAGGGTTTTTCTTGTGATTCTGGCTGTTTATTTCATTTTCTAGTCCAGTTTTTAAACCATCTAAGAAAGAAAATCTACATGCAGTGATGACTTGAGACAATAATTAAAAGTTGCTTTACAGTTCTTCTACTGCATGCAAAGTTTTTAAACAAGAGGTCTCAAAAAAAGACTTTGCTGCTGCTGCTAAAATATAGTTTAATGTGATACAAATTACCAAATATCTTTTTTATTTTTCGCCTTTGTTTCCAGTCAAAAAAAAATAGGAAATTCTGCTTTATTACATAAGCCTTGAAGTTTTTTTTCTACCTTAATGGTCTTTAGGTAAGACATACAGTAAGTATGTTAACAGTCAAACATTTATCTGAAAATAGGAGGTGAAAAAGCAGTCAAACTAAAAAGAAAAGCTTTAAAAAGTCCTTCACAAAGAAAATGTGAAAAAAGAAAATGCTATTTCAAATTACAGTGTTATAAGTATTTAGTCAGCCATGAACTGCGCAAGTTCTCCAAATTAAACATAGGAGAGGGTCCCGTCATTTTTCATCATAGGTACACCTCGACTATTAGAAACTAAATGAGAAAAAAAAGTCTAGATAACCAAATGGATTGATTTTTTAAGAATTTATTGCTAAATTATGGTGGAAAATAAGTTTTTTTTACCTACAAAGAATCAAGATTTCTGACTCTTCACTTCTTCTTTAAGAAGCGTCTCTGTCCTCCACTCGTTACCTGTATTAACGGCTCCTGTTTAAACTTATCAGTATAAAAACGTATTAGAAGTTATACAATTACTTTTTTAATGCACAGGTACAATGCACTTTCTGTACATATTTCTAAATTTTTTTAATTATTTAAACATCCTTTGTACCCTGCTCTTTTGCACTTTGTTACCTGGATATGCCACTTTATCTGTACTTTAATCTTGATAACTAAAGAGTATTGTGTTTTTGTAGCTAAGTCCATGGTGTAAAAGAAAATTCTGTTAAAATGGAGTTTCTGTTCTGTGTTCTGTTTTATTTATTTTTTTTGTGGCTATTACAACCGAATTCCCCCTTATGGAACAATTTAGGGATTATTTCATTCTATTCTATTCTAAAAGACACCTGTATTCAACCTTAAAAAGTCGCACTCCTAACTTCACAATGGCCAAGACCAAAGAGCTGCGTCATCAGAAATTAAATTGTAGACCTGTACCAGGCTGGGAAGACTGAATCTGCAATAAGTGAGCAGCTTAGTGTGAAGAAATCTATTGTGGGAGCAATTATTAGAATATGGAAGACATACCAGACCACTAATAATCTCCCTCGATGTTCGACTCCACGCAAGATCTCACCCTATGGGTTCAAAAGGATCACAAAAACGATCAGCAAAAATCCCAGAACCACATGGATGGACCTAGTGAATGACCTGCAGAGAGCTGGGACCAAAGTAGCAAAAGCTACCATCAGTAACACACTATGCCGCCAGGGACTCACATCCTACAATGATTAAACTGGTACGTGTCCAAGCCCATTTGTAGTTTGCTAAAAGAGCATTTGAATGGTCCAAAAGAGGAATGGGAGACCGTCAAATGGTCAGATGAAACCAAAATAGAACTTTTTGGTTTACAGTATGACCTGTCGTTGCCAATAAATTGAATATAACAAAGTATTGAATTTAACCTTTTCTAATGACCAAATACCACCATAATTTGCAAAAGAAATATTTTGAAAAAATGTTACTATATGATTTTTGTGATTTTTTTTTTTTTTTTTTTTTTTTTTTTGTATGATGAAAAATTAAAGGCTCATCTTTTTCAGTGGGATACTTTTCACAATTATTAGCTGACTACATAGTTTTTTTCCCCACTATAAGATAATGGAATGGAAATATAAAGGTATGTTGAATGAATATAGCCTTTTGCATAGTATTCTATTTAGATCACCTTTCTTAAGAAAGCATTTATAGGCATCAGCCAGTAAAACGACCGAATTTCCCGACTATTAAAGGATTATTCTATTCTATTCTAAACGTCAAGTATGCCAACACTGGAAAACTCCAAGACATAGCCAAGAACCTAAACTGTAGGGGAAAGAGAACATTGATCAGAGAATCAGTGAAGAGGGACATCATAGCTTTGTTGTTAAGCTAGTTATCCACAGGTGGTCACCTTGTTGACAGAGCAAGAGTTAGATGAGTGCCCCATAGATCATTACCTTTCTGGAAGAGTGTCAAGAAGTAAGCCATTGCTGAAGAAAGACATAACCAGCCCCATTTGTAGTTTGCCACTAGCCTAGTGAGAACTACAGGAAGCATATTAAAGATGGCGCTCTCCTCAGATAGAGCCAAACATGAAAGTGTTGACCCACATTCAAACCTTTTTAGTGGCAAAAAAAAAACTAATACTGTACATCAAAATGAGAACCATCCACTCTGGGACTCAAGTTTGTGGCAGCATCATCCTCTGAAAATGCAGTTCTTTGGCAGAAAAAGAAAGGAAGGTTAGAATTGTCAGGGAGATCCAAATGTAGGGTAATACTGGTAGAAAACATGTAAGTTTTTACATTTTCCGTATGACAAAGAATGAGCATGTATTCAACTGAAAACCTGCAGCAAGACCTACAATGTTGACAGACATTTACCATTTAATCTGACAGAGTTTGGCCTACTTTTTAGAGAGCAGGATTTTAGTTGGATGTTACATTAAAGAAATGTAGCAACGCAATGATACTAATACAGGAATAATTATTTTTTTCCTTTCATTTACAGACATCTTTACGGTAGATTGCTGCTGTGTTTATCATCATCTGATTCTTGGTTTTAATTTTTTTCTACTCACTAAGGACCTTTTGCATGCCAAGCATAGAAGTGGTTAGCAGTGGGGAAATACAGGGGGTTTCGGAGGGAAAATAAGAAATATAAACTGTTGCTACGACTCACCATTAGGATGATGAAACCACCAGTGTGAGCTGCTCATTTAGGGACAGAGAGCTCTATTTATTTTTCCTTCCTGCCCTCTGATTGGCTGGTCGAGGTGTTGCGGCCAGCGAGTGCAGAGCTTCCCCTCCAGAGCCCGATGACAGATCTAAAGGATAGCTTGCTATCCCCCTTGTTACGAATAACTTCCTTTGACATGCTTGGGCACGCTGACAATGTTTTGAGTGAAAACAGCTTTCTGGGTTGGATGGGATACAAGCTTTCAACCCCTGGGGTGGGCTACTTCTTCAACTGCTGCTTTTATTCCTATAAAGAAAGAGAACAAGAGGGTCCAGAAGGAGACAGACAGACCCCATCTAAGACTGGGATTACACCCTGACAGTGAAGCATCATGAACAAAAGCACAATGAAGTGGATTTTCACTGCGACACAGGCCTGTGTTTTTTTGTAAAGGCATACAGCAGAAGGAATGAAACCAGCTGGAGAGCAGAGGTGTGTCATTGTTGACACAGACGGAAGAATGCCTGGACAGTTTTCCTCTGTTTCTGTGAATGGCTCCACTTTCTGTGGTCTGGACGGTGTGTTCGGAGGCTGCTTCAGCTCCTTGCATGTGATCCGTGTCCCAGGCTCAGACAAGCTTTGTTTCTGCTCTCTGTTGTCCAGGTCTGAAATCATTAAGCAGAACATGTCTCTTTGCTTTGCATAAGCCACAAATCTCAGCATTGCCATAGACCCTTTGCTGCAGTGTGCTCATTTTTTATCTTTTGCCAGAATGACCGTTTTTAGAGCTGCTTTCCAGAGAGTTTAGCAGCTCTTATTGTCTCTGCCAAGTCCATTTAACTAAGATTTTTCCAGATGATAAAAATCTAAAATGAAAAATCATTCCTTAAGATAGAAAAATACTGGCAATTTAATATGCAATTGACAATTTATCGTTAAGATAAATTACTTACTTACTTATTTTTGTTCAATGTGAATTTTATTTTGTATTTTTATTTTACTTTATATATATTTATTTTCTTCTACTTTCCTTACATTTGTTTGTCATTTATTTTAATTGTACAACACTTTGGGCAACTCAGGGTTCTGGTAATGTGATTATAAATAAACTTGGCCTCTAACTTATACAAAAAAATTTATCATATTCAATCTTTGCATCCTCTTATATTTTAGAGTAAAAAATGGTTCCAAGAATAAGTGATAACTTGTAATGAAAAATGTTTGGCTTTTACCACGATACGTTGAAATAATGCATGATTTAGAACATCTTACTATGAGTTTAAATAACATTAGTTACTTGGAGCTTAGTCTAGCTAACTCACCTATTATGATCCCCAGGCCATGGTGCCTTTCACATGGAACACTTTTTCCTCCTTCAGTACATCGGCTTCAAACTGTTTTTTTAGGACTTGAAGGCAAGATGTTGGGGTATTTACTCATTTTTACAACCTCAGCTAGAGCGGGGACACATGTAAAACAAGGAGGACAGTGTTTCCTGACCCGTGGATTGGGAGAACCTGGGCTTTCCACCGGATGCGGAAGCAGCATGTTACAGGAGCGCCACGTTTCGCTCCCGTATTCTACTGCTTGGCCCTTTCCAAAAGGGTGCGTATAGAATGGAAAAAAATAAAATTCACGTAAATAAGTAGCATAAACTCCCCATCTTGCCCCAAAACAGCAGATACGTCACTCCATGCTATATCCTTCTGGACATTGTCTTTATAAAAAGTGTGACTGGGATCAAACAGGATTGAGTGCTTCTCCACTTCAATGATCAACCATTCATCGTCCATGATGAAACACAAATGAGACCCTCCCACAACTTCTCACCGGGCCGCACAGGTAGTGACCTTTTTATAAGTAAAGCCACCGGAAATGTTTCTTTTATTTTGAAATTTTCTGGATGCCGAGCCATTTGATTCCCTGTCTTCCCCTATCCCAAAATGTCGAAATGTACGTGTTTCAGAGGCGTACCACGTAGAAAATAGGAATATATTTAGAAAAGTGCCGTTACACGATGCTGCTGAGACTCGTGCTGCTGTCGCCTCCGATGGAAAGGGTTCAATTGATTACAGCGGAGGCCATCAGCTGGATATGATGTGCTGCTCCTGTAACGTGCTGCTTACCCATCCGGTGGAAAGGAGGGGTAAAACAGCTAATTTCTCCACAATGTATTTTTAAAAACTTGCTTCAATGTCGTTTTACTTCTGCTTATGACATAGTTTCTTTATAGCAGTCTTTTTGCTGCCACCCATTCCGTTAAATTAATCTGAGTTCGTTTCTATAGCCCTTGTTGATAACAAATGTTGTTTTGAGGTGAGATAAAGGCATATTTGCTGTTGACTGTCATAAATTTACAAGGCAATCCTAACCAGTGTTATTATTGTTAAAGAAAACGAACGAAATAACGAAAATTACAAGTAAAAAAACATATCCGTTAACTGAAATAATAAAAAAACAGGAATTTGAAACAACAAAAATGTACTGAAACTGTAATGAGTGTTCTAAAAACCAATTAACACAAACAAATTTTCATGAGAAAACGTGCTTAGTTTTCATTTCATACAGTGCCTCATCAATTCTAGAAGAATTATTCCTATGTCGCTCTCGTGCTGTCTCCAGAAATAGATGCAATCATTTGTGTTGTGCCTTTTTAGTTGCACAAAATGCCTTAATAAAAATCACAGAACGGGAAAGCTGGATGCGATCCCATCGACTCGCTCCCTTCCAAGGAAATAAAAGACGTCTTTGGATTGCAAGCTATCAGAAGAAGCGACTGAAACGATGATTAAATAGTCTGCAGCAAAAACTTTATAACAGGTGAGCTACGATGGCTAACAAATAAGCTAACACTGCGACAGCAAACTGTAAGCAATAGCAAATGGAGCCAGTATTACACCGGAGCTGTGCACTGTATCTGGTGTAGGTTGTGTGCGTGTATCCATTGCGTTGATGGAACCACAAACCTCTCTCTAGTTTCTGGTTGTTGGTGGTTTTTACTGGCTGTACTGCATTATCCCAACATGCCAGTCAAGTCATCTGTGTTGCTGTGGTCCACCTAGCGTCATGTCAGCAAAGGTTGAGAGAAAGTGCAAATGTGCAAAATCAGTGGCGTATGTAAGGGGTGGCCTGGGGTGGCACTTGCCACCCCTAGAATCTGATAGGCCACCACAGGTGCAAACCCTCTGTGGTGTTCTGAATGAGGTCATGAGCTTGTTTTTTTCATATGTAGGTTAATGGATGTTACAATTTTGACATTATTTAAGAGGAAATTTGACATACTACATTTGTGCTTTGTGCTGACTGTGCAAGTTGTCTGATGTTGTAGCTCAATGCTTTAAAATACATTAAGTTTCAGCAATTGTTTTACAACAGGGAAAAATGTCTGTTATTTTAAAGCATTTATCAGAAAGAAGGTGCAGGGACATACATTTCTCTTTTTTTACTGAGGATCCTTGCTTTCCGGGTGCCACCCCAGCAGAACTAGCTTCCCCTCCTGTGCAAAATGATCTAAAGAATCATAGTACTTAAGATAGCTTGGCTTTTGTTTTGTTGTGCTGCCACTCAGTGTTTTTATAGAACTTTAGCACCTGCATTCATTGTTTGGCCTTTTAATGCACATGTGCTATTATTGTGTTTACAGAACTCTGCCATATTTCTTTTATACTTGCCTGATTTGTATGGTTGTTAATCTGGTTCATGTCAATACAGTTTTAAACAGCATAATCATTTTCTGAGATTTTGTTATACATTTTTTCTTTTTTTGTTTTGCCCCGGTACACAACTTGTTTAACGAAAAGACTAAAACTGAGACTAATGAAAATTTTAAAACTATTATAACCCTGATCCCAACACATCAAATTCTTGTCTTTTTTAGCTTTGCTTTTGTGAATTTGCTGCTGTGCTTGAGATCTGGTTTTGATCCTGTTTGGGATAAGAACTCCAATGTTCCTTGGCTGCAAAACAAAACCGTATCATCCCCTGCACACCACTGTGCTTTAGAGGTGTTTTTCAAATAAGTCATATTTTTCTAGTTTTACAAATTTAACATTCAGCATGCTAAAGAAGCCATGTAGACTCATTTCTTTGTGCATTCCACAATCTCACGTTGGTAGGAATTTGTGAGCTATTCACCCCAGGGAAAACTGGTTCTGTTAGATGTTTTCCACCAGTAAAAATTTTTTTCACTATTGAATGAGGTCCTCCCTTCCTTGATTGATGGGCAAATACATTTGCTTCACCAAGGTCATTGCCTATGTCTTTTCATCTTGAATTTATGGTAATAAAGACCTGAACAGTTCAAACCATCAAACTGAATTAAATGAATAATCCGGTGTGTTTAATTGGAAGCCCTAGTTGCTACTTACATGACTGTTCAGTGGGTTTCTACCTTTATGCGATTCAGTGTTTGCAGCTTCACCTCTCCAGGGATTTTTCTATATGACATATTGTGATATTTACTTCTTTTGTAGAATCAAGATGGATTCCACTGTGTGTATTAATGCATACTAATATATATTTGATGTTTAAACCATTAAAATAGCCAGTGCTGCCTCAAGTATTTGCATAATTCAGCTTTTCATCCATCGTACATTAAGTGCTGTAAATACATTTCTTTGCACAAATGTATTTTTCTGCCTGAGTGTATCATTATAAGTGACTAATACCTGATGTATGGTTCATGACCAGTTAGTTAATTTTGTCTTAATCCTATTTACACTTTTATGTTCACTTTTCCTCAGCCCCCCTTTGGGATGAGTCCCCCCTGATCAGGCTTCTTGAGAACATTGTTACGTTCCCCTCAATTGCCTAATCAGAGGAGATGGTAAAATCAATGCATACGATGGATCCTAACAGGAATCTGAAATTAACACCCACATATAGGATCAATGTGAGTCTTACCCCCCGTGTTTCTGCATGAAAATATGAAAGGCTGGAGAGTTTCGACCTTCTCCAGGTCAGCAGCGCTTGCCTCCGGGGGTGGATTGGATCACTTTTGGGAAATGGTGGTGCTGGGGGGTTTTAATTACAGTTCAAAGACTTGCAGAAGGATTTAACAAAAAAGAATCAGGCTTTAATTTTTACACCAATCTATTTATTGTAGGAAACGAAAACTGATCCTGTGAGATCAATCACAGCCGGCATGAAGAATGTGTGAGGTAAAGTGAAGGAACATTGATTTAGTTCACTGCAATTATACCGGAAACCAATGGCAATAAAAAAAAAAAAACATTTTGATGTAGCCGAAAGGGAGGATGAATCCCTGCAATCTGAGAGATAAGATAAGCAAAAATAAAAGAAACAAAACCACATGGGTGAGGAGTGAGGAAGAGTGGCTTGTCACTGTCTCTGCACCATCTGGACCTCATCACCTCTGCCATAACTCCAGTGATGTCACTGTGAAAGGAAGATGGTACCAATTAGAAACAGATTTTAGACATCTTCTGAACAGACACATGTGGGCTCACTTCCAAGCCTCCGTATCAGTAGTTTATTAAAATCAGTGGGTCATAAACTTATAAGGTCACCACCCTTACCACCAGGGTCACTGGTGTTTATAATAATTCATTACACCCTGATGTTTTTTTTCTAATATTTTCATGACTAGACTTTGTAGATTTGTGGTTGGGGGAAACTGATCAAATTTTTTAAGCTTTTCTGTTCCAACAGGAGCAAGACGAGCAGCGCTGGCTCTCCTTTTATTTCTTTATCAGGACCGGAGACGGCTCAGGCACTTTCCCAGAATCTGTCAGGACTGGGCGAGTGCAACGCTTCATCCATCACAAGAGCCGGCTCCACGGGCTTTTCATTTTACCAAGGGGGAGGCCAACTTCTGAGGCCAGGCCCATTAAGTCTTCACATTCGTGTCCCAGCGCCTGTCATTTGGCTCGAATCAACAAAAACACTCTTTCATTTTCGCTGTTTCTCATTTTTCCCTCTTTTCAATTTATCTTTATTTCTGTGGGGGAGGGGTTCAAATTTTTTCCCCTCTGCCCTCTGTTGCTCCATCATTTTTCTAACTTCTAATGAGGAGAGAGTTTGTTTTGAAAATAGTGACGTGATGTTGGCGTCAAAGCTGCAAATGAAGTGCACATTTTGAGGATAGGTTAGGGCTGTGATTTGAGTCCCCGATAAACCAGCATTTTGCTCGTTTAAGAGTAAATATCAGATTTTAGAGCCATGAAACCAGTCACTATTGATAGTAGGCTATAAAACAATAAGAAATCATAAATTACCTTTTGTTGTTTTTCAAAGCAGATAATAAAATGTTACAAAAAGCTTTGGACAATAAATACTACTGCATCTATTTTGTTTCATACTGTTCAGAGGATGCTACATATATATCCTGTTTTCTTACATGTTTATGGCAAGTGCTTAAATATGCCAAGGAGCTACTGCTGATTTATGTTTTTTGTTTGTTCTGGAAATAACAACTGAAAGATCATATCTGCCTCAAAAGAATGAATAAATGCCACAATACAATTTAAAATGCAGTCTGCTTATTCTGATAAGATGAGCAAAATTATCCAGGGAGTCAACCACCCAAAAAGGTTGAGAACCACTGCAATACACCATTGCTGAACAGAGGAAATGAGCTGTGTATTTAAAATGAAAAGAATCAAAAGGAATATGTTGGATTGATCTGAGCATCTTGTTGATAACACAGAGAGATCACAGTCTGTCTGTAGGTCACCACAAAATAAAACATCAGAATCAGCATCAGGCACATTAATAATAAGAGATGTCCGACAAATTTCAGTTTTTTAGTTAACATATTCTACAAGCAAACAAAAGACCTACACAAAATAGTGGAAACATTTCTTTCAACATTATCAAACTGTTGCAGCAAGTGATAAAGATTAAAAAGAGAGATCATATTTCTAATTTTTAGTTCAAACCAAATCAAACTTTATTTATAAAGTGCTTTTCAAACAGAGTTTCTCAAGGTGCTTTACAGATTTAGAATGACCCCAAAACCCCCATACAAAAACCAAAATAAAATAACCGCGACTACACCCCCCTCCCCACCCAACCCAACAGCCATACACACACACACACACGTAAAACCTTTTTGGGAGCCATCTGCATCAGCAGCAGATCAGCAGCAGCAGCCAAGGCACAGACCCAGGGCGCCCAGAGGAGGGAGGGCTGGTACCCCCACCTCCACCCAAGCACAACCTGGAGGGCACCCAGTCAGCCACAGCCGACCACCGCCCCCGATGCAGGGGGTCCCCACAGAGGAAACACTGGCAAGAAAGATTAAAATAAGTTAAAATATAAAGTGTAAAACAATGATAACATAGAATCAAGATAAAAATGGGAAGCAGGTTAGTAAATAAACAGTTAAAAGCTAAAACTAAAAATTTAAATCAGGTAAAACATGCTGAGCAGTTAAACATATATTAGTAAATAATAGTTAGTTAAAAGCTAAGCTAAAAAGGTGAGTCTTGAGTCTGCTCTTAAAAACATGAACGTTCCCTGTGACCCTGAGGTCCTCTGGCAGCCTGTTCCAGAGGTGAGGGCCGTAATAATGGAAGGACGCCTCACCATGAGTCCGTGTCCTGACTTTGGGAATGATAAGGACACGGCTGCCAGAGGAGCGCAGAGACCGCGAGGGTTCATACGGTAAACGCATTTCTGACAGATAAGAAGGCCCAAGACCATTAAGAAACTTAAAAACCATTAAAAGAACCTTAAAATCGATGCTAAAACATACGGGGAGCCAATGCAGTGATTTTAAGACAGGTGTAATGTGCTCCCACCTCCTGGTCTTCATCAGGACACGAGCTGCTGAATTCTGTATAAGCTGTAAACTTGATGTTGTCTTTTTGGGAAGATCAGAAAGCAGGGCGTTACAATAATCAATTCTACTGGTGATAAAAGCATGCATTAGCGTCTCCGTATTGGCCCGAGAGAGGATGGGGATGTTCTGGCGATGTTCTGTAGGTGATAAAAAACTATTTTAGTAATATTTTTAATGTGTGGAATAAAAGTAAGCTCAGAGTCAAAAATCACTCCCAGATTCTTCACTTGTAAAGAAGGATTAAAAGACAGTGATTGTAGTTTTGGTAAAAGTTTATCTCTCTGAGCCTCATGACAGATAACTAAAACCTCAGTTTTGTCCTGGTTGAGCAGGAGAAAGCTTTCTGCCATCCAGGATTTGATGTCTAAAATGCAGTTAAAAAGTGCATCCATTGGCTGTGTGTCATCAGGAGACATGGAGATGTACAACTAGTTTTTTCTCACTGGTTCCCTGTTAAATCCACAATAGAGTTTAAGATCTTCCTTTTTATGTATACAGCTCTTATTAATCAAGCTCCGACTCCACATCAGAGCACTTTCCTCTCAGACTGCAGGTTTACTGGAAGTACCTAGGATTTCTAAAAGCTTTAGTTTTAGTTAGTTTTACCATTTCTTAAGTAGTTTAGTTTTAGTTTTTTGAAAATCTTAGTAAGTTTAGTTTTTATTAGTTTCAGTTTTAGTCTTTTCATTAAACAAGTTTTGTACACGGGCAAGACAAAAAAAAAACAGAAAAAAAAAAATGTATAACAAAATCTCAGAAAATTATTATACTTTTTTAAAACTGTATTGACATAGGCCAGATTAACAACCATACAAATCAGGCAAGTATAAAAGAAATATGGCAGAGTAATGTAAACACAATAATAGCACATGTGCCATAAAAAGCCAAACAATTAATGCAGGTGCTACAATTCTATAAAAACACTGAGAGGCAGCACAAAAAAACAAAAGCCAAGCTATCTTAAGTACCATGATGCTTTTGACCATTTTGCACAGTGCCGTGTCCAGACCTTTTTTTCAGAGGTGGCACAGGAGGGGAAGCTAGTTCTGCTGGGGTGGCACCCGGAAAGCAAGGATCCTCAGTAAAAAAAGAGAAATGTATGTCCCTGCACCTTCTTTCTGGTAAATGTTTTAAAATAACAGACCTTTTTCCCTATTGTAAAACAATTGCTGAAATTAAATGTATTTTAAAGCATTGAGCTACAACATCAGACAACTTGCAACAGTCAGCACAAAGCAGTGCATGTGTGTAGTATGTCAAATTTCCTCTTAAATAATCTCAAAATTGTAACATCATAAACCTTCATATTAAAAAACAAGCTCATGCGTCCTGACAGATCACACAGAGGTTGGCACCTGGGGGCAAAATTCTGGTTAAAAATGTTTAGATGCTACCCCCAGGCCACCCTTAGACACGCCACTGATATATCACATTTGCAATTTCTCTAACCTTGATGACATGACGCTAGGTGGACCACAGCAACCAGATGGACCTTGACGGCATGTTGGGAATGATGCAGTACAGCCAGGAAAACCACCAACTTATCAGAAACTAGTAGCTGGGATTGTATCAAACGTTCCCGTTCTGTTGTTTTTAATCAAGCGATTTGAGCAACTAAAAGCACAACACAAATGATTGCATCTGTTTCTGGTGACAACGCGCAGTAGGCAGAGAGCAACATAGAAATAATTCTTCTATACTTTATGAGACACTTTATCAAATGAAAACTAAGCACATTTTCTCATTAAATTCAGTTCGTAAACACATATTACAGTTTCAGTTTGTTTTCATTTTGTTTAAAATTTTTGTTTTTATTTTAATTTTACTTCAGTTAACAAATATGTTTTTTTAATCCTAGATTAGTAGATTTCATTATTTCATTCATTTTCGTTAACGATAACACTTGCAGACATTCTGTCTATCTTTAAGAATAGGCTTAAAACCTTTCTTTTTGATAAAGCTTATAGTTAGAACGTCTTAGGTTATCCAGAGCTATTTTTGTAGTTATGCTGCTATAGGTTTAGACTGTTGAAGAACAGACTGACCACTTTCCTTCTCTCTTCTACTTTCCTCTTTTACTACTCTAAATATGTATTTTTTGCTGTTATTTTAACAGATTATTAACCTTTTTTTCTCTCAGTGTTTTTCCCTCCATAAAAGCTACCCTGTTTTTTTTACATTCACTCCCTGTTCTGGTATCCTGCTCAGCTACAACGCCCTGCTGGAAGGGGAGCATCAGTTCGGATAATACAAGTGTCCTTCATGTCCTGTTGTCAACTTTTTACTTTCTTTGATATATAAAGTACTCTTACATCAGTTCTTTCGTTATTTTTAGTGTCTCCTCTGTCTTTTCAAACCCCCAGACAGTCGTGGCAGATGCCCCTTGTACTGAGCCAGGTTTTGCTGGAGGTTTTTTTCCTGTTAAAGAGAGTTTTTCCTCTCCACTGTCGCAACATGCTTGCTCAGTATGAGGGATTGCTGAGGGATTGCTGTGGTTGGAGTCTGCATTTTCTGGGCACAACCTCACATCGATGACTCAACGCAATCTGCTGGGATTTCTTAAATAAAAAACGTAACTGACTGCAAAAATTTTGTATAATTGTATTGAAATGCCTTCTCATGTAAAGTTCCTTGATCTGCTGTGAATTGCCGTGATATAAATAAACGGAATTTAATTTAATAGAATGTGGTGTTCAAAATCTAACATCAGCACTCCAGCAACTTTCAGATGCATTTGCTAACTTGTCCTTACTTTTTTTTCTTTTGCACTTTTTTCTTTCCTAGCTTCTTTAAAGTGGCTGACATTTTTTAGCTGTTAAAAAAATATCTGGATTTCCTAAATTGTCAATAGGACAATCCAAAGCCTGTCACAGTTTGTCTTTCTGAACAGACCAAACCCAAGCCTAATATTTAAGAGAGTCAGATTATTCCTTTGAAAAGACGTGATGCCTCAATTCCTTTTTCCTCTTCATCTTCTGCAGCTATTTCAAAATTGATTCTCGTATCATTGCCAGTCATTCCACATTTTCCCTTAAAGGAATTTGATGACTCAAAAGCAATTTTGCCCTCATTTTGACTCGGTTATAAATTATAGTGAGGCCAGAAATTGTACAAAATATCATGAGATTATTTACTCTTAAAGGAGGAATAGTATTTTCTCTGAAGAACATATACTTAATTTAGAATGCAACACTAAATCAAAACACCAAAGAACTGGTTTCTTTTAGGATGCAGCTGTTTCCAGTTATTTTTCATGGGCATGAGGGCAAGATCCAGTTGCCGTGATGGCAGGACTGTACTACAAAGATTAACATCCAGCCATAAAGACTAATAATCCCACATTGCACTGCATAAAACCCACTTTCAATTTCAACAAGAGAGGAGGAACTTCACTGCATGAATGTGACATCATCACTCCTTTTTAAGCATATGCTCCGCCCCCTATTTTTCATCAACAGACTCACATAACAGAGACCAATGCGCTGTAAAAATTCGTCCTTCTCAGGGAAGGGTTGTAGCAAACTTATGTAAGAAGTTTTCCGAATCCAAAATATATGCAAAGTTTGCTGATTGTTGTCCAGGTTAGCTATCTTCCAACTGATGGGATAGGTCTTGATCCTGACTTGTTTGAAACTCTGCAGAAGGAATGTTTGGATCTCTTTTGCCAATGCCCTGTTGTGCTGCTATGGGAGAAAATATGCAATTTTGCCAAAACCATCAAGCCTAAAGCTGCCCGTTTTCCCACGACCAGACCAGGGAGAAGAACTTGACGTATGAGTTCGCACAGGCAAGCCACAACTGCCACTAGCCACAGATCCATGAGGGCTAGCTGCTAGCTGCACCCCATATAGCTGCTGCTGAGTCAATCAGCTAACCACAAATGAATTTCCCTCTTTCATGTTGATTTTTTTTCCCAGACAGCGGATTCACAGTTCAATGGAGATCAAAGACTTGTTCAAGTAAACTGACTGCTTTACGCATATATATATTTTTTTAACTCTATGCATGAAGTCCATGTAAATAAATTCCATCCATTATTTTTCCCGCTTCTCCTTGAAGGATCCCAGGGGGTCTGGTGCATTTCTCCAGCGGTTATCGGTGAGAGGCACGATGCGCCTTGGACAGGTCGTCAGTCCATCCATCCCAGTGCGCCCGTTAGACACGCTCCATAAAGCCCGATGTGTGCCACAGATGTGCTTTTCTGCTGCAACTTTAACTGTAGGCTTTCCTCCGGTAGTTTACGGGTCAGGAAAGGGCTCGTTTCTGAGAGTCTTAAACTTATGGTCGCTACAATGGGAAAAATGGTTCCTCATGTTAAACTTTTTGTCTGAAGTGAATAACGTAATAATTTGATTATTGATTTTCTGCATTTTTGTTTTAGAGTCTGTCCCTCACAGTTGAAGTTGATACAAATTATAGACATCTTCAAAAATTTTACATGGGAAAACTTCAAAAATCAGCAGTGTATCAAATACTTGTTCTCCCCACTTTATTTAGTTTCTATCTTATTCAGCTAGACCTTCTGCCACATGCTTGCTGTGTGCCCTACCTTGTCCTCCCACTTCAAAACAATACTACTCAGACCTTGTGTTGGTTGAGCAGATAAATTCCCAATAAAATTACATTGAAGTTGAAAGTCCATGGGGTATGAATACTTTTGAAGACATTGGATCTTAATTAACTAAAAAACATGATTAAAAAAACATCAAAGCTGATTTAAAGACACGATACTACTATTTAGAAATTAAACGCCCTCCAGCCTATTATTGCAAAACACCTTATAAACTGTGGTTAATCTGTAGTATTTCTGTTGTATGTGATCTCTTTCCACGGACAGCTCCCAGTTAATTAGACATGATCGTACATGACCAGGGTTGGGTTTTACTCTTTTCTCATTTACATGTTGCCCTTATAAATGTGCCAACCAGACGTTCTTGGCTCTACACATCAGTCTACGTGTAAAGCAGCACTAAAAGTAAACATGCTGAACATTCCTGTGAATTGTGCTGCAGTGTGTAGTGTTCCCATGCATTTCTTTGGGGTTTTCTTGTAGTTTTTGAGCCATTAATTGCCCTCTGCCACGTGAAGTCTCAGAGTACTGATTGGGGATCAGTGCTCAGCAGGCGGTTTATTTACAGTCTATTTGCAGTTTGACGGTAGAAGTTGACAACGTTTTTTCAGCAGTCTCATTGTCGCCTCTGACTCCTTCTTGTCTCTTATCCTTCTCCACCAGTCGTACCTCCATCCAGGAAGGAAGCAGTTGTTGCAAACGGTCTGCTGCTCTGTTTCATTATCTGAAAAACAGCCACAGAGGCGCGAGGGGGGAGTTGTTTGTGGCTTTATCTCTACCTTAATGTTTTCTTGGAACAACCCAAACTTTTAGTGTTTTAAATTTTAAAACTTCTTATTTACATTCTGGATTTTAGCTAATTATTTGTCTTCTTTTTCCCTTTGAGCTTTTTAGGGTGTTTAGATAAAGAGCATATTGAATTTGTTACGGGGCCCCAAGTCTAACTTCCACTTGGCTCTGAGAAAATAAAAGGATAGACCATAGATTAAAACATATTTTTTAAATTATATGATAATTAAACCAATTACAATCTGTTTATGGGTCCGTGCTTGGGTTATGGCCACTTTGGGCATGCCATTGAACAATGTGGATCTTGTTTGGCTGCCGCTTGAAGCGGTTTGGCTGTTTGAAGGGATCTCGATTAACTGCAACTCCTAAATCTTTGCTTTGTTTGATCCTAAGGGAAGCATTTTAAAATCTAACCAAAAAACAGAAATTCACTGTTTTATATTTTCTTCACCTATATCCTTCATACAAACCAACCCCCCATAAAGACCTACACCCTTCAGTATGTGTTTAAACAAAATTTTACCAGCAAAAATACAACCTGAAGTACAAAAAACTTTTTTTTATGTAAAAATTGCATTTATTTTTTACAGGGATATTCCACTACTCACAAAAAAATTTTGTCTGTTGCAATATGAATTAGCATGATGGTAATTCGTATTGAGTTACATTGGTTTATGCTAGGCTAAAGCAGACAGACTGCTGCCAGATCAGGGGAACTACTGGGCTGGTTCCAAAATACATTTTCTCACTTATCTAACTCTGAGGAATATGGCAACTGACACATTTTTACTTAGTATTGGAATATGCCTTTAAGCCAAACTGGCATAAATGTGAAAGTTTACCTGCTTCCTTGTTAAAACATGACTTAGCTGATGAACATGCTTTTGGATGGTGGGTGAAGTTCACTTCCAGGCCTTCTTATCACCAGACCTACAGTATAAAGAAACCTCTTCAAAAGAACCTGCCTGGCAAAATGAAGCAGCCTAAAAATTTCCAAGAGGCGAAACACCATTCCCCAATCTAAAGAAATTGAATAAGAGATAACAAATAAACTCAATTAAGCCAAACAGTCTGGAAAAGGCTTACAAAGTCATTTATAAGAGTTTGGGGCTTCAGGGAACCACAGTGTGAGATCTTATCAGCTTACCAGTAGGGGCCAGTTCACGAAAAATTACTCCAGGAGGACATCAACAACTCATCAAGGAGGACACAAAATAACTCAATACATCTGAAGCATTGCATACTCGTATCGCCATGCAACTCACCCCCAAATCTAAATGAGTGTCTAATAGTGCTGTCTACATGTCTGGTCATCCATCCATCCATCCTTGAAGTGTCACAGGGGGTCGTTGGGTGAGAGGCAGGGTACAACCTGGACAGGTATGGCAGGGCAACATAGAGACAGACAGGACAAACAACCATGCACATACACATTCATACCTAAGGAAAATACATAGAGACCAATTAACCTAAAATTAATCTTTTTGGACTATGGGAGGAAGCTGGAGAGAACCCACACATGCACAGAGAATGTATGCAAACCCCATGCAGAAAGACCCCAGGCCAGGATTTGAACCCAGGACTTTTCGCTGTAAGGTAACAGTACTACCAACTGCACCACTTGCTTACCAACTGCAGTGGAGTGCCCTCTTTAGTTTAAAACTTTACACTGCCCTTGAATCGGGCATTGCTACTGGCTCAGCCTTTATTTCTGATGCCAGCCATCCTGCCGCTGTGGAGTATAAAACAAGTCCAGTCTTGGCCACACCTTCATAGTGAATTGGAGTTGGAATTACAAGGAAGTGTTGACTCCGCGCCCCAGCCAATCCCTCTGTCCCCCAGGCAACGCCTCCTTTTGTCACATTTTCCAAAGTTCTCTGGAAGGGAGGTGAGTATCTCATTAGGTCATTTTCCAGAACTATTCCAGATTATGCCCAAGATCTTTGGAAAAATATTCTGTAGACTGACGAGACAAACGTGGAGCATCTTGCAAAGAAGGCATCCTGCACAGTCTAGCCTAAAACTAACACTGGATTACAGAAAAGGCATCAGTCAGACATGGTGATGGGTACAGAGATGGTCTAGGACTGCTTTACTGCTTCAGGACTTGGATGACTTATTGGAACTGATGGAAAAATGAAATCTGCTCCATAGCTGAAAATCCAGGAGAAAGTGTGGCCATCAGTTTGTGATCTTAACATCCGGCACGCTTGGTTTATGAAGCAGAACAATAATCCACAGCACACCGGTAAACATCGTAACGGCTAAAAAAAGACTAATTTAGGAGTGGCCTAGTTAAAGTTTAAACTTGACTAAAAGGGGGGCTGTTCATGCATGTAAACCTTTCAATCTGGTTGAATTAAAACAGTTCTCCAAAAAAGAGTGTACCAAAATTTATCCACAATAATGTGAATGACTCATTGTCAGTTATCTCAAATGCTTAGTGCCAGTTGTTTCTATCAAAGTTGGTGCAATTTATTCAGTTTAGTGGGAAAAAATATTTTTTACATAAGTTGGTTTTGGTATTTTTTTAATAATTGGAGGAATTCCTCATTTTAAAACTGTATAGGGTTTTTACTCAGTTAAAAATAGGGGATAATACTGGCATTTCACTGTATATCATGCAAAAACCACAAAGTTTATTTTAATAAATAAGATCTTGCTTGAAGTTTTTTTTTATTTTTTTTTTCCATTTGAAAACTTTGATTTTATTTCAGAAACTTCCTCTATCTCACCATCTTGCTCCTTGGAATGAGTAAAGTCGAAAAGAAAGCTGCACATCAGAGCCTCTCCACTCATTCGTTTCAGAGAAGGCTTTCACAAACCGCTGGTAAAAATGTTTGTCTCAAGTTAATGGTTCTCTCCTCACACTTGAGACCAAACAGAACAAACAAAAAGCACTTATGTCAAACGGCATCCTTCATTACTTAGGAAAGGGAATATTTTATTAACTCTAAATAAGCCCCACACCTATCGTAAACACCTATATTACTGTAATGCTATCATTAAATGAGCGAGAAGAAGCCTTTCAGTCTGATAAACAGCAAATAGCTCTCCATTTGCTTCTGACTAAAATGATTTAATGGCCAGAATGAATCAGTGAAATTAAGCTGTTGATTCAGTTCCAATGTATAAGCGGCCTGACCTCAGCCAATAGGAATTAGATGTATGTTCCTCTAACTTCACATAGCTACAACTTGTGAAGTTTGGACAGCTATTTCATGTAGAGAATCATTAAAAAGAATGGAACTGCGCAGCAAACATTTAAAGGGAAAAATCATGTTTAGAGTACACATTACGTCACACAAACTACTGTGTGTCCACAAGGACATTTCATATCTTCATTTTTAAAACTAGTTTCTTGGTCAACATCTTTTACACATTTTTACAGCATGATTTGTTAATATTAGAGGAATGTTCTGTGAACTGTAGACTTTTGTCCAAAAACTCTAATCTTTAAATTTGATTATTTTGATCTCTTTATGCCATTAAAACCCTAGTTTACTACTTTTCTTGCTTTCTTTATTAATTCAGGTTGTATTTCAATGAGTTCATGGTGAAATAAAACTGAATCCTGAAAAGCTGTTCCAAATTATTAGCCTTTATATCACTTGAATAGAGTAAAAGACATAAAAGCAGTGGCTCTCCGCAGCTTCTCTACAGATACCATGGCTTCTTGGCTGCTCCTCTAAATAATGCTTTCCTTGTCTCTCTGTCAAGTAAAAACTTAAACCTGGAGGTTTAAATACAGAGAATCATGCAGCCAAGGGGTGAAATATTGCTTTAAGTTAACTGAGTGAAAGATGATAAATGATTACAGAATAATAGCAACAGGATAGAATAGCTTAAAGTTCATGGATTGCAACAGTAGAATCATTGTATCGACTTTTGATCTGTACTTTTTGTGGCCTTCTCAAACCGAGACAGTTTATGATCTACCAGGATCATGAAGGTGCTGGGGTTTATGGAGAGATTTAAACTTTTCCACCATGATAAAGTAGCAACTGTAATAGAAGTTGTTGTTTTTTAATGGGTAGTATTTTATTATTTCATTTAATTTCTTTATAAATAAAATAAAAAATCATTTTCTGTGTACAACATGACCGAAAGGGTTTAGGGTACAGTAAATATTTATTATGCCTGACCAACTTTACATACTTCCAAGAGAAAGCAAACAAATATTTATTATATGAATGTCATGTGTCAAACAAAAAAGAAATAAGCATATATTTGGAATAAATTTTAACTTAAATATCAGTAATTGCAATAAATACATATGTATACATTTGTTTTACGTAAGTCATTTTCAAATAAATCATTTAATTTAATTTAATCTGTCAAAGATCTGTTGTAGCCTCTTCACTAGTTTCTTACTTTAATTATCCTGAGTTTATATATTTTTGGATTATAACACATTTATACATCTTCTTGAAAGCTTTGACTGTTTTGGACTGTTTTAACTGATCTTCCAACCTGTTCAACAGATTAACACCTCTTACAGAAATACATTGACTTTTTTTATTAGTTCTAGCTGGTACTTTTGTGAAAAAGCCCATTCCTCTGCGGTTATACTTACTATTCCTGTGTGCAAAAAGCTCCTGGACGTGAGAAGGGAAAAGATTATTATGTGCCTTGTACACTATTACTAATCTATAAAGGTCAATGAGATCATAGATCAATGAGATACATTTTTATTGCCTTTTTTAACAAGTAGAAAAATAGGATGAGTATTAGATTTGTATTTTTCCCCATGCGTCCAAGCCATAATTTATGTAAGGAAATATGAGGGAGTTATACAGTAACAGCCTTTCGTGAAAGCTACAATGAACTAAAGATTAATATAAGTTCACAAAAATATCAAACAATCTGACTTTCTTTTCGCTTTGCAAAACCAAAGAAAACTTGTGAGAACTAATCAAAGCTCTTCTTAGGAAGAAACCACCATTAGCTACAGAGCAACTTTTCCAATAGTTATAACAATACACTCTGCCCTAAGTTGTTACTTTTCCTTTATCTGGCATGAATTAATCAGGATGGTGTTAGAAATGGTTTCTGTCTTTGCCCCCAGCACTTCTCTTTAAGCCTCATGACCCACAGCACATCGCTGTTTGTTTGGTATTCCCATCATTTATATTCTGACTGCGCTAAATATGTGCATCAAAAAGGCTTATTTTCTGGTAGGTCAGGTGGCAACCCGCTGAACTTTTCCACCTAACCTCAACATTGGGAAAAGAAATTAACTTCTGGTTCAGCCATCTCAGAGTGGCCCATGTTGACTTGCTTTTTAATCACCGTGAATACTCAGATTGATCAATTTAGGCATGAACAGAGAATGTTTTATTTTAATTACTTAGTGTTTTAAACAGCTTGTATATCACTTTGGTGCCTCATAGCTCCAGGTTTGTGCATTAATACCAAGGATAAGTAAGTTAAAAAATTTCCTGTACGCTACAAGGCACTGAGAAATATGATCTACCTAAGTGATATACCTAATATACAGTTTTACACAATTGATTAAAGTCAGAGAAACATGGCAAAAAGGTAATTCAATCGATATTTTAAACATCCTTTCAATATTTCTGTTCATGCCTTAAGGAAAATATTTAGTAAGAAAATATTTATTTGAATGAAATTTGACTTGCTTTTCTTAAATGTCTCTGCATGTATTTACAAAATCAGTCTAAAACAGAAAAATAAATCGACTATGCACAAATTGTAGGAATAACTATTTGCTCAAAGCATTATTTTCAAAATGTGTAAAAATGTCTCAACCCCAACATGCTTAGTTTTTGTTTGGTTTTTTGTTTTTTTTGTTTTTTTTTGGGGGGGGGGTTTCCATTTCTTTAAACTATTATTATTAATTGTATTTTTCATGGATGCTGAATTTGGAAAATATTAACATTTTAAAGTAAAGATTTTTTTGTTGAAACTACTGGAAACAGTTATGAAAAACACCTGAGCGCCCCTCATTGCCACCACAGGTTGACCACTTATGAATGACCAAAATGCTCACTGGTGCAAGTATTGTCTTTTGAAACAGGCAAGTGACCCTGGAGTTTTGTGGGAAATAGCATTTGAAGAGTTTTGCTTGAAAGTTTTTTGGCTATGACCCATGAATGCTTTTTACCCTTACTGCTCAGCATAACCTTGGTCTTTTAAGCAAAATGATCTGTTTTAATCTAACAATAGTTGAAATCATGCCTTGAGTCATCTGACTTTGGAGATGGCTTAGAACCCTGTTTTTTACAGCAGATGATTGTCTTTATGAGTTTATTACATTGGCACATCGTCCCATTGTCATAGCAGGACATTTTTGTTTGCCTTTTTAAGTCTCTGACCTACGGTCAGCTAGGGTTAAGAAAATGACACTGCAAAGTGGAAAAATTATCTTAGCAACAGACACTAGGCTGAAAGATCCCCAAAGTTTATCCTGCTACTACGCACAAGGAGCAGGATGTTAATGGAGGTAAAGTAAAAACTTGCTTGGAGAACTGCAGCAATGAGTGTCAATTTTTGGTCACCAGCCTATTTTGTAGCCTATTTCACGAAAAATACTTACCTGTAAAAAAAATAGTAAGCTTTACCCACCAAAACGAGCATTCGAACCAACTTTTTTGTGTCATCTTAAAGGTAACATTGAGTGGAATTGATAGATGTGCCTTTATGCATGTTATCTCTTACAGGTTAGGAGAACTGAGGATGGAACACAACTCCGCCTAACAAAAAAAAACATGTTTTATATTGGATATTGCTTGAATGGCCGTGGTTACCTAATAAAATGTAAATAAAACATGTGGATATTATTTCTGCAAAGTTTGAAACTGATTATATGAAGCAGGACAAAACTAGAGAGGTTTTAGTACAGATAATCTTATAATCTCCCCTCCGTGACCATGCAAGGATAAGCAGGTATGGATGGATAGATAAGTCTCTTTAAGTAAAAGGTAAAATTTCCCACTACTTGATTTCAAGTTGGTTTTATTATATGGTACATGATTTATTATATACTTTGTTTTATTCCATATCTGTGAACTTTTTCTACCCGTTTATTCTTTCCATTTTCTCAACACAGACTTTATGTTTTTCGTTTCATTTTAGAACTGCAAATGTACAACGGCTGTTTCGGAAAAAGCGAGTAATACATACGGAAAAGAGTATTGATATACATGCATGAATTTTTGTTTGCTTGTGTTGTTTTTTTGGTTGTGTTTTGGGTGGGGGGTGGTGGCAGATAAATAAAAGACAGAAATCTAAACCGTCACATTCCCTTACATATCAACAGTCTTATTTATGTATCGAGTTTTCTCTTGCCTCCATAAATCTGTCCACTGCCTCCAATTTTCCTACAGACACAGCATCATTGCAGCAACACGCGGCACGGAAAGCTCTTGTTTAATTTTGAATATCAAACAATCTGTATCATGCCAACAAAGAACCCACAGGCCTTTATGTGTGGCAGCACTCCCATGCGTCTGGTTTACTATTATCTTACATCAGGTTTAGCATGAAAGGCTGCAAGCCAGATCAGGACTGACAAGGGGTGGCTGCTGTGGAGAATACTTGTTTGTGAGGTAAGGAGCTTGGTATGGGTCGTCTCCGGTGGATTTGTTGCATTGGAAGTAGCATCGCTGTTTCTGCTTGGGGAGCATATTTTTAACTGTCAGTATTAAATGCCCCATTCAGCCATAGTTTTGCCCCCCACCCACCTCCTAACCTCAACTAGAATACCTTTACTTCTGTGTACACAGCACCACAGGCACGCATACCAGCTGTTTACACAGGCACACATACACTCAGACATTCACACATACGTTCACACAAAAATGCAAGTATGCAGCAGGCCTTGCATACACTAACAGATCCATATCACATCTATATAAACTCAGTCTGCATGAAAATATATTCATATTTGCAAATGTAGTCACACCAACAGAAACTTCTCTTTACAGACCCTGCTATCGCATGTTTTTTTTTAAACATTATTTTTTGCCCGGGCATGTCTCATCTGTTGGCAAGACGGAGGCACAAAAAACAAAACAAATAGCGCCCACACATCGAGCAGCCGCCTGGCAGTATGGCACAGAGCGGGTAAATGCAGCGGCTGAGCAGCAACAGAAGAATGCAGACATATAACTTGTCTTTAAAAATAAATACTGCTGCAATTAAACACTCTCCTTCTCACCTTCTGTCTGGTAAGATTGCTGAGATAATGGGTGGCACGATGCGATGATATCTCTGAGAGCCAGCCAGAGAGTAATTAATCATTTTGGTGAGACAACTTTACGACCTTTAATGAATTTCTCCCACGCCACATGCGAGATATTCAGTCTTAGCCAGAAGGTGTTTTTGTCGCCAGGCTCTAACGTGGAATTTTTCAAAGTCTGCAACAAGATTGTTGGAGACAAAGCTTTTTAATAGTAGACAGCCTTTTCCAATACATATGTTAACATTGCATCATTTTTCAGCCATCTCTGGATCCCTGAGAGTCTGCACAGTGCTAATGAATGAACGGAGGGGAGTTGTGGCTGAGCTGCTCTGTATTTTTAGGGCTGTGTGCCTGTGGTCTCTGCGGCCTGTCCCAACCAGAGGAGCCATGGGGGGATATTTTTGGCCACAGGCTAGCTGAGTCCAGGCCCACACAGAATCGCTGACAGACTCAGGCGAGGAGGAAAGAAGGGATGTTTTCCTATTGGGAGGAAACCAGACCCGATTATGAAGCGGTTAAAGTGAAACTGAGAGAAAAGGTAGAGAACTGTTTGGATATCTGCAAAAGAGGTGTGCAATTTTTAATCACTGGTTTCTAATAACTCTTCCTCAAAGGGATATTTTTTTTCCTCACAAGCAGACAGATGTCATATTGCCCTGAGTTTGTAGAAAACACTACCTGTTCTAATGTGTCTTGATTTGAACAATTCACAGGTGTCAAACTCCAGACCTTAAAGGGCCAATGTCCACAACTTTAAGTTGTATCTCTGCCTTAACACACCTGATTCCAATCATTTCAGCCCTTTACAGGTGTCTCAAGACCCTGACCTGCTCACTGAGGAGATGATTCAACCATTTAATTCATGTGTGCTGGACCAGTGTCATATCTAAAACTTGCTTGACACAGACCCTCGAGAACTGGAAGTGGGACAACATTTTTAACAGTTTTAACCAATTAGGTTGTTAATTGAGTTATGCTGTTGCATGGTGATAATGTTAGCTAAATGATGACTAGTTGATACATGTCAATATGTCATGTTAAGTTAGTTAACAATTCTAATATTGCCCATCTTATATCCCTTACTAGTCAGTGCCTCTATGAATAAACTTAATCCTTTTTCATTTCTGTCCAAACTTTTATAGCTTCCCTCATATTTGAGAGACATAATTGTCATAAAAGACAGTCCAGGGTCAGGGAAGGTCTACACATATGACAAAAAGAATAAGAAGGCTAAGAAAAAACATAAATCGCACAAACCTGATTTTTAGTCTAATTTTCACAGTAATTTCACTCATAATCATCCTAATTCTAATTCAAAATGCTCCCTTCCACATTTTCATAACTTTATTGTTACAATCGAAAAATCAGTGAGAGAGGAAAAAATAAGACTGGATGGCCAGCAGTAGGGGAGATGACACAGGGTCTTTACAGGTAAGGAGAGTTTAGAACCTGCTGAGAGAAAAAGATTCAGTGTTGGGAGAAACCAGGCAGGAATCTGAATAGGGTTATAAGTTATATTTCAGAAATACTCTAATTCCAACTTAGAAATATGTTATGTTTGTATTTTAATAGGTAACCCAGGATTGATGTCAATCAGTATGGTAAATGTGCTGGCGTCACATTTACAGGTGTTGTAGCAGTAGATAAGCTAGTGAGTACAGGTTTTTGAAGCAGAACAGAAATATTTATTTTTTAAGGAGATAGAAAAAAACAAAAACTTTAGCCTTTTTTTATTATTTTACACTTTTACATCAGTAGGTGCCGAATCAAACTCTCTCTAGGCATTTAGCATGAATTGGTGGTGTTTGCCTAGGATCGTATCAAATTCCTGGTCTTCTTATTGTCCCAGTCTGCCCCTGATGGTGTGGGATACATTTTATAGGTATACTTTGGGCACTTTAGTACCAAATGAGAACCGTTTCAATACAATAGCTTTCCTAAGTATTGTGGCTGATAATGTATAACCCCTTTGTGACCCTAGTGTACACATCTTTAGGCAAGGCAATTTTATTTGAAGAGCACACTTTCAACACAAGGTAATTCAAGGTGCTTTACATGATTACAAAAAATGTTAAAATTAAAACATCTAATAATTAAAAGAAAGCTTAAACAAACATTTATGATCAACTATAGTTGTTTTATATTAAAATACAAGAAAGCATAGATAATACAACAATGTCATTTAGCATTTGACCAAAATAATAATTAGCACCATTCTATTGGTGGTTATGCTAAGTCAATACCTTGGTGAAGTTATCCAGTCCAGCGCTGCAACTTCCTTGCTTTGGAAGAGGGGATGATGCTAAAAGGATAACTCAGTGTGACTGACTGTCTTTCCTTAAAAGTGGCATAGTAATTTGAAACTTTTGGGATCTGATTTGCCTGTGTGTCATTGAATCTAATCTGTGTATGTGATTGATTGAATTGGCGTCTGTTTTTGATGTAAAACTCCTTGAGATAAAAGTTGTTCTGAACTTAAAGTTCATAAATATGCTGAACTAAATTTAATTCAGTTGAATTGTCAAACAGAGCATTGTTACTATAGCCCCGTCTGACTAGCTTTTGATCAATTGGCATTATAATTGGGGATGTATTTACTTTTCTACAAACTAATGGCGACATCTGTCTCAAATAGGTAACGTGATTTTTCCTTATAATATTTTCACAAGATCACTTCAGAGATTCTGAATTACCCTTTAAAAATGGGACTCTTAACCATCTTTACTCCACATGCAAAATAATGATAATTACAGTCAGTGCTTTCCAGTTCTGTGTTATTTTTTCCCTCTGCAGTTGGTTTAGTCCATATTAATGATATTAAAGATAACCATAGTCTTATTTATATAACTCTCCAGATGCTATTTCAGTTGGCTCACTGATTGGAGCGATTTGCATGCTCCATGTAATGTAGATACCGCTCTTGAGCTATGATTCCCCATATTAATATTTAATTGCCATCAAAGTGTGTTTTCAAAGTATTGGGTGACGCTCCGGCCTCTCCAGTCACGACAGAGCAGCTTCCAGTGCGGAGGGAGAGGTAGCGTTGCGTGGTTCTAAAGGAGACGAGTTTTCGGTCATCTTATCCTCACCCCCCACCTCCCCGCCCGCTGGCACCTGTAGCGCCTCTCCAGCAACAGTAAATCACGTGACCATTTCCTCGTGAAGAAATCCTAATCCGAGTGCCAGATCCGTCCGGACGCGAGCAGCTGCCTCGGCCCAAGACATGCTGAAACCCGAGGCCTCAGCATTAAGAATTAAAAACGGCAGAAAGTGGTCCCCGTGCGCGCCTTGTTTTGTCATCAGTGTTCCATTAGTGTCACTTTATTCCACGCCTCCCCTCCTTCTCCCCTTTGTGTGTTTGAGTCAATATCGGGAAAGCCTGCCCGTTTCTGCCCAAATGGTTACAATATACCTTGTTCACGCCTAAAGAGCTGACAGAGGTTATTAGGCTGACCTGGTTCTGACGAGCGGAAAGGGATAGACAGATAAATCAGACCTGCAACTGATATGCAATCTCAAATTCTGCGAGTCTTGAAAGTGTCAAAGGGCATATTGAAGTCTATTCACTATCATATCACAAATCAAATCAAGCTTGAATCAAATAAAAACTAATTTCTGCTGCTATAGTTTAATGTATTCAAAGAGATTCATCTAACTTCCTGGACAGTGACCTTTGTGTTTACAGGGCCGCCCTGCAGCAGGAAGTCCCGTGGATATAATACCTATGTGTGGCTGCCGGCAGTGGCCAGTGTGGTGATGTTGATACAGAAGCAGACCTGACACACAGCTGTTGTTTATGATGCGGCTAGCCCAGGTGGACGGACCAAGGCCGCAAACCAACCCAACCTCGAATCCACAGATCTATAGTCCTGACCAGAGCTGTTTTGGAGGGGGAAGTCAAGTCGAGTTGGTCCTTAGGAAGGAAATTTCCAGCTCCTTTCGAGCAAGTCTGAGGCAGGCTTTGATATAATTGCATCAGAAGTTAGAAAACAGCTTGTTAATGTATTATATTGACTTTAAAATAAAAACTTTAAACAAGAGGGTTCAGTTTATGGAAAGTAAACTAATTGAATACTTTAAAGATGATCAAAATAAAATTTGATTTGCGTCTTATTATGTTTTGTTTTAGGAAAATGGACCTGTGTACATGGAGTGGACATTAAAAGTGTACACAGTCCTGTTAAAATGCCAAGTTCTTGTTACATAAAAATCAAACTATTGTACATTGTTCCAAATGATTTCTGCTATTACTTTAGCATTCATCCTGTGTTAGTCATTAGAGAAAAAAATCATTTAAATCTGTAAGATTTGATCAACTATAAGGAAAACATACTTAAAATCTGAAACTACCTGGTTGCTTAAGTGTGTGCAGTCATGAAACAGTTCTTCATCAGGACGCATTTCTCCATTTGTGTCATTTGTGTTATATGGACAGTTTCCTGGGGCAGCATTGGTCAAGAGAGAGCATCAGCACCAGATAAATATATAACAATTTTCTGCCAAATGTGCCTCTAAATATTTCATGGCTTTTATGTATGTGTCGATAGGAAATTAAAGCCTCTGTGTGTTTATTAGATTCATCCTGCTTGCTGCTGAGAATATGACAACCAAACTATCTGCTTGTTGGAAAACTGCTTCATATTTTATCCTAGCAATGATTCTTAGATCATTTCAATCATCTCCTTGCATTCATTCAAGAACCCCCACTGTCCACTCTAACTTGCGCACACACCCCAAATGTATCAAACTGAGAGGACATCTCTTGTCCAACTTAAATGACTTTGTTTACATATTTTACTTATACTGCTATAGCCTCCAATTTACTTACACACTAGAGTTGTGGCCTCTAGCACAAAGCAACTGCCAAGAAAAACGTATAATTGTGCATGGCAGCTGAAGGTCCTTACTGCTAAGTTTTAATGCAAAGCTACAAGGGATTTTGCCAATTGTTGTAGTTCAGGACAGCCACCTGAAAATTACAAAAAGCATGAAAGTTTTGACTTGATTGGCATCAAACTGAAAGAGTTCTCATATGTTGATCCAATACAAGCTACACAAATAGAAGTGGATTTATTTATGTGTCACAATGTGACTTTTTGTCCCTGTGTTTGTCCGTCTCTGCGTCCTGATTAGCATCAGCTGTCTTGAGTCTTTCCTGATTAGACCCTTGTGTTATGTTTCCCTGTGCCCTCAAGTCTCTGCTGGTTCATCACATCATTCTACGTCTCTACACGTCACGCTCGTCTAAGGACGTCTCATTACACCACTCGTTATTGTCCTCCAGTGCTTGGACTGAATTATTAAATAGGAGCCTTTAACGCTCTAAACAACGCTCTGCATTTGGGTCCTCCTTTAAACACTACGTGACGATACCATTGAAATTATGATCTGTGTGAAATGAAACTGTGTGCTTTTAATTTCTATCTTAGATTTCACTCAAATTTCCGGCTGAATTGTGTCAGTATTCAAAGCACAACGTCCTCTCCACTTCCACCTACATATTAGTTACGAAGTTATCAAGTAACAAAGTATAAATACTTTGTTACCATGCTTAAGTAGAAATTTGGGGTATTTATACTTCGTTGGAGTAATTCTAGACTTGCCTACTTTTTACTTCTACTCCTTACATTTTCAAACTTATCTGTACTTTCTACTCCTTACATTTTGAAAATAGCCTTGTTACTTCTGTTTCCTTTAGTCTTGTCATTCTATTAAGAATAAAAACAAAGAACTATCTCAAAAAATCTGCTAACTTGATAGAATTTGACTTTGGTTTGATCATTTTTAACATCAATCTTGAGTCATCTTTCTGTTGTAATGAGGTAAATTAATTAAGAATAAAACAGTAAAAATAAAATAAAAACTCTTTGTGTGTAGGACAAACCTGATGACTTAAAAGTGCTGATTTATTTAGTGTAGCTGACCTCTAGCTGCACGTGACACAAACCACTTCATAGTCCAGCCAGGACGAAGCAGACGTATGTTGCCAAATTAAAGATGTCCATGGTAGAGACTCAGGCAAAACACCATTACAAATAGGCAACTAGTCATCATCTTCTGCTCCATGAAACGCATATTAATGCTAAAGTAGTCCAAGATCGTTCTTTGACATATTCGCATTACACTAAACCGCTTTTTTTTTGATGGGCTAATGCACCTGAAATAGGTTGACTAGCATATCCCTAATTTTTCAATATTACGATTTTTATATAATATTATAGCTATTATGGCCTTTAGTAAAATTGTTTTGGGGGAAGGTGTGGTCATGCTGTGGTACAGCTTAAGCTTTAGTTTTTAACAGCATTAAAAAAAACTTATATTAACTTTACTTTTATACTTTAAATATTTTTGAGCAAAAACTCTAGAAATTCTAAAATTTGAGTCTAAAAGAGAACAAAATTTTCATATGAAAAATATGTAGCAACCACATTTACGAGATTTGTTGACCCTTATGCTGGAAATATACTAAAGTGCTATGAAAGACTGATGGCTGCAGGTGCAGTGAGTGACTTGCCTGACATCTGCACAAACACACAGGCAGAAACAAAACTCTTTGCTCCCTGGCCTCAGCGTCATCTCCCTACATCAATAAATACAGCAAAATAACATTAGAAATAACTTCAACTATATGACCAGGCTATAATATGATAGAATTAGTATCAGTGTTTTAAGGTTTGGCCATTTAGATGAAATTCTAAGCCGGACAGGGAGTAATTTGGACACAGGGAAAATTGATTTTGACCATCAGCACTTTCTCATTTTCAAACAGCGCCTGCGGCTAAATGGGTTAGCCTCTTAAGCACATTACACAGGTAGCCTCTGCTTTCCTCCCCAATGATTATGTGTCCGCCTTGAGCAATTGATATTTCTTGCAAATAAGAAAATTATCATATTCCATGACTGGAAAGAGAAATTAGTGCCTTCTGGGGAGTGGATCCTCTGAACCAAGAGGGGAGACCAAGTTACATTTTTTCCCTCCTTTTTATTTATTTTTAATTTTGTTTGATTTAAGGGTGGATCTGCGTATCAGATGTCCCAAGCTACATTGGAATTGGGGGGCTGTCAGGCCTCATCAATAAAATTGTCCAGTGATAGACTTTAAGTGGTGAAGGAGAGATTGAGGGGCACTGAGACAGCAGGACTGGCTTTGACTCAAACCAGAAAGAGCTGGGAACATTTACAGTGCTGAAGGGCGTGTCATGATAACCCTGTAATTTCATCACCAATCTCTGTGCTGGTCCATAAATCATAACTTTAAGTTTCTCCTCCAAATTTTCTCCAAATTTTATTTTTTTTACAATTTAATGATAATTTAAAGGGATCGTGACATATTTCTTTGCGAAAACAAACCTTGCCTTTTTTCAATCATCAATTGTAAGTAGAGAAGCTCAACAATATTCTGAGGATGCCATTGGCTCTGGGCTGTGAGGCACCACAGAGGTAGCAATGAGCTGTGCGCCAAATTGAGCCTGCTCTATATACAATCACTGGGGCGACCCAGTCTTGTGGCCTCCGATGCCGTCTCCGCACCATATCTGGAGCCCCTGGCACTCTAAGTAGAAGCACATGGGGGAACCTGATAGTGGTGTTTCATATCCAGAGAAGTTAACCTGGGTAGCCTTACACTTGGAAGATAGATGGTCAGTGCTTGCCCTGACCTTCAGCCTACACAATAAAATATTATCACCAGGTGTGAGTTTTAAAGCACTCCTAAATACAAGTTTTCCTCCTAAAGAGCAACACTTCCAGTGGTTTATTCAAAACCTTTGAGGCTGCTTTTTAATTCATCACTTGTTTTTACTTGCTACTCTTGTATACTAAAAAATGAAGTAAAAAGTAGGAAATATCATTAACTGACAAAACTATATGCTGCAGATGAACATTATCTGAAAGGTGTTTCTTTTATTCAAAAAGTTTCTTCTGCTATGAATGACTATTGTTGATTTTTTGTTATTTTATTTTGTTAACTCTTTGTTGTTACTGTTTTGCACCTGGTTGTGTGTGCTTAGGGAATAGGAAAGTGTTGATAAAAGTTTTTTCGGACGATTTTGACAGCCCTCATTTTAATTTTTTTGTCATATTCTTCAGTTTGTCTGTGTAAATGACTGGATGACCTCAAAATGAAGAAAATGATGAGGGAAAGTCCCCAGGAGGTGATTCGTAAGTGCAGGTCGTTTCTTAAATAATAAATTAGAGGTTGAATTTTATACATTGCTTTAGTTATTTACATAGAAATCCTTGATGACTTTGGCTGTTTTTCTGTCACCTGACCCATTATCTGCTACGAACTAAGAAATATAGAGTTACAATAGAAAAGGTGTCAAGTCTAAATAATACTTCCAGGATAAATAACAGTGCCTGAAAATAAAGTAATGAAAATAAGGTAGTTTAACTTTTGACCTGGAGTTCAGGTTTTCATGATTACTTTTTCTGCTTTTTTACTCATGTTCTGTTGTCTTCTTCTACTACATGATCGAATGTGTGCCCGAAACGAAGGAAAAAAATGGATAAAAGAATAAGTATTCATGCTGAATAAGATTCCCTCAGCAAATAAACAGTACCTGAGACCATCTCTTTAGAATATGGGGGGGGGGGGGGGGGGGGAGTTTACAGAGAAGCCATGACATGAATCATGCTCTAATTTTCAGCAAATAACCCATGTTAGAACTACTATTTTTGACTATCAAACTCTATTATCTTTGCATTGTTTTCACATTTCATGTCATTTTTACACATTTCTTCTTATAATGTGCTTAAACTTTCCTTTCTTAAATTTTCAAAAGAAGAATTAAAAAACAAATTTATCTGAAAATGGTTATGGACTAAACTGGAAGAGGGGCGGGAAAGGAGCAACACCACTTTTAGGGTTAGAATGATGTTGCACTCCTTAAAAGTAAAAGGTCAAGAAATGAGGGACAGGCAAAGACTACCTTTATTCCTGAATACATTCTCTTTCTCTCACCCTCTACCGCCTGCCTGTCTCATCCATCCTATAGCCTTTAATAGGTTTCTGTGGCTCCGGTGCCCTGAAGAGCGGCTGGCTAATAAGGAGCATAATTTACCGGAGGGCCAGTTAGTACGTGGACAACACCGAATACACAAATGGGAAAGAGACAAAGCCACAGGCCACAGACATCCAGTAAACAGCAGACCACAGTCCGCGAGATGTGTGCTCTTTCCTCCATTTGACCATGCAGGTACACCAATCAGAGTTGCGACTTCCTAAACTCTTTTGTGTGTTTTACCACCGGCTATGTGGCCGGAGAAACATGAGCAAACGTCCAACATTTTGTTGCACAGACAAGAAAGAAAAATGCTGCTACATCATTAGCCCTACTGCTCTGTTGCACCTCCAAGAATATTTAGCCGTTGGGTCAACTAATAGGAAAAATAAATCTCTCTCTGTCTCTCCGTCTATCTAATGTGCTCTGCAGCCATGTGCTTCCAGTTAAGCTGTCGCTCAGCGCAGAGCAGAGGTTAAGTAAAACTACCTGCTCCTCTGTGTCTGGCGATTATTTGCTTTGTCCGCGGCGCTGCCAGATCATAAAACACTTGTGTCCACTTTTCTCCTGCCCCGCTGTCCCTGGGGATCATTACCATTGCGCCTGGACGTGTGGCTGTACAAGCCGGCCCTTTTTTAATATCACATTGAAGCTTTCTTTAGCAGCATGCAGTGCAGGCCAGTGTTTCATCAGTAAGCTGTTATACATTTAGCGCTGATTATCTTTGTTCTTGATGTGATGTAATAAATAATAAAAAATGAAGTTTCTGCAGGCAAATAGGAAGAGATATGAAAGCAGACTGGAGTACTGGATCTGGTTTCCTGTCTGAATGGCTGTTAATTAATGGAGCAGATGAAGGCTATAATTCTTTATTAGCCTGAGACTGTCAGAGCGCCAAGCAGTTCAGCGATCACAGTCATCTACATGCAGCCTGCCTAGTGCTTTACTTGTTTCTGTGCTTTTCATTTCTCCAGTCGGGAAAGAGTCTGAACTGCTCACCATCAAGGGAAATCAAGATAACCTCTTTCTTCTTACTCCATCACACTTAAAGATATAAAAAGATAAGTAATCAGAAGCAGTATAATGATGAAACAAAGATTAAGCCCTTTCTCGCCCCCCTTCTGAATGAAAAGTCGGTCAGTTCTAAAGGAACTTCAGAAAAAGCCACAGGTGATTTGTCTCTGTCCATCCATTTGAAATCATTTGCAGTATTCAGATCAAAAAGAGCTGCCGCTGTTCTCAGATGAGCCCTCCGACACAGTCATTAACTCAACTATGGATCTGTTTGCCATACTGGCAGCCACAACAGCGTGCTGTGAAGTTCTGCTCTCTTTTGCAGAGGCTAGTCATGCGGAATCACTGGTGCCTTCCATAGACTGTAATTAAAGTAAATGAATGACATAAGTTATCAGGAAATTGAAATGATTAGCCTTAGAATAGAAATGTCGGAGTCAATAAGGTAGTTGGATTTAACTCCAAATAAGGTCTTGGGTGTTTTAAAAGCAGCACAAGATGTAAAATTACATTGACTCTGGTTTCCAGTGTATGGTTTCCTCTGTTGATTATTGTCATCTTTTATAACAGAGTCTAACTGTGGAGTATGATAACAACTCAGTCCAAATGGTGTATTTTGGTCTTTATATTTATGTTTGCATGTACCCCTATTGTATGCGTGGTTTCTCTCCTGGTACTCAGGCTTCCTCTCAAAATCAACCAGTCATGACAGTTATTTTCTCCCTTTAATTCTTATATGTGTTTGTGTGAGCGCGTGTGTGTGTGTTTGGTTATGGTTCTTTGTGTGCAAGACAGGATAAGCGTGTTTCGACAATGGATGTAATTATCTGCCTTCTACTTCACAATTGTAAAAGCTCAATAAAATACATTGATGTTTTTTGTGCTAATATTAACAAAATGTCCTAAAGTTTAGGGGTTAATACTTTTGTGTTGCGTATTTGCTGAATAAAACTTTGCAACATTAGCTACATACCCATTTTGAAGCTGAAATCCATCCATGTTTAACATTTGTTTTAGCTCATAACCCATCATTACAAAACATCACCTACCTCTTTTTGGAGATTACATCCTTTTTTTCATGTTTTTGACTTATTGAACCGATTTTGTACATTCAACTTCACTCTGTCGCTGTATTTCTTATTTTATTTGTGAAATTCTTCTTTTCAGTCGTCCGGAGTCTTTAGGCGTGGGCGTGAAAGGGACCGCATTCCCAGCGGGGACAGTTAAGTTCCTAACTAGGGGAAGCAATCAGACCCAAACCTCCAAATGATGAGTGTCATCCTCTTCCTTCCTCATCCGACCAGAGGCTTTGAGTGGCGGTTGGTTTGTCCCGTCCTCGCCACCACACTCTGGGCTGGGGTTCTCTGTGCTAAACCCACATGTCTGAACTTAAATTACTGCAATAATGAGATGCTAGGAGGACAACAATGGCGTCTGCCCCTGCTCTTAGTCACATTGGAAGTATGTATCAAAATTCCCAGCCTCAAATATGGAATTCAGAGTCAAAGTTTGGATGGCAATGCTGTTTATGAACAAATTAGACACTGGTCAATTATGAATGTGGTTGATATTATAATATGTTTCCAAACACATAGTGACGGCCCTCGTCAAAGTTTTCAACGACATCTGCATAAATACAAACTGTGGTAGAACCACGGTGCTGGATCTTAGTGCACCATTTGACACTGTTGATCCTGATGTACTATTGGAACAACGGGAGAGCTTGGTCAGACTCTTTGTTACAGTACTTTGCTGGTTTGAGTCTCACCTTAAGAACAGGAAATTATTTGTGTCCGTAGGAAACTTTTCATCAGAACAGACAGAAATCACATGTGGTGTCCCCCATGACTCCATCCTGGTGCCTCTTCTATTTAATATCTACATGCTCCCACCAGCCCAGATTATAGACAATGAGATTGATTCAATTTAATTCAGTTTATTTATTTAGCACCATTTCATAACTGATGTCACCTCTAGCACTTCATAAGAAATGTTTTTTTCAATATAATTGTACAAACATTCTAATCAGTTAGAAGTTTTCCATTTAAGGAATCCCAGCAGATTAGTTACCATAACTATGCAGATGGCATCCCGCTCTAGATTACAATGTTAAGAGGGGACTATGAACCCATCCAAACCCTAAGTAAATGCACTGAGCAAATCAATGGCTGGATGTGCCATAATTTTCACCAAATGAATAGAAATAAAACTAAAGTAATTATCTGTTGACCTAAAGAGGTATGATCGAGTGTTCTGTTAATACAACTAGAAACTACTGATCAGGCCCAAAATCTAAATGCATTGATGGACTTGGACCTAAACCTCTAGGGCCACGTAAAGCAATAAAAAGGTCAGCCACTTCTATCACCCAAAGAAAATGTATAGAATTAAAGCACTAATGTTGCAACAGTCCTTGAAAACCCCATCCATGTGTTTATCTTTATTTGGCTGCAACAGTGTCTTCACAGGTCTACCTAAAAAGTCAATCAGACCGCTGCAGCTGATCCAGAATGCTGCCGCTCACGTCCTGGATAGAACCAGGAAAATAGAGCCCATTACCCTGGTTCTAAAGTCCTTATACTGGCTCCCTGTAGCTCAGACAATGGACTTCAAAATTATTTTACTAGTCTATAAATCCCGGAATGGCTTAGCACCAAAGTATGTTGAAGACCTGTTGTCACTAGGTCAACCACCCCAGACAACTCAGGTCTTTCAACTCTAGTCTACTAATCATCCCTATTATCAAAACCAAAGATGGAGAAGTGGCTTTCAGTTTCTATGCTCCTCTTATCTGGAACAAACTTCTAGACCACTGTAAAGCTACTGAAACACTGCGTTGCTTCAAATAAAAGCTAAAAACTCGTCTGTTTAGAGCTGCTTTCGAGTAAGCAAATAATAATATCTGGAATGTCATATGTTTTGTGTCTATGATGTTGCATTTTATTGTTGTTCTCCCCAAATCATGTAACGCATCTTGAATTGCCATGTTATTGAAAATGTGTTACACAAGTATAGCTTCCTTGCCTTGCCTTGCCTTGCCTTGCCTTGCCTTGCCTAGAGAATGATAACACATTAGTGGAGAAAAAAAACATGCTACCAGTGAATCTATATTGTGTCATTTTGTAAAGTGTAAATAATCGTGTCTTTGTAAAAAGAGTAGTTGCATTATATTCATAGTCAATTTTATAAACTTTTTTTTATTTAATTTTTTATAAAAAAGAATAAAAAATTCACAGTAATTTTACTTTTTTAACATCTCTGAATCTGCATGTCTTTATTTTCTCTGCGATAAAAAGCCAAGCACTGACATTTCTGCCACCCCAAAAAAAAGTTTTAAAGATCAGATTTCACTACTGGGCACCTAGATATTGAGTATTCTGGACCGAAAATAACATTTTGATACTTGCAGTTGACCAGTCATTTCAGTGGTAGGTTGTTGCATAACAAAACTAAATTAAAATGATCCACAAATTGCAAAACATGATTGGAAAATTGCAGAATGCTGAGGACGTACCATGATGGAGGCTGTCAGACTAACAGCTGGTGTTCCCAAGGCGGAACATGCAGCCATAGTTTAAGAGAGACAGTAAAGGATGGTCTAAAACTAGTTTTATTTCAAATTTTACTGTTGGAATTAGATGTGAAAGATTTTGTTATTGCCTATAATTGTAACCAATACGTTGTACTTTGGGTGGTTGTCATGTTGGAAGGTAAATTAAACCTTCAGTCTGATCTCTAAAGCTGTCTCAAGCCAGTTTTATTGAAGAGTCTATCTACATCTGTCTGTTGTCATCCTACCCTCTCTGTGGAACAGTTAACCAAATCCTACAAAAACATCCCCACAGCATTATGCTGCTACCACTATGCTTCACAAGAGGGATGTTGTTTATGAGCAGTGCCTGTTTTTCTCCAGGATTTATCGAGGGATCTCAGGTCAAGACATTCAAATGTTGTTTCATCAGACCATCAATTTTTTTTGTTCTCCTGGTTTGACAATCTCTAATGGGCATGTGCTTTTTAGAGAGGAGCAGCCTCCATCTGGCCGATCTACCATGAAGACATCAGTAATGGTTGACTATCTCGATGGTACTCCTATCTTTATGAGAGAATAAGTTCTATGGGGTTCTTAAACCTATCTTTCACTGATTACTTAATTGTACTGGATTACCAGATGTGATAAGGGTCTTGGGAGATCAATCTCTTTCCAGATAGTGCTGACCACAGTACATTTCGGGATGCAGCTGATTTTTTGTGTGTGTTTGTTTGTATTCTTCTCAGTTTTGTACCTTAACATAATCTAAACAAGAGGTCTAATAATAATGTATTTGCTGTAATTAGTGTCTTATTGTTCTAACTTGCACTACATACTCTTATACCTTATGAAGACAAAACATGTTTAGTCAACTAAACCTGCAGAATGGTGTTTTGGGTTGTTTCAGGGTTTTCTGTTTAGGTGTTTTGTTAAAATAATATGGAGATCCACACCAATAAAGCTCACGTTGATAATTCTAGGAAGGTTCTTAATTTGAGTTTGTTTGAAATCATACTTTATTACAAAAAAACTGCATTTGCAGGCTTTGCTGAAACTCTGTTGTTGAATTAAAGAGCTGTGTCGACTCAGCCGCATTTACTGAGCCCGCTTTCATCCCCTCCCACCTGGCATTAGATGAAACGCTGCCACTAAACTCAAGACACAGTGAGCGGAACACGGTGGGCACCTTGCCACAGGCACACTCCCACAGTCTCTCGCCGCCTGTTCTGTGTATTCCCTCCTGAAGTCAGGCAAGAGCCACCAGGTCGGGTCTGGTTCTAGTCCTGCCTGCCTGGCTCCGTTCTGCCTCGCAAACTAACTACAAAGCTTTGGACTAAATGGCCAGAAAAGGAAATGATGAGTGACCCAAAAAACGGCGTTTAACGTGGCTGTGCTGAGAGTGATGCTGCGTAAATAAGGGCATGGCCAAATAACTGCATCAATGAAAACAGGGTGAGGCTGTGGATGTTGTGGCTAATTGCCAAGCTGGGAGTTCAACGTCTGCCAAGTAGTGCACAAATTGTCACATGCACCAGTGGCCAAACCCAAACCACCATGACCAAGAGTGGAAGTGACATCATTCTCTATGGCTTGGCGGGCAAGGATGATGGCATTATAATAGAGATGGCGTCGCTCTGCAGGGACAAGCCAAGACTTGGTTAACCACTGGGAAAAAAGCACAAAGGAAAAGTGAGCGATAAGAAAAATTAAGTAAAAATTTATATTTTTCAGTTTCACACTTATTTCATTCATGTTATGCTCTCTGAACTTCTCGAGCGAGCCATCCTGAATGTCTGTTTATAAACAAATCCCAATATTATTGTGATCTTTGAGCTGAATTCAATAGATTCCTCTGCTGTCAGTTTTGCTTCCGCTGCAATCTGATCCCAAATTGCATTCAACAGTAAATGGAGACGAGCACGGCTCATTGTCCTGAACCCCCCACCCACCCTCTCTAACTTCATCACGGGAGCTCACTGGAGCTCAATGGAGCTCTCGAAGGGGCCATGGGAGTCTGGAAATGGGTTTGTCCATTACTCAGGGCGAGACACTAACCTGGAGTTAGAGTGTCTTCTCCATCAGAGTCCAGGATTTGCCTAGAAGTGTTCCCTTTGAGGCTTTAATGGACTCTGCTAAACTCATTCTCTCTCCATATTACCTTTACGATTGCCTCCTATCTGGTTTCTATCTGCTCTGTTTACACATTTGGCCACTGTTTTCCCTCCTTTCATCCCTTCATTTCTTCTAATATTAATCTTTCATTTCATCTCCGTGTTGCTGTTTGTTCTTATGGACACACACATATGGGATTTTCCCTTCCATGTACATGATTTTAAAAAAGGAAGTCTAGTTCAGAATTTTCTCACAACTCCTCCCACTGGGGTCAGATTGTTGCCTACACTAAGGGAAACACCTCATTATTTCACACACGGAATCCTGCAGATTGCCGCAGATTGTCCAGCTGAGGCCACTCATTGACTGTGGAATATTTGTTGCAGTTTTCCTCTCCCCTCACATGTGCATCTGGTTTTAATGACCGCCAGTCACCCACAGTCCAGTTAATACTGGATGGACGCAAATAATGCCAAGACCACAATGGAAACTTTTACACTTTAAGAACACATTTTCTTTCTAACACAACCAATTGTTTTTGTCATTATTAGTGTCTGGCTGTCATGGTTTTAGATGTGCCATTTTCTCTTTCCTACTCTGCTTTAGGTTCCGATTCATGACTTTATTTTTGAATCCTGCTTCAAGGTCAGATGATGTCAACTAGCGCTCAAATTTTTCTTGCAACATCTTAATTCTGCTCCAACAACATAACTTCTTCAAATATTCCACCAAAGTTTTATTTGTTTTCAGTGGATTAACAGACGAGTCCAACTTCTGTATCAAAAATGAAGGCATAAATGTCTGTCTTAAACTAGAATAACAATAATCACACTGTTGTGATCACTGTTTGTGATCGATTTTAAGCCTCTGTTTTTATGACTCTTTTAGGTGGATTTATAGATTTCCACATACATTTTTGTTTAAATTGGCAATAAATCAACAGTTGAAGCATTTAAAACAGGGGTGCCCAAAAATTAATTTCTGTGTAAATAACATTAAACAAAATTACAAATAGGTCATTCATATCCCTTTAAAACATAACTTCCTTGATTACTTCAACATTTAGGTCCATAAAGTAAAAATATTCTTCCAGTATTTTTTAAATTGTCTTTTTCTGTGTGCCACTTATGATGCCACTCCATGCTAATAATAGCTGATTAAACTTGCAGCTAATTAGGTAACCTGCAAACTTTGAGGTAGTTTGATCCAGTCCAGTGTGGCAGGAAAGGCTCATGGGATATTGAGTAAATTGATCAAAGATGACTATTTGTGGTTGCATAAAGTGAGTAAATTTAAATATGTGAACAAATCTATTCTACATGCCAGTTCCTTGTAATTAATTTTTAGACTTATTTTGTGATTGTTTAATTCTAATGTAAACACCATGCATGAGGACTATATGCAGCCCAATAAACAATGTACAATGTTTAAACATTATGGACTTTTATGTAAGAAGTGCGCTTGGGGCGCCAACTTTGGCTCGTAGGCCCTACTTTGGGCAGCCCTGATAAAAAAGGATTAATCAGTTATTTACACCCCTAGTCATTTCAATTTTAGTTTGAACCTCTACTTCCCAGTAGATATAGTATTTAAAATGAAGTATTGATTGAAATAATTATATTTCTGAATAATCATTTATGCAGCATTATATGGGGTTGGATTCCGACCTCAAGACCTTTGCTGCTTAACATCCCCCTTCTCTTCCTGTCCATTTCCTACCTGGTTACTTGTCCATTTAGGTCACTAGCATTGTAATATCTTTAAATAATGCAAAAAACGAAATAATTTAAGAACCAATTCTAGGTCTAAAATGTTCTATGAAGTTGTTATATTACACCCTTTTTCTTAGATGTCTGTTTGTGAGTTGATTCTTATGAAATGTGATAGAAATGTGATACAATCGGCAATTAAAGCAAAATATATGAGTGACATCTGGTTGGGAAGTGTTACTTTCAAGAAAAACGCATTATACAATTTCCTTCTTCCTTCCTTTTACTCTACTGGGAGAAGAGTAAAAAAATACTTAATCAGCTCTCAAAGGACATCTTTAATAGGTGAACAAAAGACCCAAGCGAGTATGAAATGTCCTCTGACAAGTCCTTCTTTAATTAAAGATGTCAGAAATGATAAAACAAAATTGTAAATGTAGGAAATGGTGACGGGATCAAATGACTTGAACCCTGCATCTGACATTTTGTTGCAAAAGATAAAACACCAAGAACAAAATCACAACTTCCAAGAGTAAAACAGTAAAGTCAACTTCAAACACACACACACATACAACTTTGGAAGTTATTTGATTAAATGAAAGACCGAGGTTTCTTACACACTTATTTTCTAAAAGTTGGGTTTTCTGATTTGACGTATGTTTTTTAAAGCATGTTTTACCTTTGGTTTTGCATCTTCTGACCTATTGTGCATTATTACAGTGTTTTGGTGGTTCTCTGATAGGTTTTGGACCTCTGGCAATTCAAGAAACAACCCATCGCTTTTTGCACAAGCACTTATTTTGTTTCCCATTGGAAGTACTTCTGGTCAGTGCTCTGTGTTCAGCTGCGTTTCTTTCCTGGATCAAACCACTGATGGTTACTGCTGTCTTTAACTGTTCTGGTTCAGAGCTCATGTGTTTTTCTTTCTGCTACCTATCCGCTGCATCACATGACTGCTCATGTTGAGCCTGATTTTGCTGGAAGTTTCTTCTTGTTGGTAGGAAGTGATTTCTTTCCACAGCTGCCCCATGCTTGCGTGGGATGAGATATAACTATAAAGTCAGCAGCTTAGTGATGTTTCTTATGATCTTCATATTCAGGTATACTGTTTATTTAAGCTCCTCTGAGGTTCAAAAACTATTATTTCTGATAAACTGATTGACAAACATAAATCATGCCATGTCAGCCATTAGACTGCCACTTGTTGATTAAGGACTCTCACAGAAGTGTATCTTCACTAAGGTTGGTGGTATTTTTGATGAAGCTTTCTGCCTGAAATATGTAAACTTTTCAATCCATGTGGAAACAGGTGAACTTATGATAACTCATGCATTTGTCTCAATGCGACTATTCTAATAGTCCTTTGCTTGTTTCAAGAAAAAAAGGGCTGGCTGAACTTCAGGTTGTCCAAAACTCTGCTGCTTCAGAACTCAAGGAGACCGATCTTTACAAGCTGTTGCAGCGATAGAGTGTGCAAATGCATTGCCTCTATTTCTACTGAAATATTACTTTTCACAAACAGCTAAATACATTTTTACTACAAGAAGCATTTTGTTAGACTTGAGCTTTTAAGACGGGCATATATGATTGTATGCTAACTGGATATTTTTGTGTTTTTTCTTAGGTTATCCCTTTTTGTGAAGAACTTTGTGGCATCTGCTTTATTAACAAATTTTTACTTTACTTACTTAACTTTACTTCAGCTCAGCTTGCATAGTTAGATATTTGTTTGCCAGTTTACCTTCAATAATTGACTGAATTTACCAATATTTGGGTTGAATTAATCAGAAAGTTACTTTTTATATACAGGATAAACAATGATTTGCTTACTGAAGTAAGAAGGAAAAATTTGAAATCTATTTGTAAAAAGCACAAAAAAATTTCAGAATCAGAAAAAAAGAAAGAATCAGGATTTGGGTGCTTTGTGCAAACCTACAAAAAAGACAAACACTAAGATAAAAATTAGTGTTTTATCGAGATAACAACTAATATAAATAGTTTCATATTTGTTTAGGAAAAATGCTTTTTTGATCGGAAGTAAGTAGTAAAATTACCTGTACTTTTAAAGTGTTTTATTTACTCCCTACGGACCCCAAAGCACTTCACACTGCATTCAGTCGTTCACCCACACATTCACATACAGCTGATGGCAAGCTACATAGCCTCAGCTGCCCTGGGGCGCACTGACAGAGGCAAGGCTGCCGGATGCTGGCGCCACCGGGCCCTCTGACCACCACCACCAATGGAAAATGGGTGAAGTGTCTTGCCCAAAGACACGATGACCAAGAAAGTCAAACTGGCAACCCTCTCACAACACAAACTTCTTACTCCTGAGCCGTAGTCGCCCCAGTAGTTGTGGTCTGTTTTCTATTAAACCCGACTTTGTCAACTGGTTTGAGTTCGGAGTGAAGCTGTTTGGCTTTGAGAAATATAATTTGAAATACCTTCATTAGATTTTATGCTCTTTCATTTAAAATATCTTCGCTTGTTTGTACATGTGTGCAAAATCTCTCGAACCTTTACTAATTACTGAGTTTGTTCTTCAATATTTCGCTTTTAAAAATAACCTTTTCTTTCTCTGCAAATTCCTTTTCAACTATTCCCAGGGGAACCTTCCAGAACACTCAATTAGAGTTTTCTGTCTCACAAAATAAGTTTGTACATGGACAGAGAAGGGACTTTTTTCCCTCTAAATAGCTCAGAGAATAAACCATATTGTCCACGAAGAAAGAGCTAATTTATTACTCAGAGGTTCACGGGACTGTTGTTGTTGAGACTTATTTTAGATATTGCCACTTATTTGTTTATCATTTGATCTGAAATTAGATCATCGGTGCCTTGAACCCGAGATGAAAGGAGCCCCTGCAGTTTAAATAGATTGCTAGTTCTCAGAGACCCAAAGAGGGTGGGAATGGGATTCTCTTTTTTTGTGTGTGCGAGTGTGTGTTTGGGCAGCGTCATGCATTTTGACACGTGTGTGTGAGTCAGTGTGAAGGTTGTTGTTTTTTTGTTTTTCATCTGGCAACTGATTGTGCGTGTCATGCCGAGGACAAACGGGGAAGGCTGTTCTCCTACGCAGCTGCATGTCCACAGGCTGTTGAGTGGCCACCTCTTATCACGGCTGTATACAACAGTGTATTGTTTGGCCAGATGAGCCTAACTCTCTCATTAAGGTCAATGGGTAAGAGGATGGGAACTCAGAAGCGGAAACCCATGACACTTTTAGGCCCCCGCTCAAGGGAAGGCACTTGTGTTGAACTCGTGTGTGGGTACGGTGGTGAATGGAGGCTTCACAGCAGAAATACAAGCTTAGAGCTTTCATATGGGGTGTGAACTTAAGGTTTCTGCTTATTGTGGCTGTGTGAAACATAATTTGGTTACATTTGGCTTTTTTATTTCATAATATCATGCAGATTCTGCTGAAATATAAGGAAAATGGCTCCCTCTTGTGTTAAATGAGAATAATCAGTTAGTGTTTGTCTTCTAGTCCCACTTGGCCCTGGTTACAGGAATCAGGAAACTTTTTTTTTATTACAGCAGTCCTTTGAGTTTATATTGCTGCTGCACTTTAATTTTGATCAGTAATTATGATCATAAAGTTTGTGGATCAGCCTGAGTTCCTTTGGATGACAACACAGGAGACATCTGTGCGCCCGCAACGTTCAGGCCGCTGAGCTGCTCCCCCTGCGGTCGGCTGCTAGTGGAAAAAACCATAATGGCCTTTAATTGGGACTTTAATTGTGTGTGTGGTGGAGCAAAAGCATTGACTACAAAACTGGTGGTATTTGAGTGCATACATGAATCTTTTGTGTAAGTATATGTGTGGCTCACCAGATCCTCTTCCTTTCTTGGCCTGAGAATGGCTTCAGTTGAAGTCAGAGTATCTAGCTATGTCAAATCATATACACTATTATCTATACAGGGTAACAGTAATTGGTGTGTCAAGTGCAACAAATAGATACACACACTGTCATTTGTGCAAATATAAAGATACTTTAAGTTTGGCGACCGTCATCCATTTAGTAACCGATTGACGCAATTTATGCATGCTTTTTGGATACATTGAAGTGCAGTGATGGAGATTGTGTTTAAAGCCTTTTAAGTTATAAAGACACGCTGCTGCAGCATGACATTTGACCCCATGTAATTCCTTTGCTCAACAACTCTGTTTGAACAGTTACTCTGGTGGAAATAGATATCAAACAAATCATTCTCTGTCTCAGTAAATATATTTCTTACGAGGTTATTAAGATAAAATTCACATATATAGCCAACAACCATCTACAAATCCAAATAAAAGCAAACAGCTACCCTTTAAATAAATTTATTTATATCTAATTAAATTGAATGACTCAATGAGTAAGTATTGATCACATAAAGAAAAAGTGGTGTGAACAGATATCAGGAGCTTTGAAACCAGCGTAAATCTCTCATTAGAAGTTAATCCCGCTCCCCATTAATGCAAGTTAATATCAGATGGTAAATCCGAACTGATAACCTGCCAAAAAGGTTTCACATTGTGAAGGTATCGGATAATAATTATGCGACCTTGTTGTGAAACACACTGATCGCCTTGGTTGTAGGCATATTTCTGCACCTCTTAATATTCAAAATCTAAAAAATGGAAAGAATATTATTCCAACCTAAGCCGGACCTTGAACGCCTCATGAGATTTCTGACAGAGTAGTCAAAACAACATGCAGAAGGGTTGTAAAACATCTAAGAATCTGACTTGGAATTAGCAGAAACTGTTTTTTTTGGGGGGGGGGGTCATTTAAAAAAAATGTAGGTGATGCACTTAACAACATTGTTTTCTATCATCGTTCCCGGAACACAACATATTAAACATCAGACATCAGGGAATGTTTAGAAGCAGTAACCTGAAAGGGCTGCTCATCTTGTCCTAAATCAGAAGAAAAAAGGAATTTAAATGAGAATTTAAACTGAGTACAATATGATATACTTAAACTATTCCTGAGTTTAGTTTTTAGGTGCCATTAAATGCCAAATGTCCTTTGACTCTTCAGTCTAGTTCAGCTACTGGACCTCAGATCAACCATGAAGCTGAAAAGGTACACTTGAGTGTTTTTTTAAGCAGATATTTGTGTGCCTGAATGATTATTTCAAAATCAATTGTATAAATAAAAATAAATCCACGATTCCGCAGAATCCGCTGCATTTTGGGTAGTTACCCGCCTCAGTTAGAAGAGACTTCTCTAATACAGCATTGATTTGCTTCTTAAATTTAACATTGTTGTCCAGCTCTAATGGGTTTCAAATACTGGTAACTATTTTTCTGTAAGGCATGAGAGGTTTGAGGTTAAATGAGCATCAGAGATGCCACTTGGATCAAATAGAATAGATTGTTTTCTTCCTGCCAAAGCTAAGATAGTTCAACATCAAAGTGTTTAAGTTTTGAAGGTGTTCCACTGGCTGGAAAGCGAAACTTAGAGACACAGATTGGATAAAATTACCTATGCCAATTCCACTACTTCTGTCGACCAGATAAGAACAAACATTTGAAGGGTTCCTATCGCAGCTGAGCTACGTATGCAACTACTTTTTTACATACAGGAGAGTGGGGATTTTCTGCTAAGTTTGTAATGGGTTTTAGAAAGTGTGCCCAATACCAATTCTCTGCATCACTGCACAATAATTCACATAACTTTATTTTTCTGACTCATTTGTGTTTATTTCGTTGAATATGATGACTTCTTGTGTTGTTCTCTAAATCTGGTGTGAATTTCACGTCAATAGAGCCATTAAAATTTATTTACTGAGAAAAAAGTGTTGAAATATTCAATGCCTATTTTCCCTATTCCAAGCTGTGGTAAGTGCCTCTGAAGAAAATTTGCAAGGTGACATTTAACCCCATGAAATTGCTTTCCAAGAACACTCTTTAAATAGTTATCACACTGCATGTTATTTCGACAGTCCTCAAAACGGGGAATAAAAGGCATGTCAGAGAGAGCGGATAATCTGGGTGCTGATGCACACGTGTTAAACACAAGGCAAAGCGGAGATGAAAGGAGATGAGTGTACATGGAACTGTCTGTCAGGAGTTTGCTGGCACCGCTCTAGACGTTTGTAGGCGACAGAAAACAAGACGCCATGTTGTTTTCCGATCACATCCTTGTCGTCTTGGCCTCTGTACTATGCAACATACACACTAACCAACGCACAAGCACTCACGCTGCCAAAAAAGAGGCAGGAGCTTGTGGTTTCAGTCCAGTGACGACGGCGTGTAGTCGGGATGGCGACGCTTCAGGAGCAGCTTCTCGTTCTGGAGAAGCCTGTTTGTGTTGGCCCTGAATTAATAACTTTTCATTTAGTGCGGAAATGACAGGAATAGTAATTAAGGAAATGGAATGATTTTATTGGCCATGATGTTTATATTAAGTTCCAGATGTGAGGCAGCTGCCTGCACAGCACGAGGCCCTGCCCCCACGTGGGCCGTCTACAATGGATAAACTCTTATTAAAAGAGTAAGATAACAACTCCAGCCAAACTCATGTCTGCGTACGTTAAAGAAACGTATTGCATCTCATTCACAATATGTAGCAAGCTGAACTACAGTCGTGTCTTGGTTGATTAATGAAAGGCCATCAGAAAGCATCATGAGGTCTGCTTCAAATTTATAAATCTGCCCCCAAAGTGCAATTTATTTGCAGATATAATGTTACTCTGTTTCAGAGCTGATTTGCTTGAATGGAAAAGTTAATATTAAAGAGTGGCTGTTCAGCACTTTTGGGTGGCCCTGACACATGTGGAATCCTTGTTGCACTGTAGTTCAGTGTGCTTTAAATGGAAATGACAACAGCACAGAAATCCATGCTTTTCCCTGTCAAACTTTGAGTTTGGATTTCAAATTAAAAGCAAATCTATGTATTTTGAAACCCAAGATGTTTTCATAAGCTCATGAGAAGCAGTAGATAAATGTTCTTTGCAAACTACCTGGACATTGATATGAAATACTGTTAAATGGGCAAAGGTTCATGTGAGTAGTTTTTGTATTTGATTAGCATTTATACATAAATAAAATATTGCAAAAGAGCAATATAGGGCACTATTTCTTCCAAAACGTTTGTTGAATTCTGCCAACCCAAAAAAATTCAGCAGCCACTATCGAAGTTAGCCATGTTTGAACACTATCTATTCATAATCATGGAAAAACTTACAGTATATAAGCATTTATTGGTAAGTTATTTTGGCTTCTTGAAATCAGTACCTGCCGCTTGATGAGGGTAGAAAGTTCCCGTCGTTCAGTTCTTATTCGTTTGGCTTTTTATTTACTACAAGGAGCCATTAAAAAGATTTTTGTCACTATTTTTTTGGGACGGGGGGTCCCCCATAGTTTAGTAGGTCACTGTTTAGCTGTGTCTCTTATTCTGGATGAACACATTGATTGGATTATTGTTGCTAGTAAATTTGTGTTCCCTTTGTGTTTTACATGCCCCGTGTCTCAGTGTTTAGCTGTGTTTCTTTCCTTAAAAGAGCCATTGATGGAACTATCACTCAAATTAACATTGGGTACTCTTTTTCTTACTTATTTCTGTGTCTCCATTCTGTCCTGTCCACCTCAACGGGGTTCAGATTACCACTCATTTGGTAATAATAATTTGGACATAAGGATATTCAGTAATAATAGAAAGGTGATAGATGAATGCATACTTGATATGTACAATGAGGTCTTGACTAGTAATACATTATACATTAACTGAAGGGCTCCTTCCAACAAGCCTTATGTTTCTTGGATTAGTTTATTTCTATCCTGGATCTACGGAAAGCTCAGCATGCTGGAGAAACTTCCAGGGAACACAATAAAGGGAGGGCAACATGTGAGAATACTTGAGACCAGCAGATTGTGAATAGATGAGCCCAGCAAAACAATTAAGGAAGAATAACTTAGTGAATGGTGAACTCTCACGCTTCTTCTGTATTTATGTCAAGAGATTTAAAAGTTATAAACTTCACTCTCATTGTTATTTTGGAAGTGAGTTTGAATACAGCGGAAATGCTGAATTTCCCCATCCTCTTTCTTATGCCGGTCACTTTTCTCCTGCTTACTCGAGAGTCATTCATTATGGAGATGTTTTCCTTTTTGCATGGCAATAGTATAGCTGTGCCCATTACTGCACCCAGTGATGTTTTGTTCTGTTGTGATGTCCTCCCATCTGGTTTCCAGTGAAAATGCATCACTCCATTAACATTGCCTGTGATCTAAAGGATGCTTTAATCTAAGACTATAAACTCCACTTAATTACATCCTCCAAAGGAGCTCTATTAGTATAATGCAATCAAACAGGGAGCACATCCATTTTGGCAAGTCAAACACGCTCAGATGGCTCTTGAAAGTGTTTACTTTTGTCTTCTGATCAGCTCATAAAATTATGTGTGGAAGTCCCATGCTCAAAAACCTGGACGGATACTCGTAAGTTCTTGGGTAAAAATAAAGCTCACTGGTAATATGTGGCAGACCAAAAAACAAGCGTGACAATTAAGTTTTGGAGAGTCTAAACAGTCTCTCTGTGTGGCGCACAGATGACTTTATGCTTGACCTTTCAAGCGTCTCACTTCATAACCTCCAGCCATATTCCTAATTGCTGTCTGAGTGTTGTTCCAGTTTTCAACACAGTCTGGTAAGACTTCTATCAATGTAAACAAAAAGATAAAAAGCAAGAAGGGACAGTTTAAATCTATGTCCAAAAGACATTTTTGCCAAATTCAATATTTCTCTTTCACTTTGTGCCATGACCAAAAATGAGCTTAAATGCAGACAGTGTTTTGTTGTGAGTATGCAACATGTTTGCCAGTATTTTGTATGAGCAATAACTTGGCTATGATGACACAGTTATTAGATATAACACCGAAGATCAGTAAAATCATCTTTGACAACAACAATAAAGAAAACACGTCAGAGAAGCTCACATTACTTATATCTTAATTCAGATATCTGTTTGCCTTTGGTACGTGATCATGTCGTCACATCCAGCTTAAACATGTTTGGCACCAGTTGATAAAAATATATTTTTAGTGTAGTCTGAATTTTTATTTAGCAATGATTCATCAACAGTTTTTCACAAAATAATTTTACCCGCGCGTAGTTGCAATGTAAATCCCCAGATCAGATCAGATACACAGGATTTTATTAGAAAGACCAGAACAAAATTCTGGTGATGTTTAAAAAAAAAGAAAAATATTTTTTTCTGAGAATGTGCCCTGGTTGTTCTTTGCCTATGGAGTCACGTAATTCGAAGCGTCTTTTATGTCTGTAATTTAATCTTAGCAGAATTACCGTGGTTTTGTGAAGACTTCAGAGTTTTTTTAAGAGAACCTCAGTTAACAAATACCTCATGAATACCAAGGAACCCACCAGACCAGTCGGAGATAAAGTGATTGAAAAGCTAAGTTATAAACCAACATTTTAGGCGGTATACATCTCAGTGAACACTGTTCAATCTATCATCAAAGAATGGAAAAGGGATGGCATAACTCCAGAACTACCAAGATAAAGCCTTTTGTCTATACAGACAGGCTAGGCAAGGAAGGC